>CM066329.1:350824319-351424319 GCA_033807585.1 Hydrophis major
AAACCAGGTTCTAGTACAACGAGTGCCCTCTTTCAGGTCACTACATAGGGTAGCATAGCAAATGTGACTACTTCAAACTGGCTGCTAGATTTTAAATCCCAGACACTTAAGAGAAAAAGTGCTGTGCCGGGGCACCCTAGTGTGTTCAGTCCTATGACAGTTAGAAAGAGAACACAGTGATCTTTTGTGCATTTGAATGTCTTTGGCAGTGAAGACATTTCTTATGGATTATGTGCTCAGGAACATAAAACATTGTAAGAAATTGTTGATGTTTAAATGATGCTAGGATTCATCATGCCTTTTATGAGTGCCTCATCAAATTGTTCAGAGCCTTTTATAGTAATAGAGGCTGAAAACAATGGAAGAAAAGACTTGCCATTTCCATTAGTATTCTTTGGACTCATGAGAAAATAGCAAATACCGCTGAGGTAAAATATATATATATATTTTTAAAAAAAGAAATAATGGATAGTCAGAGAAGATAAAGAAGAAGCACTTTTTTGGGTGTTGCTGTTATGAAAAGTATGCAGAGAAGTTTTAATAGGCAGCCTAGCCTATTACAAGAGGGTAGGATAATCCAAAACTTATATACACAAACAATTGCTATGTAATGGAAGACTATAGTAATGTGGAGATGTCTCTTCTGTGTATGTCCGCTTTATTCTCCGCTTTCCAATATAATCAAGAGATTTTGAGATATCCACAGTACCATATAAACAGACTAGAAAGGGTTTACAATACCCAGGGGTTTTCTAAGATTTGCAGCAGTTCAAACCCCTTTTAAAAAATACACCTATATATCTGGATTGCAAATGTCTAGACAACTGCTAGTGGGCAGCAAAGAGAGAGAGAAAAATTACCTCTGATGCCCTCTAGCTATCTTCTGAATTTTTACAGTCAGATATTGTAGGCCAGGGGTGTCAAACTCACTTTGTCACGGCGATGTCACATGATGAATCGTGACTTTCCCCCCTTCGCTAAATGGGGCAGGGGCGGGGCCAGCATGTGACATATCCGGCCTGTAGACTGTGAGTTTGACACCCCTATTGTAGGCCTATTTTAAACACAGGTCATTGTTGATTTACAATCATTCATTTTGCAACCATTTGAAATTAGTGAAAAACAGTGACTTATAAACAGTCCTCACACTTATAATGAGCCATCCCACCATGTGATCAAAATGCAGGTGTTTGGCGAGCAGCATGTATTTATGAGGATTGCAGTGTCCCTTTGCAATTTTCCCAGCTGGCTTCTGATGGGAGGAAGCTGGATAATGTCTGCATGATTCACTTAACTGCAGTGATTTGCCTGTGACAATTTTTTTTTTTTGTAAAATTAGACCACTTAACAATCACCTTGCTTAGCAATGGAAATTCTGGTTCCAATTGTGGTTTGTAAGTCAAGGACTATCTGTGAACAGGAAACACCATACTGTAAAACTGGCATTCTCATGGTCCCAAACTCTTAACTAAACAGTGAGGGGGGGGGAATTTTGAAAAGTGGGAAACAAGACAATGAAGCAAAGAAAGGAGGCATTGTGGGTTGGCCAGAAGGTAAATAAACACTCAATATTGCAACGCTTTTTCACAGGTCCCATTGGATCCAAGCATGCTGTCGTACTCTTTTTCAAACATGGCAACTTTAAGATGTATGGACCTCAGCATGTTGGTTGGAAATTCTGGGAGTCGAAGTTCACATATCTTAAAAGTTACGAGCTTGAAAAACACAGATCTAAGGCAATCAGGAAATAGAGTGCAGGAATTAAGCAAGTCTTAATGCTTAATACTTAATGGTGAGGATAACTGGGACTGAGGAGTTAAAATATTTGCCAGATTAAATGAATTGTTCAAATCAATGAATATAGAAGGAAAAGCAGCATCATGTCGTTATATTTTATAGCTAGTGCACATTCTATGAATAAAATTAAAAAAGGCCATCTTTTTTACACTAATATTAAATATATAGTAAATATATAGTAAATAATATTTTCCCTTCCACTCTTTGAACCAAACAGTTATTTGAATACCATCCATAGTTTAAAGCCTTCTGGTAAAAGTTAAGTTAGAAAAAAACTTTATCTTTTTTTCAATGATCTTCTAACAAATGCTTCTGACTTCCTTCCAGATTTTTGCTGCTCAGGCTATTTCTGTATTATAAAGCTAGTGTGTTTAGAATGCTTTGCCATCTGAAAAATATGCTTGTTGGCATTCATTGTGGAATTTTCCTCATGCCCTATTAGCTGACTTTAATTTGGACTATTTTAAGGCCACATCAGAATGTATATTGCTATTAATTTCACACTTGGCTAAAAATCAGTATTTCTGATAAAACCTTACACAAAGCTTTCTATTTATCAGTGAAGAATTCAAACATGCTCTTTTATTCTGATAAACCATAAAAGAACTTTTGTTTAACTTCTCTTCTACATCTTTAACTTTTGCGAAAGAAGAAACTGACATTTTCAACTATTACTCATAAATAATAAATACATTAAAATGCAGTTCTATCTATTAAATGTAGGCAACAAATAAAACACAATTAAATATTTTGCAAAAAGGTTTAAATCACACAATCAATATTTCCTTAGATGTAATAGTAGACTTCTCCCTTCACAGTAACATATACATTAAAAGTAATTTATTCAGACTGCATTTAAATGGACAAATAAGTCAAATTTCTCTTTCCAAGTGGATTAAGCTTGAAGAATCTGGGGGAAAACTCTGGTGCAGAAACATGGAACTTGTTATGCAACCCAAGGCAATGTAATATGGTAGACCACAATTTGATCATGTTGTTATGACTTGTTTTAACTGGGGGTTGATCTGACTCTAAATAATATAGCAAAGTAAGGCCAATATGCTTTCTTTTTTATCTGCATGTGTACATGTGTGTTTACTCATTCTATCTGTTGAAACAAAATTTGCCTTACAATTTCTTATAGATGGAATGTGTAATGAATTTCCAACACTGTTTTTCTATATTTAGCCAAAAGGTAGACAACTCTAAATTTAAAATACTATCCTCTCTCTCCCAAAATAGTTATCTTGTGAATGGGTCTATGTATATATATACACACATGCACATATGCATATGATAAAATGTATAACCTCAATTTCCGTCCTTTCAACCTGTTTCCCAACTCCAATTGAAACCAATTCGGAGTATTCCTCTCCCCTCTGCAATGCATGTGCACCCATGATACATTTATATATCCATATGTGTAATAGATACCTTAAAGAAGCTGCATGTCCTTTCAGATGGGATGAGGACAAGAATAAATTCATATGAATTGAATTACTAGCGTAATTAAAAATATATCAAAAGTTAAGGATTGCAACTTCCTCACTTTCTCATAGAAATGACAAGAAACATAAAAAGATAATCAGGAAATGGGATAAGCAAGGTAAAAGATAGCTGCCCTGGGAAAGTATGAAAAGAGAAAGAGAAGGGCAAATCTGGATGGTGATGAGACCATGGAAAGAAATAACTGGCCAAGGATGGAAAGAAAAGATATGCATTACAGAAAAAGTTAAATTCACCAGGTAGGAAGTCCCCTGTCATACAAGAGGATACAGGGAAATCTTCAGACACCCATGCTTTTCACCGACACCTGTTCCTTCCTTCCCTTCCCAATAGTTCTTGTATTCTTCTCACCAAATAGGGTTCCTCTTCTATTCACAGGAAATTCCAGGAAAACCTGAACCATAACAGACAGTGTAAGGCATCCCCATTTCAATTCTTAGGAAATATAAATTGAGCCCTTAACTACAACAGAAATGGATAATCTTTTGGTGACTGGGGCACACACTTAACATTTGGGAGAAACCATTACTGATATACATAGGCAGATTTAAAAAAAAACGTTTGGGAAAGTGCACAATACATGCTTGCCTTACTATACACCAGGCCTGTCAAACTGGGTGCCTGGATGCCTCATGTGCAAGCCATGCCCACCCCGGAAAGGCAAAAAACATCATGATACATCACATGATGCGATCGAGTTTGACATCTGTGCTATACACTATCCAAGTGTAATCAAGGGAACCTTAGGAGCTGCATCTGGATGGTTTGCCCTGGTGATCGCAGTGTGTGGGTGTGTAGAGAAAGGCACATTAGAGAAAAGTTCTATTTCTGACTGATTCTAGATGTTTCTGTTTCCCAAAGACGGAGAATTCCATTTCCTTAGTTTTATTCTATCAGAAACAAAATATATTCTCTCTTAGAAGTTAACTAATCCATAGCAGTTCTGTGGGTTGAATATGTAAATCCCTCATAGCACAAGCCTCATTGTGTAAGAAAAAATATAAATAATCAGGCATAGGGTTTATGTTAAGCATGTTAACTGGAACTGAGCTGGTTGGTTAGGTTTGCCAAAGCAGTTAACAAATGTTTTCACTGCAATCGAATCTCCTCTCAACTCTTAAAAATAGCTTACATTCAGTTATTTAGTAATACAGTATATTGTTAGATCTTATGTGATCTTTTAGCCCATTAGTTATGTCAATAAAGTTTTATTTAAAACCATGAATTTAAAATTTCATTTATAACTAGCTCTATTCCCATGCTTTGCTATGAAACTATGTGATCGGGCTGTTTTGGGGGAGGAAAATAAGGAAAAAAATGTGCCTCTGCCTACCAGCATCCATCGGTATTCATCTAGCTAGCATCCTATTAGTGTGTGAGAGTATTGAGGGCTGTTTGGAAATTGAAAAATGGAAACTTGGTATTTGCTGTGTGTGCAAGAAGATAGCAAGGAGCCTGGGCGTAGCTTAGCTCAACTGCTCTGCACTAAAGTGAGTTGCTGCTGTGAAATTGAAACTGAAACTCCTATCCTCTGCATTTGGAAAAGATTTCTTTTCAGGTGGGGAGAGGGAGTAGAACTCTCCTTAGCATCAGAGCATGTTAATATACAAAATACAAATGCTCCAATGGTCATTTCGAAAAATCCTTTCTTAGTGAGCACCTAGAAGCCAAGAGGAACAGTTTGTAGGCTTTACAGTTCTGGAGAATTTGTGATGATGTGAGTGGTATTTCGTTTTTATATATATAGAAAAAAGACAATGTTTTAATAGTCAATTGTAAAATGGAAACATCTAAGTACAGTAACAGATGTACTGTAAGTAAGTACAGTAGTCTGATAGTAACTTTCAGAGTTAAAATGATGACAGATTTCAACTTGCCACATGCTTTCTCACTATTCCTACTGATTACATATTTTCTCCTTTCAGCTTAATTTTTGAGGGCAAAAGGATAAGGAAAAGTTAGCAATACTATTGTTTTTCTCTAAGATACAGAAATAAACACATTATTCTTCTTGCCTGATAAGTTTATTGTTTGTGCATGTTCAACAAAGCATCAGAATTGTTTGCCAATTAGTTAGGTCACCCCAGTTTTCCTAGGGGAAATCTGTTAGCACTATCACCACAGCAACACAAATGCATAAATATCAAGTTCACAAAATGACAACTTAGTCAGTTTTAAAAATATTCTCTATTTTTTGTTTTGTTTGGTTTTTACTATTGGGGACAAATATTATAATGGAAGTGGTCTCATTATACAATTATTTTCCATCATCAATTGTCTTCAGAACTAGATTCATCCTCCTGGTCAGAAAGTTCTGCAACAGGGAAACGCAGAATAGCAGCTACACCTGTCAGTTGTCCAAGCTGTTCCCCAGATACATGAAGGCTAGAGAAGATGCGAACTGTGCCCATATTCTCACGCACACTATCTACGAGCCGGACATATCGACTACGAGTAGCTACATCCTGATGCCTAAAAAGTTCATCGCTGATCAACAGAGTATCAATAGCCAAAGCTTCATTAGCCTTTTCCACATGTTTGAGACCATAAAAAGCCCGATCGGGCTCATGTTGTAGCATTTTGTAGAAATCATCTAAAGCTTTGACTTCAGCAGCTGCTTTGGTATCAGCAAGTCGACTAGTCACAGCTGGATCACAAAGAGCTTCTTTCAGGGCGTATTTATGTCCAGATGATGAATGCACCTAGAGTATGAAAAATAACAGAAAACATGTATTATTTACTACGATACTGATCAGTTTCTTTTGGAAACAGAATTTTCAGGAACAAGTTGACTTACAACCAATCATTTAGTAATCATTCAAAGTTACAATAGCACTAAAAAAAGTGACTTATTATCAATCCTTGCACTTACGACTATCATAGGATACCTGTGGCTCCTTGAAGGAGCCTCTGTGGTGCAGTGGTTAGAGTGCAGTACTGCAAGCTACTGCTGCAGCCAGCTGCCTACAATTTGGCAGTTCAAATCTCACCAGCTCAAAGTTGACCCATCCTTCCAAAGTGAGTAAAATGAGAACCCAGATTGTTGGGGGCAATATGCTAACTCTGTAAACCGCTTAGAGAGGGCTGTAAAGTACTATAAAGCAGTGTATAAGTCTAAGAGCTATTGCTACTGCTATCCCCAAGGGGCACATGATCAAAATTTGGGTGTTTGGCAACTCGCGTGTATTTATAATGGTTATAGCATTGGGGCCATGTGATCATCATCTGCAACTTTCCCAGCCAGCTTCCAACAAGCAAAGTCAATGGAGGAAGTCAGATTCACTTAACGATCATCTGATTCACTTCATAATTTGCAGTGATTTGCTTAACAACTGTGGCAAAATGGTCATAAAACTGTTCATGACTCACTTAAAAACTGTGTTCTTAGCAATGGAAAATTTTGGTGCCGACTGTGGTTCTAAATTGAAGACTACCTGTAAAGGTTTTTAAAGCACATGGAAAACATTCCTATATATTTTTCTCATCTGGGGAAAAAAATTATCAAGTTGAAAAAAAACCCTCTTCTAATCACTCAAAAAGACAATCCAGGTGGTCCTCAGCTTACAACCACAATTGATCCCAAAATTGCCGTTGCAAAGTAAGACAGCTGTTGAGTTTTGCCCCATTTTTGTGATCTTTCTTCTTAAGTGAATCACTGCACTTAAGTTAATAACATGGTTAAGTGAATCTGGCTTCCCCATTGATTTTGGTTATCAGAAGGCTGTAAAAGGTGATCACATGCCAACAGGACATTTCAACCATCATAAATACATGCCAGTTGTCAACTATACAAATTTTGATCATGTGATCATAAGGATGCTGTAATGGTTTTAAGTGTGAAAAATGGTCGTAAGTTTTTCATTGGTGTTGTAACTTCAAACAGTCACTAAAGGAATAGTTGTACATCAAGAACTATCTGTCTATTCAATTGCTAAAAAATTACAAGAATACAATGCCCCATTCGGATTTTGTCAGCCAGGAGTATTGTAGTAGGTATATTTACTGGGAAATATGTCTAGTTGAACTTGATAGGTGTACTTTTCATATCCCTTCATAGGCAATCAGTTTTTATTTGCTTTATAATAAACTAGAACAATGAGTCATGCTCTCATTAAACAGCTTATCTTAAGAAAAAGTTTCAAGCAAAAAAATAGAAAAGGAGCTAAGATTGTATGCACAGCTAATCCTCCACTTAAAACAGTACATTTAGTACCGCTCAAAGTTATAACAGGACTGAAAAAGTGACTTATGATCATTTTTCACACTTACAACTATTGCAGCATCTCTATGGTCATGTAATCAAAATTCAATGCTTGGTAACTGGTTCATATTTATGGCGGTTTAGTGTCCTGGGATCATGTGATCAGCTTTTGCAACCTTCTGACAAGCGAAGTCAGTGGGGAAACAAGGTTCCATTTAACCATGTTACTATCTTAACAACTGAAAGGATTCACTCAACAATTGTGGCAAGAAAAGTTGTAAAATGGGGCAAAACTCACTTAACAAATTTAGCAACACAAATTTTGGGCTCAATTGTAGTCATAAGTTGAGGACCACCCGTACATTGTATAGTTTAAATCAGAGCAAACACATTAAGTAAACATACATATTAGGTCCCAAAGGTGCTTTTTCAGGAGGCAACTGGACTTTCTTATTTTTTCTTTGAAGACGTTTTGCTTCTCATCCAAGAAGCTTCTTCAACTTTGACAGGATAGTGGCAGGATCTGACAGGATAGAGCTGAAGAAGCTTCTTGGATGAGAAGCAAAATGTCTTCAAAGAAAAAACAAGAAACTCCAGTTGCCTCCTGAAAAAGCAACTTTGGAACAACCATGACCTGGATGACTGAGAATCTCTGCAGACTTTCATACATATTAGGCTTAATTTTAAAATTATTTTAGTTATCTTAAATATCAGTCCATTCTTTTCATAAATCTATGTTGAAAGATTGGGGATTATGACCTAGGAGAAACAGAAACTCTCCCTTTCAGTAAAAAAAAACAAACCCAAAACCCAGAAATAAACACAGGTAGGCCTCTCATAGATGGATTTCTTAAACCTGACTGCACCATTATTTATAGGGCTTTCCATCCTATAGGGTTTTTTTTTACTTCATAGGTAAATTATGGGCAGATTTAGCTGATCCAAATTTTAGTACTTTACATGTCATTAAAAATGAATTAGGAAATTACATTATTTTTGTTTAATTATATGGTTAGGTATTTTTACACCTCCCATTTCTATATACCACACAATTCCACGGCTAAAGATCTTAGAATAGAATAAGAGTTGGAAGGGACCTTGGAGGTCTTCTAGTCCAACTTCTTCTAGTCCAAGATCAATTAAGCTGATGGTATGAAGCACCTTAAGATCTAAATTACCTGTAAGAATTTGGAGCGATTCTCCAGCAACAACTTGTTGTCCGTCTTGACGGCCTGCTGGAACATGTAGTCACAGAACTGCTCTCTCACGAAACCGGGACTGGCCACCAGGACACACTTGACCACTTCAAAGTTAAGGTGTCGCTGAATGGCCTGCATCACTTGCTCGTAGAACCTCTCCAGGGCCCGGTCGTGCTGGGAGCAATTGCCCCGGCGTTTTCGAGGGATGTTCACCTCGATCTTGGCCCGGGTCAGCGTCATACTGGGGGTGATGAGGCAGACGTGGGCCAGCCCTTCCTGCATCACCACGGCGGCCAGGTCGGCGCTCCAGGCCGGGTCGCAGGCTTGCTCGATCCGCTCCAACACCACGCTGTCCCACTGCTTCTTGGCCAGCGTGAACTGCCGATTGGGTTCCAGCTCGATGGTGTGGTAGGCGCCCATCTTGACATACTCGTTCTCCTGGATGTTGGTGCCTTTGACGCGCAGCTGGCAGGCCTGCGAGTCGAAGTCGATGGTCTCCACGCAGAGGGTGAGCGTGGTGCGGATGCGGTTGCTGCCCACGCTGCCCGTGGACGACTCCGTCTGCACCTTTCGGATGGTGGAGGCCCGCAGGCTGTCGCCCACCTGCACCAGGTTGTAGGCGTGCCATATATCCTCGGGGTCTTCGGGGATGAGCGTCACTTGCCCGGCGTTATCCTTTTCGATGTCCTTCCGCACCAGCTTCATCGTGGCTTCGGCGATGGGCAGCCCGGGATCAATCAAAAGGACGACGACGCCTCCTCCTCTTCTCTTCTCTTCCTGCGGGAGCCGGCAGTCCGGCCTTGCCGACCGACCCAGCGATCAACCTCGAAGACTGATCAACGACCGCTCTGGGGCGGGCAATGCGGCCGGCCGCCAACAAGCCACGGAGGCGCTTGACTCGCCGCCCAGCGGCGCGCTTGGCTTGCTTGTGGGCGGTTCGCCGCGGCTCCTCTCAGCCCCTCATTGAATGGCTGCCGTGAAGAGGAGCCATGGCGGAGGGAAGCGGAAGCGTCAGGCAGGAGGAGGAGGAGGAGGAGGATCAGGCCGGATCTCGGGCTGAGCGTAAACGTGACAAGAGTCCTGAAGGGGAGTGGCGGGACACCAAGGCAAAGGCTGGTTGGCTGCCGGCCTTGCTCCGCCGATGCACTCTAGCCGCGAGAGCTGCGGAAGGGAAGGGCTTCCCTTCGTCCGCTGACGCGATTAAGCCCGGTTCCGTTACAGAGAGAGAGCGGTTGGGGCTTCGGGATGGCGGCGGGAGGCATAGCTGCCAGTGGCTTCCCGCCTAAGTCACTTTAAAATGTCGCAATGTTGGACTTCATGCCTCTTGCGCCTCATTGTCTCTGCAAGCGTTTGATTTGAAACCAAAAAGAGGTTCTGGGGACACGTAAAGATAAGCGAATGAATCCCAAACCAACTTAAGCCTGACTTGTTTAACTGCCCCATTTTTCGGGGCTCGCCTTCGGCTGTTGGCATGGGATTCAGTGAGAAATGTTGGATGGGTGTGGGATTAAATGATCATTTGCCATGCTTGTGGAATTTAATAATAAAGCATACTTCCTTATTGATCAGGGCACAGTACTGCCTAAGGCCCAATTGGAAGTTGGTAGGTAGTCATTGGAAGGAACATATTTCTAGAAAAGTGATTTCTAAATATTCAGACATCCCATCAGCCACATAACTTAAGTCTCCAGCTATGATCAGATGGAAATTGAGAGTCATCATCTCTACCACAGCATAACGGTGGTACATATTTTATGTGTTAGTTGTTTTAAACTGGAAAACTATAGTCTTGGAAAGTAGGAGGATTTTCTATGAATGGCTCACTAATATTCAGCGTTAATCATATATGTACAGGAAGAAAAGTCATTACAGAGGAAACATATCCACAACTTTTTAATTTGTGCAAGTTTAAGAGGGGGAAAAAGCTTTTATGCCCTTTGAATAATAGAATGCACTGAATTTCCAATTATACATAGATTGCTTTTATGTGGTTCTGTTGGTTATGGTTTCTGACTTCCAGAAGAAATTAATGGTGATTCATTGCCCTTCCCCTTTATGTAACAGAACATGATCCAAAATTAAAACCTATAATTAATAGTGTCCATGTCAACGCAATGTATATATTTTTCCAGTAATACAAAATGAGATAATCTCTAGGACAAGAGCATGATAATTTGAGTATAGAAATATATGAAAAAGAATATATTAAGTATATAGAAATACTGTTTGTACTTAAATTTTCATGTTACTTTGTTAAGATAAATGAATCTGTTGAAAATCTTTGAATTGGGTATCCATCTAATCATTAGTTCTGTTCAAATTTTTGGGTTCAGTTTTTACTGGTCTTTGTAAGGGATGATGCAAACATGATGCCAGAAAATTTTTATAGCGTTCTCTACTTTCAGGATTCCAAATAGCATCTGGTCAGAGAGCTGTTTGAAGTGTTGTATTGTTACAATTTTAATATTTATCTAACATTTGAAAAAGACGTATTAACAGCTTTATGGAAGGGCAGTACATTATATGAAATCAACTAGATGCTGTTCTTATTTGGCCAGTTGCTACCAATGTGTTTAGTGCTTTTTCTACAAGCCTTCACTCTGGAAAGCCTTACACGGGCATTGTGTAGCAACGGGAATGTGTTGGATTATGATTCTGTACGTTATGTACCTAGCTTGTTGACCTTGCTTCCTTACATAGTTCTAATATTCCAGAGATGATTTACAATACCAGTGTTTATTGAGAACCTTAGCAAGACTGTATATGATGGGAAATGTACTGGGCATTATTTCTGTGACTTTATTTACCAAAAGCTTCATCCAAATGATACATAATGACATTGGCGTTTAGTTTTATTTTTGCTATCATTGGGAACTTACTTTTCATTGGTTGCTTTGTCTTTCTAAATTTCTGTTGGATTACTTCAGAACAGTCAGAAACAAGAAGTATATCTGAATTCCCTCTCAATCTCTAGAAGCAGGAAATTGAAAAGGTCAAAGCGTTCAACTCCTGAAATCATATCTTACGGGAAGAAAGTGCTTGCGTATTTTGTTAGAAAGCTACAAGCCTTTTCAATTCTTCTGTGGGGTAACTTAATTGTTCAGGAAGTCAGGGATATAGAGGAAAGGTGTGATCTGAGTCTGTTTGTATGAAGAGGAAAAGAGAGAAAAGCAGCCAGAATTTCTATTGTATAATTCTTTGAGGAAGCAGAGTTAAGATCAGTATTGCTATGCAGAAAACCTCCAGAGCATCAGCTATTACTAAATATTCTTGAGCTCTGGTATGATCTCCTTTTATGTGAATTTGTGCATTTTCAGAGGTGTCTTTTCTGTCACAAGTTAGCATTTAGATTAATATTAATACTTTTACTACTAACCATGCATGTATGTCTTTATTGGTGTGTCTTCATATATTGGACTCTAAAATAGTTATATGGTGCCAATTGGCACTAGTGTAATTGTGGCACCTCATTTCATAACAGCTGAAGCTCCATGGTTTCCTGTCTATATGTAAGGCCCAGAAACATTAGAATGTTTCTCAGGCCTACATATATTCTAAAGGCCTTTTGAGAATATAGAAATAATGGATGGCAGTAACCCAGTGATTTTTAGGAAAAACAAAGAACTATTTTCCCCCAAAAGAATAAGAAAAAAAAAAAAACAGCAAACTGAGGCATGCGATCACTGAACCAGTTGTTACACCAGCAGCATCCCACCACTGAGTTTTTCCCACCATGGTAAATTTCTGATATATTTGGTAGATTTCATGGTAAATTTGAGAGCCAGTTTTGTGCAGTGATTAAGGCATCAGGCTAGAAACCAAGAGACCATGAGTCCTATTTCCACCTTAAGTAATGCCAACTGAGAGTCACTGACTTTCTCTCAGCCTTAGGAAGAAGGCAATGGCAAGCTACTTCCAAAAAGCCTTGCCAAGGAAACTGCAGGTCCCTTTGACTTAAAGGCACCAAATAATTACATTTCTTTGATTAATATTTTTTCAACCCAGATAGATGATTCTACATATACAAATCCATAATTTTTCATTCTTAACACAGTAAAAAAGTCATTAAGAAAATACTGACTGAGCTAAGTTTCAAGAACAATAAAAATACTCAAGCTAATTATAATCTACCATTTGGAGTATATGAAAAGCCAAATTTGATGATATACTTGGAGGATGCTGTCTCTTTCTGCTGCTAAAGAGACTGGGTATTAGATAGACTTTTTGTTCTTAATTTTTTTGGGGGCGGAATACCCCAAAATCCAATGCTATTATTTACTTTGGCATTGAAATAGAAATTATTTGATTAATTGGGAAAAAGATCTAAGTAGCACAATCAGAAGAGAAGGTGGCATTTCATAGAAATCTATGAGGAGTGTAGTTCACACTGAGACAGATTAACTGCAGCATTTTTTTTAAAAAATGTATTATTTTAGTAGAGAGCATTGACCATTAGGTTGCTTCACTAAGTCATATAGCTTCTGAGAAAAATATTATCTGAGATAATAGAGCAGGGGTGTCAAACTCAAGGCCTGCCAGCCAGATTGGCTGGCGAGATGCTTAGATCTGGCTTGTAGGGCCTCCCTAGAAATAGCAAAGGACTGGCCCACGGTGCCTCTGCCAGCAAAAACGAAGCTCAGGAGAGCCCCACATGGTCCTTGAAGGCTCTATTTTCAGGTGCGATGGCCTCCTGCCGCCCTCTGCCAGTGAAAACAGAGTGTGTGGGTGGGTGGGTGGGTGCAGCCATTTTCTCTGGCAGAGGGTGGCAGGAAAATGGAGTTTGTGAGCCCGTTTTCGCTGGCAGAGCACTCGGGCCAGCACAGATGCCCCCGACATGAGTGATGTCAAGCTGGCCATGCCCATTCTGCCCCCCCCCCCCGACATCAAACACAACCCTGATGCAGCTCTCAGTGAAATCAAGTTTGCCATCCTTGGTCTAGAGTAAAACTGAAAACATCAGATAATTTGAATGGCTGGGAATGCCAGCCCAAAGTAGTTGTTTTACTATCATGTTGATTTTATAAAAATGACAATGGATTATGCTTGGAAGCAGAATTCAGTCACGTATGTAGATTTAATACAAACTATATTGGCTTACTCAGATTTGAATATGTTAGCATTTCATAATGTCTTGCCTTAAGCTAGTTCAAAAATTGCAAAGGAAAAGATAGAGTATTTGATCCTTGACACTTATAGTCAATTGTTTAGAAGAAGAAAAGTTTGGAATGCAGGGTGTATTTCAGGCCTATACTTGGTCATTAAACTTGTTTATTCAGCTTTCTACAAATATGCTTGACCCTTGGTTCCAGAGACAAGAATGGCAAAGATTACATTTGCAGAAGCTGCGTGGTGTGCAAACTGAACACTTTGAGAAACTGATTTACAACACTGGTTTCTCCTTGTTTAGAACATATTTAGAATATTGTAAGGTGCTGATTGTAAGACTGTTGAAGATCTTTTCTTGTTGCCCATCTGGGTTTTATATATGTTCGTATTATTCTGGTATTGAAAGGTTTGCACGGACTGGCATCTTTTTCCAGGTTTTATGCAAGATATTAATTTTAATATTTAGATAGCTTTACATAAGAGATGATCAACCTACTTTTGGTTTGGGTCTATACTTCTAGACTATATTTAAAAGATGTTATGGAAAAGGAACAAGCTTTCCCAGATATGGCTGAGACTACTTTGAAAGTGGATTTAAAAATTACAGGCTGCAAGAACAATATGGAAATACGATATTACAGTAGGAGATGACAGGCTGAGCCCAAGGGAAGGGTTAAATGCATAATCAGCCATGAGTCCTTTCACATCCACAAGAGAGCTAAGCCCAGCCCACCTTGAATTCCTTTTACTCTTTCCTAACCACAATTTGCTTTTTGCAGTATTTAATGGCAGTATCTCATTTATCCCCCCAAAACTGTAATTGTGCTGATTCTTAATCTTTACCTTCACAGTTTATGCAAAGCAACATGCCAAGAACAAGGTGTATTTAGCATAGTGTTCATTTTGAGAAAGTGCAATGTATGAATGAGAAGGGAAAAAGAAATAAATGCAGAATACCTGGAAGGAAGTTTTCCTAAAGTTGAAGACTGACAAGTCCAGCTGCTAAATATTGGTAATCCAAAGGGACAACCACAGTGTAGTCTACTGATGGATGTCACTGGTAAATGTGGGTTGCCCAAAGAGGTGACCCCAGAACATAACTACTGACAAAATAGTTAAAGCTGGAAAAATATTTGCAGACTACAGGGTTGACCAATTATGTCTATTTAGTACTACTATGTAGTAGATGGCTAACCTTTTTGTCATCGCGTGCCCAAAGTGCGTGTGTAAGCACGCGAGAACATGCACACGTGCCTGCACCCATAATGCAATGCATGCAGGACTCCCATGTTCCTCCACCCCCTGCGCATATGCATGGGACCCTCCCATGCTCCCCCACCCCCCTGTGCATGCACCCCATCTCCCATTTGCACCCCGCCCCCATGCATGCACGGCAGATACCCCAAAATCAGCTGGCTGGCGGCAGGTGCGTGCACATGCGCAGTGGAACAGAGCTGGGGCGACGACTCGTGTGCCTGCAGAAATGGCTCTCTGTGCCACTTCTGGCACGCGTGCCATAGATTTGTCATCATGGTAGTAGACTATTAACTATTACCTATGACTAACATATGTAGAAAAAGGGTTTACTACAAGATGACTGTTGTAGAAATAAGAGAGAGATTGTATTAAAGACAATCCAGCTCCAAGTAATACATGTCAAGGCCATATACAAACCCTGGCAAAACCGTGGCTGGGTAAGTGGAAGAGAAAACATGAAAACAAATCTTAATAATACACAATTTTATTCTTAATTGATCATTTCGATTGTAGTTTTGAATAATGAGGGGGTTTTTTTAGGAATGATTGAAATGTTTTTGATCATATAGTATTTAAAGTTGTCATCTCGTGTCAAATGCAACTTCTTGAAAAGTTAGTTTGGATTAGGAATACATAATCTCTTTGGGATTAGCAGGCATATTTCACTGATAAAAGTAACATTTTGAGAAGACAAACATTGAGGTTGTTCTCTGGTCTTTAAATTGCCTTGTGATTCTCTAATCACCCCAATTTACTTTTGTCTTCTGTCTGGGTGAATGGGTACTCTTCCAGGCAGAGCATTCAACTGCAGCCACCCATCATATCCAGTTTTCCTATAAACTATACAGCATTTGTGGTCCAGAAACCTCTTTGTAAATAAATATGGTAGATATAGATATGTAGACGTTGATTATAGATAGTTAGACCGATAAAGTTGATGAGGCATCCAATAAACATTTGCAAACACACTGGGAATGAAGATGAGGTCTATTCAGTAATGCATGTATTACTCAACTGAAAATCAATAAAATCAGGCATCTCTTCCATGTTAATTCACTCTACCATCTGCAGCTATTCAGGAAAAGTGGAATATTCCATGCTTTGCTTATCGCTATCTTTCAGGAACTTGGTGATAATCAACAATGCATGGAACTCATTAAGAAGATTCAAGCCTTTTGTCTTTTCAGCTTTTGTATGTACTTATTTTCTCCAAGCTAAAGTTTAACAGTAATTTATTCAACCAAGCGTGGGTGGTACAAAAGTCACATTTTCCAAGGGCCCAGAAATGGAAAACCATAATGACATAAAACCAACTTTACCACAAATACTATACCAACAAGGGTGGACCATCACTGTATAATTTTGAAAGTTACAATAGTGTGATACATGCTGCAGAGGATTATAATTACTTAGGAAAACCAAATTACTGCAATTAAGCATTAACGTAACTGCTGTATTTATTCAGAAATAAAGACCATCCACAAGTGAACACAATTAAACAGACTGCTTACTATATATTGATCTCATTAAATCAATAAAATATCTAGAGGTTTATGAAAAAAAATCATAAAGAATATGAGCAAAAAAAGAAAAGAAGCTCTTTACCCTTTAGGAAGAAATCCGCTAGTTACTGTCTGCCTTTGGAAATGTTTATTATCCCTGCCCTGCCCAACCTCCTTGCTTGATTTGCCCATGCATTTCAGTAGACCACAACATTCTAAATAATTATGACTATTTTAATTTCCTCTGTTCCAGCTACAACTTGAATTTCACCACACTGCTCTCTTTAAGAAATCCTCAAGAACACAACATCCGTAAATGGAAAGACCACATGTTTTTTTGGCAATCTATCCAGTGACAATGCACTATTTTACTTCTGGGCACTTCACTAGGCACAAGTTCATCCGATCCTTTAGCTTGGTTTAGTAACAAACCCAAGTTGAAATCAACAAGTTTACTTTGATGCACGCTGTAATCTCATCTGTCTAGAGAACGTTCACTTGCAAATCAGTCTTCCCTTAACTCCCCCCCCCATTAACTTTTTGGGTGTGACATCACAGGCATTGGTATTGAAAGCATATAGGTTGTAATAAAGGCAGCTTAACTGAGCAAAAACTGACTCCAAAAGAGATGGACAGAACGAAGTCAGAGCATGAATTGCATAGTTCTGGGGAAATCTTAAAAGGGGGATATTGTTCATAACTTACCTTCAGTGAAAGCTTGATAAATTAGAAAAAGCTGGACATACCTGTTATTCCCACCCAAGGGATAGAGAAACGTGTGATGCTGCAGATGGCAGTGAGGGAGCCAAACCCCATGGCTGAAGTGTAACAGGAAACCTTGTGGGGAAAGAAGCTGAAGCTGGAATAGAAGTCCTGTTGCTCACAAGACTCTTCTGCTGCTGCTGGTCCCCTTCTGTATCAGCAGCCGCTGTGATTGAACCAGGCATTTCCTGTTTGTTGTCCAAGCCCCCCCCCCCAACATATGAAGATGAATGGTTCCCTCCTCTAATAAGCCCCCCTCCTTCTGTTGTCCCAAGTAATCTCTGAGCCTTTGAAACCCCCATGCGGCAAGAGCTCAAAGTTAGGAGACATGTACAAATAAAGTCAAATATTTAACAGCCAGTGTTTAGGCTCAAGTCTGCAGGCTAGCAAAGCAAACCTTAAAGGGATATCTGCGTTCTTATAATTAATGGGCATCTTTAGCTACTAGGCAACTTCCGCAAATACAGTTAAAAGGTAAGTTTGGGGACACCCTGCCTTTGCTTCAGGCTTCCTTTTTTTTTTTTTTAATGCATTTCTAAATGTTCTTTTTCTCAAGAAACAAAGTTGTATAGTATACTCACACTATGAGTATAGTGTGTTAAAACTTCAAGATGCATACAAATGTCAAACTGCCCTTGGTTGGTTGAATTTTATTCCACTTACATCATTCTTTTAAAATGTCCCTGTTCAACCTAAAGCAAGGCTTTGTGCAAGAGTTGTGGGTGGGGTTGACTTCATGAAAATTTTCTCAAGATTCTAATTTTGTGGGGTGATAACTGCAGTTTTGGTGTGCTTTGTAGTTAGGATGCATAGACCATGGTTTAGGCTGGCTGGGCAATTCTGGGAGTTGAAGTCTGGACATCTTCGAGTTGCAAAGGTTGACAAATGCTGCCATAGTTCATTTTTAGGTTAGTACAAATTGCTTAAATTTTTTCTTCTCACCCAGTCCTGAATCCAGTCGCTTCCTTTCATTCCCAGTTAACCAATCAATAGTTGGAAAAAAATGACACACCAAATAATAGTTGGCAAGATAAAATGACACACCAAATAATGAAATTATTCTAGATTTTTATTTTCTAATTTTTTTTCCTATTCTGAACAGAGGAAGAGAAATGACCAGAAACACAGGTAGTCCTCAACTTACAAACTTAATTGAGCCCAACATTTCTGTTGCTAAGCGAAACATTAAGTGAATTTATCCCATTTTGTGACCTTTCTTGCCATGGTTGTTAAATGAATCACTGCAGTTGTTACTAACACAGTTCTTAAGTATATCTGGCTTCTCCATTGACTTTGCTTGTCAGAAGTTCGCAAAAGGTGATCACATGACTCCAGGACACTGCAACGATCATAAATATGAATCAGTTGCCAAGCATACGAATTTTGATCACATGATCATGGGGATGCTGCAACTGTTGTAATTGTGAAAAATGGTCACAAGTCGCTTTTTCCAGTGCCTTGTAACTTTGACCTATCAGTAAATGAATGTTGTAAGTCAAGGACCACCTGTATTTGATTTACACAGCAAGAGTTTTGTGAGTATACAAAGAGATTCCTTCCCTCCAATTTTTCACTGTTATCTAAATTTTAGATTGACTGAGTCAGACTTACAAGAAGGGCATGCTTGTTGAAAGAGGGCTTTGTTTATAAATTAGTATAGTGAATAGTTATAAATTAATGTAGTGAAATCACAGTATATTTTGATGAACATACAGGAAATCCTTGACACAAGAACATAATGGAATTTGCCCATTAAAGTTACAAGTTGGGAAGGTTGTTACATGAGGTGTTCATGTGATTGCCTAATTTAATGACCCCCATCCTTGCTCTCCACGATGTCATTAAATGGAGCACAGGGTCCGTTGGGGGTCGGGGTGGCCCTGGGAGGTCTAGCGCAGGCTCAGGTTCACCTGCCCTGGATCTCCCAAGGCTTCCCCCTCCCCAGAAAAACCCCATGCTCTTTTTCCTACATCTCAGGTGACCCCCCCACAGGCCTGAAGCTTGGTTTTCTCTTCCCACCAGATCCCTGCAGACCTTACAACTTTTGAAACCAGTTGTAAGTCAAGGAGTATGTATGATTTCACTGAGAAATAGGATGCTCACACAAGTACAATTCAACAATCTGCAGTGCAGAACTTTTACAGAGGTCAAGCTCTAATATACGCAAAGATTTCTCTTCTGAATTCAAGCCCTGATAGATTAGGGGTTAAATTGCTAAACACCTGCATTCACAGATATGTATGCAAAGGCTTCCCATATGCAAACGTATGAAATTTGTGGATGACTGAAGTCCTCCTATGATGTTACAAGAAGCAGGGGCCGTTTACCACTGTGTGGTAAAAGTTCTAAATGTGCCTTATTTGTTGGAGAAACAAATGATTGATTGTATTGGGCTGCTAAAAGCTTACTCTGCTTATAAACGTTTATTGTCATTGCACAAAGAGAAGCTGATATTGCTGGGCTGTCATGTTAAAATGATTAGAGGTTTTCCTATACTGTTTTTGATGATAGCTGGAAAACTAATGTTTTTGGTAGCTTGAAATCCCTGTGTAAATTGGAATGCAGTGTTGAGAAGTCTCATTGTGGGAAAGTAGAAAGAATAAAGAACTGTAAACTAGCTGCACCTGAATTTTTTCTCTTCCATTCAATCACATATGATTCTCGGAGACTAACTAAACAAGTCCATGCAGTTTTCTTGGCAAGATTTTTCAGAAGTTATTGTTGCCATTGCCTCCATTTTAGGGCTGAGAGAAAGTGACTAGCCCAAGGTCACCCAGCTGCCTTTACTCAACTGAATTGCCTGTTGTTATCTGCAGATTTTATCTCCAGCTACCAATTTTCATAGTATTGTAGGAATTTGTTTGCTATGTGTGCAAATATTTACAAGTAATGCCTAATCTTTGAAGAGAGTTGATACACTAAATCTCCAATGTTCTCTCATTCAAATGAGCTAACCTATGGACACATAACAGTATTCTAGACTTTTCATTTTTGAGGATGGTGGAAAAGAAATTTAAGATGGAATATTATTTTCTTAGGGAGATGTTCTCTCTTTGTAAGCCAAAATGGAACAATTATAGGAAGCTTAAAAAAAAGAAATCTGAACATTTTAGAAATAGAGACAATTCTTAGCCTTTTCCCCGATCAGACAACTATACAATATGACAAAATCTGTCCCAAAGCTATTTGGAAAAGCATTAGTCAAAATGTTTGAAATCTAGCATCTTTTGCATTACCTATGATATCCCAGTTACTGTTAAGTGCTTTAAATCAGGGTCCCCAATCCCGGTCTGTGTACTGACACTGGGCTGAAGCATACCAGAAATCGGGCCACACAAACAAGTGAAGCCCCATCCGTGAGATGAAAGCAGCATGACAAACCATGCCCCCTCTGGTCCACAGAAAAACCTGTCTCCATGGAACTGGTCCTTGATGCCCCAAAGAGCCTCTGCTTGAAATCATCAGCAAAACACCAATCAAAATTTCATAAAAGTGTTTTTTCAGTTTTTTTCCTTTGAAAAATATGCTAGTCAACTTGTAAACAAATCTTGGGATAATCTAGATTAGAATCATTAACAGGTTTTGCATTCTGAATGATTGATATGCTTGCTTTGGCAAATAAAGTGCCTGGGTTGCAATTTTTGTGTGTGTCTTGATGAACTTTTTGCTTCCTATTTTTTTCTAATCTCTTTCTTTCCAAAGCTTAGATCTTACAGTTGGGCCTTTGATCTTATTAGTATATTACGTTATTGTTTGTGAAACAGTGGGAGCTAAGATGACTTCTTGCTGTAATGGTGCATATGAATGTAGTGCAAAGCAGATTGATCTCAAGTGTTTGAATAAACTTTGCCCACACCCTTCTACTCTGGAGCTAGAAATTTGGCAAATAATTGAAAGTTTATGGAATTTTCCTCTTGTTCCTTTGAGGATTATAAAATGCATCTGCTAAGGATCACTAACACAAATTAACTGTGGTTACTATTTCTGTCTTGGATTTTTGAGAACATTTGAGCTACTTTTTCTATATTACAGAAGGGGGCATTTTTAGCAAATTATAATATTTAACACTGTGTCTAACAGCATGCAAGAATTCATTCCCTACATCTATAGTAAAAATACATCTATTTAGTTAATCAGGCAACTCTCCGAAGAGAAAGAATTTGCACCACAGTTAGAAT
This sequence comes from Hydrophis major, assembly GCA_033807585.1. Classification (NCBI taxonomy): domain Eukaryota; kingdom Metazoa; phylum Chordata; class Lepidosauria; order Squamata; family Elapidae; genus Hydrophis; species Hydrophis major. Next base: position 350,845,828 of record CM066329.1, read on the forward strand.
CTCAGAAACTTAGAGAAGAAGAAGACAACAGACCAAGTACAAGAGAACCCAGAACAAGGAAAGAAATAAAAAATGCTCTACACAGACAGTAACACAAACAGAGAAACCACTCTATTTTCAGTTAATATCAATGGTTTAAAAGCAACATTAAAAAGAAAACAGTCACTTGAAAAACTTAAAAAACAAAATGCAGACATAATTTGTATACAAGAAGTACACATCATAGATAAACAGGCAGACCTTCTAAAGGATACTAATTTGGGAAAAATGTATTGGGCTCTTTCAAATCAAAGAAAAAGGGGTATCGTAGTATATATAAAAGATTGGCTGCAACATAAACAAGTATATAAGGATGATGAAGGGAGAATGTTATTTATAGAAATAATATTAAACCAGAAAAAGATTTTGTTAATTACAGTATATGCACCGAATGTAAAACAAAAATAATTCTGTAATAAACTCCATCACAAGATAATAGAAACTGATTATACAAGTGTATGTATTGTAGGAGATTTAAATGCTGTTTCAGACAAGGACAAAGACTATAAAAGCTCCCAAATAATAATAATAATAATAAAATAAAAGGAGACCATTCCCATCTTCTTTTAATAACATGGTGAGGGAATTAAATTTGAAAGATGCGTGGAGAGAACTGTATCCAACTAAAAAGCAATACACTTTCTTTTTCAACCCCCATCACTCTTGGTCCAGAATAGACCAGATATGGATGAACCCAAGCTTAATGGAAAACATTGAAAATATAGAGATCTTGCCAAACTTATGGGCTGATCATAACCCTATTCAAATTAAGTGGAAAGGAAAGAGAATGATTGGAAGATGGACGTATAATAAAAGATAACGATTATATTGAAATGGTGAAAAAAGAATTGAAAATATTTTTTGAAATAAATAAGAGAGAACATACGTCCCTTCAAAACCTCTGGGATACAACAAAAGCTTACATGAGAGGTTTAACTATTGGCTATAGTAGTAAAAAGAATAAAGAAAAAAGGCAACAACAAAATGTGTGGAGAGAGAAACTTAAAGATCTAGAAGCAAGTAGACAAATTGATCCGAATAATCAAAATATTAATAAAAAAATAGATTTGGTAAAACATAAGATAAGTTTACAAGATTTTGGCCACAATATTGGCAGAAAGATTAAAGAAAATATTAAGCAGGATTATTCATACTGACCAGAATGGGTTTCTACTTTATAGACAAATGAAGACAAATACAAGAATGGATGTTTTAGAATTCTATGAAGTACACACAACTAAATCAATGGCACTGATGTTTTTAGATGCTCAGAAGGCTTTTGACAATTTGAATTTGAATTTTCTTATTAAACAATTGACAGGCATAAAATTTGTCAAAAAATTTTCAGGATTCATTAAAACAATATATAATACTCAAACTGCAAAAATATTAATAAATGGGGAAAATACAGATAATATAAGGATAAATAAGGGTGTAAGACAAGGATGCCCCTTGGCTCCCCTACTTTATATATTAGAGACGCTACCGGTACAAATCCAACAAAATCAAGAGATCAGGGGATTAAAAGTTAAAAAACAGGAGTACAAACTTCAAGCATTTGCTGATGATATGGCATTTATAGTGGAAGATCCCCTGGAAACGACACCCATTTTAATGAAAGAAATAGAACAATATGGAAAGGTGGCAGGGTTGAAAATTAACAAAGAAAAAACAAAAGTGATAACAAAAAACATATGAACAAATGGACAAATGAACAAAAGGAAGAACTAACAAAGAGATTGGGGATATAGGTGGTAAATAAAGTAAAATATTTGGGGATATGGCTGACAGCTAGGTGCTCATCAATTAAAAAAGATAAATACGATAAATTAATTCAAATATTTAAAGACTTAAATAATTGGGCTAAATTACAAATATCTCTATTAGGTTGTATTGCAATAGTAAAAATGAATATTTTGCCAAAATTGTTCTTATTTCAGATGGTGCCAGTCAAGTTGGAAAAAAGCTTTTTTGAAAAACTCAATAAACACATATCCAAATTTATATGGCGGGGGAAAAACCTAGAATAAAATATAAATTGTTATAGGATGATAGAAAGAAAGGAGGCTTTGGTCTTCCAGATTTTGAAACATATTACTATGCTGTGATAGTAACCTGACTCAAAGACTGAGTTAATTTGATAAATAAAAGGATCTTAACACTAGAGGGCTTTGATCTCCAATTTGGATGGCACGCATTTATGTGGGATGGAAAAGGTAAACACCACTTGTACTTTCAAAGGCATTACATAAGGAGTGTGTTATTAACTATTTGGGAAAATATTAAAAAAATACATTACTGTAGGATCCCACTTTGGTTATATACAATGGAGGTAGTCACACATCCAAATGTTTTAGATTTTGATAATATTGTAAGATATAAAGATCTATTACATGAAACTGGAGAGTTAAAGGGTAGGAATCAAATACAAATTCAAGGAAAAGAGATAGCATGGTGGCCCTATGTGCAGATACAAACACATTACAAAAAAGATAAATAACAATTTGGTTTTAATATGACCTACCAAGAATTAGATAAGATTTGGCATGGAGAAGAAAGTAAAATATATAAATATCTTTTGGATTACAAATTAAAAGAAATAGTCAAGGAGTATATGATAATTTGGGCAAAAAATGTGGGCCACAGTATTGAATTAGACAAGTGGGAACACATTTGGGAAATAAATTACAAATTAACTATGTTAGCCTCGTACAAAGAGAATCTGTATAAAATTGTGTGCCATTGCTCATGGCTATTCTATTTACAATCTATTCCAAAAACAAAAACTGGTGTCAAGCATTAATTTTGATTTTTTTTAAAAAATCCTTCTGCAGAAATTTCCTCTATTCATTTTCTGAAAGCCTGTATGGTTATTTGATCTTAATTCTGCTGGGACAGTACAAAAGAACTTCAAGGGGGAAGACTGATAAAATAAATAACAGTCAAGAACTAGCAGTTAAAGCAGGCTTGGTTGTATAACTGATGTGCCTTTTCATAATGAAGAAATAAATAAGTTCAAAAGTGGCATTGTTAAATGGGAATGTTGTCTCACTCCTCATGTTATCACAGATAATAAACCTTTGTTTTCCTGTTTTCTGATGGTTGGGATGCACATTTTCGTAATTAAAATTGGCAGCCTATTTCACTATTCACATCCACAAAGTTTATTTCTGTGTAATGAATAAGAAGAAAATACAGAATACACTTCTCTTCAGTGTAAACTGTTGTTCGGAGTATTCTTGTCTTTCAGAGAAATAAGTGCAGGATTATAGAGTTGGAATGGAGCTCTGAGATCATTGATCAAACTCTCTGCTCAGCAGAAGGATCCACTATTTATTCATTTTATTTTATTTGCATGCATGCAGTGGATTCCCAAAGGCTCTGGGCAGTTGACAATCTTATCACTGAACATGAAGTAAAACCTTCAGTTAAAAATTACACTAAAATATGTGTAAAAATAATAGTACAATGTAGAAGTCGTGTACAACCTCCACTTTCAGACATAATCTCTTCTCTGCCAGTGCCAGATGGAACAGGTATGTCTTGACTACTTTGCTAAAGCTCTAAGAGGACATTGCTGGCGAACTCTCCATAGAGAAAGAGTTGCAAAGTGTGGGAGTGGCAATAAGAAAAGTCTGTTTCTGAGGCGTCATCAGACATCAGTCTTCTAAAAACAAGACCTGAAGGAAGGTGGCTCTATTATCTCTGATTGAGTGGGCAAATAAATGAGAAAAGGCAGAAGAGAATCCACCATATTGCAATTAGTTCCACTGTTAAAATAATTCTCGTTGTTTGGAAGGTTTTAAAAATTCAACCAAAATCTGCCTTCCTGTAACATAAAACCAAACTATTCTTTCACATCCTGTGCTTTGGAATTACCTTCTTCTGTGCACCATTCTTTCCAGTACATGAAGAACATTATCTTCATTGTCTTCATGTTGAGATAAATACATTATTTATTTTTGTTACCTTCTTCTTGTCTTGGAGATTTCCGAGTATGTAGACTTCAATTCTCCCTGTTGTGTATGCAATATAATTAATAAAGTGTGAGCTTGGAGTAAGTGCAGGGTTCTGGCCCTGCACTTCTGATTGGCTGTTAAGTGGCCGGACCGGATTGGCCCGTTCCGGGGAATCCGATTGGCCCTTAACAGAGAGTTCTTATTGGTTATAAAAGCTAGCGTTCCTAGTTTGTTATTGGTTAAACGTTACAAGGTTTGCCTATATAAGGTGGGTTTTTACTGATATTAAATGAGCAAGTCACGATGTAAATAAAGAGCTGAAGTTCACCGTTCAGAAACTTATCTCCATTCTTTCTCGCCCATGCTCAAACTTAACACTGGCGACGAGGATGGGATTTGGAGACATCTGAACCAACGAAACTTTGAAGAACACTGAGCACGTGACAGACGATGCCAACAACAGAACCATGTCCGGTGGCATCGTACCACCCGCTCCATTCGATCCAACCCAAGAGGACTGGGAGTCCTACATGGATCGCTTCCAAATGTTCCTAGAGATGAACAAGGATGCCACACCAGGAAAGAAACGGGCGGTGTTCCTAACGCATTGCGGTCCAACCGTATTTAAGATGGCTAAAGCACTAGCCAAACCCCGAGAAGTGAAGGCCATGGATTGGGATGACCTCAAACCTATCCTGCAAGACCACTACGCTCCGACCGTACCTACGCTCGTGAGACGCCACGAGTTTTATCAAAGAAGCCAGCGAAAAGGAGAAAGCGTGGCCGACTTCATAGCAGACCTCCGAAATTTGGGAGGCCTCTGTGGATTCACTGATCTTGAAGAAGCACTAAAGATCACATAGTTCTGGTATTAGATGCGCCAGGCGTCCAAAGCAAGCTGATGGCGAAAGGTGACATCAGCCTTGCCAACGCCATCACCAATGCTACCGCAGCGGAAGCAACCAAGAAGTCGGCTGCCCAACGATGCCGAAACCGCACTCCGGTACCACCACCGGTCAGCGAAATCTCACCTAGTTCAGAAGGGCAGCTCGCAATAATGCACCACGAGGACCTCTCTTCGTCATCAGACAGCGATGAAGAAGGGGTCCATCGACTGCGATCCAACCGGGACCCTCACCCGAAGTCCTTACGCCCTTGCGCTGGCTGTGGAGCCAACCATGCCAGATCCGAATGCAAATTCCGCGACGCACTCTGCCCTGAGTGCGGGAAACGAGGCCACATCGGATGGGTCTGCCGCAGCTTGCCAAGACCCAGCCAGGCCTCAAAAGGGGCTAACTATCGCCAATTGACAGGAAACCGTCCTGTAAGGCGAGAGCCAGTAAACCACTCCTACAGAAATCGAGCTTTGCAAAGAGAAGAGGCTCACCATATTATTACTATCGGTCACACCTCAGCCTTGGACACTAAGAAAATCCGAGTCACGGTAGCCATCGAGAACCAGCCTTGCCACATGGAGATCGACTTGGGATCGTCCCTCTCGATGGTGTCTTGGAAGACACTCAAGCAACTCATCCCCACAATTCAATGCCAAGATCTCCATTTCCAATGCCTCATCCTCAAGGACTACCAGGGGAATCGAATCCCCATCGTCGGGTCCTGCCGAGTCCGAGTCTCCTTCAAGAAGCACACAGCATACTTACCTTTAACGGTCATCGATAGAGATAGACCTAGCCTACTGGGCCTCCAATGGTTCGCGCCACTTGGCATTGAAGTGGCTGACGTAAACCGAGTCGGTGGCTGTGACTGGGAGGAAGACCTTATTTCTGAGTTCAGGGACGTCTTTACAGACAGCTTAGGCGAGTACAAGAGGACCCCGATCTCATTCATGCTTAGATCCAAAAATAGCTCCCATTTGCCTAAAGCCCCGTCGAGTTCCGTTTGCCTTAAAATTGAAAATCGACGAACAACTCGACAAACTAATAGCTCAGGGGGTGTTGGAGCCCATTGATCACTCCCCGTGGGAAACCCCTATTGTAACACCCATTAAGCCAGATGGGTCAATCCGAATTTGTGGGGACTACCGGGCCACTTTGAACCACGCCCTGCAGCAGAATGCGTATCCAGTTCCGGTGGTGCAACACCTCCTCTATTCCCTGGGGGGCGGGAAAGTTTTTGCTAAATTGGATTTAGCTCAGGCATATCAGCAATTACCAGTAGATGAAAAAACGGCACAGGCCCAAACTATTGTGACGCACCGAGGTGCCTTTAAATGTACCCGGCTGCAATTCGGAGTAAGTGTAGCCCCGGGGATTTTTCAGAGCCTTATGGAAAGGTTATTGCAAGGGATTAAGGGCGTGGTCCCCTATTTTAACGATGTATTAATTGCAGCCCCTACAAAAAAAATCTTACAAGACCTGTTAAAATCAGTCCTAAAAAAATTCCAAGAGGCCGGTCTTAAGGTTAAAAAAAACAAATGTAAATTGTGTACTGACAGTGTTGAGTTTTTAGGGTACCTGATTGATAACCAGGGCATTCACCCTACCGAAAGTAAATTAAAAGCGATCAAAAATGCTCCCAGGCCACGAAACAAGGCCAATCTCCAGGCGTTCCTCGGCCTCATCAATTTTTATAATGTATTTTTACCGCACAAAGCAACTATTGCTGAACCATTACACCGATTGTTAGATAAAAGAGCAAATTGGTTATGGGGTTACCGTGAAGAACAGGTGTTCCGAAATGTTAAAAAACTGCTCACTTCTGACTTTGTACTCATGCAGTATAACGAGACTTTGCCGTTAGTTATAACCTGTGATGCATCGCCTTTCGGGATGGGCGCCATTTTGAGCCACGTATTGCCTAATGGGAATGAAGCCCCTGTTGCATATTTTTCAAAGACTCTTTCAAAAAATGGAGCGGAACTATGGACAAATTGATAAAGAAGCCCTCGCAATTGTCTCAGCTGTGAAAAGATTTCACGAATACGTGTATGGTAAGGTTTTTACTGTTGTGACTGACCACAAGCCTTTGTTGGGGATAATAGCCGGAGATAAGCCGACTCCCTACATATTATCCCCTAGGATGACCCGATGGTCAGAATTCTTAGCTGCTTATATCTATTGGCTGCAATACTGCCCGGGGAAAGCCATTCCCCATGCCGACGCATTGAGCCGAGCACCGCTTCCAGAGACTCTCGATGATCCGGCACCAACGGTAACCACGTTGCAAATTGAAGCGCTCAACTCGCCTCCACTGACCACCCGAAATATCGCGAGAGAAACCAAACGCAACCACACCCTAGCACGAGTCCTAGGCTGGGTAGAACGCGGATGGCCATTGGACCAGTTATCAGATGACTTCACACCATTCAAAACTCGACAGACCGAACTCTTCTCCCAGAAAGGCTGTGTCATCTGGGGCGATAGAGTCAATATTCCAGAATGGCTCCGAAAAGCGCTGCTGAGAACTTTGCACGATGGCCACCCCGGCATCGTGCGAATGAAAGCCCTTGCAGGAAGCTACGCATGGTGGCCGGGCATTGACAAGCAAATCGAACAGTGGGTTAAAGCTTGTCCCAAATGCCAAGAAGTCAGCAACGCCCCACCAAAAGCCATGCCTACTGAATGGGAGACACCATGTGGACCCTGGTCCTGAATTCACCTGGACTTCGCGGGGCCAACCAAGGGCCACATTTTCCTGCTTACTGTCGATGCCTACGCCAATTGGCTCGAAATTCATCACATGACGACTACGACCTCCGAGGCGTAGAGGTTCTAAACAGACTCTTTGCAACCCATGGATTACCAGACGTCCTGGTATCCGATAACGGCCCACAATTTACTGCACTAGTGTTCGAGCAGTACCTCGCTGACCGCAGCATCCTCCATGCGCTCACCTCGCCTGCGCACCCTGCGAGCAATGGCCGAGCAGAACGCATGGTTCAATTTGTGAAGAAAACCTTGCAAAAGGTAGACTACGACAAAATTGACGACAAGGTCAACCAAATCCTCTTTTTGCAACACATCACCCCACATAGCGTCACCAACAAAACTGCCGCTGAACTGCTAATGGGACGAAAGCTCCGCTCCCACCTTGACCGGTTGCACCCTGCATATGAACCAGAGATACCACTAGGATCTAGTGGCCGCTGTTGCACTTTCCAGGTAGGAGACCTGGTTTATGCAAAAAACCTATCAGGCGACCCGTTGTGGGTGGAAGCAACAGTAGTACGTGTAACTGGCCCTAGATCCTACCTCGTGCAATGCCTTGACGATAAACTTTGGAAACGGCATATCGACCAATTACGGTCGTGGCTTGCAGTGGCCAATTCGCAACTCCCCTATGACCAAACTGAGGGGGGGGGAGGTATGGAAGAAGATGAAGCCCTAGGAAACCTGTTCGAAGGAAACAACGATTTAATTGAAACTCAGAAAGTGGAGCCGGAGAGAGAAATGTCTGCACCTCAGGGAATCGAGGAAAATGTGGGCAACTACGTAGAAGTGAACTCTGAACCAGAGACAGCCCCACTGCCAGACAACGATCTACCTCAGCGAGATTGCAACCAGCCGATACAACGAAAATCAAAGAGACTAAAAAGACAACCGTCCTATTTAAGGGACTATGTAACTGCACCCTGAACTAAGGAACCAGGGGGAAGGTATGTTGTGTATGCAATATAATTAATAAAGTGTGAGCTTGGAGTAAGTGCAGGGTTCTGGCCCTGAACTTCTGATTGGCTGTTAAGTGGCTGGACCAGATTGGCCCGTTCTGGGGAATCCGATTGGCCCTTAACAGAGAGTTCTTATTGGTTATAAAAGCTAGCATTCCTAGTTTGTTATTGGTTAAACGTTACAAGGTTTGCCTATATAAGGCGGGTTTTTACTGATATTAAATGAGCAAGTCACTATGTAAATAAAGAGCTGAAGTTCACCATTCAGAAACTTATCTCCATTCTTTCTCGCCTATGCTCAAACTTAACACTCCCAAATCTCCAAAAATGGCCAGTTCTAAGAATTCTGACAATTGGTTCTGTTTCATTCTGGGTGAGTGAGTGGTTCCAACTGGGGTTGGTGGAGGAGGAGAGTTCATGCCTTTGTGTGGTACCTCAGCTCTTTCGCCTGGATATAATCTAGATGAAATTGCAGGGAGAAATCATACTTTGGGTAAGATCACCAGGATGCTTATGATACATGTATACATTTTCATCCCAAAGAGGAAGGAAACTGGAAATCTTGACTCAGGGCCTGGAAGCTGTGAGGAATTGAATGCATGGGGTAGGAGAGACTCAAACTGAAACCCAACAGGAAATCATAGTACAGGAGGCCTACCTGCTCTTTATGGACTGAGCTTCTCTTGAAAGAGAAATGTAGAATTTGGGGGATTCTCAGGATCTTACAACCCTTATTAGTGCAACAGGTGGAAGTCATGTCCAGGAAAGCCTTCTGATGGTTTGGGCAGGTATATTGATTGTAACCCTTCCTGAATTAAAGATAGTGACTCATGCCCTCATTAAACTATTATAATTCAGCCTACATGGGACTGCCATTGAAGATGATCGATAAACTACAGATGGCATAGAATGCAGCTCTCTACATACAGTACTAATGAATAGAACTAAACCCTATAATGCATATTTTAAGCTATATTGATTGCCCATAGGCTTCTGGGACCAACTTAATAGTGGCAATTGCTTATGACGTTTTCTAAGCGTTAGGTCTTCACTACCTTTGCAACCTGTATGCTTCAGGTAGAGTCTACTTACCAAATGTATGCTAACCAGGAGGGAGCATTCCAAGATGTTTCCTTAGCAGAGGTGGTATTCAGCAGGTTCTGACCAGTTCTGGAGAACCAGTAGCAGAAATTTTGAGTAGTTCAGAAAACTGGCAAATACTACCTCTGACTGGAGATTTTACAGTATCCTTCCCCTGCCGTGCCCACCAAACCATGCCCACAGAACCAGTAGTAAAAATAATTGAATCCCACCACTGTTCCTTAATCAGGAATAGATTACTCCTTTAGCTCAGGATGCCCCATACCACACTGTTAATATTTTAAAAGGTTGTAAAACCAGTTTTCTTCCACAGGATCTTTGATGTGGAGCGCTTTGATTAAACAGTGGTAGGATTTCTATTGTGATTTTAACTGATTATTGTTACAATGTTTTATAATTGCAAGCCATCTGGAATCTTGTAAGTAGGTGGCATACAATGACTGCATAAATAAATGCTTAAATGGAAGTCCACACACCTGGAGGGCATTCAGCAAGAGAAATCTGGCCATCATTAACTTTAATAAAGCTATTGGAAACACTACAGTGATTTTAACATACCCTTTCCTGGAAAATACATGAAAATTTTATCTAATTAATGATTATCAGAACTGTGTCACTGTCATTAAGAAGTCATACATTGTTTTGATAGAGCAAGCATAGTATTTTAATAAGAACAGAATGCTATTTTCCTTTAGTTTTGAATTTACCACAGGAGTGTTATGATGAGAATTCCCATGCTAGAGATACTCTTCAACAAAGTTCATGCATTAGGCAGCAGGAAACATATAATATAACTAGTGGATGCTGTTCAAACACAATATTAGTGAAGGAAGTCAAAACGTTCCAGTATTACTTTTGTATCAAAATAAGTTTTGGTGAACTTTGGGGAAGTTTTAACCTGAAAAACAACCACTTCCTTTTCCTGAGAATCAGGATGTCATAACTTCTTTTATTGAAATGGGCACAGAAAATGGGTGGCACTTCTATAAATTGTATTTGATATGTAAAGTTTGCATGAATATATTTATGATCCTGGGATAACAAGAGGTATAGGGCAGAGCTGACTAACTATTATACGCAGTTGTTGCAATGTGTTAGGAATATAAGTCACCTAACAGTTGGGTTGGAAAATATAAACCAGGATAGACATTTTAATACTGTCTCATTAAGGGAATGCTAAAATAATAGTTCTTCAAATGTCCATAAGATGGAGCCAGAAACCTCGGTTGTTCTGTCTTCTTGTTGAGAGTGTTGCTGTTTTTGGTTCCTGAATTTTTCCCTATTGGCTGTTGCTGATCATAGTTCTTTTTGGATTTGATGTAAGTCTGTTACTGAACTGTTTATGATACTGGACTTTGTTATTGGATTATCCCCAGACTGAAAACTGACTGCTTTAACCATGAATGACTTGGACTGTTTGTTGAACTTTGCTTAACCCTTTACTGGAAGTAAAAACCTACATTTTACTATACAGTGTATCTGTGTGCTGGTTGTGTGTTATTCTTCACTACTCTCACTACGTCTCCCTGTGTGCGCTCATTCTCCTAATGGGGAATTACCTCAACACAATGCATTTATGCTTGTTAAAATGGATCTGGCAGCCAAAGAAGATAGAAATCTGATTGCATAAGGAAGGCCAATTATGGGCTCTGAGTTTTAGTTTGGGGAAACAGGCAATCATCTAACCCACATTTTCCAATGATAGAATTTTAGAAAAAGGTTTTCTGGAAAGTTTGAATATGGAAACTGAATTTAAAATGATGGGGAAAAAACCTTTTCTCACATTGCCTGAAGGATCTTATAAGCCAGAGATGAAGAACCAACATTCTGGATGCAGAATATTACATGCATGGGTTTATTGGATCTTAGTTTAATCAATGGATATGATGAAAATGAAAAACAGAACTGAAACTGAAAGTTATATTCCCCAAACACTTTGCTCTTATTTCCTTCATTAATTTGCAGGAAAAAACTGTTAACCTGTTTTTTGCACATTATTTCAGATGTCCCAGTAGCTGATAATCCATTGAACTGACTATATTTCATGTGTGTACGATTCTTTCATTAAGTATATACTTAATAGCTATGATCATAGGTGGTATTTAGCAGGTTCTGACCAGTTCTGGAGAACTGGTAGTGGAAATTTATAGTAGTTTGGAGAACCGGCAAATACCACTTCTGACTGGAAATTTTATAGTGTCCTTCCCCTGCCACACCACTAAGCCACACCCACAGAACTGGTAGCAAAAAAAAATTGAATCCCACCACTGGATACAAGCAAGTTGTACATACGTTGTTGATAGTAAACTTCCTTTGGACTCCTTTTCCCTAAGAAGGACTGAGTTATCCGTCATAACTCAAGAGCCACAGTGGCACAGTGGTTAGACGCAGTACCGCAGACTATTTCTGCTGTCTGCTGTCTGCCTGCAATTTGGCAGTTCAAATCTCACCAGGCTCAAGTTGACTCATCCTTCCATCCCTCCAAGGTGGGTAAAATGAAGATTCAGCTTGTTGGGGGCAATATGCTGACTCTGTAAACCGCTTAGAGAGGGCTCTAAAGCATTATAAAGAGGTATATAAGTCTAAGTGCTATTGCTATATATTTTTTCCACCACTCTGAATATTTGTCATCCAATTTGAAAAAGCCGTATGGCAAGATTTTTTTTCTTTTCTTGTGTTGGAACTTAAGAAATGTACAAAGTGCAGGAGAAATGAATTTATATTGAAGAAGAATATTCATAAACATCCCATGGTGACTGTAAATGTGAGAACACCATATTTCATCCATGAAAGCAAATTCTCTTTCCAACACTCATAGAAAACAAAAACAATTGAGGAGGTGAGTGCTTGTTTAGTTTTTTGCCTATCATTTAAAGTAAGATTCATGGACATCTCACTAAACAGCAAAGCTTGTAGAAGAAAAACGAAAAAGAGTGAAGAACATATACATATTGTGATATATATTTTTATTTGTCTTGTCAAATAAAAAATATTATTTTTGATGTGCTGTAAAATGTGTACTTGAGGAAAATATTATAGAAGCAGATCTTGAACTGAACTGTATGAAAATATTTGGTTGAGGGTGATTTACCATTCCCTCCCCCGCTGGGTTTTTAAATCTTAATTGAAATGATGATATAAAAACAGCCCTTTAAAATAAACATTAATTTAGTTCATCATAGTATATCATAGTCACTTCAGGGGTGGGATTCTAAAGGTTCTCACCTATTCACTAGAACCGGTTGTTAACTTTCTAAGCAGTTCGGAGAACTGGTTGTTGGAAAAAATCTCCTTCTGTTTTTTTCCACCCTTCTTACATTCTTGGCAGTATGCCTAGACTTACTGTCTCCAAAGGAGGTTTTTTTTTTTTCCCTTTGCTGGTACTTTCTTAAAGGGGAAGGGTTGTTTTAAGCTTTTTACACTGCTGTTGGGAGGAAATACTCCCGTTGGAGTTAGCGCTTTGAAGAAATAATTGAATAATGAAGGAGAGCTACCAGAAAGAAGCTTTTAATGATAAGGAACCAAGATGAGTGACATTCAGCAAGCCTTCTTAGCTAGCTAGAAAGATTGACATTCAAACATGAGTTTACATACCCTTTTTGAGGTTTGGTCTAAAACTGGTGACCATTCAAAGTTACAATGGCACTGAAAAAAGTGACTTATGACCATTTTTCACATTTACAACCATTGCAGCATCCCCACTGTCATGAGAGGCCAGGTGAAGAGAAGCGCCCCTTGATGTGAGTGATGTCGAGTTGGCCATGCCCACCCAGTCACATGACTCTCAAACTACACTCACTAACTAAGCCACCCCCACAGAACCAGTTGTTAAAAAAATTGAATCCCACCCTTGAGTCACTTATTATATAAGTACCATCCAAATTGGTAGTAAAGAAGATTTACATACTTTATCCTATAAGTCAGTTAGTAGCATCTGTGGTGGTAATTATATTGCATTTTGTATAAGGCTATTTAGATTTATTAATAATTAATCTTGTGATAAAAGAGATATTGTACATTTTTGTGTTTTTTTCCTGAAGAAATTGTTTATATTTTCTTTTTCTAAGTAAATAATACCAGTTATGTTTTCTTTTGGATGGACCTTTTTTATTCTGTATCCCAAAAGTTCCAGGAAAATTCTCTAAAATTTTCTGGCATCCCTGTGTTGGAATGAAAGAAACTTGCGAGTATATGAGACTAATACATTTTAACTCTGAACCTGTTTAAAGTCTTACATTATGCTTCCTTAATCAAGGCAAGCTGAAAACATTGAAACATATTGTCAACTGTCAAAATCATTTGGAACTTACTTGGCATTAGTCCAATATGAGCACGCAATTGGTTGCAGAAAAACCCAAGAAAACAACAGAATGTTATTAAACTAAGAATAATAAAAATAGTTTAAAATATCATGTATAATATAGAATTATTAACTCTTCCACTTCTCCCCAGCTTTTTGATTGCTTGTCTGAGGACTAAAAGCCTGAATTAATACAAATTTATACATAACAGTCAAAGCAGGTGAATCCTGGAGTAGAGAAAAATATTCTATCTAATAAGGGCAGAGGCATCTTTAATTCTGACGAATTCTGCATTTAAGAATGTCAGCATCATCCTTAGTATAATTAATAAGTCATTACAGTAATATTTAGTTACTCATAATTTGTTACTCATATTTTTATTACGATCAAGTTCTCTTTACCAAATACAGTTATTTTCATCTGGAAAAATAAGTCAATTGATTAGAATGTTTATACCTCCCCTTTCCTTCAGGCTATGGATGGTAAACAGCCTTCAGGAAAAAAAATTAAAAGCATAAAACAATTCCAACCAAATAAAGTTGTTCTTGTTTTATGATTGCATGTATTTTGTGACAGTAGAATTATCCATTTAGCAGTGAATCAAAAGCTCTTTTTACAGTTTCTTTGAAATTGTTGTTTCCTGTATGTCTCTGTTTGGTTACAGGGGTTGGGAGGTCCTGGATTAGTTCTTGAGCTTCAGATTTATTAATTTTTATGGTCATTTCAACTCATTTAGTGGAGAGGGCAGAAAATGCAATTATATTCCTAGGTAGCCCAGTTGGGAGTGCACACTGTTCTGCCTTTCAACAAAAGTGAAACCAATCCAGCTTAATTACCTCAGCTTTGGCTAGACAACGTCAGACTCATCTTCATGTTCTCTAACTATGAAGATGCCTGCATATCCCTTTTCACTGATATGTCTTGACATGTCCTCATGACTTTGTCTTCTGTGACGGTTGTTTTGGAATAAGAAATCAGGCACAAATGGACTTGTGTGGTCTGCTTGTTCAGATATTTATTAGATTAATATCTTTCATATACAGGACCCTGATCCCTGTCTTCTAGCTTAATGTCATTCACATCATTCTTTCAGCTACAGTTATTTGATTTGAACCAATTAGCTATTTCTTTTGGCCTTTGTTTTAAAATTTAGTTAGCCTTTTCTGGACCTTTTAAGTTCTTGAAGATGGTGCAGGCTAGGGAACTGTCCTTTCTTCCTTTTGGTCTGCACAGTCTTTACTTTTAGCCTTATTGTCACTTAACCTTCCATTTTGGGATGAAGGGGCTTCCGGAATAATTAAGAGGGAGGAAGGTTAATTGGTTTATCTGTTGAAAAAAAAGGTTGGAGCTCATATGTTTTAATTTCTTTGTTTCTTTCTGTTTTGTTTTATATTTTTCTTTGCGCCTTCCTTCCCTTCCTCCCATTTTATTAGATTTGTTCTTTTTAATGTATAAAAATATTTAATAGGAGTGGTGCATTGGCCTAAAGACAGAGCTCTCACCTCACAATCAGGTAGCTGTGAGTTTGATCCTTGGTAGCAACAGTTATTTCTCTCTCTGGGCACAATGAGTAAAATATCAGCTGTAAACTCTGCATTGGTGACAGGAAAGGCATCTGGCCAGTAAACACTCAGTACCATTCACTTGCCTTGATTCCATCCCAATGCAAGGGATAATGGGGTCATTCGAAGAATTTTTTTTAAATATATATATATATTTTTTAAATGTTAGACCTTGCCCCATTGGTGTAATAGCAGTGAATTCTCTTGCTGTTGCCTCTAGTCCCTTTATCATCACTGGATTTGTCTCTTCCCTTCTCCTGTTCAATCCAGGGGTGGGATTCCACTGGTTTGGACAGGTTTGGTAGAACCGGTTATTATGATTCTGCACAGTTTGGAGAACCAGCAAATTGTGCCTCAGGCTGGCCCCGCCACTCTCCACTCACCCCTCCCCTCTCTGCCCAATCAGTCCTTATCGCACATGTGTGACATCACTGACTGCATTCTCCCCTGCCCATCCAGCCCCGCCCTGTCAATCTTTACAGTATTTTTTTCTCCTCCCAATGATCAGCTGTTCTGATGATCAACTGTGCTGGGATCCCCCTCACTGTCTTATTGCTTCACCCAGGGGGCTTCCCTGAGGCCCAAGAGGGGAAAAAAACAGAGCACGGGGGTGGGTGCTGCAAAAAAGAAGCCACTCCCACCCAGTCACATGGCCACACCCACAGAACCGGTAGTAAAAATATTTCCATCCCACCCCTGGTTCAATCATGCCTTTTCTGCCAGCTCGTCCTGCCTTTTATCCCAAGGACTTTGGTGGGAGGATATGAGTACAAGCAGATTTTGATGTAGGGACATGGTTTCATACCCCTTTTTCCAAACAGCTATTGATAACAGCTTGAGTAGACCCAGGCAAGACAAGACTGGTCTAGTCAGATCAGGCTAGTGAATTACAGTTTTACCAGAGCTCTGAGAAGAAAGGGAGCTTACCAGGTGGCCTTGGTAATAGATAGAGAAAAGCCACTCTGGCCAAAAATTAGGGAGTTGTGACCTGGCCTTTTTGTACCAGAGAGGGCTTGTTTGAGCTGGTCCTGGCAGAGTTGGCTAGGCATGTCTTAGGGAAAATGGAGGGGCTGTTTCTGGTGGGATTGCAGGTTGGATTGCAGTACTCTACTGTGGGTCCGAAAAGCATGGGGAAGATTGTTTTTGGCCGATTTATTGGGCCATTTAAAAAGCAGCTTTTATAGTTTTTAAAAATATTGATAATCGTTTTAGCATTTTTAAATTGTTTTAGCTTCGTTGCTACCAGGGTCAGTTTTAGCTATATAAAATGGGAAAATAAATAAATAAAACGAAGCTTAAAAAAAAACCCAACCCAACAGCTAACTGGACTCTTTGTCTTGTGTCTTTATCTCAAAACAAAGGCCATTTAAATTCATTTTTAGTTGACAAGTGTTGTTTCCTAACACAGTATTTGCCATATACTTCCTCAGTAATGACATATCAGCAGTTGAGAACTGCCCTGCTCCTACAGGCCACTTCAGGCTACTGTGATCTCCTTTTTCTTCAGTTGTTAGTCACTTCTCGGCTGATTTGGCCTGGTGTATTTGTATCACCCCAAGTTTCTAAGGTTCTCTTAGCTTTGAAGACTGGTGAAGTTAGTGGTATTAGTTTGACTGCCCTTTCCCTGATGTCTCACTTTATTGGGATTCACTTCCATTAGAGGCAACAACATTATTATATTTACCAGAAAGTATCATAATTTACTAATACATTTGCTGAAACATGGTAAGAGAGCTATCTGATAATTCTTCTTTTATGGGAGGTTGCTTTTTTAAATTCAGGAGCTTATGGGCAGGAGCATTCAGGGATATGGAAGTAAAAATCTGCAAGATGGCAAAGACCCCTCCCTTCATTTTTGGATCATATTAGCTGACATCTTTCACAACTTCTCATTATTTTGTTTCACATTCTGTAAAATGAAGTGCTAGGCTACATTCCGTTTTACTTCTTCATAAAAACTATTCATAATGTAACGAAATAAAATTCAACTTTAAAAAAATTCTTCCACATGCCCTGAAAGACATATGAATTCTAATTTATAATTCTGGCTTTTAAAAATGTTCAGAATTCAGCTGGCCTTTCCTGTTTCCTCCATTTTGTTTTTGTTTTATTTTTGGGTTTTCGGCTGCCAAGAAAAGATACAAAACAGGCATGTCAAGCCATTGAATATACAAAAGAGGTTAACAGCAAAGCAAAATTCTAACATAGCTGGCCAACTTTTGAAAAGGCAAAGCAACTGGACAGTTGATATCTCTGTCCCATGCAAGATAAAATTGCAATCCAACATCACCTCCAGAAGAATGAAAAAAAGAAACTGTTATGAACTAATAAAACGCTTAAATAAAGTTTTATCAAACCTTTAGAAAAAGCAGGGTTCTAATCCTGCGCTTCTGATTGGCTGATAATAGCAATATCGGATTGGTCCGTTCAGGAGAATCTGATTGGCTGTTAACGAGCCACTCTCATTGGTTCAAGAGGTTAACACTCCATGTTTCTCATTGGTTACTAGATCAGCAGCCTGCCCTATAAAAGGGCTGCTGCCGCCCTAGGGTTTTGCTCTGTTCAGAATGTTTAATGTTTAAGAGTTGAAGTTCACTGTTCACTGCCTCGTCTCCGTTCCTTGCACCCATGCGCAGAACTTAACAGTGGCGACGAAGATGGGATGCGGAGACGTCAGAACTGACTGAACACTACAGAGCACAAAACAGAGCACGTGGCTGAAGGCACATTGACAGCGGAAACCATGTCTGGTGGCTCCATTTGACTACCTGCTCCATTTGACCCGGCACAAGATACATGGACCGGTTCTACATGTTTTTGGATACCAACAACTTGAAGGATGCCACTACGGGAAAAAAGCGAGCAGTATTCCTGACCCACTGCGGACCTGCCATTTTTAAGATGGCCAAGGTACTGGCGAAACCGGCTGAGGTGAAATCCATGGACTGGGATGTCCTCGAGCCCCTCCTATGGGCCCACTATGCACCTACCGTACCAACGCTTGTCTGAAGATATGAATTTTACCAGAGAGACCAGCGGAAGGGAGAGAGCGTAGCAGATTTCATCACGGATCTCCGGAACCTGGGAGGCCTCTGGATTCACCGACCTCGAAGAGGCTCTGAGAGACCGAATAGTTCTGGGATTAGATACACCACATGTGCAGAGTAAGCTGATGGCAAAAGGTGAGAGCCTTGCAGATGCCATCGCTGATGCTACTGCAGCAGAAGCAACCAGGAATGCATCGCACCAACGCCCCGCTCTGCCAACTCGCCAGCAAAACCTCACCTCGCCTAGAGAGACATACAACAGCAACCCACCACGAGGACCTCGAATCGTCATCAGAAAGTGATGAGGAAGAAGTCAACCGGCTCCGGTCTAAACGTGACCAATGCAACCAGCAGAATCAAAGACTACAGCACAAATGCGCAGGTTGTGGGGCAACCCGCGATCAGACTGCAAATTCCTCGACGCGCTCTGCCACTTTTGTGGGAAAAGAGGGCACATCGGAAAGGTCTGCAGAAGCAAACAAGGATCCAGCCCACTTCAGAGGGGGACCAACTACCGCCAAACCACAGGAAATCGTCCTGTGAGTCGGGAGCATTTGTATCAATGGAACAACCACTCCTACAGAAATAAACCACTGGCCAATTCAACGAAATGAGAAGAGGCACACCAAACCATTACAATTGGTCACGCCTCATCACTAAATGCAAAGAAGATCCGAGTGAAGGTCGCCATCGAAAACCAGCCCTGCATGATGGAAGTCGATTCAGAATCGTCCCTCTTGATGGTTTCCTGGAAGACCCTTAAACAATTAATCCCTGCCATCCGGCGGCAAGACCTCAGAACCCAAAGAATCATACTCAAGGATTATCAAGGGAACCGAATTCCGGTCGTCGGATACAGCCTAGTCCAGGTCTCATTCAAAAATCGTGCTGCATCTTTACCATTGACCGTCGTCGACCATGATCAGCCTAGCTTGTTAAGCCTTCAATGGTTCGCCCCACTCGGGATCGAGGTAGCCGGCATTCACCAAACCAGAAGTGACGACTGGGAGGAGGCCCTCGTCCAGGAATTCCAGGACGTCTTTGCAGACAAACTAGGCAAGTACAAGGGGACCCCGATATCATTTAACCTTAACCCTGAAGTAGCCCTCATCCACCTTAAGCCTCATCGGGTACCTTTTGCCCTTAAACTAAAGATTGACAAGCAGCTTGATAAATTAATAGCCCAGGGTGTTTTAGAATCAACAGACCACGCTTGTTGGGAAACCCCAATCGTAACACCCATCAAACCGGATGGATCATTAAGGATTTGTGGGGATTACCGTGCCACCCTGAATCACGCCCTTCAACAGAACGCTTACCCGGTGCCGGTGGTACAACACCTTCTCCATTCCCTGGGGGGCAGAAAAGTCTTCGCTAAATTGTATTTAGCAACAACTACCTGCAGATGAAAAAACAGCAGAGGCACAAATGATCGTTACGCACCGAGGCGCCTTTAAGTGCAACCGACTCCATTTCGGAGTTAGCGTAGCCCCAGGGATTTTTCAAAGTTTGATGGAGAGGCTCTTGCAAGGGATCAAAGGGGTCGTACCATACTTTGATGACCTTTTAATTGCTGCCCCGAATAGAGAAATACTAGAAAAGCGTCTTAAATTAGTTCTCCAGAAATTTAAAGACTCCGGCCTTAAGGTTAAAAAAAATAAATGTCAACTGTGTACAGATAAAGTAGAGTTCCTGGGGTACCTAATCGATAAACAAGGCATTCACCTCACCAATAGCAAACTAAAAGTAATCAAAAACGCCCTAAGACCCAGAAATAAGACTGATCTCCAAGCTTTTCTGGGGCTCATTAATTTTTACAACATCTTCCTGCCCCACAAAGCGACCATAGCTGAGCCCCTACACAGACTTCTCGACAAAAAGGCAACCTGGGTCTGGGGGCACCGAGAGGAGCACGCGTTCCGACAAGTAAAAAACTTACTAACCTCAGATGCTGTTTTAATGCAGTATAAGGAGACTTTGCCTTTAACAATTACATGTGACGCGTCACCATTTGGAGTAGGAGCCATTTTGAGCCATGTGTTACCAAAAGGTAGTGAGGCCCCTATTGCCTATTTTTCAAGGACCCTTTCAAAGGCTGAACGTAACTATAGTGAAATCGATAAAGAGGCTCTTGCTGTTGTATCTGCTGTGAAACGGTTTCATGAATATGTATATGGACGAGTTTTTACTATTGTTACCGACCACAAACCTTTGCTGGGGATTATAGCAGGAGACAAGCCAACCCCCTATATATTATCACCTAGAATGACTCGCTGGTCGGAGTTTTTGGCTGCGTACAACTATAGACTGCAACACCGCCCGGGGAAAGCCATTCCCCATGCTGATGCACTGAGCCGTGCACCACTTCCGGAAACCATCAATGACCCAGCTCCAACCCTTACGATACTCCAGATTGAAACACTATATTCATGGCCGCTAACAGCCAGAGACATTGCGATCGAAACAAAACGAGATCCTATCTTAGCGCGAGTTCTTAGCTGGGTCAAACAGGGATGGCCAGTAGAACAAACCCCTGACGACTTTCACAAAAAGGCTACATCCTATGGGGGGATAGAGTTGTTGTCCCAGAGCGGTTACAATGAGCAGTATTAAAAACACTGCCTGTCACCCCAGCATTGTGCATATGAAAGCGCTCGCACGAAGCTACGCGTGGTGGCTGGGCATCGACAAACAGATCGAAAAGTAAAGACTTGTTTAAAGTGCCTTGGGTAAAGCAAATTGGGTAAAGACTTGTTTAAAGTGCCAAGAAGTTAGCAGTGCCCCACCTAAAGCTACTCCAACAGAATGGGAAACACCCCGGGGACCGTAGTCCTGCATCCACGTTGACTTTGCAGGACCTCCTAAGGGACATACGTTCCTCCTAACAGTGGATGCCTATTCCAACTGGCTCGAGATCCACGAAGTGAAGAGTACTACAACCGAGTCCGTCATCTGGAAATTGAACAGGCTATTCGCGACGCATAGGCTGCCAGACGTTCTGGTCTCCGACAACGGACCCCAGTTTACCGCTCTACACTTTGAACAATACTTAGCGGACCGACAACGGACCCCAGTTTACCGCTCTACACTTTGAACAATACTTAGCGGACCGGGGTATTCGCCATGCGCTAACTTCGCCAGCACACCCTGCGGCTAACGGAAGAGCCGAGCACATGGTACAATTTGTTAAAAAAAACTCTCTACAAAATGGACTATGGGGACATTGAAGATAAAATAAACAGAATACTCCTTCTCCAACACATCACTCTGCACAGCGTCACCAATAAGACTCCAGCGAAACTATTGATGGGACGCAAACTCCGCTCCCACCTCGACTGACTTCATCCGTCTTACGAGCCAGAGAAACCCTGTGGATCTAGCGGAAAATGCTGTGAGTTCAAGATAGATGACTTAGTTTTTGCCAGAAACCTTTCCGGTGAACCATTGTGGGTCGAGGCAACTGTAATTCAAGCCACCGGACCCAGGTCGTACCGTGTGAAAACCTGCGACGGAAAAATATGGAAACGCCATATAGATCAGCTTCACTCTAGGCTACAACCTAGTTTCCGCGACTCTGGTGACTCCCAAACTGAGGGGGGAGGGGATGTCGAAGAAACCGAATTCGAGATGGTAGAAAGCAGGAGCGAAAGAAGTCAGCAAGTGGGCGTGACAAATGAAGAAGAATCAGGGAGGGGAGTGTCCTCGCCACAGAGGAATACCTCAACAGAAGCAAGCCCGCAAAGATTGGAGGACAACAATGAGAACATTAGCGGCACCAAGTCATCCAATGAGGATACGGAACCACCGGTACCTGATATGCCCAAAAACTTCCCGCCGAAACCAGATTACAGACAGGAACCGGTGGGACAGCACAAATCTAATAGACAGTCAAAACAACCTTCATACCTCAGGGATTACATCATCGCACCCCTTAAACGGAACCCGGGGGGAAGGGGTGTTATGAACTAATAAAATGCTTAAATAAAGTTTTATCAAACCTTTAGCAAAAGCAGGGTTCTAATCCTGCACTTCTGATTGACTGATAATAGCGATATTGGATTGGTCCATTCAGGAGAATCTGATTGGCTGTTAACGAGCCACTCTCATTGGTTCAAGGGGTTAACACTCCATGTTTCTCATTGGTTACTAGATCAGCAGCCTGCCCTATAAAAGGGCTACTGCTGCCCTAGGGTTTAGCTCTGTTCAGAATGTTTAATAAAGAGTTGAAGTTCACTGTTCACTGCCTCGTCTCCGTTCCTTGCGCCCATGCGCAGAACTTAACAGAAACAGTGAAGATCCCCAGTAAAATAATTATGTTGATGTTTCCAGTTATAGTGTTTCTTTTATTATAAACCTTTGGAAGTCCATGTAGATCATGGTGTCAACTAAACAACAATAATACTTAGCTGTATTTTCCAAAAGGAAACAATTCCAATTTTTTTTTTTGCAGGAAACTTGGTTTCACCTTTTGTAAGTGATGGATAATGCCTGGAGATGCTGTTTTTCATTAGTGGCATCTGTCCAGTGGGAAAACTTTCTCCTAGAAGATAGTTTTGTCCTCTTTGACAGCTTTCTGGGGGCTAGTAAAATGGAGCTCTTATAGAAGGCATTTGGAGAATAGGCTTATGCTTTGCATCTTTATTGATTGGATTACTGAATCTGTGTTTTAATTCAATTCAATTTACTTTCATGTGTATTTTGATTAACCTGGGCATTTTATGATTATAAGAATAACAACAGTCTTTGCAGATTATGGCAATTTATCCAATTCAACAGAGTAAACTGCCTTCCAGAAAGTTAAAGAAAATTCTCAGATTTTTTTTAATATTTATTGTAGTTCTTAAAAAAAACAAGAGTGATACTCCAAACACCAAATAAAATTTCCACAGAGAATCTGTCTTTCATGCTTATCCTATACATTTTCATTCTAGAACATATTTAAATTCTTTGGAAAAATGTTCTGCTCTGCCATTTTGAAGGATGCAGACATTCCACATTCAGATTCCTAGCAGAATCTTTCTGTAATGTTAAGATTTATCTAAGAGGTTTCTATGTATCATGAATTAATTGACATTTTCATATAAAAGGCAGTCTGTTATCATTTTACATGCTACTTTTTTTTGTATTTTTCCCCCGTACCATGCAATCTGGGGCAAATTGTAAATTTTTGTGTTCTGTGTATGAGGAATCTAATTGAAAAACCTTCATTCTGATTTGGTAACCAAGACTAACATTGGTAACATTGCATCTTCATTGTGTTCTGGGAGTTGAGAGATGTTGCTGCAGGGCATTAAACTTTATTCTTCCTGTTTAGTCTTTGGGGGTATGCTAACAGGTCAGACTGGTAGGTGCAGTCAAGACACTGTTGCCATTCACTCTTCTCTCCTCAATTTAACAATAATATAAAAATTATATAAAATTTAACAATAATATAAAAAGTGGCTGTTAGCAGTGCTTCTGGGATCTGGTTGTGCTGGCAGCCATTCTTTGAAGATTCTTTGTGTTATGTCCTGGGCATGGGCGCAAGGAACGGAGACGAGACATCGAACGGTGGCTTCAACTCTTTATTATCAAGAAAGAACAGAGCAAAATACTTGGGCAGCAGCAGCTCTTTTATAGAGCTGGTTGCTGTCAAAACAACCAATGAACTGAGTTTGCCGCTTTCACAAGCATCCAATCAGGAGGCCCCATAACAGCCAATCAGAATGGCCAAAAATGACCAATCATGACTCGCTGTCTATGGGCCAATGAGAAGTGCAGGATTACAAGCCTGCTATAAAGTAAAGCTGTTGAGGGTTGTTTCGCTGCGTTGGCTTAGTCCATAACACCCCTCCCCCCTAGGTTCCGTCTGAGGGGTGGGATGATGTATTCTCGCAAATAGGCAGGTCGCTTTACCTGTCTGCTTGACCTGTGCTGTTCCACCGGTTTCTGTCCTGGTTCTGGTTCCGGTGGGCTGCTAGCCGGGCTAGATGGCGAAGATCGTGGCTCTGGGCTGCTTTCTCTGCTTATGCCAGTGCTGTCTTCCAGGTTTCCTGGATCTGCTTCCGTTGCAGTGTTGTCACGCGGTGAGGCCACTCCCTGGCTCAATTCTCCTTCAGATGGTGAGTATCCCCTGGTTGGTTGTGTTGGCTGTTGGTTTTCGATTATTATTTCTTCTTCGGCCTCCTCAATGTTCCTTCGCCCCCCCCAGCTAGAGGTTCCGGTGCTAATCTGGAACGGAGTTGGTCTATGTGGTGTTTCCACATTTTACCATCTGCGGTTTGTAGGTGATAGGATCGGGGTCCCGTAAGTTGCCTTATGGTCGCGGGGACCCACAATGGGTCACCCGAGAAGTTTTTCTCAAACACAAGGTCACCTTCCTGGAACGCCCGACACTTGCTGCTGGATCCTGGGGGTTGTTCCAGCGTGTAGTTTGGGCGGAGGCGCTCGAGATGCAAGTGAAGTTTCTGGCCCATCAGGAGTTCAGCTGGGGTTTTGTTCGTGGTACTGTTTGGAGTTATGTGCTGGAGAAGAAGCATGCGGTTTATTTTGTCATCAATGTCGCCGTGGTCCATTTTATGCAAGGTCTGTTTTACAAATTGAATCATTCGCTCAGCCCTACCATTGGCCACAGGGTGAGCTGGCGATGTTAAAGCATGGTGGATGCCCCAATCTGCCAGGTATTGTTCGAATGGCAGGGCAGTGAATTGGGGGCCATTATCGGAGACCAGGACATCTGGAAATCCATGGGTAGTGAATAGTTTATTCAGTTTTTTAGTGACTGCATCTGTGGTGGTGCTTTTCATCTTGTGGACTTCGAGCCAGTTTGAATAGGCATCCACTGTTAGGAGGAAAGTGTGTCCTCTTGTGAGTCCCGCAAAATCGATGTGGATACGGGACCAAGGACCTCGAGGCATTTCCCACTGAGTTGGGGGAGTCTTTGGAGGAGTGGAGCGGGTCTCCTGACATTTGCTGCATTTTGCTACCCAGGTCTCAATCTGTTTATCTAAGCCAGGCCACCATGCGTAACTCCTGGCCAATGCCTTCATCCGCACGATGCCTGGATGTCCATCATGCAGCATTTTCAATACCCTATATTGCAATTTCTCCAGGACCATGACTCTGTCTCCCCACACTATGCAGGCTTTCTGGGAGAAAAGTTCTGTTTGACAATTCTTAAATGGCTTAAACATGTCATTGGTTTCACTGACTGGCCAACCCCGTTCTACCCAGCTGAGGACTCGTGCCAAAACAGGGTCCTTTTTTGTCTCTAAGGCGATGTCTCAAGCGGTTAGCGGCAGCGATCTGAGGGTTTCGATTTGCAGTATGGCTAAGGTTGGAGCAGGGTCCTCTATGATATCTGGTAGTGGAGAGCGGCTCAAAGCGTCAGCGTGGGGGATGGTTTTTCCCGGGCGGTGTTGCAATTGGTAATCGTAGGTGGCTAAAAATTCTGACCAATGTGTCATTCTTGGTGATAATATATGGGGAGTTTGTTTGTTTCCTGCCAAGATGTCAAGTAACGGCTTGTGGTCTGTAATTATGGTAAAGGGTCTCCCATATACATATTCATGGAAACGTTTAATTGCGAATACAATAGTGAGAGCCTCTTTATCAAGTTGACTATGGTTCCTTTCGGTTTTAGACAAAGTTCTCGAAAAGAATGCAGTAGGTGCCTCATTTCCATTTGGTAGGACATGGCTTAAAATGGCTCCCACTCAAGTAAGCTTATCTGCATCCTCCATTGCTTGATCTCTCAACTGGACATAGTATTTAATCTTTCTTCTGGGAAAGACACGTGGAGGAGCCCAGACTTTCCAAAAAGCTTCAATTCCTCTCTTTTTAAATGATGCTTTATAATACATGCAAAACCTTTTGATGAGAATTTTTGTTGTCTCTGTTTGATAAAGGACTTAAGTGAAGGAATAAACAGCTGAAGAATACAATACATATTTCTCCTAGTTATATTGCATTTCTGCTGTCTGAATTTCCCAAATGCTTTTAGGTCATAGAAACTAAATGTCAGTTTTATGGGTGCAGTGTATCAGCAAACTTCATTCCCCTGATAGCTATTCTGATGCCCACTGCAAGCCCTGTAAAATTATTACAGCAAAGCATTGAAGTGCATTCAAACTGGCCTTTTAAGGCTCGAAGAGTGGACTTAATGACTCCAATCATCGGTGTATGAAGGATTAGTTAAGGAACATGGGTACTCATGCTCCATTATGATGAATGGGTTCTCAAAACAAAGAGAAATAACAAGAGATTTGTTTTGATACTAAAACAGATAGGCCATCATACAACACATTTCCTCTTGGTCATAAAAGAAGGATTTAGTTCAAGGAGAGTGTTAAGTTCTGCGCATGGGCGCAAGGAACAGAGATGAGACGGTGAACAGTGAACTTCAACTCTTTATTAATCATTCTGAACAGAGCAAAACCCTTTTTATAGGCAAGCTGCTGATCTAGTAACCAATGAGAAACGTGGAGTGTTAACCCCTTTAACCAATGAGAGTGGCTCATTAACAGCCAATCAGATTCTCCTGAACGGACCGATCCGATATCGCTATTATCGGCCAATCAGAAGTGCAGGATTAGAACCCTGCTATTTCTAAAGATTTGATAAAACTTTATTTAAGTGTTTATTAGTTCATAACACCCCTTCCCCCCGGGTTCCTTTTAAGGGGTGCGGTGACATAATCCCTGAGGTATGAAGGTTGTTTTGACTGTCTATTAGATTTACGCTGTCCCACCGGTTCCTGTCTGTAACCTGGTTTCAGCGGGACATTTTTGGGCAAGTTGGGTGCCGGTGGTTCCTCATTGGATGACTCGGTGCCGCTAATATTCTCGTTGTTGTCCTCTGATCTTTGCGGGCTTGCCTCTGTTGAGGTGCTCCTTTGTGGTGAGGACACGTCCCTCCCTGATTCTTCTTCATTCGTTACGCCCGATTGCTGACTTCTTTCGCTCCTGCTTTCCACCATCTTGAATTCGATTTCTTTGACATCCCCTCCCCCCTCAGTTTGGGAGTTACCGGAGTCATGGAAACTAGGTTGTAGCCTTGAGCGAAGCTGATCTATATGGCGTTTCCATATTTTTCCGTCGCAGGTTTTCACCCAGTACGACCTGGGTCCAGTGGCTTGAATTACAGTTCCCTCAACCCACAACGGTTCGCCGGAAAGGTTTCTGGCAAAAACTAAGTCGTCTATCTTGAACTCATGGCATTTTCCGCAAGATCCACAGGGTTTCTCTGGCTTGTAAGACAGGTGAAGTCGGTCAAGGTGGGAACGGAGTTTGCGTCCCATTAATAGTTCAGCTGGAGTCTTGTTGGTGACGCTGTGTGGAGTGATGTGTTGGAGAAGGAGTATTCTGTTTATTTTATCTTCAATGTCCCCATAGTCCATTTTGTAAAGGGTTTTTTAAACAAATTGTACCATGCGCTCGGCTTTTCCATTAGCCACAGGGTGTGCTGGCGAAGTTAGCGCATGGCGAATATCCCGGTCCGCTAAGTATTGTTCAAAGGGTAAAGCGGTAAACTGGGGTCCATTGTCGGAGACCAGAATGTTTGGCAGTCCATGCATCGCGAATAGCCTGTTCAACTTTTGGATGACGGACTCGGTTGTAGTACTCTTCATTTCGTGGATCTCGTGCCAGTTGGAATAGGCATCCACTGTTAGTAGGAACATATGTCCCTTAGTAGGTCCCACAAAGTCAATGTGGATGCGGAACCACGGCCCCCGGGGTGTTTCCCATTCTGTTGGAGTTGCTTTAGGTGGGGCATTGCTAACTTCTTGGCACTTTTAACAAGTCTTTACCCAGGCTTCGATCTGTTTGTCGATGCCTGGCCACCACGCGTAGCTTCGTGCGAGTGCTTTCATATGGGGTGACCCTCATGCAGTGTTTGTAATACTGCTCGTTGTAACTGCTCTGGGACGACGACTCTATTCCCCCATAGGATGCAGCCTTTTTGCGAAAAAAGTTCTGTTTGCCAGTTCCTGAAGGGGGTGAAGTTGTCAGGGGTTTGTTCTGTTGGCCATCCTCGTTCGACCCAGCTAAGAACTCGCGTTAAGATAGGATCGCATTTTGTTTCGATCGCGATATCTCTAGCTGTTAGGGGCAGTGAATGTAGCATTTCAATCTGGAGTGTTGTAAGGATTGGAGCTGGGTCGTTGACGGAAGTGGTGCACAGCTCAGCGCATCAGCGTGGGGAATGGCTTTCCCCGGGCGGTGTTGCAGCCTATAATTCTACGCAGCCAAAAACTCTGACCAGCGAGTCATTCTAGGTGATAATATATAGGGGATTGGCTTGTCTCCCACTATAATTCCCAGCAAAGGTTTGTGGTCGGTAACAATAGTAAAAACTCATCCATATACATATTCATGAAACCGTTTCACAGCAGATACAACAGCAAGAGCCTCTTTATCGATTTCACTATAGTTACGTTCAGCCTTTGATAGGGTTCTTGAAAAATAGGCAATAGGGGCTTCACTACCGTTTGGTAACACATGGCTCAAAATGGCTCCTACTCCAAACGGTGACACATCACATGTAATGGTTAAAGGCAAAGTCTTGTTATACTGCATTAAAACAGCATCTGAGGTTAATAAGTTTTTCACTTGTCGGAATGCGTGCTCCTCTCGGTGTCCCCAGACCCAGGTTGCTTTTTTGTTGAGAAGTCTATGTAGGGGCTCAGCTATGGTCGCTTTGTGGGGCAGGAAGATGTTGTAAAAATTAATGAGCCCCAGAAAAGCTTGGAGATCAGTCTTATTTCTGGGTCTTGGGGCATTCTTGATTACTTTTAGTTTGGTATTGGTGGGGTGAATGCCTTGTTTATCGATTAGGTACCCCAGGAACTCTATTTTATCTGTACACAGTTGACATTTATTTTTTTTAACCTTAAGGCCGGAGTCTTTAAATTTCTGGAGAACCAATTTAAGAGGCTCTTTTAGTATTTCTCTATTCGGGGCAGCAATTAAAACATCATCAAAGTATGGTACGACCCCTTTTATCCCCTGCAAGAGTCTCTCCATCAAACTCTGAAAAATCCCTGGGGCTACACTAACTCCAAATTGGAGTCGGTTGCACTTAAAAGTCCCTCGGTGCGTAACGATCATTTGTGCCTCTGCTGTTTTTTTATCTACAGGCAGTTGTTGGTACGCCTGTGCTAAATCTAATTTAGCAAAGACTTTTCCACCCGCCAGGGAATGGAGGAGGTGTTGTACTACCGGCACCAGGTAAGCGTTCTGTTGAAGGGCGTGATTCAGGGTGACACGGTAGTCCCCACAAATCCTTAACGATCCATCCGGTTTGATGGGTGTTGTTCGGGATAACATTGTTTACCCTTACTGGTTTAGGTAAAATAATAAATATGTTATCATGGTTTGTTAGTTAAAGTGTATGCAACTTTAACTGTAGGATTGTAATTAAGGGAGTGGTTGTAAAAAGCACCATAATAGAAGCAAGGAACATCAGCTTGCTCTCTCTGGCTTGATGATCCATAATTACTGGATAGACTGAAGACTGAGTTTTTCCCCTACTGAAAAGGAGAGACAAAGGACTGATTTGTAAGTGAACTGACATTGGATATTCTACATGGACTTTGCTAACTGAATATCCTTGAATGGACTGACTAAATGATACATGACTAATGGACTGTTATTTTGACTATGCTATAAACTCTAAATGGAATAAACTATATTTTTGATAGTACAAGCGTATCTGTTATTTTTAATATATGTTAATAAACATACAAACTTATCTCACACATTTATCTGTATGCCTATCTGACTCACGCTGCACATTCTGTTTAGCTTGTCTCCTTAACCCTGGTTGGGGAACCCAGGCTTAACAGGTGTTACGATTGGGGTTTCCCAACGAGCGTGATCTGTTGGTTCTAAAATACCCTGGGCTATTAATTTATCAAGCTGCTCATCAATCTTTGGTTTAAGGGCAAAAGGTAACCGACGAGGCTTAAGGCGGATGGGGGCTACTTCAGGATTAAGGTTAAATGATATTGGGGTCCCCTTGTACTCGCCTAGTTTGTCTGCAAAGATGTCCTGGAATTCCTGGACGAGGGCCTTCTCCCAGTCATTGCTTCTGGTTTGGTGAATGCTGGCTACCTCGATTCCGAGTGGAGTGAACTATTGAAGGCCTAACAAGCTAGGCCGATCACGATCGATGACGGTCAATGGTAAAGATGCGGTACGATTTTTGAATGAGACCTGGACTAGGCTGGATCCAACGACCGGAATTCAGTTTCCCTGATAATTCTTGAGTATAATTCTTTGGGTTCTGAGGTCTTGCTGCCGGACGGCAGGGATTAATTGTTTAAGGGTCTTCCAGGAAACCATCAAGAGGGACGATCCTGAATCGACTTCCATCACGCAGGGCTGGTTTTTGATGGCAACCTTCACTCGGATCTTCTTTACATCTAATAATGAGGCGTGACCAATTGTAATGGTTTGGTGTGCCTCTTCTCGTTTCGTTGAATTGGCCAGTGGTTTATTTCTGTAGGAGTGGTTGTTCCATTGGTGGTTCAAATGTTCCCGACTCACGGGACGATTTCCTGTGGTTTGGCGGTAGTTGGTCCCCCTCTGAAATGGGCTGGATCCTTGCTTGCTTCTACAGATGTTTCCGATGTGGCCTCTCTTCCCACAAACATGGCAGAGCGCGTCGAGGAATTTGCAGTCTGATCATGGGTGTTTTGCCCCACAACCTGCGCATTGATGCTGCAGTCTCTGATTACGCTGATGGCGTTGGTCTCATTCAGACCGGAGCCGGTTGACCTCTTCCTCATCACTTTCTGATGATGATTCGAGGTCCTCGTGATGGTTTGCCGTTGTATGTCCCTCTAGGCGAGGTGAGGTTTTGCCGGCGAGTTGGCGGAGCGGGGTGTTGGTGCGGTGCATTCGGGCAGCCGACTTCCTGGTTGCTTCTGTTGCAGTAGTGTCAGCGATGGTATCTGCAAGGCTGATGTTGCCTTTTGCCATCAGCTTACGTGCGGTGCATCTAGTCCCAGAACTATTTGGTCTCTTAGAGCTTCTTCGAGGTCAGTGAACCCGCAGAGGTTCACTCCCAGATTCTGGAGATCTGCGATGAAATCTGCAACGCTTTCTCCTTTCCGCTGGTCTCTCTGGAAAAATTCATGTCTTCGGACAAGCGTTGGTATGGTAGGTGCATAGTGGGCCCGTAGTAGGGGCTCGAGGACGTCCCAGTCCATGGATTTCACCTCAGCCGGTTTCACCAGTGCCTTAGCCATCTTAAAAACGGCAGGTCCGCAGTGGGTCAGGAATACCGCTCGCTTTTTTCCAGTAGTGGCATCCTTCAAGTTGTTGATCTCCAGAAACATCTGGAACCGGTCCATGTATGAGTCCCAGTCTTCTTGTGCCGGGTCAAATGGAGCGGATGGTATGGTGCCGCCGGACATGGTTTCCACCATTGATGTGCCTTCAGCCACGTGCTCTGTTTTGTGCTCTGTAGTGTTCAGTCAGCTCTGACATCTCCGCATCCCACCCTCGTCGCCAGTGTTAAGTTCTGCACATGGGCGCAAGGAATGGAGACGAGACGATGAATAGTGAACTTCAACTCTTTATTAATCATTCTGAACAGAGCAAAATCCTAGGGCAGCAGCAGCCTTTTTATAGGCAAGCTGCTGATCTAGTAACCAATGAGAAACGTGGAGTGTTAACCCCTTGCACCAATGAGAGTGGCTCGTTAACAGCCAATCAGATTCTCCTGAACAGACCAATCCGATATCGCTATTATCGGCCAATCAGAAGTGCAGGATTAGAACGCTGCTATTTCTAAAGGTTTGATAAAACTTTATTTAAGCGTTTATTAGTTCATAACAGAGAGCTTGATAGGAAAAGGAGAATAAAGGCAAAATAATAAAAACAACATTCATTTGAAAGATAAACAAATAAATACATCTTTGCTTCAACCATAAATTCTATGTAGTTCTAGTGTGAAAACAGCCACTTAGGTTTCTATAACCATTAAATAGGAGGATACAGGAACATTTTTTTTTAATTATTTATAGTAAGTTCCAAAAGTGTTGGTTTTATTAAGAAATTTAGGAGAGATATCTTAAAAAGCTCACAGAGCATCAGAAGTGATTATTTATGGGTAGTGCACAGGTAAATGAACTGTCTCATTTTCCTTTTGTTAATAGCAACTTATCAAACTGTAGCCCTAATATATATTTAATTCAAAGTGAGTTTTAAGACCTCCTCTTCAGTGGGGAACAGTTGCATGAAATAGTCCAGAACCTCAATTGCTTTGTCATTTGCTGAGGAAACCATGAGAAGTATTTCTGAACGCTAATTCTTGGTGACAAGCAATAGGAGGCGAATATAATTTTAATGCCAATGTAAACAGAGCACATATGCAAAGGACTTTCTTTTTAATAACAGAAAAGATGGATGGCTTTTTCTAGGATGCAAATAAGGTGATAAGAAGGCTATTGAATTTTAGTTTTCTTGGAGCCAAGTCAGCAAAGAAGAAGCAAAAAGTTCTACGATTATCATACAACCATGACATGTAAAGATTAGAAGGAATTTTGGAGATAATATGGTTTAATCCTCTGGCCAGTGCTGGAATCTATTGTTACTGTATTTGTGATAAATGGCTATCCAACATAGATGGAGGTGGGGAGAAAAAGAGTACACATG
Organism: Hydrophis major; assembly: GCA_033807585.1. Classification (NCBI taxonomy): domain Eukaryota; kingdom Metazoa; phylum Chordata; class Lepidosauria; order Squamata; family Elapidae; genus Hydrophis; species Hydrophis major. The sequence continues at coordinate 350,879,106 of CM066329.1, forward strand.
ACTGTAAGGCAGAATAAAATACAGTGAGCACGGTTGTGAAAATGGGAAATGAGGGGGCAGGGAAGACATGTGGTTCATGTAATAAGTACTGGATTTTGGAAACATACTCCATCCAATAGCTTAGTATTGTTGACAGTTCTATTGTACCTGTGGCTAACTTCATATCCTGTATGTGTTTCCTAACAAGTAACAGCTGCAAAAAATAGAGTTACAATTAGAGGTGGGAATTCTTTTTGTTATTGGTTGCCACAGAAGGGAAGGAATCTACTCCTCAGAGGTCCTGCCGTGGGTGGAAATCTTGGCTGATTTGATGAGAATAAATGCTGTAGGAGCTGAAGGATTCTGCCTGGGAAATATTTGGAGGGAATCAATACTCCTAGATCCTGTATTATAACAGATGGAAGCTAGACAGTCATCAAATTCTCTTTAATTACTTTTTGTTATACTAAAGATAGAATAAGTCTAGATGAGTTCTCTAGGAATTCCTTTACATTCTTTGTGTTATTACTGGGCCAAATTTATACATGATAAACTGTACAAGATGGTTCTACAAGAAAATTTATCATTTTTCATGGACATTTTCTACACACAGTTTTTTTTATTATGCTTAACAGTTTATGAAAAGCTGCATACTTTTTTAAAATAAAAATGATCCTTATCCCATCAGTTCGCAGAGTTTTGAAAGTATGAAATTTGGAAGAAGCATTGTGCCAAAATAGTGCGGGAAATGTCAGAAAATGTCAGCATGTATTGTTTTTTTTTGTATCATCAGCTCAAATAGTGGAGTTGTGCATATGTTCCAGCCATATGTTGATTTTGGATCTCGATTGGTTTTAATATACTTTATAAAATTACCCAGGGACTGGTAAGCATATTAACATTTATTTGAAGTGAGAAGTAACTCTTAAAAAATGATAATCTTTTCCCAAGGATTTTCTGAGAAAGTTATTGGGTACTGAGCTGATTCCAATCAACATGGAACAGGGGTGGGCAGTCTTTTGGATCTGGGAACAGCACTTAATTTGGATTTTTTTTGTGGAGGACATGAGGGTTGTGTTAGCCAGGGTGATGATGATACAAAGGAGGCTGGGCTGTGTGATGCATGTATTCAGGACCATAATGTTCACATGCTCGTGACAATAATGTACTGTATAATATTCTGGAAATCACTTTTGGACTGGAAGGGCATGGAAGATTTTCTTTGTATAGCTGTATTATGGCTGTTTATACCCACACTATTTATGCAAACACTATAGTTTCTCTGTATTTTCTGTCCAGCAATGTCAGGAAAACAGCATTCAGTGGTTCAGTCAGAAAACTGCCACAAAATGAAACTCAGGATTCAATCCTATAGTTGACAGCAAAACTGGCTGGGGAAATTTTTTGGGAGTTGAAGTCCACATGTCTTAAAGTTATCAAGTTTGAAAAATAACAATTTACTGGATAATCTTGAAAGACTCTTTCCAATCTTTGCATTCTGTTCCTTTACGATTAATTCACCTATCACTATTGCCTGTATAGACACAACTTCCAATGCAAAGTTTATGGCTGCCTATGCAGAACAAATGTACTATAGGTCCTCACTAGTTTCACATATATCATATATTAAAGTTATTTGCTTCAGCTTTTGGTGCTAATATTGTTGTGGCCTGCCAGATTCAGATGATGAGGAGGTTGGGGAAGAACTTGGGCCAGTTCTGTAGCCTAGGGAAGGTTCTGATGGATACTTAGTGTCAGACACAGAGATAGAGTCAGGGCTTTTCCCAGCCTGAAAGGCAACTGCCGGTGGAGTCAGAGATGAGTGAGGAAAAGGGACAGCTGGGGCCTGTTCCAGATGCACATATGTGCAGAGCAGATAGAAGAGGTGAATGACAATGAGTCTGCTAAAAAAGCAAAACTAACATGGATGCTGAATGGGCCCTCCCTGGCTGGGGAATAAATAGGAGGAAACGAAAGTGGTTTGGTTGTAGCAGTCAACCATTTGCATTTCTAGAAAGTATACTCCCCGTGTGTTTCATGTGACAAAGACTGCCTTGTCAGAACGAGGTTTGTCTATTTCTGACTTAATTTGCAGCCTTGCAGCTGGGAGCTCAGCCTTGCATTTTGTTGTGAATTAATAAAAGTACTTGAATAAAGATTATTAAGAGCTTGAAGTAAAGTGCAGGGTTCTGGCCCTGCACTTCTGATTGGCTGATAATAGTGACATCGGATTGGTCCGTTCAGGAGAATCTGATTGGCTATTAACGAGCCTCTCCCATTGGTTAACGGAGCTAGCGCTCCCTGTGTTTTCATTGGTTAAATACTCAAGAGCTTGCCTATATAAAGGGGGCCATTGCGGCCATAGAGCTGAGCTGTTATACATGTAAATAAAGAGTTTGAAGTTCACTGTTCACCGGCTCGTCTCCTCCTTAGCTCCCATGCACAGAACATAACACTGGCGACGAGGATGGGATGTGGAGACGTCAGAGCTTACTGAATGACGAAGAACTATAACAGAGCACGTGGCTGAAACGCACCAACAGTGGAACCATGTCCGCCGGCGTCATACCACCCGCTCCATTCGACCCGGCACAAGAAGACTGGGACTCATATATGGATCGTTTCCAGATGTTTCTGGAGACCAACAATTTGAAGGATGCCACTACCAGAGAAAAACGGGTGGTATTCCTAACTCATTGCGGGCCGACCGTATTCAAGATGGCCAAGGCACTAGTGAAACCGGCAGAAGTAAAGTCTATGGACTGGGACGTCCTCGAACCCCTGGTGAGGGCCCACTATGCACCGACTGTGCCAACGCTCGTTAGAAGGCATGAATTTTTCCAGAGAAGTCAGCGGAAGGGCGAAAGTGTTGCTGATTTCATAGAGGATCTCCGGAATCTGGGAGGCCTATGCGAGTTTGCCAACCTCGAAGAAGCCCTGAGAGACCGAATAATTCTGGGATTAGATGCTCCAGGCACACAGAGTAAGCTGATGGTGAAAGGCGACATTAGCCTTAAAGATGCCATCGCTGAAGCTACTGCAGCAGAAGCAATCAGGAGGTCGGCTGCCCGAATGCTCTGCACCAACGCCCCACTTTGCCAACTCGCCCGTGAAATTTCACCTCAGTCAGAAGGACAGCCGATGACAGCCCACCACGAGGACCTTGAATCGTCATCAGAAAGCGATGAAGAAGAGGTCCACCGACTTCGGTCCGAATGAGACCAACGCCAGAGATCGCAGTACCAATGCGCTGGTTGTGGAGCAAGCCACCCCCGGTCAGAATGCAAATTCCTCGATGCGCTCTGCCATGTGTGCGGGAAAAGAGGCCATATCAGATGGGTTTGTAGAAGCAAGCAAGGACCCAGCCAGCCCTCAAGGGGGGCTAACTATTGCCAACTGACAGGAAGACATCCTGTAAAGCGAGAACCCATGAACCACCAATGGAACAACCACTCCTACAGAAACAAAACCCTAAACCACCCAACGAAGTGAGAAGAGGCTCACCAAACGATCACAATCAGTTACGCCTCATCTCTTGATGCCAAGAAAATCCGAGTGAAAGTGGCCATCGAAAACCAGCCCTGCCCGATGGAAGTCGATTCAGGATCGTCCCTCTCGATGGTTTCCTGGAAGACCCTCAAGCAGATCATCCCTACTATCCGGCGGCAAGACCTCAGATTCCAAAGACTCATACTCAAAGACTATCAAGGAAATCGAATTCCGGTCGTTGGATCCAGCTGAGTCTGGGTATCGTTTAAGAACCGTACAGCATTCCTACCCCTGACTATAATCGACAGGGATCGGCCTAGTTTGTTAGGCCTCCAATGGTTCGCTCCACTCGGAATTGAAGTAGCCGGCATTCACCAAACCTGCAGCAGCAACTGGGAAGAGGACCTCGTCCAAGAATTCCAGGACGTCTTTGCAGAAAAACTAGGTGAGTACAAGGGGACCCCGATATCATTTAACCTCAATCCCGAAATAGCTCCCATCCGCCTTAAGCCTCGTCGAGTTCCATTTGCCCTTAAACCAAAGCAGCTTGATAAATTAATAGCCCAGGGTGTGTTAGAACCAACCAATCACTCTCCCTGGGAAACCCCAATCATGACACCCATCAAGCCAGATGGATTGATAAGAATTTGTGGGGACTACCGAGCCACCCTGAACCACGCCCTTCAACAAAATGCTTACCCGGTACCGGTGGTGCAACACCTCCTCCATTCCCTGGGGGGCGGAAAAGTCTTCGCTAAACTAGACTTAGCCCAGGCATTCCAGCAACTGCCTGTAGACAAAAAAACGGCAGAGGCCCAAACGATCGTTACGCACCGAGGTGCGTTTAAATGTAACCGATTCCAGTTCGGAGTGAGCATAGCCCCGGGAATCTTTCAAAGTTTAATGGAAAGACTATTACAAGGGATAAAAGGCGTTGTCCCATATTTTGATGATGTGTTAATCGCTGCCCCGACTCGGAAAATACTAAAGGATCACCTGAGGTTGTTTCCCCAGAGATTTAAAGACTCAGGTCTCAAAGTTAAAAAAAAACAAGTGTCAATTATGTACAGATCGTGTAGAATTTTTAGGATATTTAATTGATAGTCAAGGCATTCACTCCACCGATAGCAAACTTAGGGCAATCAAAAACGTCCCAAAACCCCGAAATAAGGCCGACCTCCAGGCTTTTCTAGGCCTTATCAATTTTTATAATGTTTTCCTGCCTCAAGTTGCAACACCGCCCGGGGAAGGCCATTCCCCACGCCAACGCATTGAGCCATGCACCACTTCCGAAGACCATTGATGGCTCTGACAGTTACAACACTACAGATTGAGACACTTCGAAAACTGCCACTAACAGCCCGAGATATCGCGATGGAAACGAAACGTGACCCCATTTTAGCACAAGTCCTCAGTTGGGTTGAGCGCGGATGGCCATTGGACCAGATGCCTGATGACTATGTCCCATTCAAGAATCGACAAAGGATCTATTTTCCCAGAAGGGCTGCATTATCTGAGGTGATAGAGTCATTGTCCCAGAGCGGTTACGACGAGTGATACTAAGAACCTTGCATGATGGCCACCCCGGCATCGTGCGCATGAAAGCCCTTGCACAAAGCTACGCGTGGTGGCCGGGTATCAACAAGCAGATCGAGACATGGGTAAAAGTTGGTCACAAATGCCAGGAAGTAAGCAACGCCCCTCCGAAAGCAACCCCGACTGAATGGGAAACACCGAGGGGACCATGGTCCCGTATTCATCTGGACTTTGCGGGACCTACCAAAGGACACACATTTTTATTAACAGTGGATGCCTACTCGAACTGGCTTGAAATCCATGAGATGAGGAATACAACAACCGAATCAGTCATCAGGAAACTAGACAGACTATTTGCAACACATGGATTACCAGACATTCTTGTATCCGACAACGGGCCCCAATTTACTGCGCTGTCCTTTGAACAGTACCTGGCGGACCGCGGTATTCGCCATGTGCTGACTTCACCGGTGCATCCTGTGGCCAACGGAAGGGCCAAGCGCATGGTACAATTCGTCAAGAAAACCTTGCATAAAATGGACTATGGCGATATAGAAGACAAGATTAACCGGATACTCCTTTTGCAGCATATCACTCCACACAGTGTCACCAATAAAACTCCCGCCGAGTTATTAATGGGGCAGAAGCTCCGCTCCCACCTCAACCGTCTGCACCCATCATATGAACCTGAAAAACCACACGGTTCCAGCGGGAAATGCCGTAACTTCCAGGTAGGCGACTTGGTTTTTGCTAGGAACTTTTCGGGAGATCTATTGTGGGTCGAGGCAACTGTAGTCCAAGTAACCGGCCCCAGATCGTACCGCGTGAGATGTCGCGACGATAGAATATGGAAGTGCCATATTGATCAGCTGCGTTCAAGGCTACAGTCGGGGATCTCCGAGTCCCCTGACTTCCAAACCGAGGGGGCAGGAGATACCAAGGAAGCTGAATTTGAAACGGCAGAAAGCTTAAGCGGAAGTAATGACAGCTCAGAGGCAACACGTGAAGAAGGATCGGGAATGGGGGTGAGCTCGCCTTGAGGAGATGCCGAGAACATTAGTGGCAATGAAAATTTGAATACAGAACGGGAGGCACCCTCTTCACCAGATAATGTCCTACCCCAACAAGACTGTAGCCAAATACCGGGAGAACAACGTAAATCAAATAGACAATCAAAGCAACCTGCCTACCTCAAAGACTATGTGACCGCACCCCTTAAACGAAACTCGGGGGGAAGGGGTGTTGTGAATTAATAAAAGTACTTGAATAAAGATTATTAAGAGCTTGAAGTAAAGTGCAGGGTTCTGGCCCTGCACTTCTGATTGGCTGATAATAGCGACATCGGATTGGTCCGTTCAGGAGAATCTGATTGGCTATTAACGAGCCTCTCCCATTGGTTAACAGAGCTAGCACTCCCTGTGTTTTCATTGGTTAAATACTCAAGAGCTTGCCAATATAAAGGGGGCCATTGCGGCCATAGAGCTGAGCTATAAAGAGTTTGAAGTTCACTGTTCACCGGCTCGTCTCCTCCTTAACGCCCATGCACAGAACATAACACATTTATCATAATGAGCTGATAAGGACTATTGTTTCAGTTAACTTCTTGCAGGACTTTCTGTTGATGAATTAAGTTAATTCCCAAAGTATAAATAAAGAGGGGTTTTCCTTTGCAAGGAGTCTGTTTCTTGCTTCTTGCTTCATCAGAAGGCTTGTTAAAAAAAACTAAAGAAAAAAATAAAAGGCTAGGGCTGAAATATACAGCAGCAGAATAAACATAGAAACAAACAGTGAAAAGAACAAAATCAATTATTAAAGATTTTTGGAAATTAAAGCATTTTAAAAAATAATAAATCCTGAAAATGGCAACACAGAAAGACTGCTGTATCACTTTGTATTTTTCAGGGTCATGCTATCATCCTTGTGAAGATTTGGTTCTGAAGAAGCTAGTCCTCAGTGAGCATGCAGTGACAACTTTTAAGTTCCAAAGGCACTGAGCAAAGAGACTTACAATGGGTCCCCAAACTGAAGCCATTGCCTGTGGTCACATGATCATGATTTGTTTGGCAAAGGATGTGCATTTATGACAGTTGCAGCATCATATGGTCATGGGATTGCCATTTGTGGTGTTCACTGCTGGCTTCTGAAAAACAAAATCAGTGGGGAAATCAGCAGGAAGTTATAAGTCTTGGTCATGTGAAATTTTGCTTAATGACCACAACCAGAACTGCTATTGTAAATTGCCACAGTCATGTGATATTTTGTTTTACTAACGAGTTGCTTAGCAGAGGAATTTCTGTCCCCATAGCGGTTCCTAACTGGAGACTTCCTGTACTCTCTAATGACTAAGTGCTATGTGAACGAAGAACATATAAGGCAAGTTTATACAGTGGGAGGATTATTTTATCAAAGTCATTGGTGGCTGTCTAAACTGAAAATGATTCTTCTCCAAACATAGTTTTTACAAAGTTCTCTTTTACAAAATTTATTGCATTAAAATAATTCCAACAAGTGACCTATTTTCCATTTAGAATTCACTAGACAGCCAGTGACTATTGGGTTATCCATCTTTCCACATATAATGTAGACTTGCACTAACTTCATAAACTTCAACAGAACCTTGGTGAAGTCTCCTCCTCTTTCTCCTCCTCCTCCTCCTCCTCCACCTGTCACATTGCCAGGGGAGAGGGAACTAAGAGAGCCATGGAACACAAGGAAAACTGCATCCATGCTTTCCATCCAAGCATGTCCCCAAAGGGATCCATCCTTCCAGGGAGAAAGATGCTCATTTGTTGACACACTCCTAGCCAGCCCTACTTGTCCAGCAGGTATCCAAGTCACTCCCTCATCCTTCTCATCCTTCTACCTGCCACTTTTAAGGGATTTCAAATTTTGCCCTTGGTTCCAAGTGGAGACTCTCCACCCAGCCATCAAGACTTCTCACCAGCACCCAGAGGGAAATGGCAATGAGGGTATGGATACTCCCAGAGGTGGTATTCAGCAGGTTCTGACCAGTTCTGGAGAACTGGAAGCAGAAATTTTGAGAATCGGCAAATACCCCCTCTGACTGGAGATTTCACAGTGCCCTTCCCCTGCCATACCCACCAAGCCATGCCCACAGAACCAGTAGTAACAAAAAAATGAGTCCCATCACTGGATACTCCCACAGGTGTAATGCATCCTGGATTTTGGAAATAGTCTGAATTTAGACCATTTGAGGTATCTTGGTTTAAAAATTGTTGCCTGTTTTGCCCAGTTGAAAGTTATCAACAGACACAGGCGCATTAGTGTGTAGATGTATGTCTATATAACTTAGGGAGTTTCTAGCTTTTTAGTTTTTTTTTTTTTCAGATAAGAAAAGACACTTCACAGAAAGACCAGAAATATACTTTATTGAGGTAAATTTTAATAATAGAACCTCACAAATTTGACTGTGCTTTACCTCCCCTCTTTATTACATTCCGATTACACTCTTGTTTCCCGAAGGATTTATTTTTGCTCTGATTATGTAATGATTCTCGCCTATTTCCCTCAAGATTGTTTCCCTGATACTCTACATTTTCCTTCTAACAGCTTTCCTTCCTTTGAACCTATGAAGAAGCAGGTCTCCAAGAATGGGGAACTTGCAGTTGCCTGTTTACACAACTTTTTTGTGTGACTTCATTAGTCTAAAAAAATTAATTCTTTCAGCTTAAACCTTTGAAACAGTAGTGAATAGTGGGTATCCTGATGGCTAAGGGGCATTCTAAGCATGTGGGTAGGGTGTGGGGCTAAGGACTGCTAGGGGTGGGAGCAATTATGTAAAGTGTGAGTGTAGTACTGCTTTAGAAACATTTAAGAGCCACTTTAATGTTGTGGTTAAGGTATCTGGCTTGAAACTGGGGATCTGTGAGTTTTAATCCCACTATAGGTACAAAGCCAGTTGAGTGACCCTGGACCAATCATTTTCTCTCAGCCCTAGGAAGGAGATAATGGCAAACCATTTCTGAAAATCCTCACCAGGAAAAATGCAGGGACTTGTCCAGGAAGTCTCTGAGAATTGGACCACACATATTCTACATGGGTCAGGCTGAGATGTGCCATGTTTCTTTTCTTTCCTTTGGTAGACTGTTGCCGTTCAGTACATGTGCTTGTTATGGCACACTACATCTGCCACAAAACGTTTTAATTGTCACAGGGATTTGGTAGTTTTAGAAAAAAGTTTAGGATCTGCATGTTGCTCTCAGGCTTTTATTATAACCCATATTACAGTTGAACAGCAGAATTATATCTGAGCCAGAGTTATGTTTAGGGTTATATTATGTAATTTATTTTGCTAGCTGTTAGTATATTATTGTATTTATTTGCTTCACTGTGTTTTTGTTTGTTTTGTTCGTTTAAATTCTGCTGACTATTGACCAAGTAAATATTACTGAAATTGAACTGAGCCAGAAATAACTTGTTAAGCAATATAATCCTTTCACCATTTTGATTATACCAGTATTTTGGATTCTGCATTTCCTACTACTTTTTCTTAGCTGACCCTAGTTAGCACAGGCAGTGGAAGGAGGCTGGCCTTGTGAGACAAAGTGTTCCAGAGACAGCACAGAGAAAGGGTAGGCATGGTACAAGAAACTTTGTGATGTTACCATTCCTTATCCTTAGTAATAAAACATATTTGGACCACTCCCTCTTTCCGTTAGCTTGGTATTCCGTTCTTGTCAAATCATAAATCTTCCTAATCATGGCAAATTTAACAGTAATATTTCATCCAGGATCAAAATGGCCAGCCCTGAGCCTGTATTCAAAGTGCTGAGCAATCAGTGAAGCTGCTGCCAATTGAACTAGCAAAACCAGCAGAGAAATACAACTTTCCAATAGCAGGCAAGCAAAAAGAAAAAAGAAAAAGAAAGCTAAGATCTCCAACCTTCCCTATTAAAAAAAGATGGAAGCTGAGAAAGTGAAATAAGCTTAAAGCAATAGTAACTTTCTATTCGTTGCTTTCCCAGGAAAATCTGAATTAATTTAATGAAATTACCAGAATTTACTGTCCAGCTCTTTGCGTCAAAGTTTGAAAACTACTTACTCATCCTGGGCTCTGCCCTTAGCATTCTCCATATATGGAAGTGAAGTTATAGCACTTACAGTCTCTGCAACACACTTCAGGGACAGCAAAATTTCCGTTGCATCAATTTGTTATGCACATTGTGGTCATAAAGACAACATTGCTTGTTCTTATTTCTTACCAGCTAACTGGAAGCCTTTCTCTTTCTAAGGAAATGTAAACCTAATCTATGACTAATGGAATAGGAACATATTGTTTACCTGGCAAGGAAGAATCCAGAATGAACAGAAGCTGGAGTTTATTGGACAAGAAAATAATTTTAAAAATCCTGTTGTAAGCAATTAATTGAGCTACACCAATGTCCTCATTAAGAAACCAATATTTTTTTCAAAATCTCAGAAAAGTTATAAAGACCTGAGGCTTACATTTATGAATAAGGACAATTTATGTACTTAAAATTATTATAGGTTATTTCCTATATGCCTAGAGACTGCATACATGAGTGTTTTTACAAGAGTTATTGTCATTCATTATTTAAATAATGTAATCATGGGGAACCATAGCAGCTAACTATTCTATAGATACAAGAAAATTATTTGTAGTGTTTGCAGAGACTTATCACTTCACTTATAATATAACCTGTTAAGTTCTGTGCATGGTCGCAAGGAACGGAGACGAGATGGTGAACAGTGAACTTCAAATTCTTTATTAAACATTCTGAACAGAGCAAAACCTTAGAGCAACAGCAACCCTTTTATAGGCAAGCTGCTGCTCTAGTAACCAATAGGAAACGTGGAGTGTTAACCCCCTTAACCAATGAGAGTGGCTTGTTAACAGCCAATCAGATTCTCTTAAATGGACCAATCCGATATCGCTATTATCGGCCAATCAGAAGTGCAGGGCTAGAACCCTTCTATTTTCTAAAGCTTTGGGTAAACTTTATTTGAGTGTTTTATTAGTTCACAACATAACCCTCCCCTGTTATCCACAACCCAATGAGAAAAGCGAAAAGAACTGAATTCTAGTAGAGGAAGATGTTTCTTTAGTGCTATTAAACAGAGCACCTTCCATTCATTCTGTTAAGCCTGGTCCCCCAACCAATGTTAAGGAAACACGCTAAACAGAATGTGCAGCGTTAGTCAGTTAGGCAGACAGGAAAATGTGTCAGATAAGTTTGTATGTTAGTTAACACTCAGTATAAAGCAGATACGCTTGTGCTATCAAAATATAGTTTATTCCATTAAGAGTTATAGCATAGTCAAAAATAGTCCATTAGTCATGTATCATTTCAGTCAGTCCATTCGGGGATTCTCAATTTGCAAAGTCCGTGTTGTGTATTCAATGTCAGTTCACTTACAATAAATCAGTCCGTATTATCTCTTCTCACTGTTGAGAAAAATCAACACTCCTTTCTCTCTCCCGTTCCAGTAGCAGTTTTTGCTGGTTTACAAAGTTCCATTTTATACGTTTTAATTAATTGGCAAATTTTATTTTCTTGAGATATCTTAAATCCATTTTTTGTTTTGTTAATTGTCAATCCTAGCTACCTTTTAATCTCACCTAAATGCTTTAATTTTATCTTTTTGGCTAATAATGATATAATTTCATTAGCTTCATTATTAGTCTTAGTTATCAAAGCAATATCATCTGTAAATAATAACAATAATGACACTGTTCCATTATTTTCTCTTTTAAACACACATGGATCTGCTAAACAGATTTAAATCCTATATTGTTTAACTCTTTCACAATATATTGGTTCCATTCATAGCCAGATTGTTCCAAAATCAGGTTTTGTACCATGCCACAGTGTGAATGGTAACTCACCTGTTGTTGAATTAACAACATTATTTAATATATGATTACCACACATTATTGCTTCTCCCCATAAATTGTCAGGTAATCCTGGATCAGACAACATAGGACGTGCCATTGATTGTAGTGTTTGGTCTCGTCTCTCTATAAAGGCATTATGTTGTGGCCTATATGGTGCAGACTTTTTATGTTGAATACCTAACATTCTAAGTCTACTCTGGAATTTATTATTTGTAAATTCCGTACCATTATCTGTTATAAGAGTTACTAATTTCTTTTTAGTTTTTCTTTCTGCAAATTTAATCCAATTACATAGATTTAGATACGTTTCAGTTTTGCTCTTCATTAAATAGCAAAGCCCATATCTAGAATAGTGGTCCATTATACTTAGCATGTATCAAGCACCTCCTACACTTGGTTTTTCGGACCTATTAAATTGGCAAATACTACCTCTAAAGGCTCTTTGGTAGTAAATCCATCAACTCTATTTGCCGGTATGACCTTGCTTTTGCTTTGATTGCAAGCAGAACATTGCAAATACTTATTACAAGGTTTCAAACTTATTCCTTTAGATAGTTGAACAGTTCTCTTAAGCATTTTAAAATTTAAATGCCCTAGCTGTCAGTGTAACAAGTGAATACATTCATCATGAGGTTTCTTATTATCATAAACTGTGTTAGCCACCTTTAAACCTTTATCATTTAACACATACAATTCACCTCTTAAAGATGCAGTAATTTTCTTATCTTCTTTTTCAATTGTGCAGTTATCTCCCCTAAAGGTAACTACATATCCTAGTTTAACCAAAATTCTAACTGAAAATAAATTAAACTTAAGTTGTGGTACATATAACATTTTTACATTCTCTTTTATGCAAGAACAATTTGCTATACCTTGATCTTTAGCTTTCAGTTTCCAGCCATTGGCTAACAATATTTGCTGTGAACTCATGGACATTTTAACAAAATTTTTGTTATCATTTGTTATACAGTGGGATGGTCCACTGTCAACCACCCATAAATTATTTTTTACAGCTCCGTTACTATACATGGCTAACTCAAAATTTTTCTTTTTCTTTTGATGACTTTTAGTATTCTGGCCAGCGTTCTGGCGCTTTGCTTTTTTACAAAATCTTGCCAAATGTCCTCTTCCTCCACAATTAAAACACTTTTTAATTGCGTATGCAGTAGGAGATTCAATATCTTCTTTTTGAGGTTGCTCCCTCCTTAACTGATCTCTTTCAAGCCTTCTTCTTGCCTCTTCAATCAATCTGCCAGTTATATTAGTTAAAGTTAAACTTTCCTTTGGCAAAATTTCAAGGGAAGTGACGTAATTATCATAACTTACATCTAGTGATGATAGAATTATGTAGACTTGATGTAGTTCAGAGAAAATAAGTTCTTTCTCGTGCAGTTCTTGAAAAATGCTTTTCATAGTTTCCAAATGACTCAGCATATCACCATTCGTCTGGAGATGCGTCTTGAAAAGCTTCCGTGTTAGATTTATGTGAGCACCAACGTTATCTCGGACATAAATCCTCTTCAGCTTCTGCCAACACCCAACAGCCGTTTGCTCTCCACGGATATGAACAAGTTGCTGGTCAGTTAATGTTCATCCTATTATGCAAATAGCTTGTTCATTTTTCTGCATGAAATCTTTTATCTTTAGTCTATCTTCCTCAACCAGTTAGAGTAAATAATGTTATCCCTAACACATTCCACTAAGTACAGCGTAGAACAACTAATCATAGGCTGGTAGGTTTAGATCACAGTTCTAACCTTGGCATAAAGCTTACGGCCAGTCCTAATTTGCAACATATTGGTGCATATAATACAAAAGTAAAAGTAACCAATTTCACTTTAATACCTATCATCGAATGCATGCTTCCACAGATTATATCCTGAATTCTAAGTGAGCATTTAATTACTATAGGTGACCAGAAAGGTCAATTTAAGGGCATGTCAAATTTTTCAACTTTCAATTTCCAAACATTAGGGGTGCTCAAAAGTTGTGACATGTGGGGATTGAAGAGATATTTTGGTTACTTTTATATAATTTAGATGTGCTTGGTAAGTAACTACATAAATATCATAACTTTTTAATATTTTGTTTATTTCATTTCATAATCATTTGTTCAGAAGCAGGAACATGCTCCTTGATTCCATGTTGTCAGGAGTGACACAGGAATAAAAGAAAGCAGCAGCTTCCTAGGTTCATATAATATTCCAGCAAGTATTTCAGAAAGAGTAAGCATACAAAGAAATAAAAATTCTTAAGTTTATACTACTAAAAATTACCTTAATTATCATAATCTTCAGCTATGAAATCTGTGACTTCCACAATAGGGGTGTGAAACTCAAGGCCTGCAGGCCAGATCTGGCCTATGGGATGCTTTGATCTAGCCCATGGTGCCTCTGCCAGTAAAAGTGGACCTCAGGGGGATGGCACATGATCCCCATATGCTCTGTTTTTTGGCTGTGGTGGTCTTCTGCAGCACTCTGCCAACAAAAGCAGAGCTCGGGGTGTGTGCCCATTTTCCCTGGCAGAGCCCGACAGGAGGATCTCTCAGCCAAAAATGGAAACTGGGTGGAACAGCCTGTGCTGCCACAGGTGTCCCAGACACAAGTGACATTGAGCTGGCCATGCTCACCTGGACACAGCCCCCCTCCAGCCCTCCAAGATCAAATACAATCCTGATGAGGCCCTTAATGATATTGAATTTGACATCCCTGTTCTAACAAGCATATAGTTCTAAAAGTTTTCATGTTATAGAAATTAGTTTTGGTAAAAATTAATAAACGATTGAGTTAAATAATCAGAAGTGACCAACATTCTATTCATCACTTCAGAGTTAAAATTTGTGAAACCTTTAATGTTACTATTTCTAGATTTTTGACATTGTTCTGTACGGTCATTAACATACTTGTAAACGCCGCGTAGCAATTGGTCAAAGTGCACGGCGATCTGATTGGTCGAGCGAGCCGCACTGATTGACCCGCCGCAAATCCCCCACGATTGGTGGAAACTAATCGCGGGAGATTCAAAGTGGTGCCATTGGCCGCGGCCGCCGCGGCCAAAGAATAAAAGCTGCTGTTTTTCCTTTGGGAGCCGAACTGATCTCGGGACCAAATAAAGAGCTGAAACTGAGTCACTGGCCCCGAGTCTCCTTTCCCGCGACGGACACGACACTGGCAACAAAGGTGGGATCTCAAGATGAATCCCCATCTGACAAGATGGCCAGCATCGCACCGCCCGCACCTTTTAACCCCGCTACTGAGGATTGGGAATCGTGCACAGATTGATTCCTAATGTTCCTCGAAAGTAGCAACTTAAAGGATGCAACCAGGCAGAAGAAAAGAGCCATCTTCTTAACACACTGCGGGCCCGCAGTGTTCAACATGGCAAAAGCTCTCGCGAAACCCGAGGACATGAAGGCGATGGACTGGACCGATCTCAAACCATTGCTCCGAAACCACTATGCCCCTGCTGTGCCCACCCTCATCAGGCAGCATGATTTCTACCGGTGGGACCAGAGATCGGGTAAGAGCATCAGCGACTTTGTGGCTGATCTACGGAACCTCGGGGGCATGTGCGGGTTCACAGACATGGACGAGGCTCTGCGAGACCGAGTCATCCTTGGGCTCAGAGACCCAGTCCTGCAAAGCTGACTGATGGCAAAAGGCGACATCGCCCTCGCCGACGCCCTCACTGAGGCCACCGCAGCCGAAGCAACCCAGAAATCGGCGCCTCGAATGCGGAGATCGGACACCGGGGACTGCACCGTGACCACCGAGATGGGCAGGGTGACTGAGGCACGACTGAGGCACGCCTGAAGCAAGCCGCCGAGAGACCACCGCCCTCCATGGTGACTTCAACTCCGCCTCCAATACCACAGATGAGGAAGAGGACATCCATCGATTCCAGACAGAATGAGACTGGCGCGACCAGCAGAGTCGTAAGTTGGGACCCCAATGTGCCGGGTGTGGGGGCGACCACCTTCAAGCGGAGTGCTGGTCCTTCGATGCAATCTGCCAACACTGCGATAAAAGAGGCCACATCGCCCGAGTCTGCCGACTTAAGAAAGCCTAAAGCCCCCGCTGGCGAGATCACAGCAACCGGAGATGAGACGGCACCCCCCCCAGGCCCAGAGACCGCCAAGCCGAAAATTGCTGGAACCGAGATGGACGGGGCCGACAGAACGGCGAGAACCGACGGAGAGAGAAATCCCACCAGACGGTCGTCATCGGCCACTCATCCAGTGCAGACGTCCGAAAGGTATACATGAAAGTAGGCATCGAGGGCGAATCATGCAAAATGGAGGTGGACTCCGGGTCCTACCTCTCCATGGTTGCATGGCGGGAGTTAAAGCGTTTGGTGCCCACGATCCATGAAAGGGGACCGGAAACCCAGAAATTAATCCTTAAAGACTACCAGGGGAATCGCATCCCGGTAGTCGGAACAGGACATTTCAAAGTAACCTTCAAAGGGCGCACAGCAAGGCTTCTCCTGACGATCGTGGACTGAGACTGCCCCAGCCTTTTGGGACTACAGTGGTTTGCGCCACTCGGGATCGAAGTCAAGGGCATCGATGCCGACTGGGAAGAGCAACTCGCAAGGAACTTCCAGGAAGTGTTTGACGGCACCCTAGGCAAGTACCGAGCGCCCCCTATTTCTTTCAGCTTAGACCCCAGCATTCCCCCGATATGCCTAAAACCACGGCGGGTACCTTTTGCACTCCTGGCCAAGATCGATGAGCAAATAGACAAGCTCATCAAACAAGGGGTCCTAGAGCCAATCGATCACGCCCAGTGGGAGACCCCTATAGTCACCCCAGTCAAGCCCGATGGGTCGGTGAGAATCTGCAGGGACTATAAGGCCACCCTAAATTGCGCCTTACAACAAAGCGCCTACCCTGTTCCAGTAGTGCAGCACCTTCTACACTCACTGGGGGGAGGCAAGGTTTTTGCGAAGCTCGACCTGGCGCAAGCCTATCAACAGCTGCCAGTCGATGCAGAAACCGCAGAGGCGCAGACTGTGGTAACCCACCAGGGAGCGTTTCACTGTAAGAGACTCCAGTTTGGAGTCAGTGTGGCTCCAGGAATTTTCCAGAGCCTCATGGAGAGACTCTTGCAAGGAATTAAGGGGGTGGTGCCCTACTTCGACGACGTACTGGTGTCAGCAGCCAACCAACAAGAACTAGAGGGTCGTCTAAGGGAGGTACTAACCAAATTCAAGGAGGCCGGGCTAAAGGTGAAAAAAGAAAAATGCCAGCTGCATACAGAGCGGGTCGAGTTCCTAGGATACCTCCTAGACTGGCACGGCATCCACCCGACCGAAAAAAAAATCAGAGCCATTAAAGAAGCCCCCACGCCAAAGAGTAAAACAGAACTACAGGTATTTCTAGGACTGCTTAATTTTTATAATGTGTTCCTGCCCCAAAAGGCGACCGCGGCATAGGCTTTTGGACAAGGCGGCCACGTGGACTTGGGGGAAACACGAAGAAGCCACCTTCAACAAAGCGAAGGACCTGCTCACCTCGGATGCCGTCCTCATCCAATACAACGAGACCCCACCACTAGCCATCACATGCGGCGCATCACCTTTTGGCATTGGCGCCATCCTCAGCCACACTCTCCCTGACGGAAAAAAAGCACCCATCGCCTTCTTTTCAAGGACCCTCACTAAACCGGAGAGAAACTACAGTCAGCTGGATAAAGAGGCCCTGGCTATCGTCGCCGCAGTGAAGAGGTTCCACGAGTACCTCTACGGCCAGACATTTACCATCATCACCGACCACAAGCCGCTGCTGGGAATCCTTGCAGGGAACAGGGCCACCCCGAACATTCTATCTCCTAGAATGACAAGGTGGTCCGAATTCCTTGCTGCCTACAGCTACCGGCTCACACACTGACCCGGTAAGATGATCACCCACGCAGATACCCTGAGCCGCACGCCGCTACCGGACCTAGACACCGACCCAGCACCCACGACGGTCACCCTCAGCATAGAGACTCTGCCCGATCTACCCATAACCACGTCAGACATTGCCTGCGAAACTAATAAAGACAAGCATCTGGTGTGAGTGTTACATTGGGTAGAGAAAGGGTGGCTGGAAAAAGACGATGACGAATCATTCAGGACATTTCGGAATTGGCAAACAGAACTGTCGTTACAAAAAGGTTGTGTACTTTGGGGGGATAGGGTTGTAATTCCAGAAAAATTACAAGGGAAGGTATTGGAGTTATTACACGAGAGGCACCCGGGCATAGTTAGAACAAAAGCCTTGGCCAGGAGTTACGCCTGGTGGCCAGGGATGGACAAACAGATCGAGACTTGGGTGGCAGCATGCAAACATTGCCAAGAAACCAGGCCGAGCCCTCCCGCCGCACCAATCCTGGAATGGGAAAACCCCAGGGGACCATGGTCCAGGATTCACATAGATTTTGCCGGGCCCACGAAGGGACACATATTCCTTATCACGGTAGATGCTTACTCCAATTGGTTGGAGGTAAGCAACATGAAAACCACAACCATGGAGGCTGTGACTAAGGAACTCAGCAAGCTGTTCGCAACCCACGGCCTCCCAGATGTCATCGTGTCGGACAACGGGCCCCAATTTACCTCGCTGGAATTCGAAAAATTCCTAGTGGAACAGGGAATATGGCATGCACTGACAGCGCCAGCATATCCGGCGGTGAATGGGAAGGTGGAATGAATGGTTCAATTTACGAAAAAAACAATCCAAAAAATTGAACACGGGGAAATCCAAGAAAAAATAAACAAAATGCTTTTTATACAACACATAACCCCGAACACGACAACCAACAAAAGCCTGGCAGAACTATTAATGGGGAGGAAATTAAGGTCCCCACTCGACAGGCTGCACCTCACATACAACCCAGAAACCCCCCCAAACTCCTCAAGCAAACACTGAACATTTACACCAGGCGGCGCAGTCTATGCGAAGAACCTTACCGGGGATCCACTTTGAGTGCCAGCAACCATAACCCAAGTTACAGGTCCCCGCTCGTACAGGCTGCAAACAACCAACGGACGAGCATGGAAACGACACATTGATCAATTAAAATCAAGAACAACCACGGGAAACACAACCGACATGCAAACAGACGCAGACAGAAACCCAGAGAGAGAAGGGAACCCACATAACACAAACCAAGAGGGGAGGGAAGACTCCGGGAACCAACCACCAACAGAAAGAAACCAGCAATACTCACCAACAAGCAGCCAGCTCGAAGCCTCACCAGGGAGAAGCAGCCAGGCCAGCTCAACCAGCCTAGAAAGACCAGGCAGGAGCGATAACAACTGCAGCTCAACCAGCCCGGGTAGACCGGGAGGGAGCTGCGACAAGGGCCCGGTGAAACCTTCCAGATGGTTCCATCGACGAGGCAGAGAGCAACACAGAACCCAACCGAACCGGCTGGGAACCAAGCAACAACTAACCTGCGCAGGTCAAGTAGGCAAGTACGAAGCCCCGCCTACTTACGGGACTACATTACGTAGGACCATTCCAAGAGGGGAGGAGTGTTCTGTACGGTCATTAACATACTTGTAAACGCCACGTAGCAATTGGTCAAAGCGCACGGCGATCTGATTGGTCGAGCGAGCCGCACTGATTGGCCCGCCGCGAATCCCCCGCAATTGGTGGAAACTAATCGCGGGAGATTCAAAGCGGTGCCATTGGCCGCGGCCGCAGCAGCCAAAGAATAAAAGCCGCTCTTTTTCCTTTGGGAGCCGATCCGATCTCGGGACCAAATAAAGAGCTGAAACTGAGTCACTGGCCCCGAGTCTCCTTTCCCACAATGGACACGACAGATATTCCCAAATAAAGGGAGGTGGTACGATGTGATCCCTTTTACTGAATAGGGATCTTTCCTTTATAAGGAAACCAGTTCTTTATAATGAGAAATAAATACCCAAACAAAACAGAATTTAGGTTAAGAGGTGTGAGGTTTCTAGTCAGAAACAGACAAGTCTGTGTGGTGGTTATATATTGATAAATAAACAGTTACTGCTGTTAATCTGGAAATGTTAAATTGTATAAAGAACACATTTGCTTTTAATTTTGCAGATTTATGAAAATACTTTTTTCTCATATAATTTTTCTTCCCCTCATTGGTTCCTGGTAGAAAACCAGTCACTGCTTTCTCCCCCCATTGACAATGAGAGATAATGCAGCAATAACAGCTGTGTTTTGTGGTCATCATGGACGATGATAGTAATATAGATTAATTCAAGTCAACTCTTCCTTTTGGGTCTAAATGACAGAAGTTTCTTGCTTAGCTTAAAGTAAATAGATTGGTCATACTGCTTTAATAAAAAATTGGCCCACAGACTGGTTCAGGAAGATACACTAGATTTATTTTAAAGTAGCTTACTATGTTATGCAAACTCTGAGTATTTTAATGTCTCACTTGCAAAGGAGCAAATAGTCACACACAGATTTTGTAACAATTAAAAACACATGAAAACTTGCTGCTTGCCTTTAGAATTTGGCACAATCTGTTGAATTCACTGAATGTACTGTACATTCTCTTCTGTTTAGAGTCTGCATCTTGATAATCAATGCACAGTTTGCAGCTTCACCCTGTTTCCTGGGAATAGATAGGCATTGTCTTTTGTCAATGAGTTTGGCAAAGCAGGAAACATGAAATCATTTTGATCCTTCCCACGAAACTGAGCCAATTCTGTTTCTAAATGAGATAAGTTGTGCATTTGATTGCATCAGTTTCCTTTGCTTCCTTTCTTTGGTATATAGTATTGAGTCTGAGAAAGTTAACTTTCTCCATCAAATCACATGATTAAGCATCTGGGTTAACCCCTTTCTCCATCTGGGCTTAGTAGACTTAGAATAGAATAACAAGAGTTGGGAAAGACCTTAGAGATCTTCTAGTCCAACTCCGTGTTAGGCAGGAAACCAAATAAATGTTATCCAATCTCTTCTTTAAAACTTCCAGTGTTGCAGTATTTACAGCTTCTGGAGGCTAGTTGTTCCACTGATTAATTATTCTAAATGTGAGGAAATTTCTCCTTCGTTCTAAGTTGGTTCTCTCCTTGATTAGTTTCCATCCATTGCTTCTTGTCCTGCTTTCAGGTACCTTGGAGCCGTGGTTGCCAACTGATGGTCTGCAAAGA
Source organism: Hydrophis major (assembly GCA_033807585.1). Lineage (NCBI taxonomy): Eukaryota > Metazoa > Chordata > Lepidosauria > Squamata > Elapidae > Hydrophis > Hydrophis major. Next base: position 350,900,119 of record CM066329.1, read on the forward strand.
AATGTCATCCCCAGAGCACCCTGCAAAGCAATTAATCCAGGCTGCACAGGAACACAAGGCTGCACTGCCCACATGGCACATGGGAACCTCCCCGCCACTCACTCCTAACCTGGCAAACTTGCCTGCTAAGTTGCTATCCCCCCCCCCATTATCTGCTGTTCTGCTGTGCCAGGAGATTTAGATTAGCTAGAAAGAAGGAAATCGTTGGATTTCTTGCTTTCTAACTAATCTTTAGATCTGCTTTTAAGCAGAGCTGAACCTTCCTTAGGACTGAAGCTTCTGTTATTCAGTGCAGACTCAGGTAGACAATGGCAAAAAGATAGATCTGAATCTGTGATTCTGTGAGAAAATCAATCTGCCTGCCTGCTTTGCCTGGGTAAAAGTTGTTCTTTTTTATAAAAAAAATCAATATTTACATAAATATTTATAATATTTACATACAAGCCATGCCCAGCCAGTCACATGACCATCAAGCCACACTCACAAATTAGGCCACGCCCACAGAACTGGTTCAGAAATTTGAATCCTACCCCTGCCTCTGTGTGTGTGTGTGTGTGTGTGAGAGAGAGAGAGAGAGAGAGAGAGAGAGAGAGAGAGAGAGAAAGAGAGAGAGACGGAGGGGGAAGGGGAGAGGTTAGATCTGATCTCCCTCCCTCCCTCCCTCTCCCTCTCTCTTTCCCTCTCCCTCTCTCTCTCTTTCTCTTTCTCTCTCTCTCTCTCCCACCAACATCAGCAAGCCACCATCAGGCAAAACTCAAATTATGAGTTTGGTGGTCCCTGAGGTCCAAAAGGTTGGTGACCCCTGCTTTGGAGAATAGCCTGACTCCCTCTTCTTTGTGGCAAGCCCTGAGATATTGGAACACTGTTATCATGTCACCCCTAGTCCTTCTTCTCATTAAACTAGACATACCCAATTCCAGCAACTATTCTTGATATGTTTTAGCTTCCAACTGTTTCTCTTTTGTATAAACCAGCTAGAAATGAAGCTGGTTTAAAAATATATTTTTCTGGATTTTAACTTTTTACTCCACTTTAATCAAGACAATGCTTTGGTGTTTTGCCAGTTCATTACTTATGAAGGTTCCTAATTATCGGATTTCCTTGCTTTTTTATTCTGCCATTGGATGGAAGCAAGCATTAATTGCTGTCTTTTCCTTAGATACAAGTAGTTCTCAATTTACAACTATTCATTTAGTGTCTATTCAAATACTAATAGACAATACATTATTACAACAATACTAAAACAAGTGACTTATGTATCATACAGTATTACAACAATACTAAAACAAGTGACTTATGAGCAGTCCTCACACTTATAGCCTTTTCAGCATCCTTGCAGTAACATGATCAAAATTTGGACCTGACATGGATTTATGAGGGCTGAAGTGTCCCAAGGTCATGTGATCATCAATTGCCACTTTCCCAGCTAATTTCTAATGAACAATGTCCAGAAACAGGATTTGCTTTATGATCACATGCTTCACTTAAAGACTGGTGTCTCTTAGCAACCATGACAAAAAGGAGGAATGTGCAAGAATGGTTAATAGGACATTTTTATCTTGCAGTTTGAGTTATGTTAGAAGTGAACAGAATTCAGTCTATGGTGTATAAATATTACCTTACAGAGAAAAGTTACTCGACAGTAGTATTAACATTACTAAATAGAAAATTCAAGAGCTTAAAAAGTTTAAAGCAAGAATTTTCCCACCATTGCATTTCCAAACACAAAATGAACAAGTTGGCATGTGTGTCACGCAGGAATGTCTGAAAATTGTTTTCCTTTGCTTTGAGTTATTTTTAAACTTTTAAAGTAACAGATGTAGATCAAGTTGAAGATCTTCTGCTATCTAGTGGCTGTGTCTGGAACTGGCAAATGCAAACCAATTGCTCAGAATCATTTTTTTCTTTATTACTCTACATTTGTGTTTGACTCTTTGCAAATCTCTGAACATCAAGATTTCTTGTTTATATAAACTTATGGAACACTCAGTATGAATATGTGTGCATTACATTATTTATGAAAAGTAGCATGAACAAACAATGATTTAAAAAGTATCAAGAACTGCATAAGAGCCAGGATGCTCCATTTAAAATGTTGCCTGGAAAATCTGAGTGGCTGAGTTCACACAGTGAAGTAGGCAAAATAAAAAGCAACCTTTTTATTAGAATCCTGTGTGAACTAGGTCCTCACATTAAGATACAGCATGCTACTGAACATGTGTTACATTAACCAAGTTTAGCTTTTACCATGTTGTATGATTACAGCCATTCATCAATTTCAGGTAAACTCAGTTCTTAATATTTTTATTATAGAAAAAGAGTTAAGGGATCAAATTAAGGGATCAAGTTCTCATCCCAAAAAATCTATAAGTGTGGGTAATATCAGATCAACATGGGATGTTGAGGAATAATTGAAAAAGAAAAAAAAATCTTGTTTGGAAAGAAAGAAAGGTTGATTAGCTGGCAGTCACCCTGGAGTAACATCCATCCATCCATTTATAAATAATCACAATTGGCAGTGGGTGATTATAGGAAGTACAATGTAATTATGGAACCTGGTGCTAAAACCTTTGCTGATGTTAGAAGGATCTACAAGGTCTACACTGTGTAGTATAGGAAGTTATCACAGCAGGTCAGGATATTTATCTATATAAAAGCGAAATACCACTCGTGCATCATTACAAAATCTCCAGAACCACAAAGCCTACAAACTTGAAATTTGACACTTATGTTCCTCTTGGCTTCTAGGTGCTCACTAAGAAAGGATTTTTCGAAATGGCCATTGGAGCATTTGTGTTTTGTATATTATTATTAACACATCTGATGCTAAGAAGTTCTACTCCCTTCCCCACCTGAAAAGAAATCTGTTCCAAAGGCAAAAAACAAGCAGAGGACAGGAGTTTCAGTTTTAGTTTCACAGCACCAATCAGCTTTAGTACAGAACAGTTGAACTAAGTCACACCCAGGCTTCTTGCTGTCTCTTTCTTGCTCATACAGCAAATACTGTTTCAGTTTCCAAACAGGACGCTAGCCAGATGAATACCGATGGATGCTGGTAGGCAGAGGCACATTTTTCCCCCCTTATTTTTCTCCCCATAAACCACATACCGTGTTTCCCACAAAATAAGGCCGGGCCTTATTTTTTTTTGACCCCTGAAAAAATGGCTAGGCCGTCTTTTCGGGGGTGACTTAATTCCCCCCCTTGCATCCTCGGGTGGGCGGCAACGGCTTGGATGTTGACCTCAGCATAGGTGAGGCACTTTGTATCGGGAGACCTTCCGCCACAGTTGCTTTCGGCATTTGGCTCAGCTACACATGGCCAGCCAGGGCTCCTCTCTGCAACCGGAACCCGGCGGAGACACTCAGCTTCAGGCGCTCCTGTCGCCGCTTTCCCTTTGCCTTCGGAGGCAAAGACAATTCTTTTAAAAATGACGCCCTACTACTGATATTAAGGCTGGAGCATGGGTGCAAATAATGGAGACGAGCCAGTAGAAACAGTGAACTTCAAACTATTTACATGGTGTGACAGCTCAACTCAAGGGCTGCTATAGCCCTCCTTATATAGGCAACTTATTAACTATTCAACCAATAGCAAACCTGGAGCGCTAGCTGCGTTAACCAATGGAAATGGCCTGTTAATGGCCAATCAGATGCTCCTGAACGGACCAATCCGATCCTGCCAACAACAGCCAATCAGAAGTGCAGGGCCAGAACCCTGCACTTGACTTCAAGCTCAAGATAACTTTATTAGTATTATTCATTCACAACACCTCTTTCCCCCGGCTTCTGCCCACAGGGCGCGGTTACATAGTCCTTCAGGTAGGACGGCTGTTTTATTAGTCTTTTCGATTTTCGCAAAGTGCCTGGCGGTTGGCTGAACTTCTGCTGAGGTAGATCGTTGTTTAACGGTAGGGGTGCCTCTGGTTCTGAGTTCGCGTTCCTGTCGTCACCAATATCACTGACCACTCCCTGAGGTGAACTCACTCTGGTCTCTGGTTCCTGTTCCTGCGTTTCAGTTCCATTATCAGTCTCATCGAAAAGGGTTCCCTCTAATTGTAGTTTGCTTTCCTCTGTATCTCTCCCCCCCCTCAGTTTGGTCATAAGGGAGTTCGGAATTGCGAGACGGTAGCCGCGATCGTAGTTGATCTATGTGGCACTTCCAAAGTCTGTCGTCAGGGCACTGAACGAGGTACGATCTTGGGCCGGTTACGCGGATTACGGTCACCTCTACCCACAGCGGATTGCCCAATAAGTTTTTAGCGAATACTAAATTGCCTACCTGGAAGGTACGGCATCGGCCGCTGGATCCGAGTGGCTTTTCCGGTTCATAGGCTGGATGTAACCGATCGAGGTGGGAGCGGAGCTTTCGTCCCATTAGCAGCTCGGTGGGAGTTTTGTTGGTGACGCTGTGAGGTGTGATGTGCTGTAGGAAAAGGATCCGGTTGATTTTCTTGTCGATGTTGTCGTAGTCTAACTTTTGGAGGGTCTTTTTGACGTATTGTACCATGCGTTCAGCCCTACCATTAGCAGCAGGGTGCGCAGGCAACGTGAGCGCATGTCGAATACCCTGGTCAGCCAGGTACTGCTCAAAAGACAGCGCGGTAAATTGGGGCCCGTTGTCGGATACCAGAATGTCTGGTAATCCGTGGGTTGCAAAAAGCCTTTCCAGTCTTTTGATGACTACGTCAGTGGTTGTGTTGCTCATTCAGTGAATCTTGAGCCAATTCGAGTAGGTGTCGATGGTTGTCAAAAATGTGTGGCCTTTGGTAGGCCCAGCAAAATCCAGATGGATGCGGGACCAGGGTCCCCGCGGCATCTCCCATTCGGTTGGGGTTGACTTTGGTGGAGCGTTGCTTACTTCTTGGCATCTCTTGCAAGTTTTAACCCATGATTCGATTTGTCTGTCGATGCCGGCCACCACACGTAGCTTTGTGCGAGGCCATTCATGCACACGATGCCAGGGTGGCCATCGTGCAAGGTTCTTAGCAGTGTCTGTTGGAGTCGTTCTGGGATAACAATTCTATCGCCCCAGATGACACAACCCTTCTGCGAGAACAACTCTGTTTGACAACTTTTGAATGGTGCAAAGTCGTCTGGTACTTGGTCCAATGGCCATCTGCATTCCACCCATGTGAGGACTCGCGCCAAGATGGGGTCGCATTTTGTTTCTCTCGCGATGTCACGGGCAGTTAATGGCGGCGTGTGGAGTGTCTCGATCTGCAACGCTGTCATCATTGGTGCAAGATCATTGATAGTTTCAGGGAGCGGTGTACGGCTCAGCGCGTCAGCGTGGGGAATGGCTTTACTGGGACGATATTGTAGCCAATAATTGTAGGCAGCCAAGAATTCTGACCAGCGGGTCATTCTGGGAGAAAGTATGTAGGGAGTCGGCTTGTCCCTAGCGATGATCCCCAGCAATGGTTTGTGGTCAGTTATGATGGTGAAAACCCAGCCCTACACATACTCATGAAATCTTTTAACAGCTGATACAATCGCCAGGGCTTCTTTATCAATCTGGCTGTAATTTCGCTCGGTTTTCGAGAGCATCTTTGAGAAGTAATCAACAGGGGCTTCGTTACCGTTAGGCAACACATGGCTCAAAATGGCGCCCACTCCAAAGGGCGATGCATCGCATGTAATGTTTATTGGCAAAGTCTCTTTGTACTGCATTAGTACGGTGTCCGAAGTCAGTAGTTTTTTCACATTACAGAACGCCTGCTCTTCTTTGTGACCCCATACCCAAATTGCTTTTTTATCTAATAGACGATGTAAAGGTTCAGCGACAGTCGCCTTGTGCGGCAAGAATACATTATAGAAATTGATGAGGCCTAAGAACGCCTGGAGGTCGGTCTTGTTCTGTGGTCTGGGAGCGTTTTTTATTGCTCTCAATTTGCTATCGGTAGGGTGAATACCCTGACTGTCAATTAAGTACCCTAAGAATTCAACACGATTGGTGCACAGTTTGCACTTATTTTTTTTGACTTTCAGACCTGCTTCCTGGAATTTTCATAATACGAGTCTTAAACACTCCCGTAAGACTTTTGGAGTGGGGGCAGCAATGAGTACATCATCAAAATAGGGGACAACGCCCTTGATCCCCTGCAATAGTCCCTCCATTAGGCTCTGAAAGATCCCTGGGGCTACACTGACTCCGAATTGGAGCCGCGTGCACTTAAAGGCGCCTCGGTGTGTTATGATAGTCTGTGCCTGTGCCGTTTTTTGGTCAACCGGCAGTTGCTGATAAGCCTGAGCCAAGTTTAGTTTAGCGAAGACTTTTCCGCCCCCCAGAGAATGGAGGAGGTGTTGTACTACCGGCACCGGATATGGGTTCTGTTGCAGGGCATGGTTTAGGGTGGCTCGGTAGTCCCCACAAATTCTAATTGAGCCGTCTGGCTTAATTGGTGTCACAATAGGCATTTCCCATGGGGAGTGGTCAGTTGGCTTTAAGACTCCCTGGGCAATCAACTTATCAAGCTGCTCGTTGATTTTTGGTTTCAGAGCGAACGGAACTCAGCAAGGCTTAAGGCAGATGAGAGCTATTTTTGGATTAAGGCTAAAGGATATCAGGGTTCCCTTTTACTCACCTAGCTTTTCCTCAAAGACATCCCTGAACTCGTGGGCGAGGTCTTCCTCCCAGTCACTGCCGCCGATTCGGTTAATGCCTGCCACTTCAATGCTGAGTGGTGTGAACCATTGCAAGCCTAACAGACTAGGCCGGTCCTTATCAATTATCGTCAGGGGTAAGTACGCTGTGCGGTTCTTGAATGCAACCCGGACTCGACTGGATCCTGCGACTGGAATTCGGTTCCCCTGGTAGTCCTTTAACACAAGCCATTGGAATTGAAAGTCTTGGCGCCGGATAGTGGGGATGAGTTGCTTGAGGGTCTTCCAGGAGACCATTGAAAGAGACGATCCCGAGTCAACTTCCATTTGGCAAGGCCGATTTTCAATGTTCACGTTGACTCGAATTTTCTTAGTATCTAGTGAAGAGGTATGGCCAATAGTGAGCGTTTGGTGGGCCTCTTCCCATCTCACTAGACGATTCATGGGTCAGTTTCTGTAGGAGTGGTTTACTGGCTCTCGCCTTACAGGGAAATTCCCTGTCGATCGGCGGAGATTGGTTCCTTTCGAGGTCTGGCTGGGTCCGAGGAGGCTTCGGCAGACCCGTCTGATGTGGCCTCGTTTCCCGCACTCGTGGCAGAGCGCGTCGCGGAATTTGCAATCGGAACATTAATGGTTGGCCCCGAAGCCAGTGCATGGTTGCTGGGACTTCGGGTATTGGTCCCGATCGGACCGCAGGCGATGGACCTCTTCTTCGTCGCCTGTCTGATGACGAAGAGAGGTCCTCATGGTGGGCCATCGGTAGCCACCCTTCTGCATTGGGTGAAACTTCACCAGCCGGTTGGTGTGTTGGAGCGCGATTTTGGCGTAGTTGGGCAGCTGACTTCTTGGTCGCCTCCGCTGCTGTAGCTTCAGCTATGGCGTCTTTAAGGGTGATGTCGCCCTTTGCCATTATTTTGCTCTGTACATTTAGAGCGTCTAACCCAAGAACTACTCGGTCTCTCAAGGCCTCCTCTAGGTCAGCGAAATCACAAAGGCCTCCCAAATTCCGGAGGTCTGCAATGAAATCGGCAATGCTTTCTCCTTTCCTCTGGTTTCTTTGATAGAACTCGTGTTGTCTCACGAGCGTTGGAACGGTTGGTGCATAGTGGGCCCTTAGTAATGGTTCGAGGACGTCCCAGTCCATGGCCTTCACTTCACCTGGTTTCGCTAATGCCTTGGCCATTTTGAATACCGTTGGGCCGCAGTGCGTTTGGAAAACCACCTGTTTCTTCCCGGTTGTGGCATCCTTCAGATTATTCGTTTCCAAAAACATTTGAAAACTATCCATATAGGGCTCCCAGTCCTCTTGAGCTGGATCGAATGGAGTGGGTGGTACTACGCTGCCGGACATGGTTCCGCCGTTGTGTGTTTCAGCCACGTGCTTAGTTGTCTTTATTTGGCTCGGATGTCATCCAATCCCATCCTCGTCGCCAGTGTTAAGTCTGGAGCATGGGTGTGAATAATGGAGATGAGCCAGTAGAAACAGTGAACTTCAAACTCTTTATTTACATGGTGTGACAGCTCAACTCGAAGGCTGCTATAGCCCTCCTTATATAGGCAACTTATTAACTATTCAATCAATAGCAAACCTGGAGCGCTAGCTCCATTAACCAATGGGAATGGCCTGTTAATGGCCAATCAGATGCTTCTGAATGGACCAATCCGATCCTGCCATCAACAGCCAATCAGAAGTGCAGGGCCAGAACCCTGCACTTGACTTTAAGCTCAATATAACTTTATTCGTATTATTCATTCACAACAACCGGTACAAAAAAGCCTCCCCTGCCTGAGAGGACAGCCTAACCCCATGTGGGGAGGCAAATCTCCCAGGGCCGCAGCGCAGGATCGGCCCACCCTGCCTGGTGGTGGAACTCTTGCCAAGGCAGCGAGTGCCTCCCTGCCGGGCCCACCACTCATCCCACCAGATCCATGCCAGAGCTGTGCAGGCTGGGCAGAGCTGGGAAAGTAAGCTGCGGGTGCGCGCCCACCTGCTAAGTGAAAGAGTCGGGCCGCCTCGAGCTTGGCTTCCTTCCCAAGTCCCTCCTGCCTGAACCTGAAGGGGCTACTGGGAGAGGCCGCACGAGGCAGTGATAGTGCACACCCATCCGTGGACAGGGAGGCAAGGCGATGTCCATGCCGCTGAAGCATTTGGAGCTGCCGGCACATTTGGAGATGCGTGGGGACGGGGATGGGCTGAGCGAATGGTGGAAAGGATGGGCTGCTTTGAGATCTCTCCGCCGGACCCGCCAGCCAGGGCAGCAGCACTGCCATAGCCTCGTTTCCCTGTCTGCGAATGGGTGGGTGCTATCACTGCCTCAGGCAGCCTCTCCTGGTGGCCCCTTTGGGTTCGAGCTGGAGGGACTTGGGAAGGAAGCCAAGCTCAGGTCGGCCCAGCTCTTTCACTTGGCAGGCAAGCACGCACCCGCAGCTCGCTTTCCCAGCTCTGCCCAGCCCGCACGGCTCTGGTGCGGCCCTGGCAGAATGAGCGGAGGGCCCAGCAGGGAGGCACTTGCTGCCTTGGTGAGAGCTCTGCTGCTGGGCAGGAGGGCCCACCTGTCAGCTGCGCTGGGTACACCAGGAGAAGCTCTTTGTGCTCTGTCCATCACCAGGCAGGGATGGCGGCTAGGCACTTCTCCTGGGGTGGGCTGATCCTGCACTGGGAGTTCGCCTCCCCACATGGGGTTGGACAGGGGATTCTTTGTTATACCAGTAGTAGGGCATCATTTTTAAAAGAATTGGCTTTGCCTTTGAAGGCGAAGGGAAGGTGGTGACAGGAGTGCCTGAAGCCGAGTGTCTCTGCCAGGCTCCGGTTGCAGGGAGGAGCCCTGGCTGGCCGCACATGGCTGCATCAAACGCCAGCAGCACGGGGAGAAGGGAAAGCAAGGGTGGCGGAAGGTCTCCCGATACGAAGTGCCCCACCAACACCGAAGTCAACTCAGGCAGCACCATATCTGGGTATGCAACAAAAGTGCTTCCTAATGGCAAGCCTCCCTGCCATTTCCCCCATTTTGCTTGTCTAATATAGGGCTTAATTTGGGGGGAGGGGCTTAATTTGATTTTATGCCTATAAAACATGCTGGGACTTCCTCTTGGGGGAGGCCGTATTGTTGGAGAAACACGGTAGTTTTGTAGTATAAACTAAGCCCGACCACATAGTTTTGTAACAAAGCACAGGTATCAAACTAGTCTTCTATATATGTTGTTGTAGACCAGACTTGAACATCTAAGTTTTAAATACTGTTATTATAGGGTCATAGTAATAGAATTTTGCAACTCTGAATGTATCTTTCCCCTCCTGCATTTATCCTAAAAGAACTAAAGAGGGTCAAATGAAGGTAAGAATGTAATTGTCAAATTACATTCCTACTTTGGATTCAAATTTATTTCATCTTTCATTGTCTTGGCTGTGGCTCTTCCTTCTATTCCTTGTGGTTATTTTCACAGCCTATTATATTATACTCATCTATTTTGGAGTGTTACGCAGAAAAAAAAAAGATATCCTGCATTATTTTTCCATCATTCAATATGCTGAAATTTCAAAACTCATTCATGTGTTGGTAGAAAATGTTGATGAGATTCTCTGGAACAGAATGTGGTACTGATGTACCAGTATTTCTATAGTTACTTGGAGAGTGGGTCAAAGGATTCAGCTGGGTGTACTGTTTTCATTGCATAATCATTTTTCTGGTAGTCAGCAATTTTCCAGGCTTTTTCTGTGGGGATATTTCAAACCTGGAAGTATCAGCACAATAGAGTAATGGAAAGGTGTCTATTTAATACTAGATAATAATAGATCTAACCAAGAACAGTAACATTTGAACCATGCCCAACAGGGAAATTGAGGGGAAAAGAGAAACTGAGGGGAAAAAATAATCTCAAGGACCCATCAAATAAGGCGGAGAAAAAAGTTTCTTTCAAAGGAAAAGACATCTTTAAAGAAACTGCTAAGCTGGTTTTGGAACAGTAGCAGGTTCTTGTTTCTCTTGGCCTAGACTAAACCTAACATTTTTGTCTTATTTTATGGTTGTTGGATATTGCAGTTTCAGAGATGGTAGGAGAAAAGTCACGCTAGTTTATGATAGCAAAAAAAAAAAAAAACGACAACAACAACCCAGGAATCTGGTTGCACCTTCTCTGACTAACACATTTTATTTAAAGGTTTTAAGCTTTCATGAGCTGCAGCTTATACGTTTTAATAAAATGTGTTAGTCAGAAAAGGTGCTACCAGACTCCTCTTGATTATTTTGCAAGTTCATAGGTAATTGAACAAATGTGAGATTTCTATCTTCCTTAGCTCTTGGTATTCAGAAGCATGTGGTTCCTGTGACTAATGCAACGAGTACCTTCATTGGTCTACATAAATTAATGACTGCAGTACGACAAATGTTCTTCCCCCACTGGAAGAAACAATGCTGACCTGAGCTTTCCTGCACTTACCTTCATCAGTGCTAGGATTTATTATCAATCCATTCTCATACTTCCATTTCTATATATTGCTGTAACACTTGAAAGTCACCCTAGGAGTCCAAGGGTATCTTGGGAGAACAGTGGAGCTGAAGATCATGCCTGCACCCTTTATTAGTTGCGTAACTTCTGGTTTCATCATGTTTTCAAGGGGGCAACAGGATTGTAGAAGGTGTGAGACACTAGGAAGGCCGATCAAATCAGTGAACATTACTTCATCTTTGCACTTTTTATGCATAGATTCTTCCAGTGTAACTACAAGAAAGGAACACATCTGTTTACCTGCCCTGACATGTTTCATCTTCAAGCCTCTTAAAAGCTTTCGCTTCCTCTGGCAGATGCCCAAAATCAACTGCACCTGAAACTTATTAAGAGGACAGGTAGAGAAATTCTTGTTTAAATGACACCAAGAAAATCCCTATTATTTATCATTTCCTTCTCTGGGATATCACTACTGTTTGAAGAGCTGATGTATGTCTGTGTCTGTATATATGCACACACACAAACATAGTTTTGTTCTTTATGTAGGAAATAATTTTTTAAAATTATGCATTATTTCCCAGACTTTATGGAATAGAGAGAAAATTCAGTAATTAAAGCAAGATCCGAAGTTCCACGTTAATAAAGCACCAAGGTTAGCTATTGTAGTTGGACAATGTGATATGAAGTATGGAAATGGAGCATGTTGGTTGTTATTTATTCATCTGTTTATTTCCAGGGCACCCAACTCTACAAAGATTGTGGGCAGTTTTAAGGAATTATAGTAAGTAACATGGTTGTTAACTAAAATGATTACTAACATGGTTGCACACCTGGACCTATTTGGTTGTGTCAAAGCTTTTGCTATCTTAACTTTTTGACTCTCTCCACTACCTCATGAACATCCCTTCCTGGAGGCTTGTCTGACACTCATAATATTAATTTAATTTAGGTGTAGACCTGAATTTTTACCTAAGCATTCCGGAGTTATTATTTGATTCGATTTGAATTCTTTATTGTCATTGTACGTATATACACAGTATACATACAATGAAATTCACATAACACCCAGAGACCAGACTCAACATGCACACACACATGACAATCCCCAAACACCTCCCCACCCACCCAAAATTTCCGCTTTCTAAAAACACATAAGCATCCACACAGTAGACCAAGTAATACTGTCCAACAGCTCACTGATGGTGGTCCTTAAGTTCATTGTTAAGTGCAATTATAGCTCTGGGATAAAAACTATTCAGAAAATGTGTGGTCTGAGTTTTAATTGTTCTGTGTCTTCTTCCAGAAGGCAACAGTTCATAAAGATTGTAAACAGGATGGGAAGAGTCTCTCAGAATGTTGTGCAACTTCCTTAAACAGCGAGATGCAAAGATGTCATCCAGAGCTGATAGCTGGAGCCCAATTATATTCTGGGCAGTTTTAATGATTCTCTGTAGAGCTTTTTTGTCCATTACAGAGCTTCTCCCATATCATACAAGAATGCAGTATGTCAGGACACTCAATGGTGCTGTGGTAGTAGGACAGGAGTAGACACTGAGATAGATTTCAGCCTCTTCTGTGCCTTCTTTACAAGCATGTTTGCATTTGTTTAAATGACACCAAGTCCACAAGAGATCCTCTGAGATATAAGTGCCCAGAAATGTAAAACTACCAACCCTCTCCACCTCCTCACCATTTATGTCCAATGGTAAATGTACATCTCTCTTCCTTTTGAAGTCAATTATAAGCTCTTTAGTTTTTTTGGTGTTAAGTGTAAGATTATTTTGTTTACACCACAGTGTCAGCCCTTATACTTCCTTTCTATAAGCAGACTCATTGTTCTTATTAATGAGCCTGACCACCATCGTGTCATCTGCAAATTTAATAATTGCGTTGGTGTTATACAATGGGCTGCAGTCATGTGTGTACAAAGTGTTAAGTTCTGCGCATGGGTGCAAGGAACAGAGACGAGGCAGTGAACAGTGAACTTCAACTCTTTATTAATCATTCTGAACAGAGCAATCACCTAGGGCAGCAGCAGCCCTTTTATAGGGTTGGCTGCTGTCCTATTAGCCAATGAAAAACATGGAAGTGTTAAACCCCTGAACCAATGAGAGTTGGCCCGTTAACAGCCAATCAGATTTCCCAGAAAGGACCAATCCGATGTCGCTATTATCGGCCAATCAGAAGTGCAGGATTAGAACCCTGCTTTTTACTTAAGGTTGTTAAAACTTTATTAAACGCCTTTATTAGTTCATAACACAAAGAATAAAGCAAGGGGCTTAGCACACAACCCTGGGGGGCTCCTGTGCCTAGTTTCAGAGTAGAAGAATGGTGAGATCCCATCCTTACTGACTGTGGCCTATCTGTCAGAAAATCCTTTATCCACAAACAAATCTTCTGATTTATACCCAAATTGAACATTTTAAGAAACAACCTGTTGGGTAGAATGGTGTTAAAGGCAGAATTATAATCCACAAATAACAGCCTTGCTTAAGTTCCCTGTTGTTCCAAATGATTCAATATAGTATGGACAACAATATTTTATGTATTACAATCCATCATAAAGTCCTCTAGATGTACTAAGTAAAATAAAAACAAAGGTAAATAAAGAAGGCCCCACTATATCATATACACACTGCTACTTCCATCATGCTGCCTTCCTCTCAGCCACCTATCTTTTCTCCATATGTACACTAGTCCTATCTAAGAAAATATCACAATATACATGAAGTTAAATATGAAGTGAGCATCCATGTACCTTTCACTGTAGGGCAAGAAGATAGAGACCATTGAGTCTTTGTTTCTGGTAGCTTAAGCAACTGAGATGTCCATCTAAATAAACCATATGCTAGTCAACAGGTGTGTGAGGCAATGAAATGAGTAATGAGGTCTACAGTTATTGAACATTGTATTTCTTCCTGAGCAGAATCCTAATGGACATTTGTTACAATGAGAGTTTATAGTGATAAAGACCAAATAAGAAAAGATACAGGGACTGAAAAGTATTAAGCTTATCAGAATATCTATTCAGAGCAGATCTGAAATATTTAATTGGAGTGGTATTGAACATTTTAATTTTGACATGTTTTTAGTTTCAAGAGATTAAAAGAAATCTTGGTGTCTCCATAACAAGGGAATTGAATTTTTGCCAGATTTTTTAATTTTTTGAAATATTTTAAAATTGATATCTATATTATAGATGAATTACAATAAGTCTATCAGATACTTAATACATTTTTTAAACTTCAAAAAACCATGATTTCAAACATCAACAACATAACAACAATAACAATAATAATAAACCTAGGATGCTGGCAGCAACCTGTAATCAACCATTAGCACCAGTCAATGATATTTGTGATACATTTTTAAATGTTCAGTTGACTGAGTTTCATGTTTAATGAATAAAAGAGATAACAACAGCAACAACAATAATAATGATACATTAAAACAGATGGCATGGTCATGTGAATTATCACATCATTTAAAGTACAAAGGGAAAGTATGGGGTTGGTAACTATCTAATTAATCTTTTACAGGTATCACAGCTAAACATCAAGGAAAATTAGAAGTGTAAAAATGAAATAAAATTGACTTTCCTGAACGCTTTTCATCAAACTCTATATTTGCATTCAAGGATCCCAAGGCTTTTATGTGGATCCCCAATTGTAACTTCAAAAAAGGCAACTATGATCTTATAGACAATGATCTCTCATCCCTTGATTGGCAATTTCTATTCACTAAATGCAATACTGCTGAAGACCATTACAACATATTTTTACTTGAAGTCAAAAGAGTCATCAAACTATATGTACCAACAACAACTTCAAAAACCAGAAAAAACAGATTACCCATAACAATAAGGAAGCTTCAATCCAAAAAGGGATCACTTTGGTGGAAAAACAAAACTGGTCACGTTACCAATTTCAAAAGCTGATATAAAAATTTATGCCACCAGTTAAAGACTGAATGCACCAATTATCACATTAAACAGGAGGAAAACCTTCTATGCACCAATTCCACCCGCGCTTTCTACAATTTTGTAAACAACAAACTAAAAGACTCAAGGTCCATCCCATCCCTGAAAGGACCTAATGGTAAAGACTGCGATGATGACACCCTTAAAGCCAACCTCTTTAACACATTCTTTGGCTCAGTATTTGTAAACAGCAATGGATCACGCCCAGTATTTCCTAGTCAAACCACAGAAAACTACAATGATCTAATACATATTGAGTTTACAGAAGACAATGGTTAAAAAGCACTACGCAATCTAAAACCATCTCTATCTATTGGACCAGACGGAATATGTGCTTACTTCTTAAAAAAGCTATCCATTACCATAGCTGAACCTCTAAGGATAATCTTCAAAAAATCTTTCATGACCAGCTCCTTGCCAAAACTATGGTCACAAGCCACGGTCATCCCCATCTTCAAAAAGGGAGACCCCAGCCTAATTGAAAATTACAGACCAATCTCTTTATGCTGCATCACCTGTAAAGTCATGGAATCAATTATGAACCAATCCATTATCCTCCACTTAGAGACAAACAACCTACCCTCTAATAAACAATTTGGTTTCAGAAAAAAACTATCCTGAAATCTGCAACTTTTACACTGCAAAAACATATGGACTACACAACTTGACCAGGGCAAAGCAATAGACTCAATCTACATAGACTTCTGTAAAGCCTTTGATTCAGTGGTACATGACAAACTACTCCTAAAACTAAAATCTTATGGTATCTCTGGACACCTGCATAACTGGATAGAAGCATTCCTGTCAAACAGACAACAAATGGTCAAAATTGGGAGCATCCTATCGAATTCTGTACCTGTCAACAGTGGTGTCCCCCAAGGCAGTGTTCTAGGACCAACTCTCTTCATACTCTACATAAATGACCTCTATGATCATATTAAGAGCAACTGCGCCCTCTTTGCTGATGAGGTAAAGCTGTTCAACACCACAGACAATACTGCTACCCTTCAAAAAGACCTCGACTATGTATCAGAATGGTCAAACAAATGGCAACTTCAAATCTCAACAAACAAATGCTCTGTCTTACATATTGGCAAAAAAAATCAGAAAATAAAATACAGGCTGAATAGTCAAGACATTGTTGATGATCCAAACTCTGTCAAAGACCTTGGAGTACTCATCTCTAATGATCTAAGTGCTAGAGCCCACTGTAACTACATAGCCAAAAAGGCATTAAGAGTTGTTAACCTAATCTTATGTAGCTTTTTCTCTGGTAATATTACACTACTAACTAGAGCATACAAAACATTTGCTAGACTGATACTCGAATACAGCTCATCAGTCTGGAACCCACATTACATATCTGATATTAACACAGTTGAGAAAGTCCAGAAATATTTCCCAAGAAGAGTTCTCCACTCCTCTACTTGTTGCAGAATACCTTATGCCACCAGACCCGAAATTCTAGACCTAGAAAACTAGAACTACACTGCCTTTCGTCCGATCTAAGTATAGTATATAAAATCATACATTGCAATGTCCTACCTGTCAATGAATACTTCAGCTTCAACCATAACAATACCAGAGCAAACAATAGATACAAACTCAAGGTTAATCGCACCAAACTTGATTGCAGGAAATACGACTTCAGCAACAGAGTGATCAATGTCTGGAATACTCTACCTGACTTTGTGGTTTCTTCCCCAAACTCCAAAAACTTTAACCTTAGACTTTCTACTATTGACCTCACACCTTTCCTAAGAGGTCTGTAGGGGGTGTGCATAAGCGCACCAACGTGCCTATTGTTTCTATTGTTCTATTGTTTCTATTGTTCTATTGTTCTATTCTATTCTGCTGTCCTATTGTTTCTTTTATTTTTCTTATATGTATTCATGTATTCATAACTATGTTTTTACTTATACCTATTATCTTGTAAGCAATTGACAAACCAAATAAAATAAAAATAAATAACAATAAAGGTTTAATTAAATACCTATAAATTTTAAAAAAAAGTGTGCCAAAAGTTAAAAATGAGATAACAGCCACTAGGTGGCACTATTATATAAAGTGAGTGAAAGAACACTAAAATAAATTATTTTACTGCTCAAGTTGTATACAGAATCAAAGATGAATGCCTTAAATTCTTCACCCACCACCTCAACTCTTTTACATTATCTTTTCTCTTATTTCTATTTTGTACACCATTATTTCTTTTCCTACATAGATAGAGATATAATAGACATTTGGTTATACAGTAGGATTTTTATGAAAATCCTCATGCATATAAATAATTTAAATATTTGATTTACACGTCATTGTACTTTTTCATTAAAGACAAAACAAAAGCAAGTTAGAATGCAGCAGCTGGCTGACTTCTGGGTTTGGAGGCTAAACATTATTGGATTTGTTTAGTACTTGAGTGGTAAGCACCAGGGAGTATCAGTGTTACTGGCTAAACTAAGAAGTTAAAAAAACATTTTGGAAGAAGGCTGTGGCAATTCACTTTGGCACTATACAGCAGTGTCCATTTGGTAGGAGGTAATTCCCTTCTCTGAACTGTTTGAAAAAAAAAATAGATATCCTACTAGTTCACTATTTTTCAACTTTGGCTATTTTAAAATGCGTGGTCTTCAACTTCTAGGATTCTCTAGGTAGCATGCTGGTTGGGGAATTGAAGTTCATACATCTTAAAATAGCCAAGGTTGAGAAACACCACACTAATTCAATATAATATCATCTGTCCCAACTGCAACTCTTGGAAACATCCACCCACCCATCCATCTCTCCATCCCTCCATCCATTCATCCTGATCTCTTTCTCTCTATGAGCCATAGAAGAAACATATTGCTCAGTCTTGCTCTATTTATTAATGTATAGCATTTTATATTTTATTTTCGCCTGAATTATACTGTGGAAAGGTTTAATCCTTTTAGTTGAAAATGAAACACAATGTATAAAACACTAGTTACTTTAAAAAAAGTAAGTTGATGGCTTTTTAACTGTTCAACATTAATTCGATGTTTTCAGTCAAATGCTCAAGATTTTTATGTAATTTAGTGTGTTTGTTATGCATACCTAGCCCTTTTGAGTATGCAATTCAAATAATGGATTTATTTAGTAGCCAAGCTAAGTTTTTTCACTAACATAAGTTATTGGTACTACTTATTAGCTGCCAGGTTTTTGGGGGGGACATAACTTTGCCCACAAACATGTTTTTGGTGTTAAGATTTTCGGTTCTTTCTATTTAAAGTTTACTGATTCTTTCCTTGCCAAGAGTAAATATAACTTCCCCTAAATAGTCTCCCATTGGTTTTATATGTTTTGGAGCAAAAGCTCTATTGATTTTAGTATCTAGTATGGCTTCTCTTGTTCATTATACCGTATTTAGTGTTGTCACTTTCCTGAAGGCCCAAACCATGCAAAAAGCATGATAACAGATAATCAGAGTAGGAAGGGACCTTATAGGTGATCTAGTCCAACCCACCGCCCAAGTGGGAGACCCTACACCATTTCTGACAAATGGCAATGCTTTGGTATAAAAAGATTCAGCATCATCCACATTATCACTTGGTTAATCTGGCAGGGCAACTGCTTTTATCAACTTGTTCTGCTAAAAGCGAAATAATGCCAGTTGATGGGTATTTCTAGATATAACGATGTGACAGATATAGTATGCATGTATACATATTTGTTCTTGCCCATGTCATACATGTGGTAGAACATTTCAGTTGTCTTTTAAGTTTTTAACTGAGTATTGCTGAGGTCTGTATTTTTGTGCATCTTTTTATGTTTTGAAGAGGGCCTGGGGGGATTGCCAAGAACCTTGATTTTTTATGTTTCTCCTGCTGGCAGCTGATTCATTGGCATCATATGTGCAGCTATCAAAGCTATTCTTTCACTGCTCTAGTGAGGCTGAAATGCTGCCATTTCTGCTTATATTCAGCTGCCAGTTTGACACCTGCATTAAACTTACCTACACTCGGTCCAGCTGCATTACAAGCAATTGGTTTTTACTCATGTTAAAAGAAATGGGAACCATAGCATGCAGAGCACAACAGGAATGATGGCAGATAGAAAAAGAAATGGAAAACATGTGCCATGGATGATTAAGGATTTTGCCAATGCTGTTTGCCCACAGCAAAGCCCTGGGTGTCCAGTAGAAGCCACAATGTCACATGCATCATGCCCTTATTATACAAATGACATGCATTATGCAATTCTTATCAGATGCAGGATACAATTTGCTCAAATTCCAAAAATTTGTATCCTAGGTAGGATGAGAAAGCAATGCTCACAATGTCAGTTGTAATTTCTTGGCCTTACAGTCTCCATGTCTACTGCAACAAGTATCAGTAACAAATCCTCTTTGTGAATGTGTGCATGTGTAAATGTATATACAAAAATGTTATTCCAATAATATTGTTATCTAAAAAGTATACAGAATCTTAGAAAGTATTTTAAACTGATTGATAAGATGTTGAACTTATTTGTCTAAAACAAATTTACTTTCTAGTTTTCTTTATTGAAATTGTATTTTCCTCATGAGGGTGTTTGTTTTAATTTTGTTATCTTCAGTTATATTAATCAATTTTATTTTGATCATAAACCAGCATATGACTAATATAACAATTATGCTAAAATAGAAATAAAAATAAAAACTCAGAGTAATAGAATAAAATAAGGTAAAGATAAAATTATTAAGATAAAATGATAGAGTACAATTAAATTTCACAATAAATAATCTAAATGCTGCAAAGCAAGACTTATAACTATAAAAGGACATAAGTAATACTAGTATTTATTAAACACTACAAGAACGTAAGGCTATGCAAACTTCCAGTAAGCCTAATGCTTTGCTGAACCGCTGTTAAAGTTTGTTGGAATTAAAACCATTATGTTCCAGCCAGTTATAACAAAGGAATAGCAGAATAAAACATTAGAGTGGTATGTGTTTATTTAAAAGGAAAAGAGAGGGCAAAAAATGGGTAGGAGGGGAAAGAAGGAAAGGAGGGTAAAGGAACAGAAAATATATTGAGTTATGGAAGCCTAGTTAAGGCCCAGAATTACCTCAGTTAGAGAAGTTGTTTACATTAATCATAAGCCTAACACAAAACCTGGCTATGTTGTTTGAAATTTCTGTCACCTGGTCAGCTAGCAAGAGACTAAGGTAATCAGCCTGAATATTATGTTATACATTGCAAAATATGCATTGCTTATAGATTTCTGTTTAAAAATGGGCTAAGCACCAACATATAACTCATTTTCAATTTCTCCCTCATCAAAAGACATAGCTACATGTGATATGTTATAGAATCTTTTCTCCAAGACAGCAGTGGGAAGTTATATGTTGAGCTTCTTACTGACTTTTAATTCTTTGTAGAACTTAAGCAATTTTATCTCAAAAATCATTAAGGGTGTAATCAAAAAGCCACTATTTGAATTGCTTAATAAATTGGCAAGGATTTGGTCTCTGATTTACCTCTGTCATTTTTCTCACATTACAGTAAGGCTCCATGAATATGAATAATATTGGTGAGAAAACTAATGTTTGATTTTGATTTTCATGAGAAGTTGGGATTGAAATCACTGGGGATTTTTTCTTGAGGGGTTATGGGCAAAAAAGATAATTACACTTTTGAACAACTTGTCCCACCTGAAAACCATCACAGATCCGCTGTTAGATCCCATGCAGTTTGCATACTGAGCAAATAGATTGGCAGATGATGCTGTTAATATGGCTCTGCACTACATACAGTGATGGGATTCAAAAATGTTTACTAATGGTTCTGTGGCTGTGGCTTGGTAGGCATAGCAGGGGAAGGATACTGCAAAATCCCATTTCTTCTCCATGCCACTAACCTGCTTTCCATCTCCGTTTTCCTATGCAGGGCAACAAAAGAAAACCCAGCCAATCAGCTGAGGCTCAGGAGGCAGAGAGTAGATGGGGGTGGGGCTAGTCAGAGGTGGTATTTGCCGGTTCTCTGAACTACTCAAAATTTCTGCTACTGGTTCTCCAGAATTGGTCAGAACCTGCTGAATACCACCCCTGACTACATCCTGCAACACCTTGAATCTCCAAATACCTACGCAAGGGTCTTCTTTATAGACTTCAGTTCACCATTCCAGACATTCTTCTAACTAAACTAAATCACCTAGCAGTACCTGAGCACACTTATAAGTGGATAATAAGCTTCCTAACAGACAGGAAGCAGCAGGTGAAGCTAGACAGAATCATATTTGATACCTGTACAATTACAGACCCCGCCCAAGGCGGTGTGCTTTTTTCACTTCTTCCTATATATCAATGACTGCATTTCAAATGATCCATCTGTTAAAATACTAAAGTTTGCATGCAGATGGTACAACAGTGATTGGTCTCACTGTTCCGCATACAGACAAAAGGTTATACAACTTGTAACCGGAACAATCTGGAACTGAACACCCACAAAATCGTAAAAATGGTGGTAAACTTTAAAAGTAACCCTCCTATTCTACCACCTCTTGCAATACTAGACAACATAGTATCAACAGTAGAGACCTTCAAATTTCTAGGTTGTATCACAAGACCTAAAATGGATACCTAACACCAAAAATGTCATCAAAAAAGCACCACAAAGAATGTTCTTTCTGCGCCAACTCAGAAAGCTCAAACTGCCCAAGGAGCTGCCGATTCAGTTCTTTCTACAGAGTAATTATTGAGCCTGTCATCTGCAGCTCTATAACTGTCTGGTTTGATTCTGGAACCCAACAAGACAGACATAAATTTCAGAGACTAATTAGGAGTGCAGAAAAAACAATTACTACCAACCTGCCTTCAGTTGAGGACCTGTATACTGCACAAGTCAAAAAGAGGGCAGTGAAAATATTTACAGACTCCTCACATCCCGAACATAAAGTGTTTCAACTCCTTCCCTCAAAACGACGCTATAGAGCACTGCACACCAGAACAACTAGACACAAGGACAGGTTTTTCATGAATCCCATCACTCTGCTAAACAAATAATTCCCTCAACACTGTCCAACTATTTACAAAGTCTGTATTACTATTACTATTAATTTTCTCATTACTCCTTATCACCCATCCCCTCCCACTTGTGACTATATGACTATAACGTTGTTCCTTGTATCCTTACAATTTATATTGACTGTTTCCTGGTATGATTTGATTGTTTATTGTACCCTCTGACTATTATTAAGTGTTGTATCTTATGATTCTTGACTCTTGATGAATGTATCTTTTCTTTTATGAGAACATATGCACTAAGACAAATTCCTTGGGTGTCCAATCACACTTGGCCGATAAAGAATTATATTTTATTCTATTCTAATTTACTAATTGGTCATTTAAATCAAAATTAATTTCAATTATTTAAGGCTGCTGAGTGCCATATATACTAAAATATCTTTTACCTTGAGAATTTGTGTCTCAGAGAATAGCAGTGTAAAACAATATAAAATTGTTGATATTACTGGAAAGAGTTTTGGGGGTTTCCAAATCTGCAATCAATTGTAATGTACAATTGAAAATATTATTTAATTATACTATTTTTACTACAGTACTAATATAGAAATAGGGAAACTTCAAGTAATTAGGAATAAAAAGTTGGAACACTGAGGTAACAAAGCAATAGGATCATGTTTTAAAGAATATTCCATTACTATCCTATAACCTTAAACTGGAATTCAACAAAAGAGTACATTTTGTGTTGTTAATACTTTAGGCAATGTATACTATTGGCTAGGTTTTTCTATATTGAACATACCTAATGAGTCATAAATTGGATTTGTGTTAAGGTAGTACTATTCTGGTTTGATTTCCATATTGTTGTTAATAATGTCATCGGAAAAAAAGTAAGTGTTAAATTATATTCTACAAATTTGGAATATATCAATATGTAAAACAGTACAACATAGGAAGCACTTTGACTTTACCATGCGTAGGCTACAGCTACAAATGTTGCACTTCAATGCAAAAAAAGATGTATCTTTCATTTTGATGTATGAATTAGCTTTCTATTAACATTGTGGAAAGTCCAGTTAGAATTACTGTGTGTTATGAAGAATGAATTTGTTCTTCAGAAGTGAAATCTTCCTTCCTTCCTTCCTTCCTTCCCCTTCCTTCCTTCCTTCCTTCCTTCCTTCCTTCCTTCCTTCCTTCCTTCCTTCCTTCCTTCCCTTCCCTTCCCTTCCCTTCCCTTCCCTTCCCTTCCCTTCCCTTCCTTTCCCTTCCCTTCCCTTTATTTATTACATTTGCTTAATATTTTGTGTTTTTCGTTTGCATATCAAAACTACATTTTTAAAAAAAGCTTATTAATAAATACATTGCCATTAAGAACCACAAGATGGCAGTATTGATATTTGAAGCTCTTCCCTTTGAATTACTGTTATTTCATGTATACATTCAGAGGTGTTGTTCTCTGAATGTATATATGAAATGGTATATTATTTGAACTACTGGAATTATGCTTGCCATTCTTTTTTTAAATAAATGCTTACATCAGACTCTACTTGCAATATAGGTCTTCATTTCTTGTTCCAGTTTTTATAAGGAATTCACTTTGATTTGTACTTCAAATTAATTATCTAATTTTTATAGAGAAAAGAAATCAAATATGAAACACAACTATGTAGTATTTGAAAGAATACAGTGAGTGGTCTACTGAGAACCTTTGGCTTGAAGTTGAAAAAGAACCGGTGAGTAGAAAAATAAAGACGCTTGATTTTTCCATATTTCCTTGTCCCCAGATCTTCATTTTCAAGATTCTAGCTCCTCTTGTGCAATTCTAAGTAACAGTAACCACCAGGAGGCTTCATAAATTTAATTCTTATTGGGAATCTTCAAACATAAGTAGCCAGTTGTTCTTCTGTGGGGTTCAAAGACTGTACCATTAATTTGACCTCACAGATCATCATATTTTAGATGGGTATATGCAATACATTAGCTTTGGAAGCTATTTAAGTCCCAGCAGGTAGCAATTGCTGGAAGCAATATCTTAGAAACACCATGAGAAGAGCGATTGTAAATATCATTCTGATAGTACTTCTTGTGGCATGAAAAAGTGAAGAAGTTATATAGCTAAATTTATGCCCAATTTTATGTCCTTTGATGAAATCTGCTGGGCCCCAAATCATTTATGACGATATCTAAGAGGAATTGGATCTCCTCATACCTTCAGATCAGGGGCGTCAAACTCAATTCATTGACAGCCGCATCAGGGTTGTATTTGACCTTGAGGGACCAGGGTGGGCGTGTCCAGGGTGAGCATGGCCAGCTCAACATCATTTGTATTGGGGGAGCCTGCAGTGGCCTGAGTGCTTTGCCAGTGAAAATGGGTTCCCAGCTCTGTTTCTGGCTACGATGGCCTCCTGCAACCCTCTGCCAGCGAAAACAGAGCTCTGCTTTTGCTGGCAGAAGCACCTAGTCTGGTCCTTTGTTGTTTCCAGCAGGCCAGACTTAAGCACCCCACGGCAACCTCCATCCCTTGGGCATTGAGTTTGATACCCCTGCCTTAGATGTACAGAAAATGTTTTTCTTTGGCTGAGAGGAAATTAATGGAAACTTAGTGCCATTTGCACTGAACCACTGGCAAAGGCTAATGGTCAAATCCCATGACGCATCTGATGAATCTTAAATACTTCAAGAAATGTACTCTCCATCTGATTGAATCTCCTATCCTCCCCAACATTTTAATCTCCAGGAATAGACAAGGGTTGAATGAAAGGTAACAATTTGACTTCCATGAGCCATGGTGGCACAGTGGTTAGAATGTAGTACTCCAGGCTACTTCTGCTGACTGCCAGCTGCCTGCAATTTGGCAGTCTGAATCTCACCAGGCTCAAGATTGACTCAGTCTTCCATCCTTCTGAAGTTGGTAAAATGAGGACCCAGATTATTGGGGGCAATATGCTGACTCTGTAAACCGCTTAGAGAGGGCTGTAAAACACTGTGACGCCGTACATAAGTCTAAGTGCTATTGCTTATTGTTATTACTTCAGTTTGAATAGTAATATTTTTAAAAAAAATTTAAAAATATAACAAGGTAACAATCTTCAAAATAAGCTCTTTAGTTGTATGTACTCCTCCACACAATCACATTCTCACAAAAAAGCCTTCATATTTTGTCTCTTCAACCAGGCCCCAGTTTCTGTGCACTACAACTGAGCGGTGTGTAGCTGGATTCACACATTGCTTCCAGCTAAATATGATTGTCTATGGCTGGGAAAGCAGTCCATTATATTTATTCAATAAATGCGGCTTAGAGCAAAATATGAACTTGGTTAGTAAATAAATCACTTGTGTGATGTAGGTCTGATGAACTTATGAAAGCTGAGTTTAGTTTCTCTTTGGATTGACCCTTCAGCGTGGTCAGAACAGGTTTAAGAATTACAGGCTTCCTTGAATTTTAGATTGAACAATTCACTTAAGCTTTAAATTGCTGCTTTTGTGGGATTTTGCATGCTTACTTTTTCTGAAAAACAGCTGAGAATATGATGAAATTCCACTGGGCACACCTCGGGATGAAAGTGCTTTTCCACCAGTAGAAAAAAAAAATGGAAATAAGAAACCTCTTTAAAATCCACTCTGAAATTTGTTTTGCTTTGATTTTTGCTCCCTTGCTCTACTGGGTGAAAACTGCATGATGAATCTTATTTACATAAATGGATAAATACATGGTTACATTTAATAGCAATAGCACTTCGACTCATATACAGCTTCACAGTGTTTTTACAGCCCTTTCTAAGCGATTTACAATGTCAGCATATCACCTCCAACAATCTGGGTCCTCATTTTACTGACCTTGGAAGGATGGAAGGCTGAGTCAACCTTAATAGAGTAGATTTAAACTGAAGCTGCTTTTGTAAATATTTCCAGAAGGTTGGGAATCTGTTGAAGTTCTCCCTTGTTTAGACCAGGCAAAAGAATGCCAGAAATCTAGAACTGATCTAAGATTGGATTGGACTGTTTAATACTGGAGCACTGTTGAGAATTTAAGGTAGGTCATGTTACATCTGTGAGATGCTAAGATTTCTTAGCAGCAGTGATTGTGATTGAATAAAGTAAGCATTTAGGAAAAAGAAAAACAATGATCATAATGTTCTTTTATGTTTTCTACCATGGAATCAACACATGGTCAACGACATTATTGTTATTGGATTAAAGACTAACTGAATGGCTGACATTTATTTTTATGATCATTGGAACCTAACTTGTGTGCAGCTAACCACAATAATTTATTAAACTTGCTTGCGACTCAACTCTCTAACAATTTCAGTGGTTCACAACACTCAAAGAAATTGCAAGAAAATCAATGCAACATAAAAAAAATAAAGATAAAAACTGCAAACGCAATAAAATATGGGGTCCCACTGTCCCTTGCCAAAGGACTGGGTGAATTGTCATCTCACATTAGGGCTATTGCAATGAGCTCTAGATGGGGCTACCCTTGAAGAGTATTTGGAAGTAGTGCAGAACATGATGGTGTGGGTAGTTCTTGGGGCCCCAGAGGGTGGTTCATGTAACATACACTGCTGTTTTGAAAGCTGCATTGGTTACTGTTTGCTTCAGGGTACAATTCAAGGTATTGGTGTGGTCTTCAAAGGACATCAAACTGACGCATACTATTACCATTTGTAACACACATGCACACAAAAGTCTTTAATCAATCTTTGACTCCTGGTAACTGCCTGGATAGATCCTTGCAGTTTTCTTGGTAAGATTTGGTTTGCCATTGCCTTTTTCCTGGAGCTGAGGGAGAGTGACTGGCCCAAGGCCATCCAATAGGCTTCATTCTTGGAATAGAGCTAGAAACACATTGTTCTTGTTTCTAGCTTGGTGCATTAACCACTACTCAAAACTCAAATCAGTGATCTGAAAGATCACTCATGCCCACCCACACACCCACACACCGACAAATTCATTGTGTGTCCAATCACACTTGGCCAATAAAGAATTCTATTCTATAATAATTTAAAGTAGTTCCCTGTAGTTTCCACTATACAAAAATGAATCTCTAAAAGACACATGCACATAAATACATGTGTATGTGTGCACACACATGCACACACAGACAATCTCATCTTTAAAAACTATAATTGAAAATAAAGTGACTTTTGGAGTTCCTTATAGTTTCCAACATTTGTGGTATTATAGTGACCATATTCTGCAAGTAACAGAATGCATAATGACTTGCATAATTCTGCAAGTAACTGCAGAATTCTATTGTTGGTTTATCATTAACAGTTCAAAAAGGCATCTCAGACAACAACAATAACTTTGAGGTCAATGACATCCTCTATTGGAATGGTCTAGACCAGGGGTCTCCAACCTTGGCCCCTGGAAGCCTGGTGGACTTCAACTCCCAGAATTCCACAGCCAGGCTGGCTGTGGAACTCTGGGAGTTGAAGTCCGCCAGGCTTCCAGGAGCCAAGGTTGGAGACCCCTGGTCTAGACTCTATAGAATAATTTCTTTGGATGTATCTTTGTCCACTTCTTTAAAAAGCACCAGACAATTATATTATCCTATTCCTGCAAGAACAATTTTAAGTAAATTGGGTCATGTCCAAATTGTCCATACTTATTTATTGTGCTTTTCTAAATTATTTACCGTATATACTCGAGTATAAGTCGACCTGAATATAAGCCGAGGCACCTAATTTAACCACAAAAAAACTGGGAAAACTTATTGACTCAAGTATAAGCCGAGGGTGGGAAATGCAGCAGCTAAAATAAAAATAGATACCAAGAAATAAAATAAAAATAGATACCAATAAAAACTTTCACTAGGACAGTTGAGAATAAGTTTGATGTTCACAATTTCCTCTTTGAAAGAGACCAGTAAATAGGGAACAAGAAGATGAAGAAAAAGAAGTGTGTTTTTTCACACTTTTCACACTGCAGTGAACAAAAATGGCATCATAGGAACAGGCTTATTCTCAGTCCAAAGGTTTGTTTCTGATTTCTTCCCTGATTTAAGGGAAATTTGGGAAACAATCTCACTATCATGAAAGGTTTAATTGATTCACTAACCCAAAAGATGATGATGATGACAGTGGGAGGCAGGAGCCACTCTCTCCCTTGCAAGAAAAAAGCAAGAGCCGTTCTTATGATCTCTCCCTCCCTCTTTCTCTCACTGTAATACAGTCAAGCCCTGGGGTTTTTGCATTTGCAAGGTGCAAAGTGGCGGGGGCGGATCCCGCATGCTGGAAAGGGCTTGACTGTATTATGGGGAGAGAGAGAGAGAGGGAGAGATCATAAGAATGGCTCTTGCTTTTTTCTTGTAAGGGAGAGAGTGACTCCTGCCTCCCACTGTCATCAACATCTTCTTTTGGGTTAGTGAATCAATTAATTTGGGAAATGATCTCACTATCAGAAAACAACGCGAGCCGCCACCACCACCTCCTCCTCCCGAGTGGACTGAAAGCAGCTGGAGCTGAGGAAATGAAGCTGAGTGGAGCGACCTCGGCTCGCGTTGTTTTCTCAGCCTAGAGCTCAGAAAACAACACGAGCCGCCACCACCACCTCCTCCCCCTCCTCCCGAGTGGACTGAAAGCAGCTGGAGCTGAGGAAATGAAGCTGAGTGGAGCCGAAGCAACCTCGGCTCGCGTTGTTTTCTCAGCCTAGAGAAAGGGGAAGGGGGCTCATCTGGACCAAGGGTGAGTCTCCCCCTCAGTTTCCCCTGAAGGATCTTCCGTCGCTTTTGCTTCTCCCTACATCTTCCCTCTGTTAAAATCCCCCCACACACACACTTATTTTCGGTCAGATAATGTGAATGTATTATAAAATGTTGCCAATAGTGTTCTTTTAAAAGACACGCACACGGATATCAAAACCACAAAAATGCCCTGACATACAGGAAAACTTATCTTGCAAGGACACGGCAACCTTAGCTAATTACGCCATAGATAACGCCCGGCTAGCTTGAAAAATCCTTGAGACATGTCAGTGATATATGAGCTATGCATTCCTTTGTAGATATCATTATATGGCATAAACTGCTTTTCTCTTTGATCCTTGTACTCCTAAACCCTCCCTACCTAAAGAACACAATAAAGGAGGTTGTAGCAGAGCAATCGGGGCCGGGACCATTCCATCTGCCCCGAGCGCGATGTGCTTCCTCACTTCAAGCATCTAAATGTCTGGTGTCTTTTCTTGGTGCCTAAATTCTGGTCCACCCTCGCGAGGGTCCCGCCAAAACTTAAAGGACTAGAAGAAGAAGGTCTGCCGGGCCGGTCGCTCAACGCGACAACTGGGGGCTCGTCCGGGATCCTTCGTCCTTCGGTCTTCTAGTCTCACGGTGTTGCCTCTGTCTAGAGGAACACTGCCTTCACTCCTGTTACTACGCACCTGGCAAAGGCTTTGTACAATCGTAAGTAATGGGCTCCCCACTTTCCAAAGTTTTGTCAGTACATAGGGACGAACTTTACGCACTTGTGAAGAAGGCTAATTCTTGTCAAAAATCTAATGGCACTACAATTTTCTCTATCTCTAAAAAATCCCTGACTAATCTTTTACTTTACATAGAAAAATATTGTCCTGTCTATCCCTCTGGAGGAACGCTCAAATCCTCCACTTGGGAGCGGATAGGAAAATATCTTCATGATACCCCACGGGCTCCCGTGGATATTCTGACTTCCTGGAAAGCTGTTATGGCAGCCATCAACACCCTCTATCCTCCCTCTTCATCTCTAGAACCATCCTCTTCTTCCATTTCCGATCCCAAAACTACCGTCCCTCTCGCTGCCCATCTTGACTCCACTTCTCTACCTCTTCCTCCCTACCCTGACACCTCCCCCTCCCCTTCAGCCCCTGTGTCCGATTTCTCTCCACATCAATCTCTCGGAGGCACTATCACTGAACTCCTTTCCTCTCCTCTTTCTCTGGAAGTTGAAAGCCCTTCGGCTTTTCCTATGACCATTGTCGCAGGGACGGCGGGAGGAAACGTGTATAACAACATCGAATTTAAGGTTTTGAAACAGATTAAGGATGCTGTAACCAGCTACAGTCTACCTTCTCCTTTCACGAGGGGGATACTTGATTCCTTAGTTACTGCTAACACTGTTATGTTATTATATGACTGGAAAATGCTTTTTTCAATGCTTATGACTCCAGCTCAATATGTTGTTTGGCAATCTGAATATGAAAAAGGGGTAGAAGCAGAAATTCGAAGAGGCTTACCCGCAGGAGTCACTGCAGATCAACTATTAGGGAAAGGGCAATCTGCGACGCTAGTCCAACAACAAAATTCCCCCCGTCGCAGTTTTGCCATAATTCACATGTGTGCTATGAATGCTCTTAAGCGGGTGGATGATTCAGATTCTCAGTCTACCCAAACTTTCTTAAAAATCATGCAGGAGCCAAATGAGCCATATGCTTCTTTCATTAGCCGCCTGCAAACAGCCTTGGATAGGCAAATAGATAATTCCACAGCCAAACAAGAATTGCTCATGAAACTTGCCTTTTCCAACGCTAATCATGATTGCCAAAAAATCCTTCAACCCGTGGCCAACAAACCAGGAGCAACCCTGGCTGAATTTTTGCTACTTTGTAGAATTGTGGGCACAACTTCTCATAAAATGAATGCTCTTGCCGCTGCTATCACTACCTCTTTACCTTCCTCTGTTACTGCCTCCCTCTCTGGTAATTGTGCTCCTGATGCTTTTCCCGTAGCGCGCAATGGCAATTGCTTTAATTGTGGAAAACCTGGACACTTTAAAAACCAGTGTCGAATGCCAGGGGGGGGAGGTGCGCCTCGTGGCCAAGCAAAAGGGCCGCCTCCTCCGTCCAAACCTAAAACTATCTGCCCCCAATGCCGTAAAGGGTATCATTGGGCTTCGCAATGCCGCAGCAATCCTCCTCCTCTTCCCCAATCTTCGGGAAACTAATTGAGGGGTTTTCAGCTAACCCCGCCACAAAGGCTGAGTTTTCCGCCACCACCTTCCCGGTAGAATTGGCCGAAGATCTTGTGTATGATGACCCTGGTGCTGTGTTTTCTCTTCCCCTTGTCGTCACATTTCTTAAACCCCTTCCTCCCTCTAACCCTGTTTTGCTTATTCCTAACTCCTCGCTCACAATTGAGGGCGTGGTCGCTGCTCCCTATCTGTATGATTCATCAGACTTAAGACAGCTTTCTTTGGCTGGAATAGGGGATAGATGCTTTTCTCTAAAAAAGGGGACGATCATCGCTACTTTTATACTTCTGCCCCTTCTGACGCTCCATCCTTGTTTGCTTTGCAGCAACCAGTGCAGGCTTCAAAACCTACTCTTACTGTCACGCTTAATGGTCATCTTTTCGAGGGTCTGATTGATACCGGCGCTGACGTTTCCGTCATCCGCTCCGCCGAATGGCCCTCCTCTTGGTCCCTTGCGGAAGCATCCTCGGTGCAGGGTGTGGGCGGAGCACAGGCCGCTAAGGTCAGCTCTCACTGGCTTTCTGCTGTTACTAAGCATTCTAACATCACTGCTTATCTGAAACCCTACATTTTACCCTTGCATTGCAATTTGTGGGGTCGTGACTTACTTTCTCAATTTCATGCTTCTATCCAACTGCCATAATCACACTCATGGCTACGCAAACATACATTGCTCCTCTTGATCTTTCCCTAAAAACACCCATTCCGGTATGGGTTGATCAATGGCCACTCACTAAAGAGAAATTGCAGGCTTTACACCTTCTTGTTCAGCAGCAGTTGGATGAGGGTCATATTGAAACATCTACTAGTCCCTACAACACCCCAGTATTTGTTATCAAGAAGAAATCTGGTAAGTGGTGCCTCCTTCAGGATCTCAGGACCATCAATTCCATACTTCAACCCATGGGGCCGTTACAATGTGGCCTGCCCAATCCTAATCTTATTCCTGAAGGGTTTGACCTGGTCATCATAGACTTAAAAGATTGCTTCTTTTCCATACCATTGGCACAAAAGGATAGAATGCTTTTTGCTTTCACTATTCCTGAACTTAATAATTCCAAACCTACCTCGCGATACCAATGGAAAGTCTTGCCTCAAGGTATGTTAAACTCACCCACAATGTGTCAATTTTTTGTAGACAGGGCTTTATGCCCCTATCGATCTCAATTTCCTGATTTTCTTGTGTATCATTACATGGATGATATTTTAATTGCAGCAAATGGCCCAAAAGGAACAATTCAAAAAACCTTTTCTTTGCTACTAAACATATTAGCACAAGCAGGACTGCACGTAGCTCCTGAAAAAATTCAAACCCAATACCCAATGCAATATCTAGGGCACAAAGTTCTGATGTCCACAGCATCTCCCCATATCCCCGCACTCACACTCCCTTAACCCACCACCTTGGTCCAACTACAACAATGTTTGGGGGTCATTAACTGGGCTCGACCATATCTTGCCCGAACAACACACATGTTATCGCCTCTGTTCCAAGCACTTGTAGGCTTGAAGAATCCAGCAGACAAAGTCATCCTATCTGAGGATCATTTGCAAGCCTTGCAACAAGTAAACAAAGCCCTGGCCACCCAGTGGGTGGACCGCGCTCTTGCAAATACACCACCCTCCCTTGCCATCCTTTCCACACACCACCTTTTAACCGCAATTGTAGTTCAACTCTCCCATACCAAACGGCTGCACATTTTAGAATGGTTACATCTCCCACACACTCCTAGAACTTCAATATTCACAAGAGCAATGCAAATGGCTTCTCTTATTGAAAAAGGAAGGAAAAGGGCTAAGGCCATGATGGGGTTGGATATATTTACATTGTATGTTCCCTTTAAGATTACCCAATGGGAACCCCTCCTACAAGCATCGACCGTTTTACAGGACGCTCTGGAAGAGTGGTGCGGTCAAGTATCATGCCACCTCCCTCCAGATCCCCGTTTACAGGTACTCAGGACCGTTCCATTTGTGCTAATCTCTCCTCTTGTTCAACAGCCATTAAAGGAAACACTTACTGTGTTTACAGATGGATCCAAGACCATTGGAGCATGCACATGGTACAGGGATGGCCAGTGGCATAAACGCTTGACCACTCCCCAGCCATCCGCACAGCAGTCTGAATTGGCTGCCTTTATCTTGGCTCTCTCCCTCTTTTCTAATGAATCTTTAAATGTTATTTCTGATAGTTTGTATGTGACTCAAATGGTTGTACATATGTTTGATGCATATATTTCCCCTATGACCCCTCCTTCTCTAATGACACTCTTTTTACAGCTTCAGGCCTTGCTCAAAGAAAGAAAGACGCCTTTATTTGTTGCCCATATTAGAAGTCATCAACAACTGCCCGGATTCCTTTCTGAAGGAAACCAAATGGCCGATGAGGCTTGCAAAGTTATGACTGCTTCCCCATGCTCTCAACCAATTTTGGCTGGGGAAAGTCATGACTATTTCCACCAAAATAGAAAGGCCTTGGTTCGACAATTTGGCATCACGAACCAAGAGGCTACTGCAATAATCCAACAATGCCCAACCTGCAGTTTACAAGCCAAGGGCATTCCCGAAGGTGTTAACCCTAGGGGTACTAAAGCCTGTGACACGTGGCAAATGGATGTCACCCACCATTCTTCCTTTGCACCCTGGAAGTACATTCATGTGTCTGTAGACACTTACTCTGGGTTTATCATGGCAACTTTGCAAAGGGGAGAAGCAACAAAAAATGTAATCAATCATTGTCTTCGGACTTTCGTAACGCTGGGATGTCCACAAAATCTCAAAACAGACAATGGACCTGCTTATACCAGTTCTCCCTTTGCAGAGTTCTGTCGTAAGTGGACCATCACGCACACATTTGGTATACCCTTTAATAGTCAAGGACAGGCTATTGTAGAAAGGGCTAATCAGACCTTGAAACAAGCCCTTGACCGGCAGATGGGGAAAAAGGCATTAGGCCCCCCGAACCTCCCGACGTTACAAAATCTCTTAAATATCACTCTATATACTCTTAACTTTCTTAATCTTACTGGGACCCCTCCCTGCACTGCAGCATCCCGTCACTTTTCTAAGCCAACAGCCCCCTCTTCCCATCCCCTTGTCTATTTCAGACAACTTCCAGATCCACAGTGGAAAGGACCTGCACAACTTATCACTTGAGGAAGAGGTTATGCTGCCGTACAACTTCCTGACCGGGTGCTCTGGGTTCCTGGTCGCTGTGTCAGGCCCTATCATGGCAAGCCTCCCAAAGATGCTCCCTGTGATTTTTTTGCTTCCCTGGACCTCTCCTGTCTCTTCACAATTTAATGCTTCTCCTAACATCATTCCAATTTTCCTGCTTCTCTTGTCCTTTCCTGTCTTTCCGAACTTTAATCTCTCCTCCAAAGAAATGGTCACAGGATATGCCTCTGCCTCCAGACCAACGCCTACCTGGTACCGACGCCTACTACGTCCCAGGGGACTTCGCCTCCACCGATCCGTTCCAGCATCCTCCAACCAGCACCAACCGCAGACTTACACCTGGACTATCCTTGATTTTCAAGGACAAGTGCTGAACTCCACCACCAATTACACCAGGTGGCCCTGGTTCCCGCCATTGTACATGGATTTTGCCGAAATGGGTACAGGAGTCATCAAATTCAGTGACAAGAAACTACAAGCTGATGTATGGGACAAACAAGGCTCCTGCTCTCCTGCCCCTGCAGACAACTACAGATTGTATTTTTGTCCATCTCATTCTACTGGATCTTCACGTGCGGTATGCGGAGGGGTTGTGGATAGATACTGTAAAAAATGGGACTGTGTTTCTACGGGTCACATCTGGTGGACCCCACCTACCAAAAATGACTATTTACACATTACTAGAACTAGAGAACAAATACCATGCAATCCATGGCTGTGTTGTGGCCAAAGGTTAAACCCTCTTATCCTTACCTTTACTGAGGTCGGAAAGGCATTACCACGGGCCAAATGGATGTCTGGATTCACATGGGGGGGTCGCCAGTGGGATAGGGAAAAGGATGAGGGCAACATCTTCACGGTACGCCTTTCTACTCAACTGAAAAAATACGATATAGGTCCCAATCTTAATCTTAAATCAACTTTTCTACAGAAACAGGATTCTGCCCAAAACCCACTTTTTCAATTAGTCAACTCTTCCCTTTCTTTACTCAAGGCAACCCTTAAGGATTCGGCTAAAACCAATGAATGTTGGCTTTGTATCTCTGATTCACCTCCCTTTTATGAAGCAGTGGCATCGGGGGAAGCAATCTCCAATTCCACAAACGATACACTCTGCTGATGGAATACTTCCTCCATCACTATCACAGATATAATAGGCACAGGTTGTTGCATTGGTAATATACCTACCAATTATTCTCAATATTGTTACAATGTCTCTTCCAGGTATCACTGTGATGTATATCTCCCAAAAAACAGAAATTCAGCCCTACAAAAATCACCAGACACACACGGAGCCATGAGCGCTCTATATACTACATCAGGAGGTAACCTCGCAGACCGTCTAACTGGCTATTTTTTTATTCCTGGTAATAATTCTATTTGGGCTTGCTCCACGGGCGCCACTGCCTGTGTACATGGGGATGTTCTATTGTCAGAAAACGCTTTTTGCATACAAGTCCAATTACTTCCAAAGATTTCTTATTACCCAGGCCCTGAACTGATTACAATGTTAGAACCTCCTCAATTCCCTCTCCACCAAAAAAGGGAAATAGCCACTGCATTAACATTATCAGTACTCCTCGGGTTAAGCGCAGCAGGAGCTGCCACAGGAGTGACTGCTCTAGCTGTAGGACATCAACAGTTAGCCACCCTCAGCTTGCAAATAGATGAAGATTTAAAACGCATTGAAACTTCCATTTCT
The DNA here is from genome assembly GCA_033807585.1 of Hydrophis major. Classification (NCBI taxonomy): domain Eukaryota; kingdom Metazoa; phylum Chordata; class Lepidosauria; order Squamata; family Elapidae; genus Hydrophis; species Hydrophis major. The sequence goes on from CM066329.1 coordinate 350,935,935, forward strand.
GCCTTACAGGCTTCACTATCTTCTCTTGCAGAAGTAGCTTTGCAAAACAGAAGAGGTCTGGATTTGCTCTTTCTAAACAAAGGGGGGTTGTGTGTAGCCTTAAAAGAAGAATGTTGCTTTTATGCAGACCATTCAGGTATTGTAAAAGACTCTATGGCAGAGTTAAGAAAACGCCTCAAAGACCGTGAAAACGAGAGACAACAACACAATTCCTGGTTTCAAGGCATGTTTAATTTCTCCCCATGGTTGACTACCTTACTTTCTGCATTAATAGGGCCACTTATTTTGTTTGTATTAATTTGTACCATTGGCTCTTGTATATTTGGCCGAGTGCTTCGCTTCTTAAAAAATCGCTTGAACGTGCTAGATACTGAAGTTAGTAATACCCAAAAATCTATAAATTTGTTAGCCTCTGCCCTTGCATCAACAGATCCTGCTAAGCAACCGCTACTCGGATGGTCCTCAGACACCGAGTCAGATGAAGAAACTCCTCCAAAAAGGTACTTATGTGATGGTGGTTCGGTGCGTGACATCCCCACCTTGGACGAGACCGGACCGTGGGAGCACTTTGAGCTGAAGAGCTCGTTGTCCTCCTGCGGCACCACTCGAGAGGAACAGGACTCTCTCCTGGACCACTTTGTGCCAAAATTTAAAGAAAAGGAGGAATTGTGAATGTATTATAAAATGTTGCCAATAGTGTTCTTTTAAAAGACACGCACACGGATATCAAAACCACAAAAATGCCCTGACATACAGGAAAACTTATCTTGCAAGGACACGGCAACCTTAGCTAATTACGCCATAGATAACGCCCGGCTAGCTTGAAAAATCCTTGAGACATGTCAGTGATATATGAGCTATGCATTCCTTTGTAGATATCATTATATGGCATAAACTGCTTTTCTCTTTGATCCTTGTACTCCTAAACCCTCCCTACCTAAAGAACACAATAAAGGAGGTTGTAGCAGAGCAATCGGGGCCGGGACCATTCCATCTGCCCCGAGCGCGATGTGCTTCCTCACTTCAAGCATCTAAATGTCTGGTGTCTTTTCTTGGTGCCTAAATTCTGGTCTACCCTCGCGAGGGTCCCGCCAAAACTTAACGGACTAGAAGAAGAAGGTCTGCCGGGCTGGTCGCTCAACGCGACAAGATAGATTTCATGTCTGAGCATTCTCACATGGCGGTGGGTCTTCCCCCCCAAAAAACAGTTAAAAAAAGAAAAAAACAATATATCCTCAAGCAAGAACTTTTCTGCTTCCGATTACCCCCATGCTTAAAAGTTGCAAAGGAAACACGGAAGCAGGGAAGCGGCTGCCCAGCTTCGGAGCTCCACACCATTTTTTTTTTCAGAGGGGAATCTGACTCGAGTATAAGCCGAGGGGTTTTTTTCAGCACAAAAAATGTGCTGAAAAACTCGGCTTATACTCGAGTATATATGGTAGTTATTTTTGTGCAAAGTTATGAAAAGTCATAGTAACTTAAAAATATGGGTGGAATATGATAGACAGTCAATAATGTAGTTTTAAAAACACTTACTATTTGCTGACTATATTAGTATCTCCTTTGTTTTTCATGGAATTTTAGGTAAAGGGAGAAACAGAGATGATTGGTTGGCATTTGTAACCTTCCTTCATTTCATTCTTTTTTCTTATAACAGAAAGTTATTAAGGAGTGGGGGAAAAAAAGAATCATTACCCAATTACTCTTGTTTGGAAGCAATGGGATCCCTCTGGACATGTTTAAATTTGCTTCAGTGGCATTTCTGACAAATGTAATATGTTATTCAGACATCAGTGACATAAATATGTGTTCCTGGAAAGTTCTTGTTAAATCCAGTCCCTCAAATGATTTGGAAGTGGCATATTTACCATGCACAACCTCCAAAATGAATTTTAAATAAAAGTATAACAAATTATACCAATGGTCTTCCTGATATTGAGAGGAAGTTGAGAGCAACAGAGAGGATTTATTAACAGTTTATGAGAAGCACCTGTTTATGCAGGACCATAATTCTACCATGATGATCTGAGTGGGCAACACTAGCAATACACTATTTAATAAAAGTTTCAAGCTGCTCAGTGGGGTTCCCTTAGAAAATTATTTTTTTTAGATTTTATTCTCGTTTCTGTGGAAAATTAGGAGGTAATCTACTAGTTGTAAAAGTTTATTATTTATATTGCATTTGAGAAAATGGGTTCAAATTCATGCTGAAACTGTTGCTGTTAATCAAACAGTCCATAAAAGCATGATAATGTTGTTGACTCAAAGCACTGTTGAAATGATTTCCCTTAATCAGATGCTAAGCAAATAGATATATAGCCTGTATTTTTAGTTAATGGTGCCTTTAATCGATGTGGAAAACACTAAAAAAATAAAGAACCCCATGCTATCTTCGTAAACATTTGTCCCAAAGATCTATATCTGATTGGCCTGAAAGCTCAACTTTTTTGGCTTGTGACTGGTTCTTTTCTAGCTTCCTTATTAGCCTTGGAAGAGATACCATGTCAGCCAAAAGAATGTTTGGGAATCATGAAATAGCAGAGATAGGTCTGGAAATGAAAGCAGAAAGGTTTTAAGTTTTTAATTCTTGTACTGACACATGTCACATTGAAGTTTTAGCAAATGCATTTCCCCAAAGTAGCAGAAATTTTTGTCCAAAAGAATAGCCATTTCTTCAGTACTGACAACTTTAAGAAAGAGGTAGTGACTGGGAATCACACATAATATTTTGGGCAGGGACTGTAATAGGATGATGAAACAACAAGAAATGGCAAGAATTCTTCTTTTGTGAGGAAAATGCGATGATGTGAAGATGTTTCTTTTAAATTATGCTCAGCTTCTAGGGTAAATTTCATTTTGCTTCAAAATGATGCAAAGACTACAGCAAAAAATTTGGGGTCTTCCCTTCCCTTCTTGCATTAGGGGCAACTAGAGCTTTTTAGCAAAAAGTACTCAAGTTATATAACTAGGAATTTCAAGAGAAACAACGCCAGCAACTTATGTGATCTTTTCCCACCGATCATCACTCAAAGATGAAAGGTGAGCTGTCAATCATCTATATTGTCTTGATTATAATGGATTAGCGGAACACTGAGAAATAATAGGATGTTTGGGATTTCAACCAAAGAGCATTGAGCTTCCTTGATAGCTAAAACATCTATCTCTGGTTACTGAGATGACAAAGGAACTTTTTGGTACTGTTTTTCAATTTGGCCATACAAAGAAGAATAAAAGAATCAAGAATTTCCAGCCACAAATTTAAGGTGTTGATGATCCAAACTCTGTCAAGGACCTTGGAATACTCATCTCTAATGACCTAAGTGCGAGAGCCCACTGTAACTACATAACCAAAAAAGGAATTAAGAGTTATTAACCTAATCTTACATAGCTTTTTCTCTGGTAATATCACACTACTAATTAGAGCATACAAAACATTTGCTAGACCAATACTCAAATACAGCTCATCAGTCTGGAACCCACATTGCGTATCTGATATTAACACAGTTGAGAAAATCCAAAAATATTTCACAAGAAGAGTTCTCCACTCCTCCACTTGTTGAAGAATACCTTATGCCACCAGACCCGAAATTCTAGACCTAGAAACCTTGAATTACGCCGTCTTCGGTCTGATCTAAGTATGGTATATAAAATCATACATTGCAATGTCCTCCCTGTCAATGAATACTTCAGCTTCAACCATAACAATACCAGAGCAAACAATAGATACAAACTCAAGGTTAATCGCACCAAACTTGATTGCAGGAAATACGACTTCAGCAACAGAGTGGTCAATGTTAGAATACTCTACCTTACTCTGTGGTTTCTTCCCCAAACCCCAAAACCTTAACCTTAGACTGTCTACTGTTGATCTCACCCCTTTCCTAAGAGGTCTGTAGGGGGCGTGCATAAGTGCACCAACGTGCCTACTGTCCCTGTCCTATTGTTTCTTTTATTTTTCTTATATGTATTGACTATGTTTTTACTTATACCTATTATCTTGTAAGCAATTGACAAACCAAATAAAATAAAAATAAATAAAATAAAATAGAAGCAACAATTTGAAGATCTGGTACATCTCAGACCTGAATCTGACCAATGAAATGTTGTTATTAAGCCCAAACCATAATAATCTATTATATGTTTGTCCACTATGACTAGTGATCTCTAGGTCTTCAAGCAAAGATTGTAACCAAAGCTGACAACTGGTTTATTTTAAATAAAGATATCAAGGATAAATTGCCACTAGAAATTTTGGTGCACAAAGAATATGGTTGTTTCACACCCATCTTCTCCCTTTTCCAATGTTCAGTTTAATATTCCAAATATTAGCTTGTATAGAGTAAGAAATACCAAATCATCTCTTCTTGAACTTTCCACATCCAGATGATCGCTTCAAATCATAAATATGCCAAACTCTCAGATATAAAACTCTCATATGCATGGATAGACATGTAACATGGAACTTTTACTTGTGTACCATTATGTACCATTCAGTTCTTCAAAACATCTCATGAAAATACTGCAACCCGCTGGTTGCATAGAAACGAATATTTTTCAGAAAAACAAAAATAGGATGGAGAAGAACAAACTAATTTATAAGTTCTGGTAATCACATTAAGAGATGGATAAAACTAAATGCCATTAGTTGTGACAGGAATAGTCTGTCTTCAGTTGTTGAATCCATGTATAAAGAAGGATAATAGAATTGTAGATTCAGCCTGGAGCGAATTGAGGTTATCCATGTTTTATGACACAATTTCAGGGCTGCCGAAAGCATACACTGTTCTCAAGTGTGACGATCTGTATACTGTTTTTTGAGACAACAATGCCTCTTGGCTAAGCTAGAGGATTATGCCAACATACAATAGAGTTTTGCCAACAAACAACAGAGCCACTGAACTATAAATAGGCAAGCACAAAACTGATTCTTTAGAGCAGAAAATGACCCACTTTTTTGAAGCAGACTGATTCAATTCAACCTACTGAAAAACAACCATGAAACAATTCAACCTACAAATAAATATGCTCTAGGAAGCAGGAAGTTGTCTATAAAGAAGCATAATCATTCACACGCCTAATTGCAGTATATTGATCATAGGGATGGTACAAATAAAGTATTTATCTAAAAAAATCTCCTAATCTTAGATTTATGGTCATCAAAATTGAGTTTCAAAACTCTGGATAAGCACCAGATAGTAAGAAGGAGGTAATGCTTTTGGTATCTTTATTTTTCCATCTAATGGTTATCCAGATTTTTACAATATATGCGTGATAATGTAGTCCATCTGTAATGCTGTTCTTCTTTTTGTTTGAAAAATAAAACAAAATATTTGATTTTACACCTCAGTTAAGTTGATGTTACATCTTTCAGTAAATATTGGATGGTCAAATTTGAAACTTAAACACAGTTCTTGTTGCAGGTTCCTTGGATATGAAGATTGGCATGGCTTTGTCTATGATGATACTAAGCAATATCATGTGCCATTGCTGAGTTTATCACTATGAATGATTTTCAGTAAGAGTGTGGAGTTCTTTCGAGATAACTGCTTGGCACCCAGAAATGATAAATATACACATTTCTTCCTTGGACTTTTATCTCTGAATTTGTATATTAAGCTTCAGGAGAAAAGGAGAAAACAGGCTTTGTGTGTCTAATATATGCTGCTGTAAAGGCAACCTGATCAAGCCAGGATCTGCAATTTCAGATACAGTTACTACTTACCTGTTATATTTCCTGCATTTTAAATTTATGTATGGAGGCCAGGACATTAGTTTAATTTATGGATATGATGAAAATGAAAAACAGAGCTGAAACTGAAAATCATATTCCCCAAATACTTTGCTCTTATTTTCTTCATTAATGTGTAGGAAAAAACTGCTAACCTGTTTTTGCACATTATTTCAGATGTCCCAGCAGCTGATAATCCATTGAACTGATTATATTTCATGTGTGTATGATTCTTTCATTAAGTACACTGCTCAAAAATATAAAGGGAACACTTAAACAACACAATGTAACTCCAAGTTAATCACACTTCTGTGAAGTCAAACTGTCCACTTAGGTAGCAACACTTATTGACAATCAATGTCACATGCTGTTGTGCAAATGGAATAGACAATAGGTGGAAAGCATAGGCAGGTAGCAAGACATCCCCAATAAAGGAGTGGTTCTGCAGGTGGTGACCACAGACCACTTCTCAGTTCCTATGCTTTCTGGCTGATGGTTTGGTCATTTTTGAATGCTGGAGGTGCTTTCACTCTCGTGGTAGCATGAGATGGAGTCTACAACCCACACAAGTGGCTCAGATAGTGCAGCTCATCCAGAATGGCACATCAATGTGAGCTGTGGCAAGAAGGTTTGCTGTGTCTGTCAGCATAGTGTCCAGACCATGGAGGCGCTACCAGGAGACAGGCCAGTACATCAGGAGATGTGGAGGAGGCCGTAGGAGGGCAACAACCCAGCATCAGGATGCTACCTCCACCTTTGTGCAAGGAAGGGACAGGAGGAACACTGCCAGAGCCCTGCAAAATGACATCCAGCAGGCCACAAATGTGCATGTGGCTGCTCAAATGGTCAGAAACAGACTCCATGAGGGTGGTATGAGGGCCCAACACCCACAGGTGGGGTTTGCCAGAGAATACCAAGATTGGCAAATTCTCCATTGGTGCCCTGTGCTCTTCACAGATGAAAGCAGGTTCACACTGAGCACATGTGACAGACGTGACAGAGTCTGGAGACATCGTGGAGAACATTCTGCTGCCTGCAACATCCTCCAGCATGACCGGTTTGGCAGTGGGTCAGTAATGGTATGGGGTGGCATTTCTTTAGGGGGCCGCATAGCCCTCTATGTGCTCGCCAGAGGTAGCCTGACTGCCATTAGATACTGAGATAAGATCCTCAGACCCCTTGTGAGACTATATGCTGGTGCGGTTGGCCCTGGGTTCCTCCCAATGCAAGACAATGCTAGACCTCATGTGGCTGGAGTGTGTCAGCAGTTCCTGCAAGATGAAGGCATTGATGCTATGGACTGGCCCACCCATTCCCCAGACCTGAATCCAATTGAGCACATCTGGAACATCGCTCCATCCACCAATTCCACATTGCACCACAGACTGTCCAGGAGTTGGGGGATGCTTTAGTCCAGGTGTGGGAGGAGATCCCTCAGGAAACCATCTGCCACCTTATCAGGAGCATGCTCAGGCGTTGTAGGGAGGTCATACAGGCACGTGGAGGCCACACACACTACCGAGCCTCATTTTGACTTGTTTGAAGGACATTACATCAGAGTTGGATCAGCCCATAGTGTTTTTTTTCCACTTTAATTTTGAGTGTAACTCCAAATCCAGACCTCCATGGGTTTCTAAATTTGATTTCCATTGATAATTTTTGTGTGATTTTGTTGTCAGCACATTCAACTATGTAATGAACAAAGTATTTAACAAGAATATTTCATTCATTCAGATCTAGGATGTCTTATTTTTGTGTTCCCTTTATTTTTTTGAGCAGTGTATATACTTAATAGTTATGATCAAAGGTGGTATTCAGCAGTTCTGACCAGTTCTGGAATATCAGTAGTGGAAATTTTTAGTTGTTCAGAGAACTGGCAAATACCACCTCTGACTGGAGAATATCCTTCCCCTGCTGTGCCCACCAAGCCATGCCCACAGAGCCAGTAGTAAAAAAATTTGAATTCCACCACTGGTTATGATGTTATCTTAAGCAGCCAGTATTATTTTTCTGGTGTGCAGTGGTTAGAATGCAGTGTTGCAGGCTAACTCTGCCCACAGCCAGGAGTTTGATCCTGACAGGGCTCAAGGTTGACTCATTCTTCCAAAGTTGATAAAATGAGTATTCAGATTATTGGGTGCAATATGCTAACATTTGTAAACCACTCAGAGTTATTTTGACGCAAAATAACTATGGAGCAATATATAAATCTAAGTGCTACTGCTATTGAAGAAGAGTAGTATTTTTGTATTTATTTCATAGATAAGATTAAATATATGAAATAAAAAATGGTGGTAAATATGTTGTGACACCATGAAGCAAACCTCTCTCTTACATACACAAATGATTTTCTCAGTTCACCATCCTTGTGTCTAGTTATGAACCCCCCAGAAATTAGCTTAACAACATTCCCTAATTCAGTGCAATTATGGAATTTGGCACATTGTACAAACAATACTAGTTACATCCAATACAAATAAAAAAAACCCATGAGTATTGGGATACTATCTTCTTTGAATTACTATTAGTCAGGAAGAAAATTGTCCTAGTCCAAGCCTATTTTCATATCAAGACCGAAACTTGTTATAGTGTATGCATAAAAATTGCAATATAGTATAGAGACAGAGGCACAAAAGCAGTAATTATATTATGGAAAGACTGTTTTTTTAAAAAAGCATGTACACAGTAGGAAATGTGCATTTAAAAATGCTGCAGTAGGCTGAATATCTGCTGAAATATTTAGGAATCTTTTTGCTCAATCTACAACTGGATATGAAAATGGACTGAATCAAATTAAGAAAAAAACAAACCAAACAAACCAAAAAACCCCAAGAGAAACAGAATGAAATCAAAATAGAGATTGGTCCATCTCTAGTCTCAGCAAATACACACTACAAGCCAACATCACCTTGTTTACAGGAGCCCCATATGGTCTTCCCACTGCCTTTAAAACTTAATGCACAGTTTTAGTATCAGAAATCGAAGCTAATTGCGTCAAAATAAGAGCAATGCCAGTTGTTATATAATGGAAAATAAATAAGGCAGATTGCTGCTTGGATTAGAGGGCATAAGGTTGTTTTGGTACTGAAACTTTTCTATCATTAGTGTAATTCTTACGATAAATGCTCTACTCCCAATTCAATTAGAGAAAGATTTTGGACAAAAGCCAGTTGAACCTGATTTATTTTCAATAGGAGCAAGTAATTCAGAGTTATCCCAATATCTGGTCTCTACCCATCTGCTTTTTAGCATTGAGACAACTGATGGAACATCATAGAATAATACACAGACTCTAAAGCATGGAACATTTAAATCTATTTATATTCATGGGCCGCAGGCAAATTACATTCATCCAAAGCAATACCACTTTCATATTTTTAAAGGAGAGAATTATAGTACTGAAATAACGATATTGATCCACCTTCCAAGGCCATCATACGGACTGATAACATGTAAAACAGTGCTTAGTGTACTTTATAATGCTGATAGGAATGCCAAAAACATTACTGTATTCCTACTTTGCAACATGCAGGCCTGAAATAATGATGCAAAAGATTATTTCATTGTTGTTTGAATATTTCTATTTTCTTTTCTCAAGCTGAGACTGGATGCTAGATATGGATGTCATCCATTGAGATTATAATTGCTTAAGGCACAAGGTAGGTACACCATGGTCATTATTATGTGCAGCCAAGATCTACCTAAATTTTAGATTTCAAAATTTTGCATCAAATGAATGCTTTTGATGGAGGACATGGCTTGCCATGTGGTTGGTCCTATATCTTGTTTTTTTTTTTTTTATCTTTTTCTCCCCACCGTGTTGCGCAAACAATCTTGTGACAAATTATTGTGGGTAGCTATTCTTCTTGAATGGTTCATGTAGATACCTGCTCTTAACCTGTTTGGCTTGCTGAATACTATAGTGGGTTCTCACTCTGCTTGTAGCTTTCCATTCTCTTGTCTGCCTAACAACCTAACCAGGACACAAATCATGAAGTTACTTCAAAACTGTCAATGCATCTTACAAGACCAACTACATGGCATTCTGCCTTACACAAAAAAACATTTCGTAACCTGTAGAATGTAGCTTCCAAGATCTGCAAGTGGGCATCACACACCGCCCAGAGGCTACCAAAGAAGGACAAATTATGCAGTGTGTTATGAAGTAATAAAACACTTAAATAAAGTTTATCAAAACCTTTAGAAAATAGCAGGGTTCTAGTCCTGCACTTCTGATTGGCCGATAATAGCGATATCGGATTGGTCCGTTCAGGAGAATCTGATTGGCTGTTAACGAGCCACTCTCATTGGTTAAGGGGGTTAACACTCCATGTTTCTTATTGGTTACTAGATCAGCAGCTTGCCTATAAAAGGTCTGCTGCTGCCCTAGGTTTTTGCTCTGTTCAGAATGATTAATAAAGAGTTGAAGTTCACTGTTCACCATCTCGTCTCCGTTCCTTGCGCCCATGCGCAGAACTTAACACTGGCGATGAGGATGGGATACGGAGACATTAGAGCTGACTGAACACTACAGAGCACCAAACAGAGCATGTGGCTGAAGGCGCACCAACCGCGGAAACCATGACTGGCGGCACCATACCACCCACTCCATTCGACCCAGCACAAGAAGACTGGGACTCATACATGGACCGGTTCCAGATGTTTCTGGAGACCAACAACTTGAAGGATGCCACTACTGGGAAAAAAAGTGAGCGGTATTCCTGAATCACTGTGGACCTGCCATTTTTAAGATGGCTAAGGCACTGGCAAAACCGGCTGAGATGAAATCCATGGACTGGGACATCCTCGAGCCCCTCCTACGGGCCCACTATGCACCTACCATACCAACGCTTGTCCGAAGACATGAATTTTAGCAGAGAGACCAGCGGAAAGGAGAAAGCGTTGCAGATTTCATCATGGATCTCCGGAACCTGGGAGGCCTCTGCGGGTTCGCTGACCTCGAAGAAGCTCTAAGAGACTGAATAGTTCTGGGTTTAGATGCACCTCACGTGCAAAGTAAGCTGATGGCGAAAGGCGACATCAGCCTTGCAGATACCATAGCTGATGCTACTGCAGTAGAAGCAACCAGGAAGTCGGCTGCCCGAATGCACAGCACCAACGCATCGCTCCACCAACTCGCTGGCGAAACCTCACCTCACCTTGAGGGACATACAACAGCAACCCACCACAAGGACCTCTGTTAAGCCTGGGTTCCCCAACCAGGGTTAAGCAGACAAGCTAAACAGAATGTGCAGCGTAAGTCAGATAGGCATACAGATAAATGTGTGAGATAAGTTTGTATGTTTATTAACATACAGTAAAAATAACAGATACGCTTGTGCAATCAAAAATATAGTTTATTCCATTTAGAGTTTATAGCATAGTCAAAATAACAGTCCATTAGTCATGTATCATTTTAGTCAGTCCATTCAAGGATATTCAATTAGCAAAGTCTGTGTAGAATATCCTATGTCAGTTCACTTACAAATCAGTCCTTTCTCTCTCCCGTTCGAGTAAGGAAAAACGCAGTCTTCAGTCTATCCAGTAATTAGGGATCATCAAGCTGGAGAGAGCAAGCTGCAGTGCCTTGCTTCTTTTATGGTGCTTTCACAACCACTCCCTTAATTACATTCCTACAGTTAAAGTTGCAGACACTTTAACTTATAAACCATGATAACATATTTATTATTTTACTTAAACCAGTTAGGGTAAACAATGTTATCCCTAAAATTCTCCCCTTTTAGGTAAATATAATAATATAACTATTTATATCCTTAAATCATATTTGTTACAACTCTCTTTAAACTTAATTACTCCTTGAGCTTTTGTAAATTGGTCTGCAATGTTTTCTTCCATCATACAGTATTCCAATTTAATTAGCCCATTCTTTACAGATTCTCTAACATTTAAGTATCTCAAATCAGTATGCTTTGATCTAGTTTTTACAGCAATATTAGTAGCTAACTTTATGGCTGCTTGGTTGTCCTCGTACACAATAATGGAATCTTTAACAGTTATACCCATGTCTAATAATAACTGTTTGTACAAAATCAAGCCAGTGCATAGTAATGACAGACATGAAAATTCCGCTTCCATCGTGGACAAGCTGATATGCTGTTGTCTGATTGACCTCCATCCTATTAGTGTTTTACCAAATAATATAGCCATCCCAGATGTTGATTTTCTAGTGTTTATGTCAGTTGCAAAACTTGCATCTGCATAGGCACTAAGACTCAAATCACCCTTTGATTCTATATACAATGCATGGTTCATTGTTCCTTTAAGATATCTTAAAATTCTCTTTAATGATTGCCAATGACATTGATGTGGATCTGAATTAAAACGAGCCAGCTGATTTACACTATAAGCTATATCTGGCCTAGACCAATCGCTGATATATGATAAGCTAGCAATCAAAGATTGATATATAGATTTATCAAATTTGGAATTTTGATCATCAGTTTGGCAAACTTCCTGACTCATTGGAGTCTTTGCCAGTTTACAAAGTTCCATTTTATACGTTTTAATTAATTGGCAAATTTTATCTTCTTGAGATATCTTAAATCCATTTTTTGTTTTGTTAATTGTCAATCCTGGATACCTTCTAATTTCACCTAAATGCTTTAATTTTATCTTTTTGGCTAATAATGATATAATCTCATTAGCTTCATTATTAGTCTTAGTTATCAAAGCAATATCATCTGTAAATAATAACAATAATGACACCATTCCATTATTTTCTCTTTTAAACACACATGGATCTGCTAAACCAGATTTAAAACCTATATTGTTTAACTCTTTCACAATATATTGGTTCCATTGATAGCTAGATTGTTTCAACCCATAAAGACTCTTTTTGAGTTTCCAACAATCATTACTATTTACTTTATTGTCTTTTATAATAACTGGCTTTTTCAAATATATAGTGTGCTGCAATGGTGCATGCAAATAAGCAGTTTCTACATCTAAATGGTTAATGACATAGTTTTTCTTAGCTGCCCACACTAATGCTGCTCTCAAAGATGTTGCTTTAAGACTTGGTGCAAAAACTTCATCATAATCAGATGCAGTTTGATTAAATCCTTGAGCTACCAACCTAGCTTTATGGGTAACAATCCCATCATTTCCAGTTTTTACTTTAAATATCCATTTGCACCCAATGGATTTTTCTCCTGGAGGTAATTTAGCATCTTCATAAACTTTCATTACCTTTAATGAATTTAGTTCTTTTTCCATTGCCTTTTGCCAATTCTCCTGATCCTTAGCAGGATACATCTTAAGTTCATCTACACTAGTTGGAACTTTAGTTACTTGGCAAACTATACTTGCTTGATAGCTATCAGGTGGTCCAGTTACACGTGTAGTACGTCTAGGTATTACAGGACTTACAGGTGGACTTTCATTTTTTAACTCTTCTTGATTATCTAACTCTTCCTGATCAACTGTTTCCTCCTGTTCTGGTCCTATTTGTTCTTTGTGGACTTCTTTTATTGGACTCTTCTTATAACTAGTCTGATCTTTCTGCCTTTTGTAGGGTTCAATAATTACTTCATTATTTAAATCTTGCTCTAATCTATTCCATCCTACATGTTCTACGAATTTAGCACTAGCACTGGTATAAACTCTAGATGCTCCTGGTTCCCAGAATCTATAAGATCTGTGATTAGATTTATATCCTACAAAAAATAATCTTTTAGCTTTATGCTGTCCTTTGTGTCTGAGTTGTGTAGGGATATGCACCCATGCTGGTGCTCCAAATGTGTGCATGTAACTTAAATCAGGTTTTGTACCATGCCACAGTGTGAATGGTAATTCACCTGTTGTTGAATTAACAACATTATTTAATATATGATTACCACACATTATTGCTTCTCCCCACAAATTGTCAGGTAATCCTGAATCAGACAACATAGTACGTGCCATTGATTGTAGTGTTTGGCCTCGTCTCTCTATAAAGGCATTATGTTGTGGCCTATATGGTGCAGACTTTTTATGTTGAATACCTAACATTCTAAGTCTATTCTGGAATTTATTATTTGTAAATTCCGCACCATTATCTGTTATAAGAGTTACTAATTTCTTTTTAGTTTTTCTTTCAGCAAATTTTATCCAATTAAAGAGATTTAGATACGTTTCAGTTTTGCTCTTCATTAAATAGCAAAACCCATATCTAGAATAATGGTCCATTATACTTAGTATGTATCGAGCTCCTCCTACACTTGGTTTTTTCGGACCTATTAAATCAGCAAATACTACTTCTAAAGACCTTCTCTTCGTAGAAGTAGACTACATTTTATAGACCATGATACATAGTTTGTTCCATCTAGCTTGGATATAAGGGACAAACTTTGTAGATTGACTTGTGCCATGTTTTCTTTTTTTTCTTTTTGAAAAAAGATTTTATTAATTTTCTACAAACAAACAAGACAAACAAAACATTAAAACATTCAACTCTCGTATGTACATCCAGTGTGTCAGTTGGTTCATCATTTTTGTGCATTCATTCTGTAGTCCCAGTTACAATTATGTTACATAACAACTCATATTATGAATCCAAACTTATATATCCTAATATCATTAAAAAAAAAGAAATTTTTGACTATACTTTTAATCATTCATGCTTTATGAGCTAACAATACTTTAACCAGATTATTCAACAAATCATATAATCATACCAAATCAATCCTAAAAAACCCTTTAAAAATATAATATCAAATAACAAAATAATAGCAAAATAGCAAAATAAAGATATTTCTTACTATCTAGCATTCTAAATATTCTATTATCGTATTTTATCATCTAGCCATTTATAAAAAAGATCCCAAATTTCATAAAATTGTTTATCCTCTTGCTCTCTAATTTCAAATGTCAATCTGCTCATCTCAGCACATTCCAATATTTTCTTAATAATTTCTTCCTGTAATGGTATTTTCTCATTCTTCCAATTTTTAGCAAATACAATCCTGGCCGCTGTTAATACATTTACAATCAGGTATTTCAAATCTTTACTATATATATCAGGTAAAATTCCCAATAAGAAGATCTCTGGTTTCAAGTCTATATGTTTCTTTGTCATTTTTTCCAGCCACATGCGAATTTTAGTCCAATATTTTCTAGCATCCTCACAAGTCCACCACATATGGTAATACGAGCCAGGTATCTGATGACATTTCCAGCATTTTCCAGATTTGTTCTTAAACATTCTTGCTATTCTTGTCGGAGGAAAGTGCCACCTGTAAAATATCTTATACAAGTTTTCTTTATATGCTGTTGACATTGTCATTTTATAATTTTGAGACCACAATTTCTGCCATTTCTCTAGATCAATCCCATATCCAAAATTCTTCCCCCAAATAATCATAGTTTCTTTGACTTGTTCTTCCTCTAATTTCATTCCCAATAAATAACCATATAATTTTTTAATCACCTTCTCATCAGTACCCATCAAGATCTTATCTAAATCAGTCTGCTTATCATAGAATCCCTCTGTTTTAAAATCTTCATCATACCTTGAATGTATTTGTGCATATGAAAACCAATTCATCCTTATACCTTGTTCCTCTAAATTTTGGATCGATTTAAGTTCACCCTTTTCATCCAAAATTCCCCATATCTAACTGTTTGTTCCTTCTTGTAAATTATAAGATAGGAAAATGCTTCAATAGTTGATAACCAAACTGGAATTTTCAAATAACATTGTCTTTTTATCTTCTCCCAATTTAACCACAAAGACTCCCGTACATAATGTCTTCTAAAATAACCCTGTGTTTTAGTTCCCTTATACCATAAAAAAGCATGCCAGCCCAACAGCAAATCATGCCCTTCTAATGTCAACAAACTATGTTTTCTTAATGTTATCCATTCTTTGACCCACATCAAACTTGCAGCTTGATAATACAATTCCCAATTAGGCAGCCAAAACCTCCTCTAATTCTAGCATCTTGCAAAAGCTTTAGCTTTATTCTCGCTTTTTTACCTTGCCATATAAACTTCAACATAATTTTATTTAAATCTTCAAAATAGTCTTTTCCAAGCCTAATTGGTATTGTTTGAAACAAAAATAAAATTCTAGGTAAAATATTCATCTTAATTGTTGAAATTCTCCCTATTAATGACAATTGCAAGTTTTCCCACTTCTTCAAATCTGTAGTTATCTGTTGTTTAAGTTTAATATAATTATTCTCCTTTAATGTGCTACATCTAGTTGTCAAATATATCCCCAGATACTTAATCTTATTTGTAACTTGGATTTTCAAAAGATCTGCCAGTTTTTCTCTCTGTCTCAATAGCATGTTCTTTGTCAAAATCTTTGTTTTATCTTTATTTATTTTCAAACCAGCCACCTCTCCATATGTCTCTATCCTTTCCAATAACTTTGGAGCTGTTTCTAGCGGGTCTTCCAGAATAAAAGCTAAATCATCAGCAAAAGCTTGTAGCTTAAATTCTTCCTTCTTCATTTTCATTCCTTTTATGCTTTTATCATCCCTAATATTTCTATTCAACACTTCCAAGGTCAACACAAATAGCAAAGGAGATAGGGGACATCCTTGTCTTGTGCCTTTCCTTATATTAATAAAATCTGTAAGTTCCCCGTCCATCATTACCCTTGCTGTCTGTTTATTATATATGGCTTCTATTGCTTGAATAAATTTTTTAGCAAAACCCATCTGCTCCAATAGTAATTACATAAATCTCCAGTTCACGTTGTCAAATGCCTTTTGAGCATCTAGGAATATCAAAGCCATTTGCTTTTCAGGATGAGCCTCATAGTATTCCAAAGTGTCCAAGATTACTCTCATATTGTCTCTAATTTGTCTCTTTGGCAGAAATCCATTTTGATCTGGGTGAATAAAATTATTTAAATATTTTTTAAGTCTTTCTGCTAAAATTGAAGCAAAGATTTTATAGTCTGCATTCAATAAAGAAATAGATCTATAATTCTTAATTTGCAGTGGGCCAGTCTCTTATTTCGGTATAAGTGTAATATAAGCCTCTGACCATGTTTTGGGTATCATCTTTTTTAACATAACTTCATTCATAACTTCTAACAATGGGATGCTCAATGATTCTTGAAATGTTTTATAGAATTCTGCTGGAAGCCCATCTGGACCCGGTGCTTTCCCATTATTTTGTCTCTTAAATGCTTCATTTAGTTCCATCATTATTATATTGCTTTCTAGCATTTCTTCAGTCTCTTTAGGTATCTTCGGTAAATTAGCTTCCTGTAAATACTGTTTGACTTTTTCCTCATCAATATTCTCTTGTTTATATAGTTGCCCATAAAAATCTCGAATAATTTCTTTTTTCTCCTTATTCCCATAACAAACTTGGCCTTGTTCATCTATTAACTTCAATATTTTTCTTGATTCCTTCTCTTTTCTCAGTTTATATGCTAGCCATCTACCTGGTTTATTTGCATCTTCAAAGTAATTCTGTTTAGAGTTTCTGATTTTCTGTGCCAATTCTTTCTCTATTAATTCCATTTTATGTTTGATTACATCCAGCTTCAATTTAATATCCTTTTTCTGTGGCATTTTCTGTAATTCTTTTTCAAGACTTTTATACTCATCTTCCAAGGCCTTAGAAGCTTGCTTTTTCCTAATATTCTTTTTTCTTGTATAATCTATTATAAACCTCTAGCGTATGCCTTCATTGTATCCCACATATTCTGCGTTGAAGTATCTTCTTTTTTATTTTCTCTAAAGAAAAAAGCCAATTCCTTCTCCATCCATTGTATAAAATCTTTCTCCTTTAAAATAGTATTATTTAATGTCCATCTCGATCTTTTTTTTTGTCCCTTCCATTTAATTGTCATTGGGCTATGATCTGCCCAAGTACTTGTTTCAATATTTGTTTCTTGAATATTGGATATTAATTCTATTGAGATCCAAATCATATCTAATCTGGACCATGATAAATGTCTATTTGAATAAAAAGTATATTGTTTAGCTTTAACATTTCTTTCTCTCCAAGTATCTTTTAAAGTTAATTCATCTGTCATTTTAAAAAAAGACTTAGGGAGAGCCTTTCTGTTTTGCTTTGTTGTTGTTGCTATATAGTCCAATTTATTGTCCACAATTCCATTAAAATCTCCCATCATAATTATATTAACATAGTCCAGTCCAATTATTTTCATGTGTAGCTTTTTATAAAACTCTTCTTGTTTATCATTCGGAGCATAAATTGCAATCAAGAGTATTTTTATATTATTGTCCATTATTTCTACCATTAAAACTCTTCCATCTTCATCCATGTAAATCAATTTTGCTGGGATAGCCTCTTTAATGTATAGAACCACTCCTCTTTTCTTACATTGAGTCAAAGAAGTAAATATTTTCCCCAATTTTGGCTGTACTAACAATTGTTCATGTTGTTTTTTAATATGAACTTCTTGTAGACAAATTATATCAAATTTTAATTTCTCTAATTTATGAAAAGTTTTCCTTCTTTTAACAGCTGAATTAAGTCCATTTATATTCATTGTAATCAGTTTTTTTTCTTCCATGATTATGCTTTATATTTAGGTCTAACCGCTCTCGTGGATCTCACTTCATGCTGTTCTTTGCTATCCACCTGTCCCCCTACTGCTCCTTTCTCTTTTTCAGTCTCCAGTTGTTCCTCTTGAAACTCAATTAATGAGACCTCTTTCTCTGCCTCCTCTCTTCTTCCTCCAAAAAATTCTGCATGGAAAAGTTCCGCTTTCTCAATTGAATCAATTCTCTGTCTCTGCTCTTGCCACCTAAACATTAGTCCTTCTGGAATCAGCCATCTATAATTCACTTCGTTTTCCAGTAGCATTTTGGTCAGAAATCGATATTCTCTTCTCATCTCTCTCACTCTTCTGCGTATTTGTTTTAAAACCACAACCTCTTTACCTTTGTATTTCAATGTTTTCTCTCTTACTACTTGTAATATTTGCGTTTTAATGGATGTTTGGTAAATCTAATATGGACTTCCTTGGGTAATTTATTTCTCATCACATATCTTGTATAGACTCGATATACCTCATCTATTCCATCCATCATCTTTTCCTCTGTAATTTCCAAAGCATCTGCAAAATTTCTATCATTATCGCTGCCAAATTTTCTCCTTTTTCCTCTTCTATATTTTGAAATCTGAGGTAAAATTCTGACCTTTCCATCTCCCACCTTAACATCCCACTTTTTTCTTGTTCAACCGCTGTTAATCTACTGTCAATATTTCCAATCTTCTTCTCTCTTTGTTTTCCTTCTTCCTCAATTTTTTGGAATCTCTCCTCATACTTGACCATCATTTGTTTAATGTTTTCCACTTTTTCATCAGTCTTCTCTCTTCTTTGTTCAATATTTTCTGTTCTTTGTTCAATAATGTCTGATTTTGTCTTGAGATCTTGGATTCCTTGCATAATCATCTGTAAAGTTACTCTTTCTTGTTCCTTATCTTGCTTCAACATTGTCTGGATTAAACGTTGTCCTCCAGCTGGTGGGGAAGCAGAGGTAGAAGTAGAAATGCCAGATGGTATTGGTTTCCTGCTCATTTCAATGCTTCCAAAGCTTCAAATTCTTTTTGACTTTTAATCCAACTGGTAGAGCAGCCAATTATTATCCAAAATGGAAAACTCCAATAGTAAAAGGCACGAAACCAAAAAAGAAACAGGAAAAAGGGAAGAAGAAAGATCTTCAGGTTTTTCTAGAACCTAATCCAATTACGAATAGTCCACCATAAAAAAGAAAAAATAAAAAGGAGAAAAACAAACAAACCCAAAAATAATAATATTGATTAAGAGCAAAAAAAAAGCAAAAAGAGAAAAAACAAAAAGTTCCTTCAGGTTCTTCACACCTTAATCCAGTTGAAAAGTCTCAATAATCAAAAAAGAAAAACAAAGTGGTCCAAAAACATGGATAGAAAAAGCAAAAAAGTCCCAATAAAAAGAAAAAGAAAAAAAAAGAAAAAAAAAGAAAAAACTTTAAAATTTTTTCCCTTTAAAATAAAAGGCAGAAATAAGAATATTACTAGAATTGAAATTTAGAAAAAGGCTGGCGAATGGGGTGTATATATATATATATATATATATATATATATATATATATATATATATATATATTTGTTTTCTGAGGTTCTCGCGGGTATTTGTATGTGGATCTTTGGTTATTCGGGTTTTCTCCCGCGTAAGATTGGAATTATCTAGGCAACGTTTCGATGAAGTCTCATTCATCATCTTCAGGCTTGGTCTTCAGCTCTGTGCTTCTCAGAGTGATGTGAGCTCGCAGCTGCTTCTTCCTTTTAACTGCTCCTGGGGGTGTGACTTGATTGGCTGGGGGCTTGGCTGTGTTCTGATTGGATGGGGGGGTTGTTCTCATTGGTTGGGGGTTTGGCTGTGTTCTGATTGGTTGGGGGGTTGGCTGTGTTCTGATTGGCTGGAGGCGTGTTCTGTTCAGGTGGGGGCTTGATTGTGCTCAGGTTAGTCTTAGTTGCTGGAGGGTTTGAGCTGGTGAGCTGTGATCTTGCTGTTTGGCTTCGAGTTCGTGGTCGTGCTGCATCTTCATGGTGGGGGTCAGTTCGCTTCATGTATGGTTCAGAGGGGTTTGAGATGGGTAGTGATGCAGCTGCAGTGCGGCTTCTGGTCCGTGGTCGTGTTTCATCTTCTGTGTGGGTGTGAGTCTGCTTTCTATGTGGAAGTGTGGTGGTGGCATCTTGTGTGGCTCTCAGGGGTGTGGGTCTGGTGTCATTCTTCATGTTAGGTACGCGTCTGTTCATGAGGGCGGGTTTCCAAATGGCTGGTAGGCGGGAGGCATCATCTCGTTTATTCATGCTGTGTGGGCGTTTTTCTATCTCTATGGCTTCTCTGATGATTCTGCTGCTGAAGTGTTCGGTTTTGGCGATAGTTCTGGTATTTTTAAAGTCAATCTCATGTCCTGTGGCTTTGAGGTGTTGGACCTCTTCCCTGGTCCAACACCTCAAAGCCACAGGACATGAGATTGACTTTAAAAATACCAGAACTATCGCCAAAACCGAACACTTCAGCAGCAGAATCATCAGAGAAGCCATAGAGATAGAAAAACGCCCACACAGCATGAATAAACGAGATGATGCCTCCCGCCTACCAGCCATTTGGAAACCCGCCCTCATGAACAGACGCGTACCTAACATGAAGAATGACACCAGACCCACACCCCTGAGAGCCACACAAGATGCCACCACCACACTTCCACATAGAAAGCAGACTCACACCCACACAGAAGATGAAACACGACCACGGACCAGAAGCCGCACTGCAGCTGCATCACTACCCATCTCAAACCCCTCTGAACCATACATGAAGCGAACTGACCCCCACCATGAAGATGCAGCACGACCACGAACTCGAAGCCAAACAGCAAGATCACAGCTCACCAGCTCAAACCCTCCAGCAACTAAGACTAACCTGAGCACAATCAAGCCCCCACCTGAACAGAACACGCCTCCAG
Source organism: Hydrophis major (assembly GCA_033807585.1). Taxonomy (NCBI): domain Eukaryota; kingdom Metazoa; phylum Chordata; class Lepidosauria; order Squamata; family Elapidae; genus Hydrophis; species Hydrophis major. The sequence goes on from CM066329.1 coordinate 350,957,109, forward strand.
CCAATCAGAACACAGCCAACCCCCCAACCAATCAGAACACAGCCAAACCCCCAACCAATGAGAACAACCCCCCCATCCAATCAGAACACAGCCAAGCCCCCAGCCAATCAAGTCACACCCCCAGGAGCAGTTAAAAGGAAGAAGCAGCTGCGAGCTCACATCACTCTGAGAAGCACAGAGCTGAAGACCAAGCCTGAAGATGATGAATGAGACTTCATCGAAACGTTGCCTAGATAATTCCAATCTTACGCGGGAGAAAACCCGAATAACCAAAGATCCATATATATATATATATATATATATATGAAAGCACACTGCACTTTATTTATTTATCCAAGGCTCTTGTTATGACTCTCTTCTCCAGCAGCTTCAAAGCCAAACCTCAAGTGTTGAAATATTGATAACAGTCCAGGAAAGCATCTGCAATAATATTTTGCTGTGCTCTCCCTCTATCTTATCACATTAAGATGTCCTTGAGAAGAGGCCTTTTTGCAATTCTCTCCAATTCAAATAAAATACTTTCAAGCCTCTAGTTGGCAGTGTTGCAAAGTTTCTTAATGCTCTTCCTCCCCCCCCCCAGCCAGAAAAAAGGAGTAATATATACAGAAAAAAAAATAGCCAAAGGGAGCCTCTATCCTAAAGAAAGTTAAAAAATCAAAGGGAGCATAAAAATATATATAAGAGAAAATTCAATCCGGTTACCTACAAAGTCACACTAAAGTCCTCCCCAAAAAATATAGGAAAAAGAAAAAAAAAAACCCCAAGCCTCAATTTGACATTACTTCAAAAAACGCCGCTCAGACAGTTTCAGTCAAAAAAAAAAAGTCTCACAGATTTCTTCTTTGTTCAGGATGCCCTTTCCAACCTCAGCGAATTTACAACACAAAAGAGTTTTTCTCACCCAACTGTCACACTTCTTTCCAGCCACTTTCTTTCCGGAGCTGTCCCGACTTCAGCAGCTATGGAGGCTGCCTCTCCGCCGCCAGCAAAAGGACTTCTCCCGGATCAAACCAGAGATTTTGCCATATCTCTGGGATCCTGGGACAGTACCCTTCCCTATCCCCGTCTCTACGGGACGGTTTAGGTCCGTTGGGACCGACCAGGGGCGAAAATATCGGCTGCGATCTCAGAGCCCCGAGATCGCAGCCGTATCGCCGAAATGAAGCTCCGCCTTCTCTCAATGTTTTCTTTATATGGATATAAAACTATAATTAATAAAACACAGCTGTTTGTTTGCTGTAATGTATAACAACACAAAGTCTCACTTTTTACATAAATCTGTTTTATCCTAGTTAAACTGACTTTGCAGCCTCTGGGCCCATAACCAGTGTTAAGCGTGGGTTCCCCAACCAGGGTTAAGGAGACAAGCTAAACAGAATGTGCAGCGTTAGTCAGATAGGCATACAGATAAATGTGTGAGATAAGTTTGTATGTTTATTAACATACAGTAAAAATAACAGATATGCTTGTGCTATAAAAAATATAGTTTATTCCATTTAGAGTTTATAGCATAGTCAAAATAACAGTCCATTAGTCATGTATCATTTTAGTCAGTCCATTCAAGGATATTCAATTAGCAAAGTCCGTGTAGAATATCCTATGTCAGTTCACTTACAAATCAGTCCTTTGTCTCTCCTTTTCAGTAGGGGAAAAACTCAGTCTTCAGTCTATCCAGTAATTAGGGATCATCAAGCCAGAGAGAGCAAGCTGCAGTGCCTTGCTTCTTTTATGGTGCTTTCACAACCACAATTACATTCCTACAGTTAAAGTTGCAGACACCTTAACTAATAAACCATGATAACATATTTATTATTTTACCTAAACCAGTTAGGGTAAACAATGTTATCCCTAACAACCTTGAATCGTCATCAGAAAGTGAAGAGGAAGAAGTCAACCAGCTCCGGTCTGAACGAGACCAATGCCACCAGCGTAACCAGAGACTGCAGTATCAATGCACAGGTTGTGGGGCAAACCACTCACGATGAGACTGCAAATTCCTCGACGCGCTCTGCCATGTTTGTGGGAAGAGAGGCCACATCGGAAAGGTCTGTAGAAGCAAGAAAGGATGCAGCCCACTTCAGAGGGGGACCAACTACCGCCAAACCACAGGAAGTCGTCCTGTGAATCGGGAACATTCGAACCACCAATGGAACAATCACTCCTACAGAAATAAACCACTAGCCCATTCAACGAAACAAGAAGGGGCACACCAAACCATCATGATTGGTCACGCCTCATCATTAGATGCAAAGAAGATCCGAGTGAAGGTTGCCATCGAAAACCAGCCCTGCGTGATGGAAGTCGATTCAGGATCGTCCCTCTTGATGGTTTCCTGGAAGACCTGAAACAATTAATCCCTGCCGTCCAGTGGCAAGACCTCAGAACCCAAAGAATCATGCTCAAGGACTATCAGGGAAACCGAATTCCGATCGTTGGATCCAGCCTAGTCCAGGTCTCATTCAAAAATCGTACTGCATCTTTACCATTGACCGTCGTCGACCGTGATCGGCCTAGCTTGTTAGGCCTTCAATGGTTCGCTCCACTTGGGATTGAGGTAGCTGGCATTCACCAAACCAGCAGCGACGACTGGGAGGAGGTCCTCATCCAGAAATTCCAGGATGTCTTTGCAGACAAACTAGGCGAGTACAAGGGGACCCCGATATCATTTAACCTTAACCCTGAAGTAGCCCCCATCCGCCTTAAGCCTTGTCGAGTCCCTTTTGCCCTTAAACCAAAGATTGACGAGCAGCTTGATAATAGCCCAGGGTGTTTTAGAACCAACTGACCACGCTCCTTGGGAAACCCCAATTGTAACACCCATCAAACCGGATGGATCGTTAAGGATTTGTGGGGACTACCGTGCCACCCTGAATCATGCCCTTCAACAGAACGCTTTCCCAGTGCCGGTGGTACAACACCTCCTCCATTCCCTGGGGGGCAGAAAAGTCTTCACTAAATTGGATTTAGCACAGGCGTACCAACAACTGCCTGTAGATAAAAAAACAGCAGAGGCACAAACGATCATTATGCACCGTGGTGCTTTTAAGTGCAACCAACTCCAATTTGGAGTTAGCGTAGCCCCAGGGATTTTTCAGAGTTTGATGGAGAGACTATTACAGGGAATAAAAGAGGTCGTACCATACTTTGATGACGTTTTAACTGCTGCCCCAAATAGAGGAATACTAAAGGAGCGTCTTAGACTGGTTCTCCAGAAATTTAAAGACTCCGGCCTTAAGGTTAAAAAAAATAAATGTCAACTGTGTACAGATAAAGTAGATCCTGGGGTACCTAATCGATAAACAAGGCATTTACCCCACCAATAGTAAATTAAGAGCAATCAAGAACGCCCCAAGACCCAGAAATAAGACTGATCTCCAAGCTTTCCTGGGGCTTATTAATTTTTACAACATCTTCCTGCCCCACAAAGCGACCGTACTGAGCCCCTACATCGGCTTCTTGACAAAAAAGTAACCTGGGTCTGGGGGCACCGAGAGGAGCACGCATTCCGACAAGTGAAAAACCTATTAACTTCAGATGCTATTTTAATGCAGTATAACGAGACTTTGCCTTGAACAATCACATGTGACACGTCACCATTTGGAGTAGGAGCCATTTTGAGCTATGTGTTACCAAACAGTAGTGAAGCTCCTATTGCCTATTTTTCAAGGACTTTATCAAAGACTGAACGTAACTGTAGTCAAATCGATAAAGAGGCTCTTGCTGTTGTATCTGCTGTAAAAGGCTCTTGCTGTTGTATCTGCTGTTTCATGAATATGTATATGGATGAGTTTTTACTATTGTTACTGACCACAAACCTTTGCTGGGGATTATAGCGTGTGACAAGCCAACCCCCTATATATTATCACCTAGAATGACTCGCTGGTCGGAGTTTTTGGCTGCGTACAATTATAAGCTGCAACACCGCCTGGGGAAAGCTATTCCCCATGCTGACGCACTGAGCCGTGCACCACTTCCGGAAACCGTCGACGACCCAGCTCCAACCCTTACAACACTCCAGATTGAAACACTACATTCACCGCCGCTTACAGCTAGAGATATCGTGATCAAAACAAAACGTGATCCTATCTTAACGCGAGTTCTTAGCTGGGTCGAATGAGGATGGCCAGTAGATCAAACCCCTGATGACTTCATCCCCTTCAAGAACCAGGAAACAGAACTTTTTTCACAAAAAGGCTGCATCCTATGGGGTGATAGAGTCGTCGTCCCAGAGCGGTTCTACGAGCGGTATTAAAGACATTGCATGAGGGCCACCCCGGCATCGTGCGTATGAAAGTGCTCGCACGAAGCTACGCGTGGTGGCCGGGCATCGACAAACAGATCAAAGCCTGGGTAAAGACTTGTTATAAGTGCCAGGAAGTTAGCAATGCCCCACCAAAAGCAACTCCGACAGAATGGGAAACACCTCGAGGACCGTGGTCCTGCATCCATATTGACTTTGCGGGACCTACTAAGGGACATACGTTCCTATTAACAGTGGATGCCTATTCAAACTGGCTCGAGATCCACAAAATGAAGAGTACTACAACCGATTCCATCATCCGGAAGTTGAACAGATTATTCGCAGCGCATGTACTGCCAGACGTTCTGGTATCCGACAACGGACCCCAGTTTACCGTGCTCCCTTTTGAACAATACTTAGTGGACCACAGTATTTGCCATGCGCCAACTTCGTCAGTACACCCTGCGGCTAACGGAAGAGCCGAGCGCATGGTACAGTTTGTTAAAAAAACCCTCTACAAAATGGACTATGGGGACATTGAAAATAAGATAAACAGAATACTCCTTCTCCAACACATCACTCCGCACAGCGTCACCAACAAGACTCCAGCTGAACTATTGATGGGACACAAACTCCACTCCCACCTCGACCAGTTTCACCCATCTTATGAGCCAGAGAAATCCTGTGGATCTAGCAGAAAATGCCGCGAGTTCAAGATAGGCGACTTAGTTTTCACCAGAAACCTTTCTGGTGAACCGTTGTGGATCGAGGCAACTGTAATTCAAGCCACTGGACCCAGGTCGTATTGGGTGAAAGCCTGCGATGGAAAAATATGGAAACGCCATATAGATCAGCTTCGCTCGAGGGTACAACCTAGTTTCCGTGACTTCAGTAACTCCCAAACTGGTGGGGGGAGGGGATGTCAAAGAAACCAAATTCGAGATGGTGGAAAGCAGGAACGAAAGAAGTCAGCAATCAGGCATAACAAATGAAGAAGGATCAAGGAAGGGCGTGGCCTCGCCACAGAGGAACACCTCAACAGAGGCAAGCCCGCAAAGGCCAGAGGACAATGATGAGAACATTAGCGGCACCGAGTCTTCCAATGAGGGTCCACTGGCACCCGACTTCCCCGAAAACGTCCCACCAAAACAGGGTTACAGACAAGAACCAGTGGGACAGCGTAAATCCAATAGACAGTCAAAACAACCTTCCTACCTCAGAGATTATGTCACCACACCCCCCAAACGGAACCCGGGGGGAAGGGGTGTTATGAAGTAATAAAACACTTAAATAAAGTTTATCAAAACCGTTAGAAAATAGCAGGGTTCTAGTCCTGCACTTCTGATTGGCTGATAATAGCGATATCGGATTGGTCCGTTCAGGAGAATCTGATTGGCTGTTAATGAGCCACTCTCATTGGTTAAGGGGGTTAACACTCCACGTTTCTTATTGGTTACTAATTCAGCAGCTTGCCTATAAAAGGGCTGCTGCTGCCTTAGGTTTTTGCTCTGTTCAGAATGATTAATAAAGAGTTGAAGTTCACTGTTCACTGTCTCGTCTCCATTCCTTGCGCCCATGCACAGAACTTAACACAGTGTAAATTTCACTTGGAGGTGGGGGATACCTTCCAATGTAATCTACTAAATATCCTGCATGGATTTCCCCAATGTCTCTATTGGACAGATGGGGAGGAAGCTAACCACCAGGTTGCAAGAACACAAGCAAACAGTCAGAGGAGACTGCAAACTCATTGGTAGTCTTATACTGCAACGAACAAGGACACACATTCAATTTTCAGCTATTAAAATTGTTGGATGTGCAGGGACAAAAACAGCTAGGGGAGTGATCAAATCTTGGGAAACAGGCCCCTTGTCAGTCAACAAGAGTGCTGATTTACCACCAGTCTATCAAGTACTTAGAAAGCAAGGGCTGGGCAACACAAGAAACAACAGCCAATGACTTAAAAGCCAGCATCAACACACTCCAAAAGCTTTTCTTTTGGCCCAGTCCTCTTTGACAACTATGGAACTAAAATGGATGATGTCAAATCGCATTACAATTTTGTTTCCCAGCAGCCATTTGTGAGAGCCCAATCACAATAAGAATATATCTGCTGAACAAAGCTCTGCATTGGCAATAGGAAGGGCATCCAGTCAGTAAATACTCAGCTCCATTCAGTTGCCCAGACTTCACCCCGCAAGGGATTATGGGGTCATTAAAAGAAGATGATGATTTGTGAGAGCACAATATGCTGACTACATTCCAATCCTATTTAGTCATTCCAAACATTTCCTATTCTGAGTGCACATTTCCATTTTAAAGGATCAGCTGTAACAATTGTTTTTCAACATTAGCCATTTTAAGATGTGTGAACTTCAACTCCCATTTATTTCTGTGAGTTGAAGACCACACATCTTAAAATGGCTAAGTTTGAGAAAATAGAGGTAGAAGATGAGGAAAAGGCTTTTACGTGGGACTCTGGAGCCTCACTGTTAGATTAATAGTGGGCTGGATTCAGTTTAATGTTGCTTCCATTGTCCTAAGGAAGAAACAAATCTTCTAAAATAATTCTACCACTGTTGTTTTATTTATCTGCTATTTTCAATTTGTTGTTTTACCTCCACTCAAATATTGATGAATAGCCACTGTTCCTACTGTGTTGTGATTTGTTTTGCTCTTCTACTCTTATTTGGTCTATTGGGATCATTTATTGCTTTTCATATATTCCATAATTTATGTCATCATTCTGCTTAAGTAGATGGCATAGTTGGCCTGTATAAAATTTTTGTTCGTAGTCGGCTCTTTTCTTCTTGTTAAAATTAACAGCAGCTTTGAAGGAGCATTAGAATTCAATCCCTGTTCAGAGAAGCATTATGAATAAATTTGGCAAGCATAGCATTTTCATAAAATGTATTCTCACCTGGTAATAGTTATGTACAATGTAATAGGTTAATAGTGGCTTAGCTTAGCTTCTTGGTTCAGTTCAGAGAACATATCTAATTCCCATATAGTCCTTTGGTGCATAGATTTTATATGGGACCAAAGATCAGTAATAGACCACAAACTTTGCAGATTCAGTCCTTTACATCTTACATAATGTACTGCGATTCAGAACAACCAATTGTGCACCCAGCCAAGCAGATGGCAGCCCACACAAATACCACCTGATTGTTGAATTGCTGCTTACGATTATTTACAGTTAGTGCTTGGTGGCTGGCATCACATTGCACACTTAACTTGGTTACTAAATTAATCCATGTTTGGAGTTTGTTTATTCAGTTTTGATGCTGCCCAATTGCAATTAAACATCCACAAGCCCAGCCTATTCTTGTGAATTGAAGGATTTTGATCAAGCCAATCATCAGTTAATTAAGTTTGTACTACATGCTAAGCAACAAGAATACCATCCAAATTTAAAAGTAACCAAGCCATTGTGTGTATGTGTGTGGCTGCTTTGTCATTACTTTATTGCAGCTGAGCATGTTGTGCAAACCCAGCCAGGGAGACCAAGGGGTAGGGCAGAGAAGGTAGCAATAGGCAGAAGATTGCCAGGGGAACAGTGTAAAGAGCAGAGGTGGAATTCAGCAGGTTCTGACCAGTTCTGGAGAACCGGTAGCAGAAATTTTGAGTCGTTTGGAGAACCAGCAAATATCCCTGACTGGCCTCACCCCCATCTATTCTCTGCCTCCCGAGTCCCAGCTGATCGGCTGGGTCTTCTTTTGCTGCCCTGCACAAGAGAACAGAACTGGAAAGCAGGTTAGTGGGGTGGGGAGGGAATGAGATTTTGCAGTAACCTTCCCCCAGGGGTGGGGAGGGAATGGAGATTTTATAGTATCCTTCCCTGGAGTGGGAAGAGAATAAGATTTTGCAGTATCCTTTCCCTGCCACACCCGCTATACCACGCCACACCTGCCAAGCCATGCCCATAGAACCAGCAGTAAAATGTTTTGAATCCCACCACTGGGATAGAGGTAACTAAATTTAGCAACATTCGGAAACTAGAGCAATGCTTTTCTCATTATATCATGTTTATTTAAATAGAAAGATATCTTTCTGATAATATTTAGAAGAATTAGGGTTATCATATACCGAGTTCTCAATTAGAGACCAAATAAATAGTTCCATGAAAAACCTTTGAGAATCTGTCTCACTGGCATTGTAAGTGGCTTGCCATGTGTTGAAATCTTTATTGAAGCAATTCTGCTTCTTAAAGTCCATATGGCATGTTCTGATTATTCACTTTTTTGATATTTGCATCAGTGGTGAATATCTGTAGCTCAGGTGTAGGATGAGGGTGGAAGTTCATTCTCTGGGCTTGTGGTTTCTGAACATTTTGTTTACCAGCGTAGGTAATATCTTCAGCAGAATTTAGGAGATGTCAGTGTTCTTCTGTTTATAAGGGCTTCAGGCATAGGTGTGTCCAGTGAGGGTCTTGTGATGGGTCGGCTCTGAGTCATCAGTGAGTCTTGTGATAAGGTGATTACATCAGGTCAGGTTCATTGTGAGGTGAACTGCTGGTGGGGGGGGCGGGTTGTGAGAGTTGGTTGAGGGTCATTGCTGTCTCTGGTTGGCTGGGCAGTGGATTTGGATTCTGAGAGGTTCATAGGCTGGTTGTAGGTCAATGTATCTGTTGATGGAATTGCTTGTGGCTTTGATGAACTCATGAGCATGGTGGGTGGTACCATGGCCAATGAATTTTGTGTCGTTCCAATCAAACTGATGCTGTCGATGTGGGTGGAGATTAAGGATTTGGAATTGTGGCATTTGACTGCCAGCTGGTGTTTGTGATCCTGGTTTTTAACTTATGTGATGTTTGTCCTTCGATATTTGTTCTTTGATGATTCTTATTTTGAAGGGCTAGTATGGCATGCTATTGCTGAAACCAGTTATGTCTAATTTAAAAAAAACATTCTCTCATTCCCATGCAAAACAAAGGCAGGCAAGTCCACCCTTTGCTACCCAAGCCTCGATTTGTTTGTCCATCCCTGGCCACCAAGCGTAACTTCTGGCCAGGGCTTTTGTTCTAACGATGCCCGGGTGCCCCTCGTGTAACAACTCCAGTACCTTCCCTTGCAGTTTTTCCGGGATGACCACCCTATCCCCCCATAGTACACACCCTTTTAGTAGCGAGAGTTCCGTTTGCCAGTTCCAGAATGTCCTGAAAGTCTCGTCATTGTCCTTTTCCGGCCACCCTTTCTCCACCCAATGCAACACCTGCGCCAGACGTTTGTCTTTATTAGTTTCTCGGGCAATGTCTGACGCGGTTATGGGTAGATCGGGCAGAGTCTCAATGCTGAGGGTGGTCATCGTGGGTGCTGGGTCAGTGTCTGGTTCGGGTAGCAGTGAGCGGCTTAAAGCATCCGCATGGGTGATAGTCTTAACGGGTCGGTGTGTGAGCCGGTAGTTGTAGGCGGCCAGGAATTCAGACGACCTTGTCATTCTAGGAGATAGAATGTTCGGGGTGGCCCTGTTCCCTGCGAGGATTCCCAACAGCGGCTTGTGGTCGGTGATTATGATGAACGTCTGGCCGTAGAGGTGCTTGTGAAACCTTTTCACGGCGACGATAGCCAGGGCCTCTTTGTCCAACTGACTGTAGTTCCGCTCCGGTTTGGTGAGGGTCCTTGAAAAGAGCGCGATGGGTGCTTCTTTTACGTCGGGAAGAGTGTGGCTGAGGACGCCGCCGACGCCGAAGGGTGATGCGTCGCATGTGACGGCTAGTGGTAGGGTCTCGTTGTATTGGATGAGGACGGCATCCGAAGTGAGCAGGTCTTTGGTTTTCCTGAAGGCGGCTTCCTCGTGTTTTCCCCAAGTCCAGGTAGCTGCTTTATCCAAAAGCCTATGCAAAGGCTCCGCCGCGGTCGCCTTTTGGGGCAGGAACACATTATAAAAGTTAAGTAGTCCCAGAAATGCCTGCAGTTCCATTTTTGACTGGGTGTGGGGGCCTCTTTGATGGCTTTAATTTTGGTGTCGGTGGGGTGGATGCCATGCTGGTCTAGGAAGTACCCCAGGAATTCGACCCGCTCTGTGTAAAGTTGGCACTTTTCCCTCTTCACCTTTAGCCCGGTTTCTTTGAATTTCATTAGCACCTCCCTTAGGCGACCCTCTAGTTCAGCCTGGTTGGCTGCCGATACCAGTACATCGTCGAAGTAGGGTACCACCCCCTTGATGCCTTGTAAGAGTCTCTCCATGAGGCTCTGGAAAATTCCAGGTGCCACACTGACTCTGAACTGGAGTCGGTTACATCGAAAGGCTCCCCGGTGAGTGACTATGGTTTGTGCCTCTGCGGTTTCTTCATCGACCGGCAGCTGCTGGTATGCTTGGGCCAGGTCGAGTTTCACAAAAACCTTGCCTCCCCCCAGTGAGTGTAGAAGATGCTGCACTACTGGGACAGGGTAAGCGCTTTGTTGCAAGGCGCTGTTTAGAGTAGCCTTATAGTCCCCACAGATTCTCACTGACCCATCAGGCTTGACTGGGGTGACTATTGGGGTCTCCTACCGGGCATGGTCTATTGGTTGTAGGACCCCTTGCTTGATGAGCTTGTCAATTTGCTTGTCAATTTTTGGCTTGAGTGCGAAAGGTACCCGCCTTGGTTTTAGGCCTCTCAGGGGAACGTTTGGCTCTAGGCTGAAGGATATAGGGGGCCCTCGGTACTTGCCTAGGGTGCCGTCGAATACTTCTTGGAAGTCCCATGCCAGTTGCTGCTCCCAGTCAGCCTCGGCGATGTGGTCGATGCCCGTGACTTCGATGCCGAGCAGTGCGAACCATTGCAGTCCCAAAAGGCTGGGTCGGTCTCGATCGACGATTGTGAGGGGAAGTTTTGCAGTGCGTCCTTTAAAGGTTACTCTAAATTGTCCTGTTCTGACTACCGGGATGCGGTTGCCCTGGTAGTCTTTAAGGATTAGTCTCTGGTTCTCCAGTCCCCTCCTTTGGATGGTAGGCACCAAGTGTTTTATTTCCTGCCAGGCGACCATGGAGAGGTAGGACCTGGAGTCCACCTCCATCCTGCAAGGTTCACCTTCGATGCCTACCTCCATGTAGACCTTGCGGGCGTCGGTGGTTGTTGCGTGGCCAACGATGACCGTCTGGTGCGTTTCTTCCCTCCGCTGGGTCTCGCCACCTCGTCAGGCTCGTCTGCTCTGGTCCCAACAGCTGTCGGCTGGGCAATCTCTGGTTCTGGGTGGTGTGCTGTCCCATCTCCGCTCGCTGTGGTCCCACCGTCTAGGGCTGTAGGCTTTCTTAAGTCAGCAGACATGGGCGATGTGATCCTTTTTGTCACAGTGCCGGCAGACTGCATCAAAGAACCGGCATTCGGCTCTAGGGTGGTCGCTTCCACAACCGGCACACGCGGTCCCCGACTTACGACCCCGCCGGCTGCGCTGGTCGCGTCCTGCCTGGAGCCGGTGGATTTCCTCCTCCTTGTCCGACGTATCAGAGGTGGAGTGGAATTCGCCGTGGTGGGTGGTCATTTCAGGTTGGGCCTCGGTCGCCCATGCAGGGTGGTTGTTCGCGGTGCGGTCCCCGGCGTCCGGTCTCCGCATGCGGTTTGCTGACTGCCTGGTGGCTTCGGCTGCGGTGGCTTCGGTGATGGCATCGGTGAGGGTGATGTTGCCTTTGGCCATCAGTCGACTTTGTAGGACGGGGTCCCGAAGCCCGAGCATGATTCGGTCCCACAGAGCCTCGTCCATGTTGGAGAACCCGCATAGTCCTCCTGGGCTCCGCAGCTCTGCAACAAAGTCACAAAGGCTTTCGCCCAACCGTTGGTCCCGCCAATAAATCTCGTGCCGTCAGATGAGGGTGGGCACGGCGGGAGCGTAGTGCCTTCGGAGTAAGGGCTCGAGGTCATCCCAATCCCTTGCAGTGACGTCAGCGGGTTTCGCTAGGGCTTTCGCCATCTTGAACACTGCGGGCCCGCAGTGTGTCAGGAAGACGGCTTGTTTCTTCGGCCCGGTGGCGTCCTTCATGTCGCTGCATTCGAGGAACATGCGGAATCTGTCCATGTAAGATTCCCAGTCCTCGTTAGCGGGGTTGAAGGGTGCGGGCAGTGCGATGCTGGCCATCTCGTCGGGTTTGCTGGCTTCCTTCGGATACGTGCTTCCGTTGGATCCTGATTCAGGATCAGGATCCCACCCTCGTCGCCAGTGTCGTGTCCGTCGGGAAAGAGACCAGGAGTCGGTGACTAGGTTTCAGCTCTTTATTGGTCCCTGGAACCGAACTGGGTTCCAAGGAAAAACTCTCGGCTTTTTATTTCCAAGCCGAGGTGGCTGTGGCCAATGGCACCACTTTGAATCTCCCGCGATTCGAATCCACCAATCGCGGGAGGTTCTTAGCGGGCCAATCAGCGTGGCTCGCCCAACCAATCAGATCGCCCCGCAAACGCGGGGCTTTCAAGAATGTAAATGAGGGTACAGAACACTTCCAACTTCTTTGTTGAAATAAAGCAGGATAAAAAGGAATTGCAACCAATCCCAGGACTGAGAAACTTGTGATTCTCTGAAAATTGTACTGTAATGCTGATTGGGTTTTTTAAAAAATTAACATTGCCCAGAACAATAACCGAAAAGCTATAAGCACATTGCAGTGAACAAATCATAACTGCATGGAAATTAATTAGAAAAATTTAAACTGTTTTATCTAATCACAACAGAGTTTTGTTGTAGTGAATAAGATTTATGATAATTCTATCTTTTCTTATTTAGTTTGTGTGCTTGCTTTATAGTGATTCTTAGCAAAAGTTACATTGTATTACAAAACATAAGCATAATGAAATCACTAAAATGAAAGGAATAAAAAAAGAAAAGCCTAAAAGCCTGTAAACAAATAAGCAACACAAAATAATTGATTTAAAGCACTTTATCTTTTTTGGACTAAAACAGGGCAACAAATAATTTGATTTTTTGAATGAAAGCACCAAATTCAATTTATCTCTAAAGACTTCCTTCCATGTAAATTCTTCAAAACTGTCCAATTTACCTTTATAAATTTTTACTATTTTATGAATTTATTTATGATCTGTGGGAGAGAAAAAGATATTTATTCTGCAGCGCCTCTAGAAATGAGGTCCAGATAAATAAACATTATGAAATGTTATTATACTGAAGTGTAACATATATAAGAATCATCCTGCTTGGCTTTGGATAGCAAGTCCATATTTTATTATTGTTGAGTTGGCATTAAAATTAAATATAAGCTTCATTTTCTTTGAGGATTTATTACTTCTTGGCTGTGATAGTCACTTTCAAATGAAGAAATAAAGCTGGAATAAATGGTACAAATAGTAGGAAGGCAGGACAGTTTTAAGTTTCTGCTTGTATCAGCAAGAAAAAAAAAGTAGCCAGGCACATTATGGCATAGCTGGCTAGAGAATTCTGGGAGTTGAAGTCCACAAGTCTTAAAGTTGCCAAGTTTGGAGGCCTCTCTTCTATAGTATCAAGATATATCTAAGGTTCATTCAGAACAATTTGGATGGGAATTCTGCTTTTTAAAAAAATATTTAATCTTTAAATATTCCCTATTTATTATTTATGTTGGTTAATGGCAAATCATTTTCAAATCGCTGATTTGCAACCATATTGGATGGTGTATATTTCCAAGGCTATTGGATATTATCTTTTACTTTCCAGTAATGGAAGCTGAAGGTTTTCATTTGCATGAACTGTGCCCTACGTAGACATAATCTAGATTAGTATTTCCCACTTAATGTACCTAGATGTTAATTTAAGAATTGCTGGTTTTGAAACCGATGACTGACTTTAACATGGCTTAGGAAACACCTATTGAGGGAGATTGCTGTATGCTTGACTATAAAATAAATGATTCTTGTGGTCAGTCATTACTTACAAAAAAAATGGGACAAATAGAAAGCAAAAATAGAATTTGAAGGACTTCCTAACTTTACTCAAATAAATGGCAGAGATACAAGTTGATGGCCCAATCATATTTCATATGTGATTATTGGGCCACCTATTTCTAACCAATAGTTCAGTACAGTGGTGGGATTCAATTTTTTTTTTTTTTACTACCAGTTCTGTGCATGGCTGGTGACCATGGCAGGGGAAGGAGACTGAAATTTCCAGTCAGAGGTGGTATTTGCTGGTTCTCTGAACTACTCAAAATTTCCACTACTGGTTCTCCAGAACTGGTCAGAATCTGCTGAATATCACCTCTGGTTCAGTATAATAGATGATCTTTATTTAAACATATGACCCTGCACTGCAAAAATACTATTCTTAGTGTCATTCCTGTTTTACCTGATGATCATAATAGAAGTGTTAAAATCATTTAAGCTACACCAGAAAAAAATAAATTCTTAAATGCTTGCAATCACTGGTGAATCATTAATTATTGATCGGCAGTAGTTTCAAAATAAGGGAACAGTGAAAATGTTATATTGCAATTTTTGCAGCAACTGTTATTGTTGTCCTTTGCAAATTTCAGAAATGCAAAGATAGCAAAAAGCCAACATCTGTAAATGTTATATCCATCCTGCTTAAAGCAGTTACTTTACCTTTCAGTAGGAGTTAAATTGACTTACTAAGGTAAACCTTAAAAAGGGCTCGTGTACTTATGGAAAATATGCAGTAAGCTGAATGTAAATCAGGACATACTTTCTAGATGGCTACTTCCTATATTGCTAAGTCTAGGGTTCCACTTCAGAGTGTCAAGCTTCAGGCTGTTGAAAGCAGAATAATACATCTCTAAGGGGGTCTGTGACAAGTACTTAAAGAAAGCTGATATATGGACAGGCAGGGTTTGCATCTATTAAGGGAAGCATCCATTGTGTTTTGAAGCTAGATAACACTGGAAAGGTGGCAGGAGGGATGTAAGATTTACACGGAGAGTTGAAAGTTCTACTTTTTTATATTTCATTGGGTATTTTACAATACTTCTCATCAGCAATTAATATGGTTAAGACTGGGGGAGGCAACACAAACAGAATTTCATTATAGGAAGGAATGTTTGTTTGGTTTGAAATGGCAAACAAAAATAAAAATGCATTGAAATACACTTAAAATTTAGGCATTTAAAAAAAATCTTGACATATTAATGTAGAAATGAATCAAAACAAATTTAGAAGAATAAAAGAGAACAGACAAAAGATAATTCCTTCTATTTAAGCAGCCAGATACATAAAGGTGGGATATAAATAAATAACATATAATAAGAGATTTGGAAAGACCTTGGAGGTCATCTAGTCCAACCCCCTGCTCGAGCAGGAGAATCTATTCCAAATATTAAAATAAATAGTAAGTAAATAAATAAATACATAATCAAATTCTTGTTTTCCCTTTATATTCTGTATCACTCATTATTAAGTAAAGAAAGAAGAGGAACTTCCCCACCCCTAAAACACTTCCTTTCCACCAAAATCTCTTGATTGAACCATTCTTTGTGATCCATTTCTGGGCTACAGCAGACAAGTTATACAGATATAGAGTTGGCTTGATATCAAACCAACTCTATCAAACCATATCACAATATCATAATGTTTGATATTTGATATCACAATATCATCTGGAACTTTGGGCAAGAGTGACCACATCATATTGAAATTCAATGTAATGTAAACACAACCAATAGAATATGTGTTTGTTAAATTTTAAAAGAGCTGATTTTAATAAATTTCTGAGACTGCCTAAGAAAAATTCCATAGATGAAAATTCTGAAAGGGAAAATAACTCAAGAAGCAATGGAAACTCTGAAAAATATAATTGTAAAAGCCCAGTCCAACACAATACCCTTGAAAAAGAAAAACAAGAAATCCAAGAATAAACCAGCATCATTGCACAAAGATCTCTCCAATAAACTGAAAAACAAAAGTTGTTTCTGATAAACTATAAAGGATAAGTTCATAGAAAAAGGGACACCTAACTAAGGCAGAATATCAAGCAGAATCCAGGCAGAATCCATACCTGAGTTTTATTAGATATTTCTTCCCAGAGGACTGACATTTCTGTGTGAGAAAACTAAAGCCATGTTTGATGCTCCTGCCTCTATTCACACATATAGCAAGTATTGAAGGGGCTTTATCATTACATTTTGTGATTGTGATTGTGATGTAGAAGAAGGGAAGTACATTTCCAAATGGAAAAAAAATGAAAATTCATCAAAAACAAACAAAAGTCTGAGATTAATAAAAGTCTGAATCAAGCCATAGTAACATCAGCATGCCACAATATCATATCATTAGGACACCGTTGTGCAAATGAGAAGAATTATGTATTTCTGTAGTTAGAACATGAACCACAATTACATAATTCAAATAATTTGCAGAATAGAACCATGATGCTTGTAATATGACACATGTGATGTCACTCACCCTGACCTCCCCTGTCCAACATAAAAAATTGCATACACGCCTAACAGATGAGCCTTAAATCTTTTCATCTCATCAATTACTAGGAGATTTGATTCAGAATATCAAATTTATCAACTCAAAATATCTGAGTTGATAAATTCTGCCTAAAAGTACTCTTCATGTGTTATATGCTTTATTATAAAATTTCAACTGAGTCCATAGCACAGACAAATTTGACCAAGAATGGGAGATTTTGAGTTTTAATTCTGCCTTAAACACAAAGACAGATGGAGGATTTTGGCCAGCCACTCTCCTACAGCACTAGGAAAGAGGCAATGTGGCAAACCACTTCTGAAAAATATGTCAACTATAGGGACTAGGGGACTCAAAATAACATTGAAGGATTCAAAAAATTTTTTTCAAGGTGATCAAGTAGCAAGACTGCTAGAAAATATACCAAAATAGAGAATTTTCTTCATCTGAGGATTAATAATATTTGGAAATGTTAACCCTGCAAAGGTTAGAAATGTTATGGATACTAACAGATTTGTAATAACCAGCAGTAAAAGTCCTTTAATGAATTTGTAAAAACAGGAATTATCATCAGGATTTCCAGGGCCATCAGGAATTGAAAGTTGGACTCCATTTGATATCATTGATTTAATCTTTTACTTTATTTAACAAATTTATAAGTTGGCCATTTCACTATCAAGTAACTCTGAGCAGTGTATCTTAATACATGTGTTGCCAGTTTACTGCAGTTTGTTTGAAACCAAACTTTTTCTTTTTTAAAGACACAACAGACTGGGTTTTTTTGTGATAGGGTGGATAGAAAAGAAAAAAAAAATCTCTGGCCCATATTTCTTTTTGGTGACTTATGTCTGGAAGGGAATTTGGCTCTGAGAAAAAAAAAAGGGCTCCCTCCTTATCTTCATCATTAAAACTCTCTTAGATGGTAGGGCTAGATTCACGATCCATTTGCTTCTTCCCAGCCAGCAGCTAGTTGGCACATAATGTCCAATGTCTCTATCTATTAGAGGAACTCTCCGTGATGCCAATTGAGAAAAACATGAGCTGCATATTAGAAAATTCTCCAAGTGACCTAACAATGGCTGCACTTTGAAATCTTTGCTCAGTTTGTCCCTTGCTTTGCTATTATATCTGCCTAAGAGGGGAAGGCAGTGGAAGAAAGAAGAAAATTTAAATAAAATGAAAATAAAATATATTTGTTGTTTTATTGCAGTATTGAAGGTGAGAGCGAGAGAAAGGGAGGGAGGGAGGGAAGGGGAGAGAGAGATACATCAACTCCTTCATTTAAAACAGTTTAGTACAGTAGTACTCAACTTACAATCACAACTGAGCTTAAAATCTATGTTGCTAAGTGAGACATTTGTAACTGAATTTTGCCCTATTTTACGACTTTTCATAAATATGAACCACTTGTCAAGCATTCAAATGTAAATCACATGACCATGAGGATGTTGCAATGATCGTACATGTGAACAATGGTCATAAGTCACTTTTTTCAGTGTTGCTGTAACTTTGAACAGTCACTAAATGAACTGTGGTAAGTCGAGGACTATAATCATCCAGTAGGAAACCATGTGGGGAGTGGGAAGTGTAAGAAAAGATAGCAGCTGAAATTGTGAAAATAAAAGCCCACTCCCTTTTTTCCATGTATTGCATGATGACACATGTAAAAAAAGGCGTGGTCTTTGTGAAGTTGCTATCTTGACTCTTCTCATCCTCTTCACTGAAGATGCCCTAGAAACACATCAATGCTTAGCATTTATATGAAATTTGGGGTCACTGGGAATATATAAATCAAGGGATGTGTGGTTGAAGTAAGGGCAAATGTCATTTGTCAGAATTTAATTTGAGGATTGCACATTCCTTCCCACTAAATTGCATTGGCTTATTTATTTATAATTTATAGTTTCCTTAACCATCATTTTGTAATTAAACTAGAACTGTCCACCTCTGCATTATGTGAAGCCATAACCACGATTTGGGAATAATTGTGTTTACACAAGCTAGAATGCGACTTGTGTTGGTTGCACCAAGACACAGATCCAACCTAAGGGTTAGATCCAGCCCACAGGGCCACCCTGGAAACAGCAAAAGACCGGCCTGTGGTGCTTCTGCCAGCGAAAATGGGCTCCTGAGCTCCATGGCCTCCTGCAACCCTCTGCCAGCAAAAACAGAGCTCAGGAGGGCTGCACATGGCCTTCCTGAGCTCCATTTTTACTGGCAGAGGGTTACAGGAGACAGTGGCCACCAAAAACGAAGCTTGTGAACCCATTTTCACTGGCAGAGTGCTTGGGCCACCATAGGCGCTCTTGACAGGTATGACGTCAAGTTGGCCATGCCCACCCTGGCCACGCCCATCCCAGCACCCAGAGGTCAAACACAACCCTGATGCGGCCCTCAATGAAATCGAGTTTGACACTCCTGGTATAGAGATATAATATGTCTGGCTCAGGTGAATTGGTCAATTCCTATTGCAACCAATGAATCAAACTCAATTGATTCCCCAAAAAGCAGACCCTGCACTTGCAGGAAATACGCTAGAAATGGGGGGAAAAAAACAGAAAGATGAACAGATAGATATAATCTTGCAGTCTATTTAATCAAGGAAAGCCATGGAGAAAAGCTCTCACTGTCAGGAAATGCCATGTGATCTTTTCATTGAACATAAATTTGATTATGTATGGAAGACACCAGGAGAAAAATAAAAGCAACCTAATCTGAAGGAGCTACAAACTTTTTACTACAGCCTGCTGCAAGGAAACTCTTCTTAATGGAATAGTATTTATAAAACTCATGGTCCAATGGAGATTTAAGAACTGTTGGCTGTCTTGTTACCTTGGCAACCAGCAGTAATTGACACTGATTGCTAGACGTTGTCAGGAAGCAGCAGAATGTACCATTTTCAAGAATGTTTCTCTGGAAAACATAAATTAGTCACCTTCCCAAAACAGATTTGCAACCCTATAGAAAATACAAAAGACATCCTTGAACAGCACCTGCATGCTTAAAGGTCACTCATTTGTGTCTTTTCCACAGATGATTTATAAACAATGTTCTTTATTCCAGATGCTGAAAATAGCTTACAATTTCCCATAAGGGACACATAGTGAAATGGCCCTCATAATGATTTCAGCCCTTTTGAAATGACATAGGCTTGGCTGAGTGGATTTGCCAACATCTTAGCATTTATACAATGCTTTAGCCTGTCCAGAGTAATTGAGATAATTTGGTGCACTAATTCCAACAGCAATCTTGCTATGCAATAAAGACAATCTGAGAACCAAGAGTCCTGGGGTGTTTCTCTAAAATGATTCTGCCAAACAGAGATTTTTAATGAAATAAAATAGAAATGTTATTGCATTAAAGAGATTATTTCATGTCATTAATATTGAAAAAAAAATTAAATCAACCTTGGGTTTGTTCTGGTGCTATTTAGTTTCTTTTCTCTTGGTTTCTTGGTTCATGGCCCATAGCATCTACATTCAAGGGCCAAGTGCTGTTTTCTCTTCCAAAAATGCTACATATAATATTTGTTTGTTTGATTGACTGGTTTTTATCCCACTTTTATTATTTTTATAAACATCTCAGTGTGGCAAACATACCTAATACTCCTTCTTCCTCCTATTTTCCCAACTATAATACTGTGATTTGAGTTGAAAGAGAGTGATTGGCCCAGTCAACTTTCATGCTTAAGGCAGGATTAGAACTCACACTCTCCTGGTTTTCGCCTAGTGCCTTAACCACTAATAGAAGCTTGCCATTTTTCCTCAGAGGAAGAGCTCAAGGCTTGGGGGAAAAGCTGTCATTTGAAATAACGGCCTTGAAAATAAGACAGGGAACATGTTTGCTTAATTTATTTTTTAAGTGAGCTTATAAAATTGTAGTTTTCACCATCAACTAGCTATTTTGGGCCTGAAAACTTCCTGTGACCACTAATTAAAATGTTCAGTGTCTCTTTTTTCCCCATCTGGTAGTCATCAGTATTCTTGGCAAATCATGTATGTTAGGCTACTATTGATGTGTGGACTTCCACTGTTCTGGAACAGATTTTGTGTTGTCATCTTCCAATGAAATATTCACCTTTGAGGGGAAATATTCTTCAATGAAATATTCAATACATATCTTGCTAAAATTAAATATATAAAATGAATTTTTATTGCATTAAAATAAACGAGATCTGAAGAAATGTATGCAAAAATGGGTGTGAGTTTTTACAGTTAAAAACCTCCTTGACTACTATGTTGGGGGGAAAAAAGACAAAAGCATTGATGCTTCAGTTCTGATGTGCCATTGAAATATTTCCTTCAAGCTGAATATAGCTAGAAAGCTAACTTCAGCAAACTCATCAATAAAAGTATCTCTTCTGAGACTCTACTTTTAAAGTGACAGAAAGATGAGAGGTGAAAAAGATAGGAAGAACTTTAATTTTCATGCTCCAGTTATTTTTGTAGATCAGTTGGTTTGGAGACATAGTGACTGAAGAGCACCAAACTAGACACAGTTGTAATTGGGCACACTATTTAATTACTCTATTATGATTTGTAAGCTTCATAATTTTAGCTAATAATATACTCCTGCTAATGTGATAATGGGTGGCTGTAGAAATGGCATGCTTATGGCACTGAGGAATTCAAAAATGGATTAGAAGATAAACAATTACATATTTTGTGTTTGATCTTCCTCTCCTCCCTGGCCAATTAGAGGATTCTGTATTGCCAAATCAACTTTGATGTTGCAAAATTCAGATGTGTACTTCACTACATCTTGGGTGCTCTGAAATACAAAGACTAGCATTTATAGAATTGTGACATCATTATCTAAAGATTCATCATTAGTAGTGAAATTAAAGCACATTTAGTAAATGGCAAATTTGAATCACTATATGACTGCATCAACAACATTCATTATATTGCTCCAAACATTAAGGTGAGACAATTTTGCTGAATGACATAAAAATGTCAGAACTGCTGAACTTTGATGTGCCATTAAGTGATCAATGAAGGTTACAGATTTTGGTTAAATGATGCTTAATTGCATGAGGTCAATATTTGTTACTTCATCAGGAGAATAATTAATCGATCAATACAGGATGCCTGAAGTTACATGTATGTATGTTCCTATATATGTGCCTGTATAAGTATAATTATTTCTTTTCTTCATTCAACTTGGCTATGCTTAAAACTGCAGCTTCATTAACCCACTCTATGCAGAATTTATTTGTGAATAGAACACTGTAGCAGAAGGAGGAAAAAAAGGGAGAGGTAGCGGGAGGAAAATAGCCCTGCAAAATGCACTTATTGTAACCTTGAGCTGCCTGGAAGGAATGCTTCTAACAAGCAGAGTGCATTACTATTAGTTTCTCCCATCCAGACCATCATCACACTCAGCTTTGGAAATAATTACATGCAATTTTTCTATTTTGCTGTTGGGCTGCATGACACAATGTTCTACCTACAGAATGACTCTATGGACCTCTTCCATTTTTGTCTCTTACTGTAATTTGAGGGACAGACATAACTAGCCCATGGTGTGAATAATAATATATTTTTTTATTGAGTTCCCCAGAAGAAATACTGACAGTAACTTAAAAGTTCCCTTTTGTTGGCTTTTGCTTTCAGATTGCAGTCTGTCAATGCCCTTGTGAATTTTCCAAATATTAAAAAATGCAAATGCTCATGTTTAAGAATATTTTCAGTTGTGTTTACTGTCATGTCTTTTTCCTGTTCTTTTTTTTAATAATGTATCTATTTAACTGTATGAGTATTATAGCAATATTTCCTTGGGTTATATCTAATGTTGTCCATGTATTTGAAGAATGGCATTCTTTGAGTTCTTCTCTCCCATTATAACGCATATCCCAAAACTATTTCAAAGGAATATCTTGGAAGACTGGGCATGTGAACTTCAAATAAGTATGAGGGAGAGAAGTGAGATGGGACCCCCATTTATTCAAGAGGAAGTCTACTTGCTCAGTGAGGATGCAACTCTTTAACCTTAATAATATGATATGATATGTAAATATCATTCATAGAACAACTTCTCTCATGCATGCACGCTTTCTTACTCCTGAGTACCAAATTTTGATGGGGAAATAAAGATAAAGGCATTGCAGCATATTGATAATAATAAAACATTAAAAATCTACAGACACATTTATGTCTCTCTTTCTAAGCATCTCTCTCTTTCTCACACACACAAACACACACATGCATAGACTCACCCAAGATCTAAATCAAGTCACGGAGACACAGGGCACCAAAATATGTGAATTAAATCAGCAACATAATCCCCTGCTAGGAATGATGACAATGATGATTATGAAACATCATAATAGCATTGGATTGTGTAACTTTTTTAATTATTAGAGTGTCTTCCTTCCTTCTTCCTTTTTTAGATTTTAATTCTATCTTTCATTCAAGGTAATGCATATATCGTTCCCTTCTTCTATATTTTCTCAATATGTCCACATATATAGTCTCCCTATTCTACTACACCTCACAAAATAGTTATGTGAAATTTAGAGAGTAAATAATAAAAATTAATTTTTTAGTAATTTTTAAAAGAATGTTAGAGAACTGGCTTCCGGTTTCGCGTGGCTTCGGGGCAGCAGGAATTCGCGACAGCTCGCGATTCCTGCTGTGCTAGCCGTCGAGGTACCCCCGATCCAGATGGGTCAGGGGGATATGGCTGCCCTGTAGGGACAGCTGAAGAGAGAGGGGAGTCGGACAGGGAGATGGGGGTGTCGCAGACCCCCCCCTTCTCCGGAAAACCCCCTTTTTCCCAAGGCGGTGGAGCGGCGGTCAGCAATGGCCGCCACGAAGAAGCCAGCAACCGGGTAAGATTGCGCTGGAGGAAATGTGAAGAGTGAAAGTTTTGTCTGAGCCGGGTCAAGTAACATCCTTTAAATTGCCTGGAACTGAGCTGTTTGAATTGCTGGAGGATACATTGTATCCCTAAGAAGAGCGAAAGTGGCGGAGAAGCTGTTAAAGGGAACTTTTGTTTTTTCTTCACTCTCCCACCCCATGGAAACAGCAGAAATGTTTGGATTTATTGGACATTGAAAGTGAATTGTTTTGAGAGTTGAAGCTAAGGGACAAAAGGATTCTTGGACATTGAAAAGTTTAAGAGATTGGAAAACCCTTGTTGGAGGTATGGATTTCTGATTATTTAAAATTGACATTGCAAGTGGGAAGGGAGAGGAAAAAAAATTGGAGCAGAAGCTGAAAAAGGAGGAGATTGCCTAAAATCCCAAAGAAAGATATATGGTAATTGGACCTCTTTGTTTAAACATTAACCCCAGAAAGAGAAAGAGAAGAAGGAAGAAAAGTATTAACTTTTGGAACTTTTTTTTAATTGTTTTTGATTAAAAATACTTGTGGTTGTTTTGGGAAAAGTTTCTCTTTTCATAATGGCATCGTTTGTGGATGAACTAAAGACTGAATATCAAAAATATAAAAAGGAAGATACTTTGGGCGCTTTGTTTCAATTCTTAGAATGGCATTATGTACTTATGAAAAGTTGATTACGCACCAGAAGGACTGGGACAAGGAAGAAGAGGAAGAAGAAGCCATCTTTGATGAACAATGGGTCCCTTCCGGAGAGGAGGAGAAAAAGGATAAGAAAAAGGGGATTTTAAGAATTATAAAAACAACCAAGAAAGAGAAAAATGAGCGAAAAGGTGGAGGCAAGGTTAGAAAGCAAAGGAAAAGGAGTAAGAAAAGGGAGGAGGAAAGACAAAGGGGTAAAAAGGGCAAGGAGAAGAATAAGCAAGAGAGAAAGGGGGGGAGGAGAAGCCTCAATGGGGGGAAGCAAGATCTAAAGAAAAAAAGTTTATTTAGAGACAATGGGTGAATTTAATTTAGGATAAAAGAGGGATTCTGGAGGGTACATAAGTTTGTGTTTTTATATGTGTATTTAGAGTATAAAAATCATTATGTAATTTTAGAATCTTTTAAACAGAATCCCAAGAAAAATTGTTATACGAAGTACTTTTAAGTTAGGGTAATGAGTTATAGACGTCACTCCAATTGGTGTATAGGAGAAGTATAGTAAAAGAAAAAAGATGAATGGATAGTTGGAAATAGAACAGACAAAGAATGTTATTGAAAATGGTAATAAGATATGGAAGGATATATAAAGGTTTTGTTATGGTTTTTTTTTTTGGATTTTGTATATTGATAAAAGGCAATAAAATTTTAATTAAGAAGAAATAATTTGGATGAAAAGGAGAAGTAGGGATAAGATATGAAGTTAAATAGATAAAGTATTGATACTATAATTTGGAATTGTTATGCTCTATTGGTTTTTTATTATTATTTTTTCCTAGAAAAGAATTTATAAGCTGTTATGCCTTGCATTGTTTTTATAAAATTGATAAAAATGGTTTTTATATATATATATAAAAAAAGAAAATGATAATAAGATATGGAAGGATATATGGGATGAATATGATGTTTGAATTTGTGTCTGTGTGAAGAGTTTTAACCCGGGATCAGACAACCTTCAGAAAAGATCTTTTAGTTTTGTTTATGTTTTGTGTTTTGTATGTTTGTGTATTGTGTCTTCTGTAAAATTAATAAAATTTGTTTAAAAAAAAAAAAAAGAATGTTAGAGAACTTAGTGGTTTAAGAGGTTTTATGTGTGTGTAGTTGGGGTGCCCAATTACCAAAATACCATTGGAAGTAATTTATTGGAACATTGAATGTTTTGTTTTGTTTTATAGTAAGCTATTATTTTAGCTGTAACTGTAAATTTCACCAAATAATCCTACATCAAACCAAAAATGTGTTGGTTTTTATTCGAATCAGAATCTGGCTTTGCTAAACTGGGAGCTTCAAAATGTCCCTGTCAGCCCTGAAGCCATTTTTATGTTGGAGCCATTTTGGGAGCTTCTTCAGGGCTGCCATGGTTGGACCATGTGATGGACTGAGGGGAAGAACTTTGGGGTTTGATTTGGGTGGGGAAAACTTCGGGTCTTCCAGAGTCGGGTTTTCCCCAGATGTGCCAATATGATATGCCTAATAAATCTATACTTTGAGGAAAATGCCTGCTTTGGAGTTTTGATTCCTTTGGTTGTGTTAGATGGAACCCTGACATTCCTCACTAATACATTCAACAAATGGTTCAATAAATCTCTCCTTGCCTTTTTTAACAGAACAACAATAACAACAACAACTCTTTGACAGATCTGAAGGCTACTCAAATTAGTAAAGGGGTTTTTGTATGCAAGTGAAAAGTAGCATTTACTATTTTTATAAAAGGAACTTCCTGAAACTTAGATGTGCAGCATCTTTCAGAATTGGATGGAAGTGAAGATGCAGTTTCTTTTCCCAAGGTAATGAAGTATTCTGCCTTTTTAAAAAAAAGAAATCTACTTATTCCCTTCCTTGAATGTGGCTTTAGAGATGATAAACTATATAAAAATCAAATGCAAAATATTGCAGAAGAAATAAACAGAAAACTTAGAGAACTTAGCTTTACTGAAAACTGGTATAGATTTTTTTTGACAAGGTTATATAAATTACTTGATCAATATTTGCTTATTTTAAAAACATTATTGTATTTTATGTTTCAATACATCAGATGGGGTTTTGAGCAGAGGTGTTATTCAGCCGGTTCTGACCAGTTCTGGAGAACTAGCAGTGAAAATTTTGAGTAGTTCGAAGAACCAGCAAATATCACCTCTGACTGGAGATTTTACAATATCCTTCCCCTACCACACCCACCAAGCCACACCCACAGAACCAGTAGTAAAAAAAATTGAATCCCATCACTGGTTTTGAGGACCAAGTGTTTGCTTCTAATATGTTACTTGATATGTAATATGTTCTAATTTGTTACTTGTGTGAATATTTTTGATCTGTCTAAGAGAGCAAATGTTGTCTTTAAGCTCAACACTTAATTGTTTACAGAATAGCAGACTTGGAAGGTACTTTGAAGGTTTTCTTAGTCCAATTCTCTGCTCAGGCAGGAGACTATAGCATTCCAGACAAATGCCTCTCCAATGTCTTCTTAAAAACCAAGATGGATCACCCACAATTTCTGGATGCAAGCTGTTCCACTGATCATGTATTCTCATTGTCAGTTTCTCCTTAGTTCTAAGTTGGATATCTCCTTGATATCTCCATCCATTACTTTTTGTTCTGCCCTTGAGGCCTTTATACAAAAGGTTAATACCTCATTTCTGTGATAGCTGATCAAATATTGGAAGATTGCTATCATGTCACCTCTAGTCCTTCTCTTTGTTAGACTAGAGTTACTGCAACTGTTCATCATATGTTTTAGTGGTAAATTAGATGCAGAAATGCTTGATATTTTTCTACAACTGTTCTTTTGTGTTCACTTATAAATAAGATAGCCCCGTCTAAACTTTATAAGGAGAGAACGACAGGGAGGGAGGGAGAGAGGTTCAGGCAAATTCTAGAAATGATCCAAGAAGTTTCCTGGCTCTTATTTCTCACACATCTCTACAAAGTTAAGAATGGAAGGGATGATGGAAAACTAGAATGGCACTGAAATAATCTTTGTAACTAAATGTTTTTTATAGGATTTCCACCAGGGATTTCATAGATTTGTGAAGAAGACACACAGGGACATCCATGAGTTACAGAAAACAGGATTAGAGTGATAGTTTAAGAAGAGACTTTTTTTTACCCCTGGCAGAATTAAAGCTTCGGGACTTCACTTCAAAAGAAAGATGTCAATAATACATCTTCCTTTTATGGCAGTGCCAAGCTGTGACAGTAATGTCACTACCTTACAACACAGGAGGCTTGCTCAGTGTGAGACACAATTTCTTGAAATGTCAGTGACCTGAGCTATTTCATCCTTCCATCAGGGACATCAAGGAAACTGTTTTTTTTTTTTTTTAATAAACCTTAGAATATTTAGGATAGTTCAAAGCAATACATATAGACTTCATCTTTGCATGGAAATAATCCACCATGAAAGTTCTTTATATAAAATAGACTTTTTCCTGTAATAAGTGAATCTAAATCACTCTTTCATTCATTAAAAATCAATATTTTTGGAGTCACATTTGACTTTTGGTGACTTCCTGACCATATAAACTTCAGAACAAGATGAATGTAGGTTGCCATTTCTTCTTCTAGGATTTTTTACAATATCTCATCCCCAATAAATATGTCAAAAATTGTCTAAAAAACTTATGAAATGTTCATATACCAATTTGTACATAAAGATGCAGATTTATAAATAATGAGATTCATTTTAATGAAAACTCAATACCAACAAATCCAATATAAATAACAATATGTTTTTTCTTGTCATATATTATGTGGTGAGTTCCAGTTTGCTTCATTTTTTCCTCCCTCTATAACAATAGTCAGTTTTTCTTCTTATACTTAGAGTGCTTTCAGATTTCTTGAATAATTTACTTATTTCCTACACTTATATTATTGCTGCAAAATGGCAGAGGGAATTGTTGATGTTATTCTGCTTCAACTTCACATCTCTTCCATTGTAACCTCCCTTGTGACCAGTGATTTTTAATCTGAAAAGCTCCACAAAAAGAGTTCTTCTTAATGCAATATTAGAAGACTGGGAATCTAGAAAGATGACAGCTACCAGAGAAATCCCTGAACAACAGGCTGCTTGCAGATATTTCTCAGCTAGCTTGCACCAATTTATTATTTCTTCTAAGTATTTTCAATGAATCTAAGAACTGCATCCTGTCCATGAGAATTTCATCAGATTTTGGGTTTTTTGCTGGATTCTTCCCCACCCCCTTTGTTTGTTCTGATAAACAAATGGAGACATTCTAGAGTTTACTTGATTAGATATATCTTAACATGTTTTCAACAATGATAAGACTAGATGCCTCTGGATAGTGAACCATTTTTCCTGTTCCCAGAAATATTTGGTATGTTGAAATATACTGCCTCTGAGCACTAAGGCTTCATATAGCATGCATGACTAATAACGTTTGGCTAAGCCTTTGAAAAAGCTTTGAAAGCCACCCAGACTAGTTAGACATCACTGCAGAAGAAATGAAACTCTGTCATTCCTTCTAAAAGTCAGTTCATTTGATCATCCTGACTTCTTGATCTGGGGCTGGCTGTCCAAAACACCAAAGTTTCCTAGTATGATTTGATTTCTTATTGTACCCTATGACCATTATTAAGTGTTGTACCTTACGATTCTTGACTCTGGATGAATGTATCTTTCTTTTATGTATACTGAGAGCATATGCACCAAGGCAAATTCCTTGTGTGTCCAATTACATTTGGCCAATAAAGAATTCTATCCTCTAAAGTGGAGCTGGATGTATAATTCTATGATGAAATTTACTTTTCACCAGATATCACTGCATTTTAATTCCAGAAATTTAGACATGATTTAATTCTGGGCCAGCCTTCTACTAGGGGCATGCATAAGCTCACCTACATGCCTACTGTCCCTGTCCTATTGTTTCTTTTATTTTTCTTATATGTATCCATGTATTCATAACTAAGTTTATATTTATACCTATTATCTTGTAAGCAATTGACAAATCAAATCAAATTTTTTTTTTAAAAAAAAGACATTTCACTAAATAGGAAATTTGGCCCCAGAGAAAAAGCTCTCAAATTCTACTTCCTTTTCTTCACTTGAAATACAAGAACAAATTAAATAACCTTCCATTTCCCATATTTGTGAGATACCCGAAATCATCCCATTAATGGCACGACTGCCTTTGACCAAAGAAAATGGCAAGCACAGCTGTAGGGGAGAATCTCTTGATTCAGGACTTCTCTTTACTCTTTTGACCTGGATTTTTGGCTTTGGCTGTGGGCATTCATGGCAAACATTGGAATAGATCCATTGTTGTAGCCATTTCCTCCATTCCCTTTGTTTGCATTGCCCTGTTTCTAGCCAGCTGCCTCTTGGGTAGTAATACTTTCTGAAAGCAGCCAGTTTAGCTGATTGCGGGTTTCTAAAGCAGACATAACTTGTAATGAAAAAAAAGTTGCTTCCTAGATTTATGGCCAGTGAGGTCTCTTTCTGAGATTAGTGGAACACAAAGCCGGTGTCACATTTTCCTTTGCCTTCCCATTGCCTGCGAGTGATGGGCCGAGATGATATCCCCTGCATAAATGGTAGCTGTTTGTTATATTGAGCAATAATTCCATATTGCCTCCAGTCTGCTGATGCAGGGAAAGTACAGATTTGTGACAAGGCATACATTTGCCAATATGTTTTATTTCCAATAAGGAGATGCTGTTAGAATGAAGGTTATACAGCAGCTCAAGATTATGGGTTCTGATGGAGAAGATGCTAAATAGATAAGTGTTGTTCTCCTTTTCCTGTCAAGGGGACTGCCTTAAGTGCCAAGACTTTGATCATAGTGACAGTTTGAAACCCCTTAAGGAAACTAGAATTGAGCACAAAATAGCTGACAGCTGTGGTTCACCTTCTCTCTCTCTGCCTTCCTTATTATGTTAACCTCTTGAGTATCCATGGAGTAAGGTAGGATTTATA
Source organism: Hydrophis major (assembly GCA_033807585.1). Taxonomy (NCBI): domain Eukaryota; kingdom Metazoa; phylum Chordata; class Lepidosauria; order Squamata; family Elapidae; genus Hydrophis; species Hydrophis major. The sequence goes on from CM066329.1 coordinate 350,987,153, forward strand.
TTGACTATAATATGATAAAGCTACACCAGTCACGAGTTCCTTTGAAAGACAACGTATATTCTTACCCCCCACCCTGGAAATGGCAATGAAAGAACTAAAGCCGCACAGCTTGACAATCAGAAAAGTCCTTTGTGAAAGTATGAATGTATCTTTAAAACTGGAAGGCAGAAAAAATGGAAGAATAAATGTTGAATTTCAGGGGTTGAATTTCTATAGAACAACTAGATGCTAGATTAAAGACAAAACAAATGTACCCTGAACATTACATAATTTGATGAAAGCAGTAACATAACTTTCTAAATTGTTCTATTCACTGCCTTTAGTCCTCTGTGAAGTTTAGGAGGGGGGCAAATAAAAAAAGGAAAATATTTCTGTAATTCACACACAGATTTTGGATGATCAGATCCTTTCAATAAAAAAAGATAGATAGGAAGGAGTGGACTTTAGATTACAGTGTCCTTGTAGGGAGGAGTTCTAATTTCTTTCATTGTTTTTGTGAAAGAAAGACTCCCTCACTGGCTTCTTTCTTTCTTTCTTTCTTTCTTTCTTTCTTTCTTTCTTTCTTTCTTTCTTTCTTTCTTTCTTTCTTTCTTTCTTTCCTTCCTTCCTTCCTTCCTTCCTTCCTTCCTTTCTTTCTTTCTGTCTTTCTCTCCCTGTCTCTCTCTCTCCTCCCTCCCTCTCTCCCTCCCTTCTTTTTGAAGAGTGATAATCTAAATTGATAATCAGGTGACTAGATGAGCAGATAATCAATGAAGTTGGATCATATGACCACTCTTTTCAAGGAAATGTAGAAAGCGGGCAGGAGGCTCCTCAGATCCTGTGTAGAACATCTTTATGTAGACATAGTCAACATCCCTTCCAATGTCATCTTCTTGCCATTTTATTTTGCAAAATTCTTTTACTCCTTATGGAAAGGGTAGAATAAAACATGCCCTTTATATATGGAGTAAAACTTTTAAACATAGTGGTAGTTTTAGAAATTAGGACATATTTTACTCTTCTTTTGCTTGAATTACAGTTTTATTACATTGAGGCTAACAAGGGACTGTTCTCCAGCATTAGTCATGTCTGCAGCTGGTCCAATGAAAAACTGTACAAAAGAGATGGTTTGCAGCCATCAAAGAAAAGGACTGATTTACTTGGCATTAAATTCATAGATTTCCTGGATAAACATTTAAAGTGAACAGCAGGGACAGAGAATTAATGGATTCAGAACATTTCTGTCCCCAGCAATCTAAAACTAATACCAGTGCATGCAATGTTTGTGCAGGTAAAATTATCAACCTTGATGCCAACCAAAACCAAGCATTTAATAGTAAGTGCCACACCCGTGCACTAATCAAACAAGTGGCAAGAAAGTAGGGGCAGGAAGGCACAACACAGGTTATGTAGACAGTAAACACAGTGTCAGACATAAAGATCTCAAGTGCCTATATACAAATGTACAAAGTCTGGGGAAACAAATAGGGTGAACTCGAACTACGAATACATGAAGGTAAATATGATATAGTTGGAATAACAAAAACTTGGTGGGATGAAACCCATGACTGGAACAGACTGGTAGAAGGATACAAACTATACAAAACAAAAACAAAAACCCAGACCCCGTAAAAGAGGAGGTGGAGTTGCATTGTATGTAAAGGACCACAATATTGCTACAGAAATGCATGAAACCAAAGATGAAAACCTCCTAGAATGCATATGGGTCAATATAAAAGAAAAAAAGAATGACATTGCCATAGGTATATATTATAGGCCACTCAATCAAGCAGAAAATATAGATGTCCTTTTTGCCAGCCAGCTAACAAACATATGCAGGAAACACACAACAATAGTAATGGGAGACTTCAATTATCCTGATGTCAATTGGGAAACTAATTCTGCACCAAGTGAGAAATCAAATAAGTTCCAAACCAACCTAGCTGACAATTTTGTTGTCCAAAAGGTAGAGGGTGAAACTAGAGGGAGAGCCATACTGGACTTAATTCTTACAAACAGAGAAGAAGTGATAGAAGGAGTTGAAACTGCAGGAATCTTGGGTGAGAGCGGGTGACCATGTCATACTAGAATTCAACATAACACAAACACAAGCAACAGAACATAATGACACCAGAGTCTTGGATTTTATAAGAGCTGATTTCAATAAACTGAGTGAGAACTTGGGAAAGATTCCATGGATGAAAATCCTAAAGGGGAAAACAACTCAAGAATATTGGGAAACTCTAAAAAGAATGATCGTAGAAGCCCAGACCAGCACAATACCACTGAGAAAGAAAAACAAGAAATCCAAGAAGAAACCAGCATGGCTACACAAAGATTTCTCTGGCAAATTGAAAGAAAAAAAGGACAAGTACAAAAAATGGAAAGAAGGACATACAACTAAGGCAGAATATCAGCAGATAGTCAGAATCTGCAAAGACTCCAAGGCTCAGAATGAACAAAGACTTGCAACAAAAGTCAAAGATAATAAAAAAAGTTTCTTCCAACATATAAATAACAAGAAAAAAAATCAAGGAAACAGTTGGTCCACTAAAGAGAGAAGATGGTAAGGAAGTAACAGGCAACAGAGAGAAAGCAGAACTGCTTAACTCATTCTTTGCATCCCTCTTCACTCAAAAAGAAACTATAGCTCAACCCACCAAAAACATAACTGTAAAAAACAGACCAGAAATAAAAGTTAAAATAAGCAAAAAAATAGTAAGAGAACTGATCTTGATGAAAACAAATCACTGGGGCCTGATGGATTACATCCCAGAGTTTTAAAGGAGCTGGCAAAGGTCATCTTAGAACCACTGCACCATATCTTTCAAAAATCCTGGAGCACCAGGGAACTACCAGAGGACTGGAAAAGAGCTGATGTGGTTCTTGTTAAGTCCTGGGCATGGGCGTAAGAATGGAGACGAGACATCGGACTGTGACTTCAGCTCTTTATTTAACAAGAAAGACTGGAACCAAAAAACCTGGACAGCAGTAGCTCTTTTATAGAGCTTGCTGCCATTAAACAACCAATGAACTGAGTCTATCGCTTTCACAAGCATCCAATCAGGGGCTTCCGTTAACAGCCAATCAGACTCACCAAGCCTGACCAATCACGACTCACTATTCATGGGCCAATAAGAATTGCAGGATTACAAGCCTGTTGTAAGATGAAGCTATTTTGGTTGTATCGCTGCAATGGTTTAATCCATAACACCCCTCCCCCCTTGGTTCCGTCTGAGGGGTGGGGTGACGTATTCACGCAGATAGGCAGGCCGCTTCACCTGTCTGCTCGACCTGCATTGTTCCACCAGGTTTCGTTCTGGTTCTGGTTCTGGTTCTGGCTCCAGTGGGCTGTTCGCTGGGCTGGATAGTGAAGACTGTAGTTCCGGGTTGCCCTCGTCGGTGCTGTCTTCCGGGTTCCCTGGATCCGCTTCCGTCATGGTGTTGTCACGTGGTGAGGCCGCTCCCCGGTCCAGTTCTCCCTCGGATGGTGAGTATCCCCTGGGCTGTTGGGTTTCGATTTCTTCTTCGTCCTCCTCCATGTTCCTTCCCCCCCCCCCAGCTGGAAGTTCCGGTGCTAATCGGGAACGGAGTTGGTCTATGTGTCATTTCCAGATCTTACCATCTGCCGTCTGTAGATGATACGATCGGGGTCCCGTAAGTTGCATTATGGTAGCGGGGACCCACAATGGGTCACCTGAGAAGTTTTTCGCAAACACGAGGTCATCTTCCTGGAATGCCCGACACTTACTGCTGGATCCCGGGGGCTGTTCTGGCGTGTAGTTTGGGTGGAGGCGATCAAGATGCAAGCGAAGTTTTCGGCCCATCAGGAGTTCTGCTGGGGTTTTGTTCGTGGTGCTGTTTGGGGTTATGTGTTGAATAAAAAGCATTCAGTTTATTTTGTTGTCAATGTCGCCGTGGTCCATTTTATGCAGGGTCTGTTTCACAAATTGAACCATTCGCTCAGCCCTACCATTGGCTGCAGGGTGAGCTGGCGATGTTAAAGCATGGCAGATGCCTCGATTTGCCAGGTATTGTTCGAATGGCAGAGCAGTGAATTGGGGGCCATTATCTGAGACAAGGACATCAGGAAGTCCGTGGGTAGCGAATAGTTTATTCAGTTTTTTAGTGACTGCATCTGTGGTGGTGCTTTCCATTTTTTGGACTTCAAGCCAGTTTGAATAGGCATCCACTGTTAAGAGGAAAGTGTGTCCTGTTGTGGGTCCCGCAAAATCGATGTGTATATGGGACCACGGACCTCGAGGCGTTTCCCACTGAGTTGGGGGAGTCTTTGGAGGAGCAGGGCGAGTCTCTTGGCATTTACTGCATTTTGCTACCCAAGTTTCTATTTGTCTATCTAAACCAGGCCACCATGCATAACTCCTGGCCAATGCCTTCATTCACATGATGCCTGGATGTCCCTCGTGAAACATTTTCAATACCCTATATTGAAGCTTTTCCGGGACTATGACTCTGTCTCCCCATACTATGCAACCCTTTTGGGAGAACAGTTCCGTTTGACGATTTTTAAATGGTTTAAACGTGTCATCAGTTTCACTGATCGGCCAACCGCGTTCTACCCAGCTGAGGACTCATGCCAAAATAGGGTCCTTTTTTGTCTCTAAAGCTATGTCTCGAGCGGTTAATGGTGGCGATTCGAGGGTTTCTATTTGTAGTATGGTTATGGTTGGAGCAGGGTCCTCTATAATGTCTGGCAGTGGCAAGTGGCTCAAAGCGTCAGCGTGGGGAATGGTTTTCCCCCGGCGATGTTGCAAACGGTAATCGTAGGTGGCTAAAAATTCTGACCAACGTGTCATTCTTGGTGATAATATATGGGGAGTTTGTTTGTTTCCCACCAAGATGCCAAGTAACGACTTGTGGTCTGTAATTATGGTAAAGGGTCTCCTATATATATATTCATGGAAACGTTTAATTGCGGATACAATAGTGAGGGCCTCATTATCAAGTTGACTATTGTTCCATTCGGTTTTAGACAAAGTTCTCGAAAAGAATGCAATGGGTGCCTCATTTCCATTTGGGAGGACGTGGCTTAGGCATCACAGGTGACATCACAGGTGACACAGGTGGTAAGGCATCACAGGTGACCGTCAAAGGGAAAGTTTCGTTGTACTGCATTAATACGGCATCAGAGGTTAAAAGGTCTTTTATCCCTTTGAACGCTATCTCTTCATGCCGTCCCCAAACCCAAGGAGACTTTTTATCGAGGAGTCTATGTAGGGGTTCGGCTATGGTTGCCTTCTGGGGCAAGAAAATGTTATAAAAGTTAATGATTCCCAGGAAGGCTTGAAGGTCTGTCTTATTTCTAGGTCTCGGGGCTTTTTTGATTGCGGTTAGTTTTTTTTCAGTGGGGTGAATTCCCTGTCTGTCGAGAAGGTATCCCAGGAATTCCCCTCTCTCTGTACAAAGTTGGCATTTGTCTCATTTTACCTTAAGATCTGCATCTTTGAATTTCTGCAGAACTTTTCTGAGCCATTGTACTAATACTTCTTTAGTGGGGGCAGCTATTAGGACGTCATCAAAATAAGGCACGATGCCTTTTATGGCTTGTAATAGTCTCTCCATTAAACTTTGGAAAATGCCCGGTGCCACGCTTACTCCGAATTGGAGTCTATTGCACTTAAAAGCGCCTCTATGTGTAACTATTGTCTGGGCTTCTGCAGTTGCTGCGTCCACAGGGAGTTGCTGGTACACCTGAGCTAAATCTAGTTTCGCAAATATTTTTCCGCTACCCAGGGAGTGAAGTAGGTGTTGAACCACCAGTACTGTATAAGCGCTCTGTTGAAGAGCATGATTTAGGATGGCCCGATAGTCCCCGCAAATTCTTAATGAACCATCTGGCTTCATGGGCGTTACTATCGGGGTTTCTCAACGGGCGTGGTCAATCAGTTCCAACACACTCTGGGCTATCAGTTTATCTAGCTGCTTGTCGATTTTAGGTTTTAAGGCAAAAGGTACTCGATGGGGTTTCAGCCGAATGGGAGCTACATCAGGGCTGAGATTAAACGATATAGGGGTCTCCTTGTACTTACCTAATGTTCCTGTGAACACATCCTGGAATTCCTAGATGAAGGCCTCTTCCCAGTCGTCATTTCTGGTATGGTGTATGCTGGCTAATTCAATTCCGAGTGGGGTGAACCACTGTAGCCCTAACAAGCTGGGTCGGTCACGATCGATGACAGTTAGGGGAAGCGTTGCTGTGCGGTCCTTGAATGATACTTGGACGTTGCTGGAAATGACAACTGGGATTTTGTTTCCCTGATAGTCTTTCAGGATGATTCGCTGCGTGCTGAGGTCCTGGCGGGAGATGGCAGGTATCAGTTGCTTGAGGGTTTTCCAGGATACCATCGACAGGGATGATCCGAATCGACTTCCATCACACATGGTCGATTCTCAATAGTAACCTTCACTCGTATTTTTCTTGCATCGAGCGACGAAGCGTGGCCGATGATTATATTTTGGTGGGCCTCTTCTTGTCTCGTTGAAAAGGCAGGTGCTTGGTTTCTGTAGTAGTAGCGGTTGTTCCATTGGTGGTTCAGACGGTCCCTGTTTTCAGGAGGTTTGCTTATCTCCTGACAGAGGTTGTTCTCCTTTTGGTTGGGACTGGATTCTCGTCTGCTTCTGCAGACCTTCGCGATGTGGCTTTTTTTTCCACAGTTACGGCAGAGTGCGTCGAGGAATTTGCAGTCCGATCGCAGGTGGTTTGCCCCGCAACCCGCACATTGGCTCACACGTCGCTGGTTCCTTTGCTCTCGTTCTGAGCGGAGCCGGTTGACCTCCTCTTCATCATTGTCTGAGGATGACTCGAGGTCTTCGTGGTGGGTAGTGGTAGCGTTCTTCTCAGTGGCGAGTGGTGCCTCGTTGGCGAGTTGGCAAAGCGGTGAGTTCACTCGGTGCATTCAATCGTCTGACTTTCTGGTTGCTTCTGCTGCAGTAGCATCGGTGATGAAATCTGTCAGGCTGATGTCACCTTTCACCATCAGCTTACTCTGCACGTGTGGTGCATTTAATCCCAGAACTATTCGGTCTCTTAGGGCTTCCTCTATGTTTGAAAAACCACAAAGGCCTCCTAGGTTCTGGAGGTCAGCTACGAAATTACCAACGCTCTCATCCTTCCGTTGGTCTCTCTGGTAAAATTCGTGTCTTTGTATCAGTGTAGGTACTGCGGGTGCATAATGGGCCCTGAGGATTGGAGCGAGGGTGTCCCAATCCATGGTCTTCACTTCTGCCGGTTTTGCTAGTGCTTTAGCCATTTTGCAAACGGCGGGGCTGCAATGAGTCAGGAACACCGCTTGTTTCTTCCAGATGTGGCATCTTTTAAATTGTTGGTCTCCAGGAACATCTGGAAGCGGTCTATATACGAGTCCCAGTCTTCGGTTGCCAGGTCGAATGGAGCGAGTGGTATGGCGCCGCTAGTCATCTTGCCGTCTGTTTCGTGCGCTCTTTCGCCATGTGCTCTTTCTTGTCTGATATGTTCTAGTCAGCTCTATTGTCTCCGCATCCCACCTTCGTCACCAGTGTTAAGTCCTGGGCATGGGCGTAAGAACGGAGACAAGATATCGGACTGTGACTTCAACTCTTTATTTAACAAGAAAGACTGGAGCGCAAAACCTGGGCAGCAGTAGCTCTTTTATAGAGCTTGCTGCTGTTAAACAACCAATGAACTGAGTCTATCGCTTTTACAAGCGTCCAATCAGGGGCTTCCATTAACAGCCAATCAGACTGGCCAAGCCTGACCAATCACGACTCACTATTCACATGTCAATAAGAATTGCAGGATTACAAGCCTGTTGTAAGATGAAGCTGTTTCGGTTGTATCGCTGCAATGGTTTAATCCATAACAGTTCTCTTCTTCAAAAAAGAAAAAAAAAACAGACCCAGGAAACTATAGACCAATTAGCCTAACATCAATACCCAGTAAGATACTGGAAAAGATCATTAAAAAACAGATCTGCCAACATCTAGAAACAAGTAAAGTAATAACTAACAGTCAGCATGGGTTTGTTAAAAACAGATCATGCCAAACCATTCTTATTTCATTCTTCAACATAGTAACTAAATTAGTAGACCAGAACAATACTGTGGACATAATATATTTAGATTTCAGAAAGGCATTTGACAAAGTAGAGCACAACCTACTTCTTAGTAAGTTAGAAAAAAGTGGAATAGATAGCACCACCACTAGATGGACTCGCAACTGGCTGACAAACCATACTCAACGAGTAGTCCTTAATAGGTCTAAATCTACATGGAGGAAAGTAAGCAGTGGGGTGCTACAAGGTTCTATCTTAGGCCCAGTACTCTTCAATATCTTCATTAACAACTTAGATGAGGGAAACTTACCAAATTTGCAGATGATACTAAGCTGGCAGGAATAGCTAACACCCAAGAAGATAGGCTCAAGATCCAGATGGATCTTGACAGACTAGAACACTGGGCCATATCTAACAAAATGAAATTCAATATGGAGAAAAGTAAAGTCCTACACTTAGGCAAGACAAACCAAAAGTACACATATAAATCAGGCTCAATAGCAGTAACTGAGAGGGATCTTGGAGTCCTAGTGGACAACCAGCTAAATATGAGCCAGCAGTGTGCAGCCGCCGCCAAAAAAGCTAATGTAATCCTAAATTGTATTAACAGAGGGATACAATCAAGATCAAGTGAAGTACTAATACCACTCTATAAAGCCTTAGTAAGACCACACCTAGAGTACTGCATCCAGTTACTCATCACACTATAAAAAAGATGTTGAGACTCTAGAAATAGTATAGAGAAGAGCAACCAAAATGATTAGGGGACTGGAGACTAAAATATACAACAAACGGTTACAGGAACTGGGCTTGGGTAGTCTAGGGAAGAGAAGGACCAGGGGAGACATGATAGCAGTCTTCCAATATTTGAGAGGCTGCCACAGGGAGGAAGGGTTCAAGCTATTTTCTAAAGCTCCTATAGGCCAGACAAGGAATAATGGATGGAAACTGAACAAGGAGAGATTTAACCTGGAAATAAGGAGAAACTTTCTGATAGTGAGAACAATCAACCAATGGAACAGCCTGCCCTCAGAAGTTGTGGGAGCACCATCACTTGAGACTTTCAAGAAGAGATTGGACTGTCATTTGTCGGAAATGGTGTAGGGTCTCCCACTTGGATGGGGGGTTGGACTAAATGACCTACAAGGTCCCTTCCAACTCTGATTATCTGTTAAATCTGTTAAATCTGTTATGACCTTCCCCAAACTGCTATCCTGCAGGTACAGGTAGGCCTTGAGTTACAACCACAATGGAATCCAAAATTTATGTGGCTAAGTGAAGCATTTGTTAAGTGACTTTGCCCCATTTTATGACTTTTCTTGCCACCGTTGTTAAGTGAATCATTGCAGTTGTTAAGTTAGTAACATAGTTGTTCAGTGAATCTGGCTTCCCCATTGAATTTTGCTTATCAGAGGGTCGCAAAAGGGGATCACATGATTGGGAGACACTGCAACCATGATAAATATGAGTCAGTTGATAAAAGCCTAATGTTGATCATGTGACCATGGGGATGCTGAAGCGGTTTTAAGTGTGAAAAATGTTCATAAGTCACTTTTTTCAGTTTTTTCAGTGCTATTGTAACTTTGAATGATCATTAAATGAACTGTTGTAAGGCGAGGACTACCTGTACATTGGCCCACATGATGTCCACCCCACCACCAGCTCAACCAATCACCCTGAAGAAAAGGGGGTAAAAACAATTAAATATTGAGAAATGTGTCCATGTTCCTTGGCCTACTTATTGGAGTAAAGTGAGATTTATATGCTATTATTTTTTAGCTTTTTGGTCAATCTTGCCAATCAATTACACAGCTAATGTGACCCCTATTGTGAAATTTAATCCATATGGCACAAATGTAAATGATTTAACTTTTTAAATCATTTAAATAATTTTTGCAATTTTAGTTTAACGCAATACATCCCTAGTTACAAGGATTCTTATGTACTGATCTGGGTGAAATAGTTCTTTTTCTGCTTTATTGAAAATGACATTTAGGTTTTATCATGGTCATACAAAGCAAAAAAAAAAAAAGGATGAATGAAAGGACAGAACACACCCATCAGATAAATTGCTGGCCCTCTTTTGTTATTTGGGGAAAATGTCATTTTTTCAGACATTAATGGTAATTGACATACAATTCTTTGTGTGTGGAGAAAGCTAGAAAGAACAGGGAGGATTGGACTTGTTTCCAAACTCCTAAATAAATAATAGTAAAAATAAGTAAAAATACAATAAGGGAAACAATAAAGGATAAGAGTGGGAAGTAGTTCTATATAAATTTATTTTTCACTAAAATACATATACTATAAAGAACAATCCATAAATAAATTTATCATGATCAATGATGGGAAAGTTACATAATATTGCCAAGAAAGCTATATGAGTGTCCATAAAATCAACAGATATTCAGTTTAAATAAGACATTGCCTTTTTTTTATAGCTTTGCTGAAATCAATTACATTTCCCCCTTCCTCCCTCTCCAAAAAAGAAGCAAGTTTCCAGATTTTCCAGTCAGGATGCCAAATTTTAAAAAAGAAATACCTTAATACCAAAGGAATAGATGCACCATGTCTGGCTCAGGAATTCTGGGAGTTGAAGTCCACATGTTATAAAGCTACCCTAACCCACCACTATACTGTAAACAGAGTTTGGTAAAATTGGGTGGCATACAGATCTTGTAAAACAATAAATATATAACTCTTTAGACTCTTTAAATTAGAATATTACATAAGGGTTATAGTTATTGTCTTTATTTTACATTGTTTCCTATTTTTAAAAAATCTGAAAATGATATATAGAACAAATGCTATTGTACAACCAAATCTTTATATACTGAATGAATATTCTTTACATTAAATTCTAGGTACACATCTTAAGATCCTGGGGTTTTATATGTCACCTCAAATACTTGTGGGTAGATCCTTGAGCTTTTCCAGAAATGCATGATGAAGTATAATTCTTAAAATGACAAAAATGAGGAATGATCAAATACACAGAGTTCATCATATGAACAGTATTAATTAAATCACGTGATATTCCCTGACTCTCTTGTTGGAGTTATAGGCCTGCAGAAATCCCAGATGCTACCCTCATTTGAGACAAGTTGCACACTCTAACATTAGAGGAATTGTGTGTCCAAACAAACAAGATTTAAAATATGCTCTAGGCATTCTGTACAATAAATTGACCTGAGAAAAGGTTTAGGCAAATCTACTGATTATTTTTTTTGAAATAATGTAATTTCCTCTTCAGCTCTAATTAACACAAATTGTAGACAGTGATTATTAAGTGGTCTTACCAAGCTTTCCTTATCTACACTGATCTGTCCTGCATAATACAATCTCCTTAATGTAGAAACACAATGATTTCAAGACAGCCTCTTGCTAGCTGGCCTAATAGGCAATTGGAGCTACTGGTATTAATCATGTTGCTCTTTGTAACATATTATTGTGGTTCTCCTAATGTGCTAAATACATTCTCTGACAAATTAGCAGGTTTTCTCATTCTTGTCTCTGCAAAGGGATTTGCACAGACTTTGCTTGGTACACATCAGGGGTGGGATTCAACCGGTATTACTACTGGTTCGGTATTTACGTTTTGTTTGTGTGTAATACCTCCCAGACAGCTGATAAGTGCTGCGTGCAGGTGTGCAGCTTTTGAAAAAAGCCTTTTTTACGGATTTTTCAGCCACGCAAAGCAGTTGAGGTTGAAAAAGCAGGAAATAAAGGTCAGGTAAGATCCCGGGCAGGTGGGCCAAACAGCAGCAGACACAGAACTGGTTCTGCATCTGCTGCTGTTCAGAGCTATTGGTTCTACAGAGTTGAGCAGAACTGGTAGCATCCCACCCTTGGTACATGTAGTCTTTGACTTACGACTACAATTGAGCCCAAAATTTTTGTTGCTAAGGGAGACATTTGTTAGATGAGTTTTGCATCATTTTACGACTTTTCTTGTCAAAGCTGTTAAGTCAATCACTGTAGTCAATAAGTTAGCAACCTGGTTGTTAAGTGAATCTGGCTTCCCAATTCACTTTGCTTAAATGAGCTTAAAACCCAGCAATGGTCATAAGTACGAACCAGTTGCCAAACATCTGAATTTTGATCACAGGATCATGAGGATGCTACAAAGGTTGTAAACTGTGAAAAACGGTCACAAGTCACTTTTTTCAGTGCTATTGTAACTTTGAACAGTCACTAAATGAACTGTTGTAAGTCAAGGACTACCTGTATATTCTGGTATAGTATTCTTTTTGAGTCATTTTGCTTTTGACCAACAAGTTCAGAATAACACCAAATTGGTCCTGTTCTGATGTGAATATCTTTTTTCTGCATAAGTTACCGACATAAAATTTACCTTATTACTTTTCTCTGTGAAATTATATTTCCTTCAATATATAAAGTGTGTTATTCATTCATTAATATCTGTGATCAGATCTGTCAAGGTGTATCTTAGAATCAAAACCAAGCAAGTCATAAGTTGAACTGATCTACAGACTAACACTGACTGGAAAGTTAAACAGTGGTGGGATTCAAATTTTTTTACTACTGGGCTTGGCTTGGTGGGTGTGGCAGGGGAAGGTTACTCCAAAATCCCCATTCCCTCCCCACACCATTAACCTCCTTTCCAGCTCCATTTTCCTGTGCAGTGCAACAAAAGAAGACCCAGCCGATCAGCTGGGACTTGAGAGGCAGAGAATAGATGAGAGTGAGGCCAGTCAGAGGTGGTATTTGCCGGTTCTCCGAACTACTCCAAATGTCGACTACTGGTTTTCCAGAACTGGTCAGAACCTGCTGAACACCACCTCTGAAATTAAATCTTTGCTCAGTTCATTGGGTGATCTTAGGATTGGTATTTCTAACCTACCTTTCTAGGTGAGTAGGTTCAGTCAGTGGTTGTGGTATGGGTAGGGAGGAGTGAGAGAGGTTGAACCTATAGATGCAGCAATATGGGGTACTTAAAAATTTAGTTTTTCACTTATCCTATTTAATAGCTATTTAAGGAAGTAAATAGTCTGTCTGAGATGGCTTATCACCAATAAATCTATTAAGATACATTTTCTATATATCTTCATCCTAAACAGAATGGGAAATGCTATACAAATCCTGACCTGGTACATGAAAGCTGTCATGCCTGAATGGAGGCAAACAAGCTCAGACCCAACCCAAGCAAGATGGAGTAAGTATTAATTCAGAAGTATTAATTCAGAACTTCTTGGCTGATATTAACTTTGGTTTCAATGGGATGTGCTCCTCTGAAAGAGAAGGCCCACAATCTGAGAGTTCTTCTGGACTTGCTGGTAGAAGAGTAAGTAATCCTGTGGGCAGGAGGGTGCTCAGCTTCAACACATGTGTCACTTATGAATTGGATGCTCTGGGGATATTAGTGCATCCAATCCAATGCCTTTGTCCCATATGATTGATTACTGTAATTAATTCTATATGGGGTTAACTTCAAGATCACCTGGAAAGTTTAGCTAGTGAAAAATATGGTTACCTTTGTGCTAATTCATCTTGCCACATGCAGGGAGCTACACTGCCTATCCCAGGTAAATTCTGCCTATCTAAGCTGGGTGGATTGAAGGTGTTAGCTGATGATGTTGGCTAGAGATTAATTGACTCTTCCTATATTTTTGTGTTCTTCTGGAAACTGGTCAATGCCTGGCTTTTCTGGAAGGCCTTCAAAGATTAAGCAATTTGAGAAGGACCATTGCCAAAATATGAGGATAATATAGTTTATTTTATTGACTGTATTATTATTGTATTACATTGCTTTGATTATTATTTGTGATAATTTAGACTTGTAGAGTAAATAAAATAAAATAAAAATAAGCGTTGTAAGAGATTTAAGAGAAAATAATGCCATAAATGTGTGGAATGCAGTGCAAGTGAAATAAATGAAATGTTGAAAGTTGTGTCCTTCAGAAATTTGACTAATTTGACTAATGTGAAATGGGAATAAGAAAAATGTATAAAAATGTATCTGTTTAGCATCTATACTAAATTGATTCTACTGTGTTGAAGGTTTTAAGAACAGTTGCAGTGGTTTGAATGTCTATATGTAAATCCATCAAGAAGAAAAAAAAAAAAACAAGATGATGACTGATGTTTTATATTTAATGTTGATGAACTGGGTAGCAAGGGAGAGAAGGAAACAGTTCACTTTGTGGTTTTATGTCCTTGATCCAAAAGAGGGCAGCATACAACTTTTTTAGATATATTTTATATTCTACATCACCAAAGACTTACAAAGCATCTTTCTCTGTGTTAATGTAAGTGTAGCTTACTCTCTGTTGTCTAAAAAGAAGATCCAAGCCCAGACTCATTATAATGTATGTTATATCTAGGCAATAAATATAATCTAGGCAGAGAAAAAGAAACTAATATGCTATATCTTAGTTGGACTACACTTAATTTTAAGGCCATATATTCATATTTTTTCAAAAAGTCATACATATTGATGGAAGAATATTAATAAACTGATTCCTTTCATCATATCCTCAGTCCCAATTCCAAAATTTAAAGCAAAAATTAGGGACTGTGACTCACGATTTAACAAGGGGAAAGAAAGAGAAGTAGGTTTGTCTGAGGATTAAGGATAAATAAATAAATAGACCGTGTAATAAATAAACCTTGGTGGACACAAAATGTCTACAATGAATATTTATCACATTTAGCTTTTTCTTCCTAATTATCTCTTAATGTATATAGTTAATCAATATTGACTTTGATTAAGTCAAACTCTTAGTATCTGTATGTTTATACTCTAGTTTTATGTGGGGAAAATTCACACGAATATTAGCCCCAAATTGAATTTGGTTTTAAAGAGTGGCCTGTGTAGACATTAGTGGCTGCAATCATTTGAACATTTGTAAAATTCTGCATCGAATCAAAATGTTTCACTCAGTGAAATCAATAAAGCAACTACCTTGCTTAACTGCCACTCTTAGCGTTCATGTGAGTTTGTCTATTTAAGAAGAGACATAGATAATATTATAACAGAGCCAAGAACTGGTAAAATTCTGACCTTGATAAATAGGCAAGCTAACTTATTGAATTAACTTTCATTAACTTTCATAGAGATAGATACCTTATGGACAGATACTTATCTCTTCGAAATTATATTTCCTTCAATATATGAAATGTGTTATTCATTCATTAATGTTTCACTCAGTGAAATCAATAAAGCAACTACCTTGCTTAACTGCCACTCTTAGCGTTCATGTGAGTTTGTCTATTTAAGAAGAGACATAGATAATATTATAACAGAGCCAAGAACTGGTAAAATTCTGACCTTGATAAATAGGCAAGCTAACTTATTGAATTAACTTTCATTAACTTTCATAGAGATAGATACCTTATGGACAGATACTTATCTCTTCGAAATTATATTTCCTTCAATATATGAAATGTGTTATTCATTCATTAATATCTGTGGTCAGATCTGTCAAGGGGGGAGCCAAGATAGATAGACAGACAGACAGACAGACAGACAGACAGACAGACAGATATTTCAATTCAGAATGTGTGAGAAACAAGAATAGTTATAGAACATGGAACACAAAAGCTTTGCTGTCCATGCAGTACAGTGCTTATGATGGAAAACATGAAAAAAGCTAGAAACCTTGATTATTCAAGGGATAAAATATTAATGTATTAAATTTTGACACAAAATAAGAGACACTGAAATGAAATGATTCTGCCTGAAAATGCCTTTGTGAAGATTACCCCTAAGCCAGGCCATTTCAGTTTGAATTACTTTATGATGTTTTAAGCCATGTTTAGGCTTATATCTTATTATTATTATTTCAAATTCTCTGTGAGCATTAAGACAGGATATAAAATGTAACTGGATATAAAATGAATTAAGCACACACTAAGGTTGTAGTGTTTTTCCTCTGAATGTAAACACACAAACCCCCCAACTTGTAAAACCCACCTTTACCAAGGTTAATATTCCTATTTATTGATTTAGAATTTGTTGATATAATTGAATTTACCCATCATTTCAAACAATTCCTTTCTCTTTGGCCCTTGTAGAATGGTAGATGTCAAAAACTTAAATGTTTAAAAGAATGTTTTTGCTTGATTCCTATATTCACAGCCTGACCATGAACAGGAATTTAGGGTAGGAGGAATATAAAGGAAAAAAAGACAGAGTCACTTACAGAAAAAGACCTATTACATTGTTAACAAGCCATATAGATAAAAACAATATAAGACTGAGCTTTTCACAATAATTAACATAATACAGATATCCCCCAGTTTGTGAAATCTAATAATTTTAAACACTGGCAATAGAAAATTTTTTAAAAGGCTGTATGGAGACATTCAGCGAAACAATATCCATGTATCTGTAAGTGGGTATAAACAATTTAAAGCAACTAGCTCTTTGCTTCCTCTTCAAAATACCAAGTCAATAGCTAAATACAAATAAATGCTTACAATGCTTATGGAGTTCTGCAGCTAATTGTGACATTAAATTCTACCCACGAGTGGAGTTTTAATGTTCCTGCTGGCATTTTGTCAGCAGTTTTCCTGCTGCTTAAAAGATCAGTTTCTAATGGGATTAAGCTGGATAATCAAATCTCAAACTGGTATCTGAATAGGTTGGTTTGGATGCTTGGAGCTGTTGTTGCATAGGAATGAAACTATTGGGATCTAAAGGGGAACTGGAGTGGTATAGTGAAGGGGGAAGTGCCATGTATTATTCTATGAATCCAGAAAATGCCACAATGTGGAGAACGGAGGAGCATTATCTTGGCCAGATAAGCAATGCTTCAAAACTAAAGATCACTTTAATCATTATTAATTATTATATTACTCCTCATGGACATAATGTCCACGGACATAATTATTCCCCATGGACAGAAAGGGAAGATTCTATATTAACTGAAATTATTGCTAAAAGTAGATAGTATCCCAAACTGGGAAATTTGTGATGATCTTGGGGGTTCCTGGGAATTGTAGTACTCTAGTATCCATCAGTATTAGCCAGTGGTGGTATTCAATTTTTTTTACTACTGGTTCTGTGGCCATGGCTTGGTGGGCATGGTGTTGCTTGGTGGGTGTTGCTTGGTAAGTGTTGCTTGGTGAGTGTTGCTTGGTGGGTGTGGCTTGGTGGGCATGGCAGGGGAAGGATACTCTAAAATCCCCATTCACTCCCCACGCCACTAACCTGCTTTTCAGCTCTGTTCTCCTGTGCAGGACAACAAAAGAAGATCCAGCTGATCATCTGAGACTCGGGAGGCAGTGAATAGATGGAGGTGAGGTCAACCAGAGGTGGTATTTACTGGTTCTCCGAACTACTCAAAATTTCTGCTTCTGGTTCTCTATAACCTGGCAGAACTGGCTGAATACCACCTGTTAAGACCTGAGCATGGGTGCAAGGAACGGAGATGAGACATCGAACGGTGATTTCAACTCTTTATTGTGAAATAAGAACAGAGCAAATACTCTTTTATAGAGCTGGCTGCTGTCAAAACAACCAATGATTTGAGTTTACCGCTTTCACAAGCGTCCAATCAGAGAGGCCCGTTAACAACCAATCAGACTGGCCAGAAATGACCAATCACGACTCGCTATTCGTGGGCCAATGAGGAGTGCAGGATTACGAGCCTGCTGCAAAGTAAAGCTATTTAGGGTTGTTTACGCGTTGGCTTAGTCCATACCACCACCTCTGGTATTAGCCCTGCTGGAGCAGATGTGAGTTCTGGTTTCATACAGTTGGGCTAGAAACCAAGAGACTGTGGTTTTAGACCTCCCTTAAGCATGAAAGCTGTCTGGGTCACTTTGGACCAGTCATTCTTCTTACAGGGTGTTCTGTACATTCATTTACATTCTTGAAACCCCGCGCTTTGATTGGCCAAAGCGCGAGGTGTTCCGATTGGTCTAGCAAGCCGCACTGATTGGCCCGCAAGGAATCTCCTGCGATTGGTGGAAACGAATCACGGGAGATTCAAAGCGGTGCCATTGGCTGTGGCCGCCACGGCTTGAGAATAAAAAGCCGCTGTTTCTTCCTCGGAGCCAGATCGGTTCCGGGGACCAATAAAAGAGCTAAAAAACCAAGTCACCGACTCTGGGTCCCCTTACCGCGACGGATATGACACTGGCGATGAGGATGGGATCACGAGGCTGAACCCCATCGAGCACGTGTACGGAGGAAGCAAGACCGACGAGATGGCCAGCATCGCTCCGCATGCGCCCTTTAATCCTGCTAGCGAGGACTGGGAATCAAACACGGACAGATTCCTCATGTTCCTCGAATGCAGCAACCTAAAGGATGCCACCGGGCTGAAGAAACGAGCCGTCTTTCTGAGAGCTGGAGCCCGCAGTGTTCAAGATGGCGAAAGCCCTAGCGAAACCCACTGACGTCAAAGAGATGGACTGGGTCAACCTCAAACCATTGCTTCGCAACCACTACGCCCCCACCGTGCCCACCCTCATCAGGTGGCACAATTTCTACCGGAGGGACCAGAGACCTGGTGAAAGCATCAGCGATTTTGTGGCAGAGCTGCGGAACCTAGGGGGCATGTGCAGATTCTCCGACATGGACGAGGCCCTATGGGACCGTGTCATGCTTGGACTTCGGAACCCAGTCCTACAGAGTTGGCTTATGACCAAAGGTGACATCGCCCTCGCCGACGCCGTCGCTGAAGCCACCGCAGCCGAGGCAACCCGGAAATCAGCGAACCGCATGTGGAGACCGGACACCGGAGACTGAACCGCGACCACTGACCCAGGACGGGCGACTGAGGCCCAACTGGAAGCAAGTCACCACGAGACCACCACCCACCATGGCGAATTCCACTCTGCCTCCGACACCACGGACGAGGAGGAGGAAATCCACCGGCTCCAGGCGGGACGTGACCAGCGAAATCGGCGGGGTCATAAGTTGGGGACTGCATGTGCCGGGTGTGGAGGCAATCACCCTCGAGCCGAATGCTGTTTCTTCGATGCAGTCTGCCGGCACTGCGACAAAAAGGGTCACATCGCCCGCATCTGCCGATTAAGGAAGGCCTACAGCCCCAGACGGCGGGACCACAGCAAGCGGAGACGGGACAGCACACCCCCCAGAGCCAGAGATCACCAAGCCGACAGCCAATGGGACCGGAGCGGGCGGAACCGACGAGGTGGCGAAAACCGGCGAAAGGAGGAAACCCACCAGACAGTCATCATCGGCCATGCATCAACCACCGATGCCCAAAAAATCTACGTGGAGGTAGGCATCGAAGGCGAGCCATGCAAAATGGAGGTGGACTCCGGGTCCTACCTCTCCATGGTCGCCTGGCAAGAGATCAAACGGTTGGTGCCTACCATCCACAAGGAGGAACTGGAGAACCAGAGACTCATCATCAAAGACTACCAGGGAAACCGCATCCCGGTAGTCGGAACCGGACAATTCAAAGTGACATTTAAGGGTTGCACTGCAAAGCTTCCCCTGATGATCGTGGACCGAGACCGACCCAGCCTCTTGGGGTTGCAATGGTTCGTGCCGCTCGGCATCGAAGTCACGGGCATCAACCACGCTCAGTCACGCTGAGACCGATTGAGAACAGCAACTGGCACGGGACTTCCAGGAAGTGTTCGACGGCACCCTAGGCAAGTACCGAGGGCCCCCCATCTCCTTCAGTCTAGACCCTAATATCCCCCCAAGATGCCTAAAAGGCGGGTATCTTTT
This sequence comes from Hydrophis major, assembly GCA_033807585.1. Classification (NCBI taxonomy): domain Eukaryota; kingdom Metazoa; phylum Chordata; class Lepidosauria; order Squamata; family Elapidae; genus Hydrophis; species Hydrophis major. The sequence goes on from CM066329.1 coordinate 351,006,860, forward strand.
GCACTCAGGCCAAAAATTGACGAGCAAATTGACAAGCTCGTCAAGCAAGGGGTCCTACAACCAATTGACCACGCCCGGTGGGAGACCCCAATAGTCACCCCAGTCAAGCCCGATGGGTTGGTAAGAATCTGCGGGGACTATAAGGACACCCTAGATTGCACCTTACAACAAAGTGCTTACCCCGTCCCAGTAGTGCAGCACCTTCTACACTCACTGGGGGGAGCCAAGGTTTTTGCGAAACTCGACCTGGCCCAAGCATACCAACAGCTGCTGGTCGACACAGAAACTGCAGAGGCGCAAACCAAAGTCACCCACCGGGGAGCTTTCTGATGTAACCGACTCCAGTTTGGAGTCAGCGTGGTGCTTGGAATTTTCAAGAGCCTCATGGAGAGACTCTTGCAAGGCATTAAGGGGGTGGTGCCCTACTTCGACAACGTGCTGGTGTCGGCAACCAACCAGCTAGAACTAGAGGGTCTTCTAAGGGAGGTACTAACGAAATTCAAGGAAACCGGGCTAAAAGTGAAGAGAGAAAAATGCCAGCTGTACACAGAGCGGGTCAAGTTCCTGGGATACCTCCTAGACCAGCACGGCATCCACCCAACCACAAACAAAATCAGAGCCATTAAGGAGGCCCCCACACCCAGGAATAAAACGGAACTGCAGGCATTTCTGGGACTGCTTAATTTTTACAATGTTTTCCTGCCCCAAAAGGCGACCGCGGCGGAACCCTTGCATAGGCTCTTGGACAAGGTGGCCACCTGGACTTGGGGGAAATGCGAGGAAGCCGCCTTCAGGAAAACCAAGGACCTGCTCACCTTGGATGCCGTCCTCATCCAATACAATGAGACCCTACCACTCACCATCACATGCGACACCTCACCCTTCGGCGTCGGCGCCGCCCTCAGCCACACACTCCTGGATGGAAGAGAAGCACCCATCGCTTTCTTCTCGAGGATACTCACCAATCCAGAGAGGAACTATAGCCAGCTGGACAAGGAGGCCCTAGCCATCGTCGCAGCAGTGAAGAGATTCCACGAGTACCTCTACGGCTGCACGTTCACAATCATCACAGACCACAAGCTGTTGCTGGGCATCCTGGCAGGGAACTGGGCCACCCCAACATCTTATCTCCCAGAATGACAAGGTGGTCCAAATTCCTTGCCGCCTACAGCTACCGGCTCACACACCGACCCGGTAAGACTATCACACACGCAGAAGCGTTGAGCCGCTCACCACTACCCAACCTAGACACCGACCCAGCACCCACGACGAGCACCCTCAGCATAGAGACTCTGCCCAATCTACCCATAACCGTGTCAGACATTGCCCGAGAAACTAATAAAGACAAACGTCTGGTGCGGGTAATACATTGGGTAGAAAAAGGGTGGCTGGAAAAGGACAATGACGAAGCATTCAAGACATTCCGGAACCGGCAAACAGAACTCTCGCTACAAAAAGGGTGTGTAATTTTGGGAGGTAGGGTTGTTATTCCTGAAAAACTGCAATGGCAGGTATTGGGGTTGTTACACGAAGGGCACCCGGGCATAGTTAGAACGAAAGCCCTGGCCAGAAGTTACACTTGGTGGCCAGGGATGGACAAGCAAATCGAGGCCTGGGTGGCAAGGTGTCAACGCTGCCAAGAAACCAGACAGAGCCCTCCCGCGGCACCAATCCTGGAATGGGAAACCCCCAGGGGACCTTGGTCTAGGGTCCACATAGATTTTGCCGGGCCCACCAAGGGACATACATTCCTAGTAACCATAGATGCTTACTCCAACTGGTTGGAGGTAAGCAACATGAAAACCACCACCACAGAGGCCGTGACCAAGGAACTTAGCAAACTATTCACAACCCATGGCCTCCCGGATGTCATCGTGTCAGACAACGGGCTCCAATTCACCTCGCTAGAATTTGAAAAATTCCGAGTGGAACGGGGCATACGACATGCACTGACAGCTCCAGCACATCCAGCAGTGAACGGAAGGGTGGAACGGATGGTTCAATTCACGAAAAAAACCATCCAGAAAATCGAACACGAGGAAATCTAAGAAAAAATAAACAAAATGCTTTTTATACAACATATAACCCCAAACACGACAAAAAACAAAAGCCCGGCAGAGCTGCTAATGGGGAGGAAACTAAGGTCCCCACTGGACAGACTGCACCCCACATACAACCCGGAAAAACCCCCAAACTCCTCCAGCAAGCACCGGTCCTTTGTGCCAGGCAACGCCGTCTACACAAAGAACCTAACCGGCGACCCACTATGGGTACCAGCGACCATAACCCAACTGACAGGCCCCCGCTCATACTGGCTGCAAACAACTGATGGATGAGCGTGGAAACGTCACATCGACCAAATAAGATCGAGAACGGCCATAAGAAACACAACCGACATGCAACCAGGCACAGACGAACCCCTTAATACAAGCCAAGAGGGGAGGGAATACCCTGAGAACCAAAACCCAAGAGAAAGAAACCAGCCATACTCACCGGCAAGCAGCCAGCCCAAAACGTCACCAGGGAGAAGCAGCCAGGCCAGCTGGACCAGCCCGGAAAGACCAGGCGGGAGCGGTGAAAACCGCAGCTCAACCAGCCCGGGTAGACCGGGAGGGAGCTGTGACAAGCGGCGCGGCAGGGCCTTCCGGACGGTTCCAATGACGAGACCAAGAGGAACAGAGAACCCGACTGAACCGGCCAGGAGCCAACCAACAACTGACCTGCGCAGGTCCAGTAGGCAAGTACGGAGCCCCGCCTACTTACAGGACTACGTCACATAGGACCAAACCAAGAGGGGAGGGGTGTTCTGTACATTTATTTACATTCTTGAAACCCCGTGCTTTGATTAGCCATAGCGCGGCGTGATCCGATTGGTCTAGTGAGCCGCGCTGATTGGCCCGCTAGGAATCTCCCACGATTGGTAGAAACGAATCGCGGGAGATTCAAAGCAGTGCCATTGGCCGCGGCCACCGTGGCTTGAGAATAAAAAGCCGCTGTTTTTTCCTTGGAGCCAGATCGGTTCCAGGGACCAATAAAAGAGCTAAAAAACCAAGTCACTGACTCCGGGTCCCCTTACTGCGACGGACACGACACAGGGTTCTTTTGTGGCCAATATATTAGTTGTGCTCACCAACTTGGTTTATACATATAAAAAAAGATGGGATTAAAATGGCCTCCTGGGAGTATTTCTGAATGTATTGAAATCTGGGTGATAGATTTCTATAATTCATTAATAAAACTTCTTGTTATCCTTGTCAACTCAATCTTCAGTTTTCAGAGCACCTTTTTTCCTCCTCGTGCTGAATTCATCTTCTGTGGCAGAATGATAGGTGTAGTTAAAATTTACCAGCAGTTGCAATTTAAGATGTATTTGAACTTGACAGAAATGATGGTAGCATGCACACCTCTTCACACCTGTTTTAAAAACTTCTTGCATACTGTGGTCTGTGAATTGATGGATGTTCATGTAAGTTTAATTTTGCCCTCCATGGTTCAAGTGATATCTGAATGCAACTTTTCTCTGAAGTTCAAAAAGAAATCTGTGTGTGTTCGATGGTTAACTGCTACTATCTTGGAATTGGTAAATCTCATTCCTTCATAAACAGAAGGTTCTAGATTGCATTCAGTTAGATTTACCTGGTGATAGAGATACTTATTTCTTCAGTGAAAAATAAGTCCTCTCCCACCTAATCCACATAAATCCAAGTTTCCTACACATACTGAAAACTGAAATATTTTAGTTTTGGAATGCTATGTATGATACAGGTTGCTCTGTAACCTGTCTGAAAAAAAAATCTCCCATGTTTTCTATAAAAGTGGATTGGCAGGTTCTCCAAAACAGACTTTGGTGTATTATGGACTGAATGCATTCCTATCCTGAAACCTGTCTGGTTCAGAGGTGATATTCAGCAAGTTCTGATCAGTTCTGGAGAACTGGTAGGAGAAATTTTGAGTTTGGAGAACCGGCAAATACCACCTCTGACTGGAGATTTTACAGTATCCTTCTCCTGCCATGCCCACCAAGCCACACCCACAGAAGTAAAACGATTTGAATCCAACCACTGGTCTGGTTCTTTTGTAAATAAAGCCTCTCCATGACTTGTGATTGCTGCTGGTTTCCCTGTTGACTTCTCTTACTGGAAGCCGACTGTGAAGGTGTGATGACCTGGAGTGTTACACAAATGTAATAAAATCCAAAACGTAAATAAATGTCCTTTAATGCCTCCAAGTTGGCCCCACTGTTCAATAATTCTCAGTTGGAGATAAAACTTATTCAAAAATAGTCTTCAAAAGTAAGCAATACAGTCCAAACTTAATGAGCAAATAGAGGTGAAATAAAAAACCAAAAAAAAAAAAAAAACACCCAACAACAACCCTACAATGAAGGAAATTCCACAATAGACCAGGATAAGTAATTACCAACTTCAAGGAGATGACAAGGCACAGTCTGTTGGAAGGACGCCAACCAAGATAACTTCAACCCAAAATAAAACACGCTTTGCTTCTGGCAATGCTGTGTTTTAACTGTCTCTCTTATATACTATTCTCCCCAGCTACAACCAATGAGGGGGATCATGGCCGCTTTCTGTCTTGTAAGCCAAGTTGTTTCCTTCTCCGTTCCTCCCTGCGTGTCCTAGGATGAAGAAGGGATGGTACTGGTTCTTCCTCTGACTGCCCAGCCAGCCTCTGCCCTTCCCCAGCTCCTCCACAACCTCCGGAGCCACACCTCCACTCCCTGTCGGCTGTTCCTCCTCTCCCTCAGAGTCCAACTCTAACAAGGTCATAACAGAAGGTAATGAATGTAAATATACACCCCAAATCACAATCACATGACCACTGAGACACAGTGCAATTGCCACAACTTCAAGGCCTGATTGTAAGTCTCCTTTTACAGCACTGCCTTAATTTCAAAACACTCACTGAACGAATGGTCAGAAAGCAAGGACTACATGTACCCGCACTTGTTTGTTAGACAACTGATTGTAGCAATAATAACAACACACAATTTTGAAAGAATTAAAAAAAAGTTACTTAAAAAAAAACAGAAGAAGCTTTCATTAAATACATTTATATTAAATAAAAAGCTTGCATACGAGAAATTTATGTAACAAAGAAAACACACCAACAACAACAGCCAAGCCTCCTACAACTGGCCCCAATCCATTGGGCTCAAAACCTCTGGTGATCACAGAAAAAGAAGTGCAAGATCTATTACACAGACAGAAGCCAGGAAAAGCACCAGGGCCAGATAAGATAACTCCTACTTGCTTAAAAGTCTGTGCTGACCAATTGGCCTCGACCTTCACCTGAATCTTCAATAGATCACTAGAAATGTGCTATGTTCCTTCCTGCTTCAAACGTTCTACTATCACGCCAGTGCCAAAGAAGCCCTCCATCAAGGAACTGATGATGCTGTTAACATGGCTCTGCATTGCATCCTACACCACCTTGGATCTCCAAATACCTACGCAAGAGTCCTCTTTGTAGACTTCAGTTCAGCATTCAATACCATCATTCCAGACACTCTTCTGAGTAAATTAAACCAACTAGTGGTACCTGAACACACTTGTAAGTGGATCATAAGCTTCCTAACAGAGCAGGAAGCAGCTGGTGAAGCTAGGCAGAATCACATTCAATACCTGTACAATCAGCACAGGAGCCCACAAAGGCTGTGTGCTATCTCCACTTCTCTTCTCCCTATATACCAATGACTGCATCTCAAATGATCTATTTGTTAAAATACTGAAGTTTGCTGATGACACAACAGTGATTGGTCTCATTCAAGACAACGATGAATCTGCATGCAGACAGGAGGTTATACAACTTGCCTCGTGATGTAACCGGAACAATCTGGAACTGAACACACTCAAAACTGTAGAAATGGTGGTAGACTTTAGAAGGAACCCTCCCATACTACCACCTCTTGCAATACTAGACAACACAGTATCAACCTCCCATACTACCACCTCTTGCAATACTAGACAACACAGTATCAACAGTAAAGACCTTCAAATTTCTAGGTTCTACTATATCACATGACCTAAAATGGATGCTTAACATCAAAAACATTATGAAAAAAGCACAACAAAGAATGTTCTTTCTGCGCCAACTCAGAAAGCTCAAACTGCCCAAGGAGCTGCTGATACAGTTCTACAGAGGAATTATTGAGTCTATCATCTGCACCCCTATAACTGTCTGGTTTGGTTCTGCAACCCAACAGGACAGACACAGACTTCAGAGGATAATTACGACTGCAGAAAAAACAATTACTGTCCACTGCCTTCAACTGAGGACCTGTATACTACACGAGTCAAAAAGAGGACTGTGAACATATTTATAGACCCCTCACATCCCAGACATAAACTGTTTCAACTCCTTCCCTCAAAACGATGCTATAGAGCACTGCATACCAGAACAACTAGACACAAGAACATTTTTTTCCTGAAAGCCATCACTCTGCTAAACAAATAATTCCCTCAACACTGTTCAACAAAGTGTACACGACTATTACTGTTAATCTTCTCATCACTCCTTATCACCCATCCCCTCCCACTTGTGATTGTAGGACTGTAACTTTGTTGCTTGTATCCTTATGATTTATATTAACTGTTTCCTAGTATGATTTGATTGTTGATTATACCCTATGACTATCATTAAATGTTGTACATTATGATTCTTGATTCTTAACAAATGTACCTTTTCTTTATGTATACTGAGAGTATTTACACCAAGACAAATTCCTTGTGTGTCCAATCACACTTGGCCAATAAAGCATTCTATTCTATTCTATTCTATTCTATTCTATTCTATTCTATTCTATTCTATTCTATTCTATTCTATTCTATTCTATTCTGTTAAAAATGTTTCTTGGGGAACAGCTACGTAATTTAGGAGAAATAACATTCCAAAAATCCATACTTTAAGGAAAGTTGTAAGTGAATATTGATGTTGACTTTAAAGAACATATACGATTAAACATTCATTGAGATAGAAATCTCAATGTATTTTCTTTTGCCCTACTTCCATGGACAGTAAAATGGCATAGATTTATACTGATCAGCACATGATAGAAAAATGGACAAAAATGATTTAATGTCTGAAGGATATATACCCATCTCAAGGATAGGTAACAGCTATCTCTTTTTCATCTTTCCTGTTATCTGCTGTTATTTTGGTATTGTTTTGGAAAGACATCCTAAAGAAAAGGGAATTGATTTTTTATAGACTTTTGATTGAAGATAGAGTAATTAACTGAGGGGCTTTCATGCTGCAAGCTCAAAATTTTGCAGACTTTCGCAGCATGCCCTGAGTTTGCTTTGCCTTTGTTCCCAGCACAGTTGATTCTCCTTTCTTTTCTATCTCCAACAACTGGTTGTTAAATAGACCAAATGGTTTCTGCTTTGAAGAGGTGTGAAAGCAGAACAGTGAGCATCATTTTAGATTTTGTAGAAAACTTATAAATAAATAGATATAATAAAATCAGGACTGTCTTCTAGTCCCATATGGTTGCTTTTAATTTTGAACAGAGGTATGATTTCCTTTTTGACAATGAAATATAATCCTGTCCTCCTCCACTCTCCACAACCCCTTAGGCTTGCTAAGCAAACCTACTGGCCCAAATGTCATCGCAGTTATACTTTTTTCAATCTAAAATAACTCCCATTTTGTTAGTATTAGATCTCCATCACTGTACAAGGACAAGCATATGTACATTCCATCCAAGTTATTAAATGGTTACGGCCCCATCTCTGAATTTGTTTTACTAAACAGGCATGTGGATTATCTGAGATGAAAATAAATTTCTTTTTCTTTTTTGAATTAATATTGATAAGTGCAGGGCTGTAGGAACTATTTCATCACTTGATTTGCTGCTATATCCCTTTTTGCCTTTCTTAGACTGTACAAACCAATCTAAGCCACAATTTTTTCATGGTTACTGGATTTGATGACCTGGGTTAGCAAAGCAGAGATTTTTCAGTCATCCCTCCTGTTTCTAAAGAGACTTATGCTAGTTTTCATTAAGTTGTTTTTACCCAGAAACTTCAGGGAGTTTGAAGGAGATCTGGAAGGCCCTGGGTTACACATGGTTCGCTGGCTAGCTTTGAATTAATCAACCTGATTTATCAGAAATTGTAACAATCTTCAACATAAAACTCCAGTATTGCATTTTACATCTTACAGAGAATATAGAATATAAATTAAAAGGGTGTTCAAATCTCAAATTGAAGATTGTACTGGTATGGAAAAAAGAACATAGTTTTCCTCAGAGGCTTTTTTAAAATTGTAAATTTTTTGAAAACTTGAGGAAAAATTAAAGGAATTCAGTGAATAATAAGGGCAGAACTCATGTTTATTTGAGTCTGAAGCATTTAGTTAGAATCAATTTTAAAATATGCTTACCCAATTCTAGACCATTGATTTATAACATTTACACTGTGTTATTCTACTTATGTAGACTGGACTTCAGTTTATCTTTTCATTTACATTTACATTTACATTTACCAAAGTTCTTTTTCTAATAAACCTAAAAAAAATCTCAAAACTTACAACTATTTAACACTTACTTTATGCTTCTAATTCAATGATAATTTGCTATCATTGATTGGTGGGAGAATCATGTATAGTTCTTGTAGAAGTTATGCTTGGAATGTGGTTTCTGCCAAAGATTTGCAATGAACAAACTGATTATAGCTCTGTTCCAAAATCTTTCTTTGCATGTAGGAGTTAAGTGCATCCTTCTTTTCTTCAACATGTAATGTATCTCATAATCCTCTAAGGAAAGACAGGGCATAATAATCTGAATAGCAACTCAATGAATTATATAGAGGCCACATTCCTTTTGGTTCATGTTTGAGATGTCTCCACTGTTCTCTGTCTTGGTTAATGGCTGAACTGGAGTGTAATGAAGCTTTCATTAAGGAATCATTCGGTTTCATTATTCTTACCTAAAAAATAAAAGTTACATAAATAATTAGCTTCCTGAAGCATGGTTGCCCAGCTAAAGGATAGAAAAGTGCTTAAGCTTAATATCAAGTATTTTTTTTTAGTTAAAAAATATCTGTATCGGTTTACACCAAATGTTTTGGTCATGATCTAATCAATTTTAAGTAATATATTGATTAATATAAATGATATGATTTCAACATTTTAAAAATTAAGGCATTCAAAACAGAAAAATGTTGAAATGATTTCAATATGAAATACATCTGAGTATGTCTCTAAAATAATTACACTAAAATTATGTCTTAAGTACGAAAACTACTTCTGAAACTGAGCAGGAACACACTAGGCTCTTATCAAAAAATGTTGCCAATGACTTAAGTTGACTTAAGCCTTATAGAACTAAACTAGGAATACCATTCAATAAGAATTTAATTCACGCTACTGTCTTAATTTTGATTTAATTATGAACTTTTGGGAATTCATGACTTTTTCATAACCGAATCACCTGGTCTTTCATCAATTAAGATCTTTCCAAGAACACCTGAGATGTCATAGTCTTTCAAGAATGGAAATGGAGGAGTGTTGAGGCTTATAATAAAAAAAGTGGAAACTTATGATAGCACCAGTTCCTATTAAGTACTAAGTAATGAAAGACTGGCTTCGGTGAAGATAATAGAATAAACAGACTAATTATCTGGCATACTGCTTGTTATGCAATGTAGACACAGAGGTCTTTAACATTGGCAACGTTAAGACTTGTGGACTTCAACTCCCAGAATTCCTCAGTCAGCAACTGGCTGAGGAATTCTGGGAGTTGATGTCCACAAGTCTTAAAGTTGCCAAAGTTGGAGACCTCCTGATCTAGAGTAATAGACTTATGCCTGATCACAGTTCTACATATTTATCTATTTTGGTTTCAGTTCTTCATCAAGCCTCAAAACAGGTCTAAAAATTGCATTTCTCATAGCAAAATGTAAATCGGAGCATGCTGGAGTATACAACTATGTCTATCAGGAGCATCTTAGAACCAGTGTGGTTTAATTCATAAAATGTTGCACTAATAATGGGAAGATCCAACTTCAAATCCACTTTCATTCATGGAAATTTATTGGTGATTTTGTAGGCCTCAACTTACAATCACAACTGAGCCTGAAATTTCTGTTGCTAAGTGAGACAGTTGTTAAGTGAGTATTGCCTTATTTTATGACCTTTCATGCCACAGTTAAGTGAATCACTACAGTTGTTATGATAGCAACATGGTTGTTAAGTGAATCTGGAATCCCCATTGACTTTGCTTGTCAGAAGGTTGCAAAAGGGGATCCCATGACTCTGGGGCACTGCAACCATCATAAATATGAATCAGTTGCCAAGAATTTTGAATTTTGATCATGGTAACCGTGGGGAAGCTGCAACGGTTGTAAGTGTGAAAAATGGTCATAAGTCAGTTTTTTCAGTGATGGTGTAACTTTGAAAGGTCACTGTTGTAAATTGAGGACTACCTGTAGTCATTTTCTTTTATCTGGATAGTTTTGCAGTTCTAGCTTGCATAATAAATAGTCTGTTGCAGTTGTTTATTCTAGGGTCAAATAGAAAAGTTCTCCAGGGTTATTTTCTTGCACCCCTTATTTAGTTTGACAAAAAAGAAGTTGATTGTTAAAATTGTTCAAGGTGGAAGAGAATTTAAGGGAAATGTCTTGAGTGGAGGGTGATAGTCTACTTTGTAGCTACAAGATGGCTTGGAAGTGTATCTGACTGTCTTGTCTTCCACTCCACAGTCATCTCCCTAGTGATGTATGACCATTAGCAGCTTGCAGTTCCCCTTACATAGTTAAAAGCCAAAGGAGAAATTCGTGAGAAGTTCTCCTTAGGCTTATTCTGTTTGGAAAAGATGGATAATCAGGAAGACTTCAAATCTATTTAACGATCTACAACAGAAAGCCGCAATACTAGTAATTGCAGGCTCAGTCACCTCCATGAATAAATTAATTTCAAACACCCACCAAGAAAAACTCTAAATAAGTTTACAGTTGCTCTCTCTGTCACAATATTGATCATTTATGCTCAGCTTGAGTCTATGGATCTGATGGAAGAGAAGGACAAGGGGTGACATGATAGCAGTGTTCCAATATTTAAAGGGATGCCACAGACAGGAAGGGGTTAAGGTATTTTCCAAGGCACCTATCCAAGGCTTGACAAGGAATAATAGATGGAAACTGATGAAGGACAGAATCAACCTAGAAATATGGAGAAATTTTCTGAAGTGAAAGTAATCAACCAATGGAACAGCTTGCCTTCAGACGTTGTGGAAGCTTCATCACTGGAAGCTTTCAAGAAGAGACTGGACTGCCATTTGTCAGAAATCGTGTAGGGTCTCTTGCTTGAGTGAGGGGTTGGACTAGATGACATACATGGTCCCTCCCAACTCTGTTAATCTGTATGTTCGTTTGTCATGGATTCTAGCTATCTAGACATATTTTCCCTTTAACTCTGGACTAAAAATCGATACTCTCCTTGGTCTGTCTCTAAACTTTTATTCTCCCCCTCCCCCTATATCCTCCCCTCATAAAAAATCCTGAAAAGAATTCCACTCAAAATATTTCCATAGAAAAAGGGGTGCTAATTCCCCCTGCTAAAGTCTTCAACACTACTTTTCAGAATTCTCTTCAATTTCCAGGATAGAAATTTGAAGATATAATTGAGGGGTTCTTGTTGCTCTCTGAGCTTGGTTATTTTCTTGCAGACATTTCATTACCCAAACTAGGTAACATCATTATGCTAGTAAAGAATGCAGTTTACTCTCACTTTATATTGAAGTAGTTTGCCTTGTTGGTCAAGAAGTAAACAATAACCCCAATCAAGGAACTGCCAACCAAGCTAATAGTAAGCAGCTCAGCCAAGACCATCCTGCCAACAGAAACTGGGCCCTAGATTAATGGGTTGTTCAGTTTGTGAGAGCAAACCCATTCCTAACAAGCATTGATGTTGCGTATTTTGGGTAATGAAACATCTGTAACAAAACAATCAAGTTCAGAGAATGCCAAGGACACTTAATTTCAAGCCTGAGCTGCAAATATTTTCCTTGAAAAGTGTAACCGATTGCAGAAGGAGAAGAAATAAAGATAGTCTTCCTCCTCTGTTGGTCAGCAGAAGACTGCTGGTGTCTAATAAATTAGCTTTCTGCAGCTTTTAGTATCGTTTCTTTAGATCTCCAGGCACCTATCTCATATTCACATGAACAAACCAATTCTTTTATTCAAAAGAATCACTCTCTTTTTTTCTACCATTGTTCACTGATATTCTTGACAGGAACATCTTGATCAGTGCATATATTTGCCTCTCTTGTCTTTTTATTAGAAGGAACACATTTCCTTCAGAAATAAAAGCTTCACTTCTTGCTAGCTATACAAATGCACACATATCTAAGTGTACTTTGGATGTAGAATTTTATATTTCCTTTAATTAGAACATTGATCTAGAGTCCTTTCATCTTTTTTTCTTAAGAAAGCCCATTTTCCTTTCAATTTTTTTTATCTTGATCATGAAAGAAAGAGAAGAATGGACATGGGCACTCTTAAGATAAAATGAGGATCTCTTGGAGACCATATATATGTTGCAATTCAAAAGCAAATGAAAATATAAAGAAAGGAACACATAAAATACAGTCCATGATCAGGCCTAAAGTTCAAGAGGATATACTTAGAGTACCTGTATATTGTATTTTGGAGGAGTCAGCAAATATCTAGTTCTTTTCAGAAATAAAAGATTTGAGAGGAAAACAAGATTGAAATTCATTTCGTACAAAGCAACTCAGATTTTCATTATTTACTCTCTGGTCTTGGTTTTGCTTGATCTAATAATATTTTCCATTCATTTCTTTGTTTTTACTTACCCTGACCTATGTATTTAAATTGTAAATTATAAACCATTTAGCTAGGGATAAAATCCTTTAAACAATGAAACTTTTTATACCTTGCATAGAATTTTTTTTTTAACTTTGCTTCAGATATGAAATTGTCATTCCAAGTTTGAAATGCATCAGACTCCATAGCCTGAAATATTTCTAGAAAGTTAAATTCAGTTTTGAACCACTTTCTATGCCCTAAAGAAAGTCTATTTCACAGTTACTTGTATTAAAAAGAGACATAGCATATTACAGTAACCATTTTATCATTGAGTTTTTAAAATTTTAAGATTTTCAACTTTATATAAGGAAAAGCAAAATCTTCAATGAGCCACTTCCCAAACTTTTGACATTTTATTTGATGTACTTTGCTTGTTTTTTAATTGATCTTTTTGTTTCCTCTTTCCAGCCTCTGATTATCTGTTTTATTTGCTGTTTAGACTGTTTAAATACAGCTTTATTTTTTTCATTTTGCTTATGCAAATTTATAATTATTCAAAAACATTTAAAATAGAATCATATCTATCCATAATTTCTATTTCTGCTTCCTTTTTTGTTTATGTGTATTTATCTTACACCGAATAGATATGCATGACTTTATTTCTAGAATTATTTTTATACTATTTTATAATTTTGGTACTTATTAAATTAAATACTATATTGTATCTATTTAAAGGCTTCATATAACTATCCAACTCATAAAAATATAATTCCAGGTGGCATATAGCAATAAAAATATAATGAGTCCCACAGAAGCTACCCCAAATCAGAACAAGAAAACATACAATTGAGGGCCAGCAAAATATATTGTATCTCGCAGGATGAACTCATTTTGCCTTCAGCACCCAAGGAAATATCCAGATCTTCAAAACAGACATATTATATTAAATAATATATTATTAAGAATATTTAGATGGATAAGGGAAATATTGGATTGGTTAGAGACTAAAAATGTCACGGTATTGATCATAGCTACCGAAATGTACTCCTAGACTTAGCAACAGTCTAGGAGTACAGTTATGTATAGTTCTGCTTGATCCTGCCAAGCTCCTGTCCTCCCTTTTTTAATATTTATTTTCAAAATGAATTTGTATGTTCCCCTTGAGAACTGAGTTTCTAGTGTAACTAACTTTACTTTTTTTAATGGAGCCACTTACTTGTTTTAATATGTGAATGTCTCTGGGGTCATATATAGTTCCCAGACATATCCTTAGAAAATAAAAATAGCATATGGATCAAGCTCACTGTCCAGAAAAAAAGAGAGAAAGAATGTAGAGAACACATTAGAGAAGAAATGGTGATAGGAGGTAGACTGAAGTTACTGAAGATACATCTCCTTTTTCCTCTTTTATATGTGATGCATTTTTTGCGTGGACTTTGTGTTTTTATATGTGTGTGTGTGTGTGTGTGTATGTGTATGTATGTATGTATGTATAATACACACACACATACATTTGTATTTGTATTTGTAAGGTGTTCAATTTCCTAGAATATTTTTTTGGAGAGTATGTTTATATGCTTTGTACCTGATACTCATTTTTTAAATCGATGTAATAAACTGTTGGATTTCACCACTTTATTTCTTTGAAGATGGTGCTGAAGCCAAAAATGGTGGGTTCAAAATAATGAGATTTTGACCCTACGTGTGACATGTATTTTCTTATCTTCTGGGAATGGATCTTTTGCAACTGGGTGCACTTACCATGCATGACAATCATTTGGTTGAACAGTCATTTACCACATACTATTCAAGTTCTGAATGTGCCCATTGGTCTGAAAAGGTTGGAGTCTTGTTTGTATAATAAATAGAGGTAAAGTCTCCCTTGAATCATGGGAGCAGCATGTCTTCTGGTTACCACATGTATATAAACCCAGGAAGTTGCTTGCCATTTTTGACTTCTAGGATTTATTTTGCCAACTTTCTGACTTAGTTTATTATCCTGGAATTTTCTGGTGCTCACCTACCCAAGTACTAACTAAATCTATCTATCTTTGTTTTAGTTTGTTTGAAAGAAACCAAGGTTACTAGTAGCTAATATATAAATAAATACTAGCATAAATTAAGTCCCTACATATTTTTCAGTCAATATTAATGCTAATGTAATGCTAATCACAAACACATATACATAGCGCATGAACACACACACACACACACACACACACACAAACACACCAAATATTACTTGATGAAATATATAATAAACAGGTATATTAGAAAGTTGCATAAGTACATATAAATATGGATGATTGATTCCCATGTAGTCCTCACAAAACTCATAAGCCAGTATAGATACTAATAGTATCAATCAAGTTATTGACCTACATGTGGAAAACACAAAGATTGCAATGACCACATGAATGTACTTCATTTTGCAGCTTTCTTTCTCTGTCTGTATACAAGAATGTACACACTGGAAATAACCTGAAATACATGAAGGATTGTATGTACATAGCCTCTGTTGTCAAGGAAACAGCTTTCATTCTATATATTCTGAATGGCAGTTGAGTGTCAGTCAAGGCATCTCACACTGTGATCTTGGTGGAAAAAATTATTAAAGCTGAAGGAAGACAAAATACTTTTAATAATTAAGTGGAGGTCAAGCAAAGCTTTTGCCAGAAGGAAAGAAACAGTGGATATAAGCAAGATATCTACATAGAGAAAGAATTGTATTCAGTACATTAGGCCAAACATTTCTAAGACTTGTTTATATCAAATATAAAAAACTTGCACTTAAATAGTTCACCACAATAACTATTAGTACACCACAAAAGCTACACTACAATGCTATCTGTACAAAGTCCTTGGACAGAGGTAAAATTCAATTCAAAGATGCAACTGGCCAAATAAAAAAACCATCTTGGAATCATACTTTTAATACCTATCCCATCTTACATCATTTCAACACTTATTTATTTTGAGGGACAATGGATACACTGAAGGTGCTATCTGCAAGTAAAAAATGTTTATTTTGAAAAGAAACATGCAAATAAAAGGAAATAAAAAGTGAGTGATCACCATCTTAAAAAAACAAAAAAGAAAACAATGTACTGTTTTAATATCCTATTAATAGATATTTCTAGAATTTTGTTTATGCATTTCAAATTTTATTCCTTAAGAAAGTAATAGATGGTGTGCAAAGTCCGAATCACCCCTTCTTAATCACTTTTGAAGAGTGCAAGACACAATCAATAATATTGGGACATAAAATAACATAGATGAAAAAGAAAAAAATATCAAGCATGTGAACTAATTCAAGAATATATATGGGTAAATTTAAAGGGTAGAAATTTATTTCTTCCTGTAAACAATGACTGTTATGGGACTATATCGGAGGTCATATTCATCTGGTTTTGACTAGTTCTGGAGAACTGGAAGCAGAAATTTTAAGTAGTTCAGAGAACTGGCAAATACCACCCCTGACTGGAGATTTTACAGTATTCTTACCCTGGTAATAAAACAATTTGAATCCCACCACTGGACTATATGTCCTTCTTCACATGAGACACAATTCTGTGAATTTATTTTCTTTATCCATGTTACTATATCATCTCTCTTATCGCACTTACTTTAAGGACCAATTTGCATATTCAGAAACAATTTATTTATTTTTATTAATTAATTAATTTTTTATGTATCCCCTCTACAAGGTGTTTCATATGATTCACTTCTAGGGACTGCACCAATAAGAAACAGAGTTGCAGAATCATCTGCTTAAGATTGTGATCCTATACTCCTCAACATCAGACCAAACCCCATTGGATCAATGAAGCTTGCTCCTAGGTAGCAAATATACAGTGGTCTTAATGATTATTTCATCCTGAAACCCTACATGTAAAAGTGACATTTCCTTCAACAATTGATCTAATTATTTAAGATAATTATCTTCCTCTGTTAAGCCATCTGATTTAGTTATATTAACTATGGGTTTTCTGCATAATTGTTAGTGTAGAGGATGAACAAAGCTCCCTGTAATGTCAGCACTGTCTAATAAAAAAAAATAATGATTTAAAATAGATTTTCAAACATGAAATTTCCCATCCTAATTGTCAAGTGGCATTCAGGTTATAGCCCAGCATAAGGGAATGTGAGGTTCTCAATTTTGGTTCACACTAGGATAGAAGCAGTACCTTATCATTCCTCCAATACGATTCAGTTAACTGGAATCAATGGAGTTACAGAGATGTTATACCCCCAACCTGACTCCATTTTTCCAGTTCTCCTTTTGGTTCACTTTCACCATTGGTAAGCCACAGATCAATGTATTTCTGTTCCATTTCTGATCAATTGAACCTTTCTAATTGAACATTTTCAAAGTTACTTCCACATGTAGTACAGTGATGATGGCTACTTTTGACTAGTGAAGACTGTAATTCCAATAGTCATCCTCAAGAGAAACACTACACTTCATGCTAATTGTACATCCAAGAGTGCCCCCACATTGCCAATTTAGACCTTTATCTTCTTCTTCTTGTGCCATATCTGTCATCGGATGTTGACGATCATGTTGGCAATTCTATTTTTATCAACAGCCGCACAAAAAAGTGCTGCTGAGTTTTGTCCAAACTGGTCCCTTAGATTTTGAAGTCATGATGTTCTTCTGGACCTTATTTGCCTTCAATCTTCCCCTGGAGGTTTAAGTGAAGTGTGACATATATTTCCAGGTGTTGCATCATATGTATTGATTCTAACTTTTGCTTAAAACTTTATAGTAAATGTGTATTTCTCCAGAATGCACTGAATAGACTACTTTTTCCAGATCTTAATTCAAGACAACTACCTCCTGTGTATGTAAGAAAAAGGGTTACTGATGTAAACTCAGCCCAGATCTATGGATGACTTCGCTCAATAGTTTTAAGTTGCTTTTAAATAAAATTCACAAGCAAGTTCTGAGGAAGCTTCTTGGATGAGAAGCAAAACATCTTCAAGGAAAAACAAAGAACGTCCAGTTGCCTCTTGAAAAAGCACCTTTGAGGCGGTCTGTAATGGCCGCCACAAAGAAGCTGACAGCTGGGCAAGACTGAGCAGGAGGAAGAGGGGAGAAAGTTTTCAAGAGAAAGTTCTTTGGCTGATCCAGGACTTTAAGAGGCATTTAATCCTGAGAATTATGACTTTTTGAAAAATACTTGGTTTCCAGAGGAGGATTTCAAGCGGCAAAATTGAGGTGCTGAAAGGAAAGTTTACCCTCCTTTCCTATGGAATCAACAAATGGCCATTGAGAAACCTGTTGTTTTTTTTTATAAAAGATAAAAACTTGGCTTCTTGTTATAAGTGGGAAGGGAGAGGACAAAAAAAAAATAATATTAAGATTCTGCTGGAGGAGATGCCTTGAAGATCTTGAGACTAGAAATTGATTGGAACAAGGCTGTAAAATACAGATTGGGCTTTCTTTCTTTTCCCTTTTATTGATACCACTCTAGGAAGAGAAAGTGAGAACTTTGTGCGTTGTTTGGACTGATTGATGTCTCTGGGACTTTGAGGAATTGTTTTAACTTTTGAAACATTTTGGTTGTTCTAAGAAGAACAAAGAATGGCTTTATCTGATGATGAACTTAGAAAGGAATATCAAGAAAGTAAAGACGCTGTGAAAGAAGCTTTCCTTTCTTTAGAAATGGCGCTTGCTATTTATCAGCAAACACAACAACAGATGGGGGAAATAGAAGGAGAAGAAGAAAAAGAAGAAGAAGATGCCATCTTCAGTAAATCTAAAAAATTAACTAAGAGAGAAAGGAGAAAGAAAGGAAGTAAAAGGAAGGATTTAAAAAAACACTTAAGAAAGGAAAAAATAAGATGCAAAACCAACTCAATGTTACTGAGCAAAAGGAGAAAGGATTACAACAGAGAGGGAAAGCTAAAAAGGCGGAGGTTAGTGGGGGAGGGGGGTGTAAAAAGGCCAGGGGGGATAAGAAAGGAAGGGAAAAGGGAGGGAAAAGCCACAAAGGTATGAAACAAGATGGGAAAAAAGGATTTTTTTTAGGGATAAAGGGTAAGGTGTAATTTCTTTAAAAAAGAAGATTCTGCAAGGTACATAAGATGGTATTATGTATTAGAAATAGAAAACTAGAATGTTATAAGAATTGATAAAAGATTAAAATATTGAAATGTTTAGTAATGATAGATGTTAAAATTTAATAAAATTGTAGCACTTGTTTTTTGAAATAGATAATTGGAATGTTATAAGATTTAATATTTAGATTTATTATCTAATTATATTAATTATTAAGAATTTATTATTATTTTTCTTTAAAGGTTAGTAGGTAGAATGTACTAAGCAGAATCAGATTGAGTATCAGATGTTATTTTAAATATTAATTTAAGGGGAGGATAGAAAGGCATCATACTCTGATTAGTGATTTTAGGAGAAATTCTTTTTTTTTTTTTTTTTTACTATAGGGAATGAGATAAATGGATAATCTGGAAAGAATGGACAAAAAATACAAATATAATGATTTAAATTAAAATGATCAAATAAAATAGAAATAAGAAGAACGAAAAGCGGGGAGAAGTTATATAGAAGATATAGAATGGTAAATAAGATAGGTAATGGTATACAAGATGAGCACGAATTTAATTGAAGTCCATACAAAGAGAGGTAATCTGGGGCCAAACTACTTTCTTAAAAGAAGTTTTATATTTTTGTGTTTTGTGTGTCTATGTTTTGTTTGGGAATTAATAAAACCTTGGAGGAAGGTTGGATGAGAATAATGGTAATCAAGTCAGAGAAGAATGAAGGTGATGATTATAAACTGGATAAATATAGAAAATAATAATAATAATGAAATTGAATACGAAAAGAGAAATAATGAGAAATTTGTTAAGAGATATTTATATGTTTATATTGAAATGGTGTAAAATAGAATTATGTTGTATAAAATAATATTTTACTTGACTTGTAAAATTAATAATGGAAAGAGGTTTTATGTATTGAATGGTTAATTATGGTTTGTTTGTCTTTAAAATCAATAAAATTTGTTTACAAAAAAAAAAGAAAAGAAAAAGAAAAAGCACCTTTGCGACAATCATGACCTGGATGGCTGAGAATCTCCACAGACATTCAACCTGTAAAATAATATTTTGCCTCTTTTATGCTATAAAAGTGTTATTCTAGCTTCATCTGCATGTTTAGAGTACTATAGAGAAATTAGTTTGCACAGACAATAGTAAATTTTGTTTATGGTACTGGTGAAAGAAGTAATTCAAAAAAACATAAAGTGAGTAGCTGCTTTTTTAATAGTGCATTTATTCATAATAATGTACTATAAATAAGCTGTACATTGCTCTTTGAAAAAAGCAAGCACTTAAAAGCACTTCCACTTTTTCAGCTTCTGAAAAGAAATCCCTCTGGCTATTAATATTTATATAGCTGTGATAGTACATAACATATCTCTCTATAGAAAATAATTGTAAAATCCAGAGCTTCAATGTTTGTTCTTCTGCTTGGGTCAAAAAGAAACTTTTAGATCTGTCTCAGAGGATTTCTTGCTGTTACAAATGTGAAATCAGAATATTTAAAAAAAGAGGAGAGAAAGAAAGGGATGCAAATTTAATAGAAAGGATGGAGGGAGAAAGAAACTAATAAGAGTGAATTCTCAGTTTGATGGCTCCAGTGAATGGAACAGATTATGTTAAAGTCAAAATGGAGCTTTAACATGTTTAAATCCAGAAGGTCTGATGTAATCTAATCTTTTCCAATCCAATTTTTAAAATGCAGCCTCGACATCAGATTAAAGGAAGGCCTTGCTCTTTTGCTATTTCTTTTTTTAAAAAAAAATATTCTAAGCATATTCAGCATCTGTGTAATGCATTGTCTTCAGCATTTTTAAAAGGCATTTTTAGACAAAATGAAACAAAGATGATAAAAGTGCCAGAAGATTGTAAAGGTTTCAGACTGTCCTTAAAAATTCAATCTGTGCTTTAAAAAGTATCTCCTAGAAGTTTGCAAATTAAAAAAAATGGAATTTTAACAGAGGGACAGGCATCACTATCTTCTCCCATAATTATATCTGAATACGAAGAATAATTCATAGCAAGCACAACCTATTTGGTCAATTATGAAAGGCCTTGCTGCTATAGTTCAGCAACATCTAGAGACCTAAATGTTTTCTGTTGTTAAAGAAGGGATGACCTAGAATGAAATACCTCATTGGAGATCCCCTCTTATGATGTTGTTTCCCTTTTAACTGAACTAGAAATATTGGCAGGAAAATCACTAACTGATGAGCTGTGGAACTAATGGAAAGGTTGAGTAGGATTCTTGTTTTAATTTGCTACATTTTCCAATGCAGTATTATTGTGGAACCTGGTAGAAAAATTACAATGGATTTTATGGGAAGTCTTGATGTAGTTATGAGTTTTAGGTAGACTCTATTTACCATTGTGGTATGTTAGCTCAGATGCCAAAGAATAGCAGAAATCCTAGTTCTAGTTTTTTGTTCTGCTGCCTGCTGGTGAAGATCATTCTTTCAAAATTTAAAATGTTTGCTCACTTAACAGTACATGGGATAAAATAACTAATTTACAATATTTTATCAGAAATTCATATTATATTCCAGCAGCTGTCAATTGCACAGAGGTGGCATGGTGTCATTGCTAGCTTGTTATAGATAGGTCCAAATGGCTTTCTGAAATCATTCAGCAAATTGGTGGAAGATCCCTCTTATTCTCTAGAAATTCTCAAAAGTAGAAATTAGAGGTCATAGTAATACTGCCACTTTCCTTTCTTTTTCCTTTTCTCTTTACTTTACTTTCCCCTTTCGAATTGAAGAGAAGTCGTGGAACGGAAGCCAGGAAGCTGAAGAATTCTGGAAGAAAGATGGTATTAGGAAAGACAGATTTACACTCCCTATTTGATATGGAACTAATGTGTGTACCAGAGTTACTTTGCCAATGATAAATTCACACACACCACCTCCACAATTTCTCTCGAAAGGACTTTCAAAAGCAAATTTATTTCATAAAATGAAATGAAGACTGACAGAAATGCAGCAGAATTTCTCTGCCCAACATGATACCTGGGTGCTTCATAACAGTGTCAAACCTATTTGCACTTTACATCCCTGTGAACCTGAGACAAGATTTATTTGCGGACAGATGCATTGGCAGCTCTGGTTTGAATTTCTTTTGGCAAGGGAACTTAGACCTGAAGAATAAGAATGGTAAAAAAGGAAGACACCGGGGTGGGATTCTACTGGTTCAGACTGGTTCGGGCAAATTGGTATTTCTGGTGAGTATTTGGCTCCACCCACCGACCCCTGCTTTTTCCTGTGCTTTATTTTGTTGTTTTAGAGCACCGCTGATTCACACGGCAGAGCAGACTGCCACGCCTCAGCTATTTTATTCCCAGTGGCTGCAGTAGAAGGTAAGTATTAGAGCTGAAAATGGGCTTTTTTAAATGCGAAGCTCACTGAACTGTTGTTACACCGGTTGAATCACACCACTGGTAGACACTAATTCACAAGGTATTCCTAGAAGAAATAAATAAGAATAAAACTGAGGGATTATTTTCAAAGAATGGACATTGGAGCTGTCTCCAGTAATTATGGATAACTGGAGTTGGAACAATCTTTTAGCTTCAGGTGAATATAAATTGAATTATCTTTAACTGGTCCAACATAATATTATCCTTCTCTATAAGAAGATCAGAGACAAATATAGTTTCTCTCTCTGCATAGAGAGAGACAAAGAGACCAAGGCTGGAAGAACAGACTATGAAACAAGTTGTTCTAGAAACATAGGAGCAAGATTTTTCTTTGTGTTCCCAAGAAAGTTATATTCAGAGTATTATGGTTTCTATACTTGTAGCTATATTTACACATCATAAAAAGTAGCCTCAGGTGCATTCATATTATAGACTAAATTATAATCTGGTATGAATACAAGCTTATTTGTATTCTATTTAATTAATTCTATTCATCTAATCATTACAAAGCAAATGCATTGTGATATTTTCTAATTCTTTTTTTAAACCATTCAAGTTGGCAACTACTGAACCTTATGGTAGCAAACCCCATTGATTGGACATGTAAAATGTGAAGAAATGTTTTCATTTATCAGTGTTAAAGTTCTCATTTAGTTCCTTTAGATCATCTCAGCTTCTCTTTTATAAAAGACAGACGAATGAAATTCTTATCTGCTTTTCCTAGCCATGTGCTTTCTTATATAGCTCTTTCACATGAGCCCCAACTTAGCTCTTTTATAAGCTAAAATGCCTCAAATGTAAACTTGTTTACAAGCCAAGCCAATGGATCAATGTCTTGATCATTTTGTTGCTCTCTTCTCCATTCTACAGAGGAATTATTGAGTCTGCACCTCTATAACTGTCTGGTTTGGTTCTGCAACCCAACAAGTGTGACACAGACTCCAGAGACTAATTAGGACTGCTCTTAAAAACAATTACTACCAACCTACCTTCAATTGAGGACCTGTATACTGCACGAGTCAAAAAGAGAGCTATGAAAATATTTACAGACTCCTTACATCCCGGACATAAACTGTTTAAACTCTTACCCTCAAAACAACGCTAAAAAGCACTGCATACCAGAACAACTAGACACAAGAACAGTTTTTTCCCTGAATGCCATCACTCTGCTAAACAAATAATTCGCTCAACACTGTCCAACTATTTACAAAGTCTGCATTACTATTACTATTAATCTTCCCATCACTCCTTATCACCCAGGGGTAGAATTCAATTTTTTTAACAACCGGTTCTGTGGGCGTGGCTCAGTTGGTGGGTGTGGCTTGGTGGTCATGTGACTGGGTGGACATGGCTTGGTGGTCATGTTATTGACTGGGCATGGCCAACTCAATATCACTCACATTGAGGCACGCATCTCCTCGCCTGGCCTCTCATGACTGTGGGAATGCTGCAACAGTTGTAAGTGTGAAAAATGGTCATAAGTCACTTTTTTCAGTGCCATTGTTACTTTGAATGATCACTTCACACAAGCAAAGTACCAGCAAAGAAGGGAAAAAAAACTCCAGAGATGTTCCTGAGACAGGAAGTCTAGTCCTGCCAAGAATGTAATAAGGGTTAACGGAGAGGCAGTTTCTGTAAGCAACACCAGAATGTTTCCTTCCTGCCTTCCTTACAGGGTTAGGCCAGTAATTTCTTCTAACAACCGGTTCTCCAAACTGCTTAGAACGTTAACAACCGGTTCTAGAAAATAGGTGCAAACTGGTAGAATCCCACCCCTGGTATCACCCCTCCCGTCCCACTTGTGACTGTATGACTGTAACTTTGCCACTTGTATCCTTACAATTTATATTGACTGTTTTCTAGTATGATTTGATTGCTTATTGTACCCTATGACTATTATTAACTTGATTCTTGACTCTTGACGAATGTATCTTTTCTTTTATGTACACTGAAAGCATGTGTACCAAGAAAAAATTCCTTGTGTGTTCAATCGCACTTGGACAAAAAAAGAATTCTACTCTATTCTATTCTTTTGTTCCAGCTCTACAATATCTATGTTGAGGTGCAACAATAGAAAGATATATTCTACTTCAGATGTGTGGTCACACCATGAATATTTGTAATGTCATTAAGATATTTGCAGCTTTATTTTTATTCCTTTTGCAATAATCTTCAGTATGGGATTTTCTTTTCTTTTTTTCACAGCAGCCACACATTGGATTGATGTTTTCATCAGGCTATCCAGCACAATTACTTTCCAGGTCAGTCACCATAACTTCATACCCCATTAAAATATATATCATGAGTTTTTTTTCTTTTTAAGTTCAATATTAATTTTACATGAGAGTCTTTGTCAAAAATCATGAAAGTCCAAATAAATAATGCTTAATGGATGACACAAACTATATGAATAGTACCAATATTTATAAAGAAATTTAAAAGGTTAGGGAGACAGGATTTGCATTTGTAAAAGCCATATTGATTTTGTTGCAGTTAAAACTGTTCATGTATAAACTTAAGGATATATTTCTTAATAACATTTCCCCATCAATTCATGAAAAATTATTGGTTGATAACTTTAAGCAGCCTATTTGTATTCCTTTGTAAAAATCATTTTATGTTTTTTCTTTTTATTCCTATGATCTTAAGAACATCAAATGAACTTTAGCTAGACCAGCAAATTCATGTTTGAGTTTTAAAAATATTCTCTTTCTCAGTTTGCTCTTTTATCAACTTGTTTTTCAAAACTTCCAATGGTGCACCCATTACCACTGTAACTGAGTTCATCCACCTTGCTACTGGTTGTTCCTTTTTCCTATTCTTTCACTTTAGACAATTACAACTGTTAAGTCTGAGCATGGGCGAGAAGAATGGAGACAAGTCTCTGAACAATTAACAGCTGCAATTAATACATCATCAAAATAGGGGACCACGCCCTTAATCCCTTGCAATAACCTTTCCATAAGGCTCTGAAAAATCCCCGGGGCTACACTTACTCCGAATTGCAGCCGGGTACATTTAAAGGCACCTCGGTGCGTCACAATAGTTTGGGCCTGTGCCGTTTTTTCATCTACTGGTAATTGCTGATATGCCTGAGCTAAATCCAATTTAGCGAAAACTTTCCCGCCCCCCAGGGAATGGAGGAGGTGCTGCACCACCTCCTGGATATGCGTTCTGCTGCAGGGCATGGTTCAAAGTGGCTCGGTAGTCCCCACAAATGCGGATTGACCCGTCTGGCTTAATGGGTGTTACAATAGGGGTTTTCCACGGGGAGTGATCGATGGGCTCCAACACCCCCTGAGCTATCAGTTTGTTGAGTTGTTCGTCGATTTTCGATTTTAAGGCAAATGGAACTCAACGGGGCTTTAGGCGAATGGGAGCTATTTTTGGATCTAAGCTGAATGAGATCGGGGTCCCCTTGTACTTGCCTAAGCTGTCCGCGAAGACATCCCTGAACTCATAGATAAAGTTTTCCTCCCAGTCACAGCCACCAACTCGGTTTACGCCAGCCACTTCAATGCCGAGTGGCGCGAACCATTGGAGGCCCAGTAGGCTAGGCCTATCTCTGTCGATGACTGTTAAAGGTAAGGATGCTGTGTGCTTCTTGAAGGAGACTCGGACTCGGCAGGACCCGACGACGGGGATTCGATTCCCCTGGTAGTCCTTGAGGATGAGGCGTTGGAAACGGAGATCTTGGCGTTGAATTGTGGGGATGAGTTGCTTGAGTGTCTTCCAAGACACCATCAAGAGGGACGATCCCAAGTCGACCTCCATGTGGCAAGGCTGGTTCTCGATGGCTACCGTGACTCGGATTTTCTTAGTGTCCAAGGCTGAGGCGTGACTGATAGTAATAGTATGGTGAGCCTCTTCTCTTTGCAAAGCGCGATTTCTGTAGGAGTGGTTTACTGGCTCTCGCCTTACAGGACGGTTTCCTGTCGATTGGCGATAGTTAGCCTCCTTTGAGGCCTGGCTGGGTCTTGGCAAGCTGCGGCAGACCCGTCCGATGTGGCCTCATTTCCCGCACTCATGGCAGAGTGCGTCGCAGAATTTGCATTTGGACCTGGCATGGTTGGCTCCACAGCCAGCGCAAGGGTGTAAGGGCTTCGGATGAGGGTCCCGGTTGGACCGCAGTCGATGGACCCCTTCTTCGTCGCTGTCTGATGACGAAGAGAGGTCCTCGTGGTGCGTTGTCGCGAGCTGCCCTTCTGAACTAGGTGAGATTTAGCTGGCCGGTGGTGGTACCAGAGTGCGGTTTCGGCGTAGTTGTGCAGCCGACTTCTTGGTTGCTTCCGCTGCGGTAGCATCGGCGATGGCGTTGGCAAGGCTGATGTCGCCTTTCACCATCAACTTGCTTTGGACACTCGGCGCATCTAATCCCAGAACTATGCGATCTCTTAGTGATTCTTCTAAATCGGTGAATCCGCAGAGGCCTCCCAAATTTCGGAGGCCTGCTATAAAGTCGGCCAAGTTTTTTCCTTTTCACTGGCTTCTTTGATAAAACTCATGGCGTCTCACGAGCATAGGCATGGTCGGAGTTTAGTGGTCTCGCAGGATAGGTTCGAGGTCATCCCAATCCATGGCCTTCACTTCTCAGGGTTTGGCTAGTGCTTTAGCCATCTTAAATATGGTTGGACCGCAATGCGTTAGGAACACTGCCCGTTTCTTTCCTGGTGTGGTGTCCTTCAAATTGTTCGTCTCTAGGAACATTTGGAAGCGATCCATGTAGGACTCCCAGTCCTCTTGGGTTGGATCGAATGGAGCGGGTGGTACGATGCCGCCGGACATGGTTCCGTTGTTGGTGTAGTCTGTCACGTGCTCAGTGTTCTTCAAAGTTTCGTTGGTTCAGATGTCTCCAAATCCCACCTTTGTTGCCAGTGTTAAGTTTGAGCATGGGCGAGAAGAATGGAGACAAGTCTCTGAATGGTGAACTTCAGCTCTTTATTTACATCATGACTTGCTCATTTAATATCAATAAAACCCGCCTTATGTAGGCAAAACTTGTAACGTTTAACCAATAACAAGCTCGGAACACTAGCTTTTATAACCAATAAGAACTCTCTGTTAAGGGCCAATTGGATTCCCCGGAACAGGCCAATCCGGTCCAGCCACTTAACAGCCAATCAGAAATGCAGGGCCAGAACCCTGCACTTACTCCAAGCTCACACTTTATTAATTATATTGCATACACAACAACAACCCTTTCCAGAGCTAGATCTGGAAAGTTTGCCCAAAATAGGATAATTTAAGCCTTATCACTTGTGCCTCCAGTGAGAACTCTGGGTTGATTTGTTTGATGATC
The DNA here is from genome assembly GCA_033807585.1 of Hydrophis major. Classification (NCBI taxonomy): domain Eukaryota; kingdom Metazoa; phylum Chordata; class Lepidosauria; order Squamata; family Elapidae; genus Hydrophis; species Hydrophis major. The sequence goes on from CM066329.1 coordinate 351,034,419, forward strand.
TATGTATTTATTTTCTTAGTTATCTGTGGTATTCTCAGAAGTCTCCTCCAACACCAGCACTCAAGGTCATCAATACTCTTCCTTTATGGCTTTTTCAAAGTTCAGTTTATCCTCCCAAAGAGTGGCACAAGGCATAACATTGTTTGATCTATTCTGATCTTTGTAGCTATAGACATATCATTGCATTTGAATATCTTTTGTAAGTGCTAGTCTGCAACATATTTATTGACAATTCTAAGGCAGGTTGTTCTACCCGATAGCAATAGGAATAGCACTTCGACTTATATACCAGTTCACAGTGCTTTACAGCCCCCTCTAAGCAGTTTACAGAGTCAGCCTATTACCCCCAACAATCTGGCTCTTCATTTTACCGACTTCAGAAGGATGGAAGGCTGAGTCAACCTTGAGCCTGGTGAGATTTGAAATGCCAAATTAAATGCAGCTGGCAGTCAATGGAAATAGCCTGCAGTACTGCACTCTAACCACTGCACCATCGTGGCTCATGGCTGATGCTATTATTTCAAACTACTTCAATTGTCTACTTCAATGGTCTCCAACCTTTCTGGCTTTGTGGACTGGTAGTGGTTGGGAGGCGGGGGAAAGAGATGATGGTTTTGTGGAAGCAGCAGGCAGGCACATACACAGCTCCATTTGCATGAATGGTGGGCATGTGCACCTGCCCCTCTCACAAGTAGAGCTGTGCATGCAAGTATGTGAGCCTACTGCTTGTGTGGTCCAATTCTAAATGGGCCACTGCCTGGTCCTGGGCTGCAATTTGGGGATTGGGGACCCCTAGTCTACTTCATAATTAATTTTAGTCCATTTTTTCACTATGACATTTATTACAGATCCTTTGCAGTTTTAACTATTAGAGTAGTGTCATCAACATAGCACAGGTTATTGATGCTTCATTCTCCAATTTTAAATCCATGCTCATTCTCTTCCAATTCAGCCTCTCCTAATATATATTCAGCATATAGGTTGAATAAATTAAGGAGAGAGTATATAGCCTTATTTCACCCCTTTGCCAACTGAAAGTTATTCTGGTTCCCCATGTAGCTTCCTGACCTGTACTTAGGTCTAGTGCAATGGGTGTGTGTGGGAGAGAAGTAATTATCTATTTTGCTTTGATTTGTTTATTATCCCATTTAGGAAAGCCCTCTCTCCACCAGAAATTTATTATATAAATTATTAGCTATGTCAGTGACTTCTTAGACATAGTATTACACTCTTTTACCTATAGTATATCTTAATTTGGCTTATATTGCTTGGGTGTGATTGTTCCTCAATGTTATAGGAGAAATTTGATACCCTTTAAAATGAATCCTCACTACAGACATTTTCTCCTGTGAATACAATTGGATAAGGCCCACAATAGTCACATTTTGCACTGAAATCACTTTGTTGAGTTTAATTTTTCTTAATTAAATCTAATTTAATTGAACTTACACACTTCAGTTTTGAGGTCAGGCCAACCTCCATCACGAATCTTCTATACAGACAGTTTTCAAAAATGTTACCTTTGTGTTATGATTGGAAAATCCAGTGTTATAAAATGCTTCCATATTGTAAGCAAATATATGAATACTATATATACATACAAATTCTGCACATACTTATTCTAAGTAAATACATAACAATAAGTTCTCTCTGAATTATCTGCATTTATTTAAGATGACACTATTCAGAAAAAAACCAATAATTTTTGCTGTATTCAAAAGAATGCAGATAAGTTAGAAAAGATCAGCATTGGTCTTATTCTGTAAGCATGATCTAGTTTATTCCAAGCTACTTCACTATCTAGCTTTTTGACTACCTCCCAAGCATGGCTCCTTATGCCTTTTCTCAGGAAATGTCAGCATATCCTCTCTAACAGCTTTTCTGTCACTCTATAGCAAGGCATAGGCAACCCAGAATATTCAATATTATGATTGATTTTTCTCAGGTTAACCGCCTGAACTGGCACTCTGCTGTTCTTCTTAAAGGTGTTGTTTTGAACAATGGCAGCTGTTGACTCCAGAGAAACAGGGAGAGCTCTCTGTGATGAAAATCAGTGAGAAGGTGTAAGTCCTGGGAGAGTCCCACATTTTGGATGAGGACATTGTGGGCTTATTGTATGTATTTCTTTATGTTCTCCTTTCATTTTGATACAGAAATGAAGGTATGCCATAAAATGCATAAGGACTTAAAAAGATAAAGCTAGCTGACAGAATGATATTCTGGGTATAGGACTGTTACAATTATTAATACAGTGGTGTAATTACAGGGATACATTATATTAATATAAAATTCTAAGGATTAAAAAATAGTGTTGCTAGATCCCCTTTTAATTATATACCTCAACAAGAATCTTGGAACTCTGTAGTTACTGCACAAGTTTTATTGGAAATGAGTGACTTCACCAATGTTGAGCAGTGTAATACCTGGTGGACTTGCCCATATGGTAGATTGCTATCATGTCAGACAGAAACCATAATACATATCATGATCTATTTCAAGATGTAGAGATGTCAGATTGATAAAGAAAGCCAAGTGCCAATTAGTTTGGCATCTGGGGTGAAATTGTTAAAAATATAATTAAGAAAAAACACAGAGAGAAGAATATTCTTTGCTGAAAAAGAACAAATATGGCTTCAGCAAAGATAAATCTTTTTTCATTATGCTTCTGGGCTTTCTTGAAAGTGTCAACAAACATATATCAAGAGTGAAGTTATGGATATTGTATACTTGGAGTTGCATAATACAAATGCTGGATTAGACAGGGCTAAAGTCTGCTGTGCTCTTATGCTTTTTATGCTGGTAGATAAGATAACTTACTTGTTACGAACTAAGCAAATGCTTTAGTTAAAAATCCTGATAGTTTTGTTTCAGCAGCAGGCTCGTAATCCTGCACTTCTGATTGGCTTGCGAACAGCGGATTGTGATTGGCCATTTCTGGCTAATCTGATTGGCTGACAGTGGGTCGCCGCTGATTGGTTGCTACCAGCACGGCAAAATCAAACCATTGGTTATTGTGACAGCAGCCAGCTCTATAAAAGGAGCTCCTGCTGCCCAGTATCCCTGCTCTGTTCTGAAGTCACTAATAAAGAGTTGGAGTCACTATTCGATGTCTCGTCTCCGTTTCTTGTGCCCACGCTCCAGACTTAACACTGGCGACGAAGGTGGGATGCAGAGACGATAGAGCTGATTGAACACTCACCGAATGCTAACAGAGCATGTGGCTAAGAGCGCACCAAAAGTGGCAGAATGACCAGCAGCGCTATACCACCCACTCTATTTGACCCGGCTAATGAATACTGGGACTCGTATATGGACAGGTTCCAGATGTTCCTGGAGACCAACAATTTGAAAGATGCTACGCCTGGCAAGAAATGAGCTGTATTTCTGACCCATTGTGGGCCCGCCATTTTTAAAATGGCAAAAGCACTTGCGAAACCAGCAGAAGTCAAGACAATGGACTGGGACAACCTCGCCCCAATCCTACGGGCTCATTATGCACCCGCTGTGCCAACACTCATCAGGAGATGTGAGTTTTACCAGAGGAACCAGCAGGAAGGCGAAAATGTTGGAGACTTCATCGCTGACCTTAGAAATCTAGGGGGACTCTGTGGCTTTGCAAACCTCGAGGAAGCCATGAGAGATTGAATTGTTCTGGGCCTAAAAGACCCCACGACCCAGAGCAAGATTATGGCGAAGGGAGACATCGGCCTCGCAGATGTCATCGCCGATGCTACTGCAGCAGAAGCAACCAGGAAGTCAGCCGCTCGAATGTGCCAAGCGAACGCACCGCACCACCAATTTGCCAGTGACGCTACGCCTTTCTCCGAGAGGCACACAATGACCACCCACCATGAAGACTTCGAATCCTCATCAGAAAGCGAGGAAGAGGAGGTCAACAGACTCAGATCCGAATGTGACCAGCGGAATCGTAAGCCTTCGAGTCAATGTGCTGGATGTGGGGGAAACCACCCACGATCAGACTGCAAATTTCTAGACGCACTCTACTATTCCTGTGGAAAGAGGGGCCACATCACAAAGGTCTGCAGAAGCAGGCGAGGGTCCAGCCCAACCCGAAGAGAAAACAACTCCCGGCATACAACAGGCACTCCACCAATAAATCGGGACTGCCTAAACAACAAATGGAGCCAATACTACAGAAATCGAGCACCTGCCAATTCAACCAGATGAGATGAGACCCATCAAACCATCACCATCAGCCACGCGTCCTCCCTTGATGTGAGGAAAATCTGAGTGAAGGTCACCATTGAGAATCAACCATGTGTTATGGAAGTTGACTCTGGGTCGTCCCTGTCAATGATCTCCTGGAAAACCTTAAAACAGCTGATCCCTGACATTTGTCGCCAGGATCTCAGCACTCAAAAAATCATATTAAAAGACTACCAAGGAAACAGAATTCCAGTTGCCGGTTCCAGCCATGTCCGAGTATCCTTCAAAGACCACACCGCAACCCTACCTCTTACCATCGTTGATTGAGATCGGCCCAGTTTGCTGGGTTTGCAATGGTTCGTGCCACTAGGAATTGAACTAATGGGCATCAACCAAACCGGAAGTGATGATTGGGAAGCGGCCCTCGTCCGGGAATTCCAGGACGTTTTCACCGAGAAGCTAGGCAAGTACAAAGGATCCCCCATATCATTTAATCTCAGCCCTGACGTTGCACCCATTTGCCTTAAGCCTCGTCGAGTGCCCTTTGCACTCAAGCCAAAGATTGATGAACAATTGGACAAATTAATAGCCCAGGGCGTGTTGGAACCAATCGATCACGCCCGGTGGGAGACCCCAATTGTAACTCCCATAAAACCTGACGGATCCTTAAGAATTTGTGGGGATTACTGGGCCACCCTAAATCACGCACTTTAGCAGAGCGCTTACCCTGTACCTGTGGTCCAACATCTCCTTCATTCCCTGGAGGTGGGAAAATATTTGCAAAATTGGACCTAGCTCAGGTGTACCAGCAGTTGCCCGTAGATGCAGAGACTGCAGAAGCCCAAACTATAGTCACGCATAGAGGTGCATTCAAGTGGAGCAGACTCCAATTCGGAGTGAGTGTAGCACCTGGCATCTTCCAAAGTCTGATGGAAAGATTGCTTCAAGGCATAAAAGGGGTCGTGCCATACTTCAATGATGTCTTAATAGCTGCCCCTAACAGAAGCCTTCTAGAAAAACAACTCAGAATGGTCCTCAAGAAATTTAAAGATGCTGGCCTGAAGGTCAAGAAAGACAAGTGCCAACTTTGTACTGAGAGGGTTGAATTCCTTGGGTACCTTCTTGACAAACAGGGAATTCACCCTACGGAGAAAAAACTGACTGCAATAAAAAATGCCCCAAGACCTAGGAATAAAAGAGACCTCCAAGCCTTCCTGGGACTCATTAACTTTTATAACATCTTCTTGCCCCAGAAGGCAACTGTTGCTGAACCCCTGCATAGGCTCCTCGATAAGAAGGCTTCCTGGGTCTGTGGACATCGTGAAGAGCGAGCTTTTCAGCAAGTAAAGGACCTGTTAACTTCAGATGCTGTATTGATTCAATATAATGAGACTTTGCCTTTAACTGTCACCTGCGATGCCTCACCATTTGGAGTAGGAGCCATCCTGAGCCACGTCCTACCAAACGGTACTGAAGCACCTATTGCGTTCTTTTCAAGAACTTTATCTAAAACTGAAACTATAGCCAACTTGATAAAGAGGCTCTCGCTATTGTGTCTGCGATTAAACGATTCCATGAGTACGTATATGAAAGATCTTTCTCCATAATTACCGACCACAAACCATTACTTGGCATTTTAGCGGGAGACAAACCAACTCCCCACATCTTATCACCGAGAATGACACGTTGGTCAGAGTTTCTAGCCGCATATGATTACCAACTGCTACACCGCCCAGGGAAAGCCATTCCCCACGCTGACGCTTTGAGCCGTTCTCCGTTACCAGAAGTCATAGACGATCCAGCTCCAACCCTCACTACATTGCAAATCAAAACTCTTCCTTCACTACCGCTGACTGCACAAGACATCACCTCAGAAACAAGGAAGGATCCTTGTTTGGCACGGGTCCTCAGCTGGGTAGAAAGAGGTTGGCCTGACAACAAACCAAACAACACCTTCAAGCCGTTCAAAAACAGGCAGACAGAAATTTTCTCCCAAAAGGGATGCGTCTTGTGGGGAGACAGAGTCGTCATCCCAGAGAGATTACAGCATAAAGTCCTAAAACTATTGCACGATGGCCATCTGGGCATCGTGCGAATGAAGGCACTGGCAAGAAGCTACGCTTGGTGGGCAGGTATAGATAAGCAAATAGAAACCTGGGTGGCCACTTGCAGAAAGTGTCAGGACACTCGTTCATCTCCACCTAAAGCACCACCAACTGAATGGGAAGCACCCCGAGGTCCCTGGTCCCATATCTACATTGATTTTGCAGGACCTACCAAGGGGCATACATTTCTTATAGCAGTGAATGCATACTCCAACTGGCTGGAGGTCCTCAAAATGAAGAGCACCACCACAGACGCCGTCACTAAAAAACTAAATAAACTATTTGCAACGCACGGGTTGCCAGATGTCCTAGTTTTGGATAATGTCCCCCAATTCACTGCTCTGGCATTCGAACAGTACCTGGCAGAGCGGGGGATACACCATGCATTGACATCACCAGCTCACCCTGCAGCCAATGGCAGGGCTGAGCGAATGGTCCAATTCGTAAAGAAAACTTTACAAAAGATGGAGCAAGGGGACATCGATGACAAGGTGACCCAGATGTTTCTCCTCCAACATATTACCCCAAACAGCACCCCAAACAGAACCCCGGCCGAACTTCTGATGGGCCGGAGACTTCGCTCACATCTTGACCATTTGTACCCTACCTACACACCAGAAAAGCCCGTGGGGTCCAGCAGCAGGTATTGCACCTTCAAGGTAGGCGACCCAGTCTTCACAAAAAACTTTTCCGGTGACCCATTGTGGGTCCCCACTACCATAACACAATTTACGGATCCCCGTTCCTGCCGTTTACAAACTACTGATAGAAAAATGTAGAAGCGCCATATCGATCAACTGCGCTCCAGGCTGGGACCTATCTCTGTCACAAACCCCGAACCTCAAACCTGGGGGGGAAGGGAAATCGAGGGGACCGGAGAAGAACTAGCATACAACCCAGTGCGTGTAAACCAGCAATCAGCACAACCAACCTGGAGATATTCACCTTCTGAAGGAGAGCCAGGCCAGACGATCGCCTCACCAAAGAACAGCACTGCGACAGCAGCAAATCCAAGGGATCCGGAGGACAACCTTAACGGAAGCAGAGATGACAACACCGAGTCACCCAATGGAGAGGGCGGAACATCTTTGCCAACAAGTGCAGCAAACAGCCCACCGAGACCAGAGACAGGGCAAGGACTGGTGGAGCAACACAGATCAGGTAGACAAGTGAAACAACCTGCCTACCTGCTAGAATACATCACCCCACCCCTCAGATGGAACCTAGGGGGGAGGGGTGTTACGTTATGGCTGCTCCTTTTAGCAGACTCTGAGAAGCTTAAGAGACTTCCTATGTCCTTACACTATTGAATAAAATCTATTTTGATACCACATGAATTTTTTCAGAAAGTTTATGCTTGCTTGTGTGTCTTTTGTCAAACTTCTTAAATTCATAAGTTTGCTGTCAAATAGTGGCATAGCAGCCTTGAGGACCTATGGATCATAAAATAGTTTGCAGACTGTGTAGACCACACTGCCTGCTTTAAAATAAGTGAAGATTCTCATAAATAAATTCTAAACAAAACTGTTAAGTTAGTCGCAGGAAGGAAACTTGGGAGCCCGTGACTTAGTTCAGCTCTTTTATTAAGTCCCGAGATTGGCTGTAGGTGGTAGGTGGCTAGGTGGCTAGGCTAGACCGCGGCTTATATCGACCTAGCCAGCCAAGCCGCGTCCAATGACACCACTTTGAATTCCCCGTGATCAGTTCCCTCCAATCATGGGGGATTCATCGCGGCGAATCAGCCGCGGCCTGCTCGGCCAATCGGGTTGCCGCGCGTCTTAGCCAATCGGAAGGCGTATTTACAAGAATGCAAATTAACCATACAGAACACCCCTCCCCTCTTGGTATGGTCCTATGTAACGTAGTCCTGTAAGTAGGTGGGTCTTGTACTTGTCTACTGGACCTGCGCAGGTTAGTTGGCGTCTGGTCTGCGAGCGGTTCGGACGGGTTCTGTGTTGCTCCTTGCCTTCTTGATGGAACCGCCTGGAAGGTTGGGCCCGGCCTTTCGCTGCAGCTCCCTCCTGGTCTACTCGGGTTGGTTGAGCTGCTGGTCCTGTTGTTCCCACCTGGTCTTTCTGGGCTGGTTGAGCTTCCTGGGCTGCTCCTACCGGGCGAGGCTTCGAGTTGGTCCTCCGTTGGTGGTTCTGCTGGTGAGTATGGTTGGTTTTCTTTTTGTGGGGGGTGGTTGTTTTGGTTTTCTGGGTTCCCCGTTCCCTCTTGGTTGGTATCTGAGTTTCCCCTTTCCCCTGAGGTTTCTTCTTCTGTGTATGTTTGTGTGTCGGTTGTATTTCCCATGTAGGTTCTCGATCTTAATTGATTGATGTGTCTTTTCCATGCTTGTCCTTCGGCTGTCTGTAGCCGGTACGAGTGGGGACCTGTCACTTGGGTTATGGTTGCTGGTACCAAGAGTGGGTCCCCGGTAAGGTTCTTTGTGTATACCGCGTCATCTGGTGTAAATGTTCGATATTTGCTTGAGGAGTTTGGGTTTTTTTTCTGGGTTGTACATGGGGTGTAGTCTGTCGAGTGGGGACCTTAATTTCCTCCCCATTAATAGGTCTGCCGGGCTTTTGTTGGTTGTCATGTTTGGGGTTATGTGTTGTATAAAAAGCATTTTATTTATTTTTTCTTGGATTTCCCCATTTTCTATTTTTTGAATTGTTTTTTTCGTAAATTGAACCATTTGTTCCGCCCTCCCATTCGCCGCCAGATGTGCTGGCACTGCCAGGGCATGCCGTATTCCCCACTCTGCTAGGAATTTTTCGAATTCTACTGAGGTGAATTGGGGCCCGTTATCCGATATGATGATGTCTGGGAGCCTGTGGGTTGCGAACAGCTTGCTGAGTTCCTTGCTGACGGCCTCCGTGGTGGTGGTTTTCATGTTGCTTACCTACAACCAGTTGGAGTAAACATCTACCATGATGAGGAATGTGGGCCTTTGTGGGCCTGTCAAAATCTATGTGAATCCTGGACCATGGTCCCCTGGGGGTTTCTCATTCCAGGATTGGTGCTGCGGGAGGGCTCGGCCTGGTTTCTTGGCACCGTTTGCATGCTGCCACCCAACCCTCGATCTGTTTGTCCATCCCTGGCCACCAGGCGTAACTCCTGGCCAGGGCTTTTGTTCTAACGATGCCCGGGAGCCCCTCGTGTAACAAGTCCAATACCTTCCCTTGTAATTTTTCCGGAATAACAACCCTATCCCCCCATAGTAAACAACCTTTTTGTAATGACAGTTCTGTTTGCTGGTTCTGGAATGCCCTGAATGTTTCGTCGTTGTCTTTTTCCAGCCACCCCTTTTCTACCCAATGTAACACCCATGCCAGATGCTTGTCTTTATTTGTTTTGCGGGCAATGTCTGATGCAGTTACGGGTAGATCGGGTAGAGTCTCTATGCTCAGGGTGGATGTTGTGGGTGCTGGGTCGGTCTCCAGGTCGGGTAGCAGTGTGCAGCTCAAGGCGTCTGCGTGGGTGATCGTCTTACCGGGTCAGTGCGTGAGCCGGTAGCTGTAGGTGGCAAGGAACTCGGACCACCTTGTCATTCTAGGAGATAGAATGTTTGGGGTGGCCCTGTTCCCTGCCAGGATTCCCAGCAGCGGTTTGTGATCAGTGATGATGGTGAAAGTCCTGCCGTAGAGGTACTCGTGGTACTCCGTTGGCGAGAGTGTGGCTGAGAACGGCGCCGACGTTGAAAGGTGGTGTGTCGCATGTAACTGCTAGTAGTAGGGTCTCGTTGTATTGGATGAGGACGGCATCCAAGGAGAGCAGGTCCTTGGTTTCAGTGAAGGTGGCTTCCTCGCATTTCCCCCAGTTCCACGTGGCCGCCTTGTCCAAAAGCCTATGCAAAGGCTCCGCCGCAGTCGCCTTCTGGGGCAGGAAAACATTATAGAAGTTAAGCAGTCCTAGAAATGTCTGCAGTTCCATTTTGTTCTTCGGTCTGGGAGCTTCTTTGATTGCTCTGATTTTTTTCTCGGTTGGGTGAATTCCATGCCAGTCTAAAAAGTACCCCAGGAATTCGACCCTCTCGGTGTGCAGTTGGCATTCTTCTTTTTTAACTTTTAGCCCCGCATTTTTGAACTTCGTTAGTACCTCCCTCAGGCAACCCTCCAGTTCTTTTTGGTTGGCTGCCGACACCAGTACGTCATTGAAGTAGGGCACCACCCCCTTGATTCCTTGCAGGAGTCTCTCCATGAGGCTTTGGAAGATTCCTGGGGCCACACTGACTCCGAACTGGAGTCTCTTACAGAGAAAAGCCCCCCAGTGGGTTACTATGGTCTGCTCCTCAGCGGTTTCTGCGTCGACCGGCAATTGTTGGTAGGCTTGTGCCAGGTCGAGCTTCGTTAAAACCTTGCCTCCCCCCAGTGAGTGTAGGAGGTGCTGCACTACTGGGATGGGGTAGGCGCTTTGTTGTAAGGTGCAGTTTAGGGTGGCCCTTATAGTCCCCACAGATTCTCACCGACCCATCGGGCTTGACTGGGGTGACTATGGGGGTTTCCCACCAGGCATGATCGATTGGCTCCAGGACTCCCTGTTTGATGAGCTTGTCTATTTGCTCATCGATCTTGGGCCAGAGTGCAAAAGGTACCCGCTGTGGTTTTAGGTGTATGGGGGGAATGCTGGGGTCTAGGCTGAAGGAAATAGGGGGCCCTCGGTACTTGCCTAGGGTGCCGTCGAACACTTCCTGGAAGTCCCTTGTGAGTTGTTCTTCCCAGTCTGCCTCTGCAATGTGGTCAATGCCTGTGACTTCAATCCCGAGCGACACGAACCACTATAGTCCCAAAAGGCTGGGGCGGTCTCTATCCATGACCGTTAGTGGAAGCCTTGCTGTGTGCCCCTTGAAGGTCACTTTAAAGTGTCCGGTTCTGACTACCGGGATGCGGTTTCCTTGGTAGTCTTTGAGGATTAATTTCTGGCTTTCCAGCCCCCTTTTATGGATGTCGGGCACCAGGCGCTTAATTTTCCGCCATGCAACCATGGAGAGGTAGGACCCGGAATCCACCTCCATTTTGCATGGCTTGCCCTCAATGCCCACTTCCACGTTTTCCTTTCAGGCATCTGCGGTTGAGGAATGGCCGATGATGACCGTCTGGTGGGTTTCCTCTCTCTGCCGGTTCTCACCATCCCATCGACCCCATCTGTCCCGGTTCCAACGATTCTCGATTGGGCAGTCCCTGGGTCTGGGGGGAGTGCCCTCTCGTCTCCGGTTGCTGTTTTCTCGCCGTTGGGGGCTGTAGGTTTTCTTGAGCTGGCAGACTCAGGCGATGTGACCTCTTTTGTCGCAGTGTCGGCAGATCGCATCAAGAAACCGGCATTCCGATCGCCCGACACAGGTGGTCACCTCCGCACCCGGCACAGTTGGGTCCTGACTTATGACCCCGTCGGTCACGCCGGTCTCACTCTGTCTGGAGTCGGTGGATGTCCTCGTCGTCCATGGTGTTGGTGGCGGAGTTGAGGTCACCATGGGGGTGGTGGTGAGTCGGCGGCTTGCTTCCGGTGTCATTTCGGTTGTCATGGCTGGATCCCCGGTACCTGGTCTCAGCATTTGGGCCATGGATTTTCAGGTTGCTTCGGTGGCAGTTGCCTCAGTGATGGCGTTGGCGAGGGAAATGTTGGCTTTGGCCATCAGTCGGCTCTGTAGAACTGGGTCCCTGAGCCCGAGGACGACGCGGTCTCAGAGTGCCTCATCTATATCAGTGAAGCCGCACATGCCCCCCAGGTTTCGGAGGTCGGCTACGAAGTCGCCAATGCTCTCACCCCCCTTCTGATCCCGGTGGTAAAAGTCGTGTCGCTGGATGAGGTTGGGTACGGCGGGGGCGTAGTGGCTCTGCAACAAAGGCTTGAAGTCAGCCCAGTCCATCTCTTTCACATCTTCAGGCTTTGCGAGAGCTTTCGCCATCTTGAACACTGCGGGCCCGCAGTGTGTCAGGAAAACGGCCCTTTTTTTCTGTCCGTTTGCTTCCTTGAGGTTGCTACTTTCTAGGAACATCAGGAACTGATCTATGTAGGATTCCCAGTCCTCAGTAGCTTGGTTGAAAGGTGCGGGTGGTGCGGGTGGTGCGATGCTGGCCATCTTGTCAGTTTCTTCGTCTGCGGCGCCACGTGCTCGGTGGGTTTCAATTTCATGATCCGACCTTTGTCGCCAGTGTTAAGTTCATCGCAGGAAGGAAACTCGGGAGCCTGTGACTTAGTTCAGCTCTTTTATTAAGTCCCGAGATCAGCTTGGGGCGGCTAGGCTAGACCGCGGCTTATATTGACCTAGCCGGGCAAGCCGTGGCCAATGACACCGCTTTGAATTCCCCGCGAATTTGGAGTTCCCTCCAATCGCGGGGGATTCATCGTGGCCAATCAGCTGCAGCCTGCTCGGCCAATCAGGTTGCCGCGCGTCTTAGCCAACTCTCTCATAATTTAAAATAAACCATGTTATTTTGTCTAAAATGTACTTACCATCTATAACTTTCCCAATAGGAACAACCTGGCAGAGCAATTCACACAATATGAATTCATACTAGTAAGTACAACATCTAAAACAGAGGTTATGTATCAGTGATTTTAAAAGCATTATATTGGCTATAGAATGTTACTACAGAATATGAAAGAATAGCAAGTGATTCTCTTAAAATATCTTCAACTCGATTCTAATCAAATGGCTAGGAATTTGTGGTAATGGACAATACAGTCCATGCCGAAATATCTAATTAATTAAAGAGTCTGCAATGAACATCGAGGGGCAAATATTGTTATGAAGATAGTTTATCACAGCAACAAATGTACTCACCTTTATTAATATAGTAAAATGCAGTGCTGATTACCTTGTTTCCTTTGGTCCATTCTGGACTTTTGGCATTCTTTCAGAGGAAAAGGCTAAACACAAATATACAAGGGGTGATTTTGGCTTGATTCAGGAAAAAAATTAATGCTATTTCTAGAAGCAGATGCTGAAGCATGTTGGGAGGGAAACAAAAACAGGGTCCAATTTGAAAAATAATATGTGTGGGAGGCTAAGCAAAGCAATGTCACCAGAAAGTTAGAGAAGAAAAGGAAGAAACAAACTGTTCATGCAGAAACTGCGTGAGCAAAAATGTTGGGCTACCTATTAATAGACAAGCTAAAGGGGTGTCTGCAGGGGGTAATGAAGAAAATCAAGAATGGTGTGATCAAAGCTCCCCTTGGTTTTCTTTATGTACTCCCCCCCCCCCCCGTGGAAAACTCTGGTGTATTAACTGCTTGTATATTTGGGGACTCAGTGCTGAACTTGTGCACTCACTGGTCATTCTTTTCAATAGATTTTTGTCCAAAGAAACATTGTGAGTCATGGTAAAAAATATACACAGTACATGCCTCTTGTTTCTGAAAATAAAATTTGCAGGAAAACTAGGATACAGAGGTGGTATTCAGCAGATTCTGATCAGTTCTGGAGAACCGGAAGTGGAAATTTTGAGTAGTTCAGAGAACTGGCAAATACCACCTCTGACTGGAGATTTTACAGTATGCTTCCCCTGCTACACCCACCAAGCCACACCCACAGAACCAGTAGTAAAAAAATTTGAATCCCACCACTGCTAGGATATCAGTAGTGTGGCATTAGAAGAGTTTCCAGATGATGGATTAAAGCCATAGTCTATTTAGTTCACTTTTCTGTTGGCCAGATAAGAAATTTGAAACATTTTTCAGGCTTGCATGCCGTTTGAGATGCTGAAAGCTTCAAATCTTGGGCAGGACCAGGACAATGTTATCATATTTCAATTTTACATTTAGTCAACATTAAGTTAAATTATAGAGTTGGCACCATTATACCCCATTTATTGCAATTATTATTATTTTATTTCTTAGTAGATATAAGTGGTTGGAGTGGGGGTTTTTTTTCCAGACAGTTGAGATTCCACAAACCCTCTGCTTGTCTATAAATAATTCCTATCATTTGATGGTTCACAGTACTAATGTTTAATGAAAAGAAGAACTAGGGATGACCTGATAGCAGTGTTCCAATATCTCAGGGGCTGCCACAAAGAAGAAGGAGTCAAGCTATTCTCCAAAGCACCTGAGGGCAGGACAAGAAGCAATGGGTAGAAATTAATCAAGGAGAGAAGCAACTTAGAATGAAGGAGAAATTTCCTGATAGTGAGAACAATTAATCAGTGGAACAACTTGCCTCCAGAAGTTGTGGGTGTTTCAACACTGGAAGCTTTTTAAAAAGGGATTGGACAGCCATTTGTCTAAAATAGTATAGGGTTTCCTGCTCAAGCAGAGGGTTGGACTAGAAGATTTCCAAGGTCCCTTCCAACTCTGTTATTCTGTTAAGGCTACTTCAGATAAGAGTTGAACCCACCACAAAATGTCTAATTTATAAGCTGGAACAAATAGAGATTAAATCCAAAGCCACCATCTTGAGATGGAGAAAAAGAAACCTCAGATCACCTCTGCCAAGTAATCCTTAGCTTAGATTTTTTATCTCTACTGTTATTCTTAGTGCTTGCAAAATGTTCCCTGGTTCTGTGTTTATCTCTTTAAAACTTCTCATCTCTCTTTATTTACTCTTTTAAATGTGCGGTAAATGTGGCATGGCAAAAAGCACACAGTATCCGTTCGAACCTACCTAAAATAGAGGATGAAGACCTTGTCAACATCTCCCTCTACTCACACATGAATGCACTGGCAATGCATTTGAGATTCATTGTGTACCGTTAACCATTAACAGCAGTGTTTCTCTTCATTTTAGATCCTGAAATTTGTATATATATATATTTCTATATTGCAAAGCGATCAGCCACCTTGAAGGAAGAAAGGAGACTGGTAGTGATAGGAAGTCAGCTTTTAAATCATACCCATTAATCACTCGGGCTACCCACTGGAGAAGCAGAAGGGTGGGGGAGACAAAGAAATGTGGGCAGAGCACTTCAGAAATAAAACCAGATGGTACAACCATGTCAGATCTGTTTAGATAAGCTGTTTGCCTAGAGACAGCAAGAGTGTAATACCAGATTTCCATAAACTGAATCAATATTTGTGAGTTTGAGACCAGCTGTTTTTCAAGATGCCATTAAGGGCAGGCTGCAATGATCTTCCATGCCCTTTGCTGAGGCACTTTGCATTCCTCAGTTTCCAATTTCTGTTAGATTTAGCAGACTTGAGACAGATTGCTGTGAGCCGGCCTTGCTTCTCTGTCAAGTGTTTTTATACATTTAGTGCCAGCAATCATCTACTCTGTGAGCAACATGTTTGTTTGCCTGGCATTGCCCACTGGAAAAGATTGCCTAGCTTATTCTATCTCCAATTTTTTGCATTCCCTTGTAACCAGGCTGCGCTGCAACTGATTGAGGAAAGAGTTGATCAGCAGTGCCATTAGCACTTCATTTTACTTAAAATGAACATATCCATCTCATGCTGACAAAGGAGAGAGGAACTAATGACTGTTTTACTGTGATGCAGTCTCAGTGGAGGCTCACAATCTATTAACTTGGCAGTGTACAGACAGATCAGCCATTTGCAATAGGCATAATGGTTCACAAAATCCAAGCAATGATGAGCAACTCCCGTGCTTGGTAAAGTTGAGCTGAAGTGTCAAGGCACATTTAGTAATGCAAAGCTAAAGCACAACTATTTGTAGTTGCACTTTTGAGGTTCCAGATCCAGTTACCCTATTGATGTTCCAGATCCCATGAAAACATTCATATAAACTAGCTCTTCAGTGACCTCATCAGTGCAACTAAGGAGTGGGGAAAGTGTTGCTCAATGGTCTTGTATGTCGAGATCTATACATAAATATATGATTTGAACATTGCTACAATCATTGTATTTATTTCTATGTGTTGGATTAGCTTTTTCTCCAGGAAGTCAAATGGCTTACCTAGAGCCTTTTTTTTTCTAACTCCTGATGGTTCATGAAATAAACTGGGAAGAGAGATTTACTGGGCCAGGAATCCTCTACTAATATCCTACTGATAGTAAGATCTATATATCTATGGAACACTGTACCTACAGAGATTTCGGGTCCTCTGCTTCTAGTTCAGGCTTGTCCAACCTGCGGCCCGCAGGCTGCATGCGGCCCAGGTCGCTTCGTAATGCGGCCCAACGCCCACCCCAACCTTCATGAAAGATCCAGTGAGGAGGAGGAGGAGAGGCAGGCATGAGGTGGGGCGAGGCGGGGCGAGGAGAGCAACAGAAAAGGCGGGAAGCTGCAACCCAAAAGTCCCACCCCGCCACCTCCTTCTGTTGATGTCACTGCCGCCACTGCTGCTTCTGCCGCTGCTGCTGCCGCCGCTTCTGCCGCCGCCGCCGCTGCCACTGCTGCTTCTATTCCCACTGCATTTGCAGGAGGAGAGGTAAGCACGAGGCAGGCGAGGTGAGCAACTCCCCCCCTCCCCGCAAAATTTGGCCGGAAAATTAGTAAAAAATAAATAATTTGCATGAGCAGAGGCAGGCGTGAGGTGGGGCGAGGTGAGCAACAGAAAAGGCAGGAAGCTGCAGCCCAAAAATCCTGCCCCACCACATCCTTCTGTTGCTGCCCCCGCCGCCGCTGCTGTTTCTGCCCCCACCACCATTTCTGCCCCGCCACTGCCGCTTCTGCCTCCGCTGCCATTTCTGCCTCGCTGCCGCCGCTTCTGCCCCCACCGCCACTTCTGCCCTGCCGCTGCCACTTCTGCCCCCGCCGCCGTTGCCGCTTCTGCCTCCACCGCTGCTTCTGCCTCGCCGTTGCCGCTTCTGTTCCTGCCGCTACTTCTGCCCCGCCGCCATCGCTTCTGCCGCCACCGCCCCTGCCCCTGCCACTTCTGCCCCCGCCGCTGCCGCTTCTGCCCCGCCGCCGCTTCTGCCCTTGCCGCCGCCGCTTCTGCCCCCACTGCTTCTACCCCTACTGCTGCTGCCGTTACAGCCCCCGCTGCCGCCACCGCTTCTGCCGCCACTGCTGCCACCGCTTCTGCCGCTGCCGCTGCCACCGCTTCTGCCCCCACGGCCCCTGCCACTTCTGCCCCCGCCGCTGCCCCCGCCGCTGCTTCTGCCCCCACTGCTTCTACCCCTGCCGCCGCCGCCACTTCTGCCCCCGCTGCCGCCGCCGCTTCTGCCCCGCTGCTGCTTCTGCCCCACCGCTGCTGCTTCTGCCCCGCCGCCGTTGCTTCTACCCCCGCCGCCCCTGCCACTTCTGCGCCTGCTGCCCCTGCTACTTCTGCCCCTGCCTCCCCTGCCACTTCTGCCCCTGCCGCCTCCACTGCTTCTGCCCCCGCCGCTGCCGCTTCTGCCCCTGCCGCCACTTCTGCCCCACCACCGCCGCCCTCCCACCCCACAAAATTTGGCCGGAAGATTAATAAAAAATAAATATTTTTAATAAATAATTAATAATAAATAATAAAAATAATTTATTATTTATTATATAATTTTATAATATAATTATTTTATAATAATTTATTATATGTGCGGCCCAAACCAAATTTTCATCTTCTAATGTGGTCCAGGGAAGGTGAAAGGTTGGACACCCCTGTTCTAGTTCTTTTTAAGAAGCGACCTCTTGAGGTTTTTTAAAACTGGTTTTCTTGTGTCTAACAGAAAGTTGCACAAGATGAGTTTTGTGATCCTGTCCAATGCCACAAATCTATGACTCTATAAGTGGTGTTTACACATTGGTACTAGCTCATGCATAGCTATCCAATTTGCCTCTTTCACTTTACTTTTTAAGGGCAGTCCCTTTGCAGAAGCAGGAATGCCCTTCATTTGAATAAATATGAATATATCTTTTGCAACAACTGTAGAGAAACAGGAATCTTAAACATGGTGGATAGAACATTTGCCTGACGTGTAAAACATCAGTGGCTTGAAGCCTAACATAAGTAGTTCCTCCTCCTCATCTTCCTCCTGATGTCTTAAACTACCTATTTTTCTATTGGAACTTTTTATTTTCATTTGGATAAATTCATCAGTATGCTACTGGTTTAGCATTCTTTTCCTTCTTGTTAGCTGTTATAAATCTAAATACATTGTATTGTTTTAATACATTGCTGTTTATATACAATTTTTCCTTTTTCAGCCACTTGAGGCAGACTAATTTCAAAAATAAATCTTAGCTAATTTAAGGCTACCAGTTCTGGTCTGAAAAATTTCCTAATATCACAAGGGGATAGAATAAGCTTTTATCTCTACTGTAGTGGGAACCTTGATTTTTGTTAGACCTATATAACAGAATTATGTGGAGCCTCTTGTAGCAGACCTGTCTTCAAACTTTATCATGGATGGATATTAATAAAGTCACTTTTCCCATGTCTGAGATTTTAAAACCTCAAGCTCTTATTGTTCATTTATGAAGCCATTTGTGTATGTTGGCAAGTACCTCTATATAAAAATAAAGTTCCAGATCAAATTAATTTCTTACACATCTGACAAAGTTGTTTAAATAGATGCAACTGTTTATGAAAGACAAGCTGCTGGTGATAAATTATTTTGGATTTCTTCCTGAATAAGGATTTGAATCAGTAGCCTAAATGGTACCTGTATTATATCAATCCCATTGTGAAGAAAGCCATATTTTACTCCTTTGTTCTGCAGATGTTCAAGATGAGACAACTGAGAAAGAGCAGGAGGGAAAATTTAATATATTTCCCCCCTTTTTTTGCATTGTGTCTTTTAAAAAATCTCAAGTACTTTCTGTTGTGTCCATCGCGGAAGGAGACTCGGAGTCAGTGACTTAGTTCAGCTCTTTATTGGATCCTGAGATCGGCTTTTTGGATTCAAGGGGAAAAACAGCGGCTTTTATTCTCTGGCTGCGGCAGACACGGCCAATGGCACCGCTTTGAAACTCCCGCGATTAGTTTCCACCAATCGCGGGAGATTCGCAGCGGGCCAATCAGTGCGGCTCGCTCGGCCAATCAGATCGCCGTGCGCTTGGCCAATCACAGCACGGCGCTTGCAAGTATGCTAATGACTGTACAGAACACCCCTACCCTCTTGGTACGGTCCTATGTAACGTAGTCCCGTAAGTAGGCGGGGCTTCGTACTTGCCTACTTGACCTGCGCAGGTTAGTTGTTGCTTGGCTCCTGGCTGGTTCGGTCGGGTTCTGTGTTGCTCTCTGCCTCATCGGTGGAACCGCCTGGAAGGCCTCACCAGGCCTTTCGTCACAGCTCCCTCCCGGTATACCCGGGCTGGTTGAGCTGCGGTTGTTGCCGCTCTCATCTGGTCTTTCTGGGCTGGTTGAGCTGGCCTGGCTGCTTCTTCCTGGTGAGGCTTCGAGCTGGCTGCTTGTCGGTGAGTATTGCTGGTTTCTTTCTATTGGTTTTTAGTTCCCAGGGTATTCCCTCCCCTCTTGGTTTGTGTTATGGGGGCTGTCTGTGTCTGTTTGCGTGTCGGTTGTGTTTCCCATGGTTGTTCTCGATCTTATTTGATCGATGTGTCGTTTCCATGCTCGTCCGTCAGTTGTTTGCAGCCGGTACGAGCGGGGACCTGTCAGCTGGATTATGGTTGCCGGTACCCAAAGTGGATCTCCGGTAAGGTTCTTCACATAGACTGCGTCGCCTGGTAAAAATGTTCGGTGTTTGCTTGAGGAGTTTGGGGTTTTTTCTGGGTTGTATGTGGGGTGCAGCCTGTTGAGTGGGGACCTTAATTTCCTCCCCATTAATAGTTCTGCCAGGCTTTTGTTGGTTGTTGTGTTCAGGGTTATATGTTGTATATAAAGCATTTTGTTTATTTTTTCTTGGATTTCCCCGTGTTCAATTTTTTGGATGGTTTTTTTTGTGAATTGAACCATCTGTTCCGCCCTCCCATTCACCGCTGGATGTGCCGGTGCTGTCAGTGCATGTCGTATGCCCCATTCTGCTAGGAATTTTTTGAATTCCAGCGAGGTAAATTGGGGCCCGTTATCCGACACGATGACATCTGGGAGGCCGTGGGTTGCGAACAGCTTGCTGAATTCCTTGGTCACAGCCTCCGTGGTGGTGGTTTTCATGTTGCTTACCTCCAACCAGTTGGAGTAAGCATCTACCATGATAAGGAATATATGTTCTTTCATGGGCCCCGACAAAATCTATGTGAATCCTGGACCATGGTTCCCTGGGGGTTTCCCATTCCAGGATTGGTGCTGCAGGAGGGCTCGGCCTGGTTTCTTGGCAACATTTGCACGTTGCCACCCAAGTCTCAATCTGCTTATCCATCCCTGGCCACCAGGCGTAACTCCTGGCCAGGGTTTTTGTTCTAACTATGCCCAGGTGCCCCTCGTGTAACAACTCCAATACCTTCCCTTGTAACTTTTCCAGGATAACAACCCTATCTCCCCAAATTACACAACTTTTTTGTAATGAGAGTTCTGTTTGCTGGTTCCGGAATGTCCTGAATGATTTGTCATCATCCTTTTCCAGCCACCCCTTTTCTACCCAATGTAACACCCATGCCAGAAGCTTGTCTTTATTAGTCTCGCAGGCAATGTCTGACGCGGTTATAGGTAGATCGGGCAGAGTCTCTATGCTGATGGTGGCTGTCGTGGGTCCTGGGTTGGTGTCTAGGTCAGGTAACGGCATGCGGCTCAGGGCGTCTGCATGGGTGATCGTCTTACCAGGTCGGGTCAGTATGTGAGCCGGTAGCTGTAGGTGGCAAGGAATTCGGACCACCTTGTCATTCTAGGAGATAGAATGTTCGGGGTGGCCCTGTTCCCTGCCAGGATTCCCAGCAGCGGCTTGTGGTCGGTGATGATGGTGAACGTGCGGCCGTAGAGGTACTCATGGAACCTCTTCACTGTGGCGACGATAGCCAGGGCCTCTTTATCCAGCTGACTGTAATTTCTCTCTGGTTTGGTGAGGGTCCTGGAAAAGAAGGCGATGGATGCTTCTTTTCCATCGGGGAGCGTGTGGCTGAGGATGGCGCCGACGCCGAAAGGTGAGGTGTCGCATGTGACTGCAAGTGGTAGCGTCTCGTTGTATTGGATGAGGACGGCATCCGAGGTGAGCAGGTCCTTGGTTTTGTTGAAGGCGGCTTCCTCACATTTCGCCCAAGTCCATGTGGCTGCCTTGTCCAAAAGCCTATGCAAAGGCTCCGCCGCAGTTGCCTTTTGGGGCAGGAAAACATTATAGAAATTAAGCAGTCCTAGAAATGCCTGCAGTTCCGTTTTATTCTTTGGCGTGGGGGCTTCTTTAATGGCTCTGATTTTTTTCGTGGTTGGATGGATGCTGTGCCAGTCTAGGAGGTATCCAATGAACTCGACCCGCTCTGTGTACAGCTGGCATTTCTCTTTTTTCACCTTTAGCCCGGCCTCTTTGAATTTGGTTAATACCTCCCTTAGACAACTCTCTAGTTTTTGTTGGTTGGCTGCTGACACCAGTACGTCATCGAAGTAGGGCACCACCCCCTTAATTCCTTGCAAGAGTCTCTCCAAGAGGCTCTGGAAAATTCCCGGAGCCACGCTGACTCCAAACTGGAGTCTCTTACAGCAAAACGCTCCCCGGTGGGTGACTATGGTCTGCGCCTCGGCGGTTTCTGCGTCGACCAGCAGCTGTTGGTAGGCTTGCGCCAGGTCGAGCTTCGCAAAAACCTTGCCTCCCCCCAGTGAGTATAGGAGGTGCTGCACTACTGGGACGGGGTAGGCGCTTTGTTGTAAGGCGCAGTTTAGGTGGCCTTATAGTCCCCGCAGATTCTCACCGACCCATCGGGCTTGACTGGGGTGACTATGGGGGTCTCCCACCGGGCGTGATCGATTGGCTGTAGGACCCCTTGTTTGATGAGCTTGTCAATTTGCTCGTCGATTTTGGGCTGGAGTGCAAAAGGTACCCGCTGTGGTTTTAGGCATAACGGGGGAATGCTAGGGTCTAGGCTGAAGGAAATAGGGGGCCCTCGGTACTTGCCTAGGGTGCTGTCGAACACTTCCTGGAAGTCCTGTGCAAGTTGCTCTTCCCAGTCGGCATCTGCGATGTGGTCGACGCTCGTAACTTCGATCCCGAGTGGTGCGAACCACTGTAGTCCCAAAAGGCTGGGGCGGTCTCGGTCCACGATCATCAGGGGAAGTTTGCCGTGTGGCCCTTGAAAGTTGCTTCGAAATATACCGGGATGCGGTTCCCCTGGTAGTCTTTAAGAATTAATTTCTGGGTTTCCAACCCCCTCTTGTGGATTGCGGGCACCAAACACTTGATTTCTTGCCAGGCAACCATGGAGAGGTAGGACCCAGAGTCCACCTCCATTTTGCATGGTTCGCCTTCGATGCCCACTTCTACGTACACCTTTCGGGCGTCTGCGCTTGATGAGTGGCCGATGACGACCATCTGGTGGGTTTCCTCTTTCTGACGGTTTTCACCGCTTCGTAGGCCCCGTACGTCTCAGTTCCAGCGATTTTTGGCTTGGTGGTCTCTGGCCCTGGGGGGGTGCCATCTCGTCTCTGGTTGCTGTGATCTCGCCGGCGGGGGCTGTAGGCTTTCCTCAGTCGGCAGACTCGGGCGATGTGACCTTTTTTATCACAGTGTCAGTAAATTGCATCGAAAAACTGGCACTCCAATTGAGGGTGGTCGCCTCCGCACCTGGCACATGTGGGTCCTGACTTACGACTCTGCCGATCGCGCCGGTCTTGTCCCGTCTGGAGTCGATGGATGTCTTCTTCCTCGTCTGTGGTGTCGGAGGCGGAGTGGAAGTCACCATGATGGGTGGTGGTTTCTCGGCGGCTTGCTTCTGGATGGGCCTTGGTCACCGGGCCCGTCTCAATGGTCACGGTGCATTCCCCAGTGTCCAGTCTCCACATTCGATTCACCGATTTCCAGGTTGCCTCAACTGCGGTGGCTTCAGCGAGGGTATCGGCGAGGGCGATGTTGCCTTTTGCCATCAGACGGCTTTGGAGGACTGGGTCTCTGAGCCCGAGTACGACACAATCCTGCAAAGCTTCGTCCATGTCCGATAACCCGCACATGCCCCCTAGGCTCCGTAGATCAGCCACAAAGTCACTGATGCTCTCACCCGATCTCTGGTCCTGCCGGTAGAAATCGTGCCACCTGATGAGGGTGGGCACGGCGGGGACATAGTGGTTTCAGAGCAATGGCTCGAGATGGGCCCAGTCCATCTCCTTCACGTCCCCGGGTTTTGCGAGAGCTTTTGCCATCTTGAACACTGTGGGCCCACAGTGTGTTAGAAAGATGGCTCTTTTCTTCTGCCCGGTTGCATCCTTCAAGTTGCTACTTTCGAGGAACATTAGGAATCGGTCTGTGTACAATTCCCAGTCCTCAGCAGCTGGGTTAAAAGGTGCGGGCGGTGCGATGCTGGCCATCTTGTCGGTCTTGCTTCCTCAGGACACGTGCTTGATGGGGATTAGTCTCGAGATCCCATCCTCGTTGCCAGTGTTGTGTCCGTCGCGGAAGGAGACTCGGAGTCAGTGACTTAGTTCAGCTCTTTATTGGATCCCGAGATCGGCTTTTTGGATTCAAGGGGAAAAACAGCGGCTTTTATTCTCTGGCCGCGGCGGCCGCGGCCAATGGCATCACTTTGAATCTCCCACGATTAGTTTCCACCAATCGTGGGGGATTCGCAGCAGGTCAATCAGTGCGGCTCGTTCGGCCAATCAGATCGCCGTGCGCTTGGCCAATCACAGCGCGGCGCTTGCAAGTATGCTAATGACTGTACAGAACACTTTCCATACCCTTGATGAAAAATAGATATTTCTTCTCATCTTGTAAAGAAAGCAATATTATTCTCTGTTACATATGCAATGTCAGTGTTCTCTGTAACATTACATATGCAATGTCAGTGTGCTAAGACAGCGGCTTCCAAAGCCCAGATCCCGTCTATCCAAATTAAATCTACAGAGGTGACATGTGCTACTTTTAAAAAGCTGTCGGGCTAGTAGAATGCCAAGGAGAGGGGATTTTGAGTATATGGGTATGCCTTGTGTCATACTGAAATTACTCCTCAGTATACACTAAATTGGCTCATAAAGGCTAATAATGAACATTTGACAACGATACACTTTCATCTTTAACAAGCATTAATGGATTGAATTTCTATATTTTGATTTTGGGTCATATCTCTGCTAGGCAACTGTAATAAACAAGTGTCTTTCCTTTACTTCCCCCTGTTTCTAATGGCTGAGATAATTGCCAAGAGTTCCCACAGGCACCATATTATAAAGCAGTCAAGATAAACAGTAACTACATTAATGGACTAAAATCTTGGCAATTGAAACCATAGTCTCTGAGAACACAACAGTCATAAGTCCCTGATTCTTACTGTGCTATAACAACATTATTGATAAATGTATGCAGCTAAAATAATTACTTCCAACTTTTTGTTTTAAAAAATAGTAACCTGTTTCCAGTGACGAAGGAATGATTTAGAGAAATGAAGAATCAATCTGAAGGCTGTTGTTTGAAACTCAAATCTGGTCTGGCTTCAAGAAACAGAGCTGATAAAGTGCCTTATAAATAACCTAGGATATTAATTACATTCCTGAGCTCATTTTTTTAGTTCTATAAAATATTTTAAAGGAAGGGGTAGACTTTATTGTTTGTGCGCAGATAGTCCTCTAAGAACAATTTGCTGGTAGCGATGATCAGAACTTGGTATGAGGACTTATTAAATTCTCATGTAGACATGGCCTGGAAAGTTCACATGGAAAGGTATAAGTGGAATTGATAATAAAGACAATGCATGGGGCTAAACAGCAGTGAGAGCTAACTGATCATCCTGATTAGCACAGGCTAAGCCTGCCCATTACTTTAGATTTTATTCTTGAATGATGCTTCAGAAAGCACCTGAGTATGAAATGAAGTGGCATCTTTTTGCAATTCTTTTAAGCAGCTGCCCAGCCCTGAGAAAGACCCATCTCCTTTCATGACTTACAGACAAATGCTATGCTTTTACTCCTCTAGGTTCTGAAGCCTCTTAGTAGAAATGAATTCATTGTACTCTTCAATTCTGCCACTCTCTCAGTATGAAAACTCTTCTGGGCAGTATGCCATTATTTAACAATCCAACTTGTGTCCTGCTGAATATGTAATATGAGCTGCTCTACCAGCCTGCAGAAAGAGCGATGTTGTCAGCTAGCTAGAGTAGAATCATGTTCAGGCTGTCAGCTGGAAAAATACAAGTATGCCATGAGATATTGCCCTTTCCTTCTTTGCCATAAACAGGAAGTTGTTCCTTGGAGTTTGCAATAAGGACTTGAGGCCAGACAGCTTTTTCTCCTGATATGACTGTTCTTGATATGCAAAAGGCATATGTAGGCATCATTTTCTCATTCTCTTAATGGGATTTCAAACCATGTCTTCTGTTTCTAAACTTGTGTCCCAAGATATTAGCTTCTAGTGCAGAAATGGCTTGCTGGGGAATTCTGGGGATTGAAGTCCACAAGTCTTAAAATTTCCAAGGTTGGACACCCCTGTTCTAGAGGCTGTTCCTGTAAAAGTATGCTTGGAGTCCATTGCTTGTCTTGAATCTCTTCCAGGTGTTCTGAAAAATACCAAATTAAAGAAGGATGGAAGCTATTCTTTACATTATAGTCTTTACCTCAGTGTATTGGTGTCAACTCTGAAGGTGGCTGAATGGTGGCCATTTTCTTTTTTGTAATAGGGAGGTTTCTTTTCTCACTGCTTCGGGGCTGATACAGGAATATAGAGATTAGCTGGGGTTTAGTAACCTAAATGAAATTCTTTCCTCTATGAATCAAAGACAATGATGCAGATGTCTAAAGGGTGTAGACTGAGGTCACCTAGCAACTGGGCTATATGAAGACTGCACCATGTGACTGAGACTTGGGGTGAAGTGATAAAGTTTTACTTTTAATTGGGGAGGGGGAACTGGCAGCAACTTAGAGCCAGTTTTCCAGCGGGAATATGCCAATTTGATATGTCTTAATAAAACATTCTTTGAGAATTTGGCTGCCTCAGAGTTCTTATTGAAAAGGATATATTACTTGGAACTCTGACAATTGGTAGGAAAATCTGCAGGGAGTTTGTATTACAAGCAGGATTCTGTATACTGCAGAAGCTTGTAACATTGTTCAGTAGATTTCAGTTATACTTTGTCAGAGGAATCTGGGCAGGGGTGTACCTCTTTGCTTTCAGAGGGTATTTTCAGAAGGCTGGAAGAAGACTTGTTTGACTGTTTCAGGAAAGACTGTGCATTCACTCAGCCAATTCAGGAAGCTATTTGAATCAATGTGGTACTGAAATATGCCCAGTGTTTTCTCCAAAATGTTCTTTCTGTATGAAAGAGGATTCTGCTTGTTGACTTATTCTCAGGATATTTGAGGATTTCTTTTGTATTTCTCTTATTGGGGTTTCTGGGTGGCAGATACTTGGGGATATATTGTGCAGTCTTAGCCAGAATTTTCAAAACAGTCTAATCGAAATGAAAAGAAGAAATGCAAGGCAGAAAATAAAAGGGAGAATGTTCAAACTTTGACTCTTTGTAGTAAAACAAATGCAGAAATGTAAGCAATGAGAATTTCACCGAATTTACCGCCCTCCCCAATTAAGGAAAGTATTTCTGAAATCAACTCTCTTTCATTACATTGACTGAGAACTGTTGGTGGAGGAAGAAGCAATTTTCAGCATGGTTTTTGTAATGTATGTACCATAGTTAATAAAGTATGAGCTTGAGGTTAAGTGCAGGGTTCTGGCCCTGCACTTCTGATTGACTGTTAGGCAACCAGATTGGATTGGCTAGTTCTTAGGAATCCGATTGGCCCTTAACAGAGGATTATTATTGGTTTAAAGTACTTGCATTCATAGCTCGCTATTGGACAATTCTCACAAAGGTTGCCTATATAAGGCAGGGTTTACTGTTGTTGTTGGAGAAGTCACTATGCAATAAAGAGCTGAAAGTTCACATTCAAAGACTGTCTCCATTTACTCCAACCCATGTCCACGTACTTAACACTGGCGACGAAGGTGGGATTTGGAGACGTCTGAACCTAAGAAGTCAGGAAGCAAACTGAGCACGTGGAAGACGACGCCAACAATGGAACCATGTCCAGCAGCATCGTACCATCCGCTCCGTTCGATCCAAACCAAGAGGATTGGGAATCCTACATGGATCGCTTCCAAATGTTTCTTGAGACGAATAACTTGAAGGACGCCACACCAGCAAAAAAGCGGGCACTGTTCCTGACGCACTGCGGCCCGTCTGTTTTTAAAATGGCAAAAGCACTCACCAAACCTCGAGAAGTGAAAGCCATGAGTTGGGACGACCTCGAACCCATCCTGAGAGATCATTACGCACCAACTGTGCCTACACTCGTGAGACACCACGAGTTTTACCAAAGGAACCAGCAAAAAGGAGAGAGCGTGGCCGATTTCGTGGCAGACATCCGAAATTTAGGAGGCCTCTGCGGGTTCGCAGATTTAGAAGAAGCACTAAGAGACCGAGTAATTCTGGGATTAGATGTGCTAGGTGTTCAGAGCAAGCTGATGGCGAAAGGCGACATCAGCCTTGCTGACGCCATCGCCGAAGCCACGGCTGCGGAGGCGACCAAAAAGTCGGCTGCACAATTACCGCGAAGCCGCACTTCGGCAACACAACCGACTGGCGAAATCTTACCCAACTCAGAAGGGCAGCTCGTTACGACACACCACGAGGACCTCTCTTCGTTGTCAGACAGCGACGAAGAAGGGGTCCATCGACTGCGGTCCGACCGGGACCCTCGCCCTAAGCCCTTATGCCCTTGCGCTGGCTGTGGAGCAAACCATGCCAGGACCGAATGCAGATTCCGCGACGCACTCTGTCATGAGTGCGGGAAACAAGGCCACATCAGCCGGGTCTGCCGCAGCTTACCAGGACCCAGCCAGGCCTCAAAAGGAGCCAACCATTGCCAATCGACAGGAAACCGTCCTGTAAGGCGAGAACCAGTAAACCACTCCTACAGAAATCACGCTTTGCAAAGAGAAGAGGCTCACCATACTATCACTATAGGTCACGCCTCAGTCATGGACACTAAGAAAATTCAAGTCACGGTAGCCATCGAGAACCAGCCTTGCCACATGGAGGTCGACTTGGGATCGTCCCTCTCGATGGTGTCTTGGAAGACACTCAAGCAACTTATCCCCACAATCCAACGCCAAGACCTCCAATTTCAACGCCTCATCCTCAAGGACTACCAAGGAAATTGAATCCCTGTTGTCGGATCCTGCTGAGTCCGAGTCTCCTTCAAAAAACATACAGCGTACTTACCTTTAACGATCATCGACAGAGACAGGCCTAGTCTATTAGGCTTCCAATGGTTCGCACCATTAGGCATCAAGGTGGCTGGCGTGAACCGAGTCGGTGGTTGTGAGTAGGAGGAAGACCTTGTTTCTGAGTTCAGCGACGTCTTCGTGGACCGTTTAGGAGAGTATAAGGGGACCCCAATCTCATTTAGTTTAGACCCAAAAGTAGCCCCAATTCACTTGAAGCCCTGTCAAATTCCATTCGCTCTTAAAGCTAAGATCGATGAACAACTCGATAAGTTAATTGCTCAAGGGGTGTTGAAGCCCATTGATCACTCTCCATGGGAAACCCCTATAGTAACACCCATTAAGCCAGATGGGTCAATCCGAATTTGTGGGGACTACCGGGCCACTTTAAACCACGCCCTACAGCAGAATGCGTATCCAGTTCCGGTGGTGCAGCACCTCCTCCATTCCTTGGGGGGGCGGAAAGGTTTTGGCTAAATTAGATTTAGCTCAAGCTTATCAACAACTACCAGTGGATGAAAAGACGGCTCAGGCCCAAACAATTGTAACACACAGAGGTGCTTTTAAATGTACTCGATTGCAATTTGGGGTTAGTGTAGCCCCGGGGATATTCCAAAGCCTCATGGAAAGATTGTTACAGGGAATCAAGGGCATGGTTCCGTATTTTGATGACGTATTAATTGCAGCCCCTACCAAAAATTTTTTGCAGGATTGTTTGAAAAGTGTCCTTAAAAAATTCCAAGAGGCAGGACTTAAGGTGAAAAAAAATAAATGTCACTTATATACTGACAGTGTTGAGTTTCTAGGGTATCGGATTGATAGCCAGGGCATTCACCCTACCAAAAGTAAATTAAAGGCAATAAAAAATGCCCCCAGGCCACGTAACAAGGCCAATCTCCAGGCATTCTTAGGCCTCATTAATTTTTAGAATGTATTTTTACCGCACAAGGCGACTGTTGCTGAACCGTTACACCGGTTATTAGATAAAAAAGCATTGTGGGTATGGGGTTACCGGGAAGAACAAGTGTTCCAGAATGTTAAAAAATTGCTCACATTGGACTCTGTGCTTATGCAGTATAACGAGACTTTACCACTAGTTATAACCTGCGATGCCTCGCCCTTCGGGGTGGGCGCCATTTTGAGTCATGTTCTGCCTAATGGGAACGAAGCCCCTGTTGCATACTTTTCGAAAACTCTTTCACATGCAGAGCGAAACTATGGACAAATTGATAAAGAAGCTCTTGCAATCGTTGCCGCTGTAAAGAAATTTCATGAATATGTGTATGGAAGGACATTCACCATTATAACTGACCACAAACCGTTGCTAGGGATAATAGCCAGGGACAAGCCAACCCCCGACATATTATCCCCTAGAATGATCCGATAGTCAGAATTCCTCGCTGCTTATAATTATCGCCTTTAATATCGACCGGGGAAAGCCATTCCCCACGCCGACGCATTAAGCCGAGCACCGCTTCCAGAGACTCTCGACGATCCGGCACCAACGGCAACCACGTTGAAGATTGAAACACTCAACTCACCGCCTATGACCGCCCGAGACATCACAAGAGAAACTAAACGAGACCACACCCTAGCCTGAGTCCTAGGATGGGTAGAACGCGGATGGCCATTGGACCAAGTCCCAGATGACTTCGCGCCATTTAAAGCAAGACAGACTGAACTTTTTTCACAAAAAGGCTGTGTCATCTGGGGCGATAGAGTCATTGTCCCAGAACAACTCCAGAAGACGCTACTACAAACCTTGCACGAGGGCCACCCCGGCATCGTGCGAATGAAAGCACTTGCACACAGCTACGCATGGTGGCCGGGCATGGACTGGCAAATCGAGCAGTGGGTCAAAGCGTGTACCAGTTGCCAACAAGCCAGCAACGCCCCACCAAAAGCCATGCCTACTGAATGGGAAACGCCACGTGGACCCTGGTCCAGAATCCACCTGGATTTCGCGGGGCCAACCAAAGGATATACCTTCCTGCTGACAGTCGACCCATATTCCAATTGGTTAGAAGTTCATCGTATGACAGCCACAACTTCTGAGGCAGTGATTAAGATCCTAAATAGACTCTTTGCAACTCACGGATTGCCTGATGTCCTGGTGTCCGATAACGGGCCACAGTTCACAGGCATTGATGTTCAAGCAGTACCTCGCTGACCGTGGCATCCGCCATGCGCTCACCTCGCCTGCGCACCCTGCGTTCAATGGCCGAGCAGAACTCATGGTCCAATTTGTTAAAAAGACTTTGCAAAAAATGGACTATGGCAATATCGATGACAAAGTCAACCAAATTCTCTTTTTACAACACATAACTCCACATAGCGTCACCGGCAGAACTCCCGCAGAACTACTGATGGGACGAAGACTCCGTTCCCACCTCGACCGGTTGCACCCTGCTTACAAACCGGAAAAGCCAATAGGATCCAGTGGCTGCTATCGCACATTCCAGGTAGGAGACAGCGTTTACGCACGGAACTTATCAGGCGACCCGTTATGGTTAGAGGCAACGGTAGTATGAGTGACTGGCCCCAAATCCTACGTAGTGAAATGCTGTGACAATAGACTGTGGAAACAGCATATCGACCAATTGCGGTCACGACTCATAACGGCCAGTCAACAACTCCCCCATGACCAAACCGAGGGGGGGGGAGGTACAGAAGAAGAAGATGACGTTCCAGGGAACATACTCGAAGAGAGCAACGAATCGAGTGAGACTTAAGAAATGGAGCAGGAAGGAGAATTGTTTGCACCACAAGAAATTGCACCTGAGCAAGAAGCAGAGACACTGCCAAACAACAATCTACCTCAACAGGATTGCAATCAACCAGTCCAACGAAAATCCGAAAGACTTAAAAGACAGCCATCATACTTAAAGGATTACATAACTACACCATAATTAAGAAGCCAGGGGGAAGGGGTGTTATGTATGTACCATAGTTAATAAAGTATGAGCTTGAGGTTAAGTGCAGGGTTCTGGCCCTGCATTTCTGATTGGCTGTTAGGCGGCCAGATCGGATTGACTAATTCTTAGGAATGCGATTGGCCCTTAACAGAGGATTATTATTGGTTTAAAGTACTTGCATTCATAGCTCGCTATTGGACAATTCTCACAAAGGTTGCCTATATAAGGCAGGGTTTACTGTTGTTGTTGGAGAAGTCACTATGCAATAAAGAGCTGAAAGTTCACATTCAAAGACTGTCTCCATTTACTCCAACCCATGTCCACGTACTTAACAGTTTTAGTTTGAATATTGCTTTTTCCTGTTCCCACCCTCCTTCTTCGGGGAGAAGGAATTGTGTGTAGTGGATCCAAAGTGATATATGCATACAAAATATAAGATGATTTGGAACTTTCTGTTCCAGCAATTTCTGCCTATGGCTCTTCAGTTCATGTAACAAAGGATGAGGTAGAGTGCAAAGCAATAGACGCAATCTACATAGACTTCTGTAAAGCCTTTGATTCAGTGGTACATGACAAACTACTCCTAAAAATAAAATCTTATGGTATCTCTGGACAACTGCATAACTGGATAGAAGCATTCCTGTCAAACGGTCAAAATTGGGAGTGTCCTATCAAATTCTGTACCTGTCAATAGTGGTGTCCCCCAAGGCAGTGTTCTAGGATCAACTCTCTTCATACTCTACATAAATGACCTCTGTGATCATATTAAGAGCAACGGCGTTCTTTTTGCTGATGATGTAAAGCTGTTCAACACCACAGACAATACTGCTTCCCTTCAAAAAGATCTCGACTATGTATCAGAATGGTCAAACAAATGGCAACTTCAAATCTCAACAAACAAATGCTCTGTCTTACATATTGGCAAAAAAAAAAATCAGAAAATAAAATACAGGCTGAATAGTCAAGATCTTGTTGATGATCCAAATTCTGTAAAGGACCTTGGAATACTCATCTCTGATGATCTAAGTGCTAGAGCCCACTGTAATTACATAGCCAAAAAGGCATTAAGAGTTGTTAACCTAATCCTACATAGCTTTTTCTCTGGTAATATCACACTACTAACTAGAGCATACAAAACATTTGCTAGATCAATACTCAAATACAGCTCATTAGTCTGGAACCCACATTATGTATCTGATATTAGCATTTGAGAAAGTCCAGAAATATTTCACAAGAAGAGTTCTCCATTCCTCTACTCATTGTAGAATATCTTATGCCACCAGACTTGAAATTCTAGACCTAGAAAACCTTGAATTACGCCATCTTCGGTCTGATCTAAGTATGGTATATAAAATCATACATTGCAATGTCCTCCCTGTCAATGAATACTTCAGCTTCAACCATAACAACACAAGAGCACACAATAGATACAAACTCAAGGTAAACCGCACCAAACTTGATTGCAGGAAATACGACTTCAGCAACAGAGTGGTCAATGTCTGGAATACTCTACCTGACTCTGTAGTTTCTTCCCCAAACCCCAAAAACTTTACCCTTAGACTATCTACTATTGACTTCACCCCTTTCCTAAGAGGTCTGTAGGAGGCATGCATAAGCGCACCAACGTGCCTACCGTCCCTGTCCTATTGTTTCTTTTATTTTTCTTATATGTACCCATTTGATGTATTCATAACTATGTATATACTTACACTTATTATCTTATAAGCAATTGACAAATCAAATAAATAAATAAAATAAATAAATAAGTTAGAAGCCTCAAGGAGTTTGCCTTCCATAAAACTGTTGAAGAACATTATCTTAATGACATCTCAGGCAAAATATTTATAGTAAATGAATAATGACTGACCCAAGGAATTGTCCAGAGTATACTGATTCTTGTATCATATTGAAAGAGCAATTGAAACATATTTGTTATTTTGTAGTATATCTTCATTTTGTAAATTGTGAATGATTGCAGGAGAACAACAATAATTTAAGAAAACTATATAGTTGCAATTGTAATCGCAAACCCCACTACCACAAGAAGAGAAACAGATGCTCAGCAAATCAGGCCATATTAAAATATATCCTACTAAGTTTAATTTGTATTATGTTTGGACTTCATATAATTATATCTGTGGGTAACAGTGGTCATATTTACTGCTCAAAGTACTAGTTGATTGGCTTATAAATACAGCAGACAACCAAAACCAATACATCAAGAAAATGGCACTGACTTAGTAGTGGTAGTTTTATTTATTGTGCACTTATTTTGCACTTAGTTATAAACACAATGCAAACATGCCAAAATAACTGTAGATACATTCATGCATTATAATAAATAATATAAGAGACCTCTAAACTAAAAGGTCCATGAGATATGATAATATTAAGCTTTATACATTCAAAGAGGCAGGTAAGAATTTATTTATTTCAAAGAAACACCTTAGAAGCTCGTTAACGAAGACCATTTTTAATTTTTTTAAAAAAATCTGATTACAAATGTATCCCTGGTAGAACCTGTTGCAAAGAATTGAAGCAAGATGACAAAAGGTTCTTAACCATGACATAGTTATTCAAGTCTGAACCAAAACACGGCAGTCTTTCAGATATCTGGGTGTGCCAGGCATGACCTTGTCAACAATCCGTACTATTATTATTTTTGAACATGTATGTAATGGTTGGCAATAAAAAGAACAAAACAAGAAAAAAAAAACAGTATGAGAAACAACATGCTGAAGCTGAAGCAAAGGGTAAAGTGAGGTCATAGGTAATTAAACCAATTGACTGCTTAAATAACCCGACATGTCCATGCAACCAACAGGAAGTTTATGCTCAAAAGAGTATCTTACTGTTTTCAAACAGTGCTTAACTGTCTGAAGGATACCATCAAATAACATCATCATGGTTATTAATCTTAGTTTTTTATAAGCTGCTAGGGTGGGCTTGAGTGAACATTTCCCTGTAATGTTACCTAGATTTGTTGAAATGTTTATTTAAAGTAAACATACAGAAATAGACTTTGTTGCTGGGAATTCCAGAAGCTTTACTTTGAAGACAACTGAAGGATATTAAGTTAAAATTTTTTATTGATACTTAGTATTTTTCTTGGTGAAGGCAAGATAGTCAAGGCTTTTTCCAATTCCAATGCTGGCACTAAAGTAACAGATCAGCTTAGGCTAATGCTGTGGGCTTCTACTTCAGAGGTAGAGATCCGATAATTCGTCTCTTAGCAGTCTTGATATAACCTGCCTTCCTGAGGTTTTTTTCCTTGATAGTGAAGAAAGCAATCAGCATGAATCAATCTACTGAAGGATGGGGGCTTTTCACTGAAGGATATGAACCTTACTCTAGCATGCTAATCCAGTGGAAATCATTAGGTAGATTTTTTTTGTACACTAGAGCAGAATTTCCCAAATTTTCCAGTTTTGTGAACTGGGGGGGAGGGGAGGAGAGATGGTTCCACGCTTGCAGCAGACAAGGATGTGTGTTCAAACCCACTTGCGTGAGCCGATTGAGATGGAGCATGTGCACATGGGTGCATCTCCACTCGCATGAGCAATTTTTAATAATTTTTACAGACCTCCCACATATATACAACTTGGACCCTAGAAGAAAAAAAAAAGGCAGGCTATGATTGCAATGCATGAATAACTAGACACATTAAGAATATCCTTAAAGAGGGAAAATATGAAGACCTATCCTTTTTTCATTTTTGATCCCTCCCATTTTTGATCCCTTAGCCACACTTATCGATTGAGATGAGGCTACCAAAATTTTAACTCTAGAAGTGTCTGGCCTTTAGTGTGTGTGTGTGTGTTGTGTGTTTGTGTGTGTGAAGTAGTTCACATAGTCTTGTTTGAAACAAGAAGAAATGTCAACCGTGATAGCTCTTTGATTGATGGCCCTAATTTGGCTGCATTTTGCCAACCGGACAGCAATATGAATGCTTGCTTTAATTTTAGATTGGATAGATGGATAGGCAAAGAGTAAAACTGAGCCACAAAGCACGCATAAGAATTATGTACCGCCTCATTTGCAAATAACTCTATAAAGACTGTTAATATTGTTTAGTGCATTGCTAGATTTATGACTCTTTGGCATAATAATTAAATAGTAGCTCTTCATCCCCCAAGAAGTCACCCACCTTTTGTCATCATTAGACGAAATCAGGCTGAGTGTAAACATTGTCTCGCTTCCTCCATATTTTTGTATTTGTATGCAGCAATTGTCAGCATGTCGGCAGTGGACGGTGATAAAGTGCATTTTTCTGCTTGGGTGGTTAGCCCGTTCATTTTTACAAGTGACAAAATAAAAATCTGCTGAAGAGTGAACATGCTGCTTTCACTGTGTCATCTTGGCCCTGCGGGTCATTTTATTATAAAAATGTAAAAATCCAGTCAATTTTATTTAATCAGCTGAAAAGGAAAAGTGTTTCCAGGTCATTAATCAAGTGCTCCTTCTCTGTGGGACTTGTCTCTTCAGAAACTGCCAGCTGAATCATTAATAAAGCTGAAAAGGTTGATGCCAGCAAGTTTTTCCAAAGCCGAACTCACGATCCCCAACCTGGTGCACTGCAGAGACATTGGAATGGCGGACTGAACCAGCGTATCTGGAAGGCACCAAACTGAGGGAAATTAACAGATTAACAGGGTTGGAAGGGACCTTGTAGGTCATCTAGTCCAACTCACCTTTCGCCCAAGCAGGAGACTTTACACCATTTCTGACAAATGGCAGTCAAGTCTCTTCTTGAAAGCCTCAAGTGATTGGAGTAGAGGTTATCAAATTGGACTAGAGGTTATCACCAAGAAAGTCAACTGAGTTAATCTAATGAAACTCTTTGTTTCTATTAAAACATCCAGGTTTCTTAAACTTGGGGTAGAGGAGAGCCACCAGTTGTTGTTTTTTAAAAATCCATCCAAACATTTAAGTGTTTCACACTGTTGATAAACGTGCAGCAGTTGTTATCGTATTTCATAATTCTTTCCATAATTATATGTTTTCTGAAATGTTCCCTGACCTTATATTTATGTGAAACCTTTATTATGTGAATTGATCAAAACAAAATGAGATGGAATGAAGAGATAATTACTACTGCATCTATATAATAATGACAGTAATTAAAACCACAACACAAATATGGCTTTCTTACAGGGATGAGCCAGTGGCCAGCCCATGGAAACAGCATAATGAACTAGAAGATGACAACAATCCAGGGATCTCCCCACCTGATGTTTGGGACAGCACTGTTGTTATACATTACTGAGGGGTTGTGATTCTTGTCTGGTTTATTTCTGAAAAATTAAGTATAGACTTTAGATTTAAAAATAATTTTTACTGCCACATATTCACACCTGTAATGCTGAGATGTCTTGGAGGTATGAATTCTCTGTCCCCTGAGATTTTTAAGATGAAGATATATAGGCACCCTGAACGATAGTTGTTTTGATTTTCCTGCATGTTATGGAGCATAAATTTGACAATCCTTCTATTTCACTGTTGTATGATTCTGTGATAATCTGATTGATGTTGCAAGTTTTAATATACAAATAAATAAATGGACTGCCGTATGCTAAATAAATAAATATGTTGTCTGGAAAAACTACAGGAGTTAATTGATTATGGGGAATCAAGTCGGTGTTAACTCTCAGTGACTACATATTGTTATGACATTCTGTCCCTGACCTTTCAAGTCTTTCAGTGATGGAGCCATCCTATCTGTATCAATAGAAAAGACTATCATTGTGTCCTCAGAATACCCTGTAACTGTTTCCATTCACCTCACAGCTGGTTGTTCTCTTTTTCTCTGTCACCTTTCCCAGTGTTGCCGTGGCCTAGAGGTAGAGTTCCCTCCTCACAATCAGCAGGCTGTGAGTTCCATCCTAGTAGAGGCAGACATTTCTCTTCCTGGGCACACGGAGAATATATCTGCTGTACAAAACTCCTCATAGGTGACAGGAAAAGCATCCGTCCATTAAAACACTCAGCTAGCCCCATTCAGTTACTCAGACACTACCCCACAGGGGATTATAGGGTTGTTAAAAGATGGTGATGATGATGATAACAATTCTACCCAAAAATACAAAAATAATAGAAAGGGTAAAGATATCTAACCAAATCTTTAAGAATAGCATACTACTTTTTATAATACTGACAACAAGCAGGCTCTACTAGAGATTATGTCCACAAGCCTCCCATGCGATACCCTAAAACATGGGTCCTCATTTTACTGGTTTTGGAAGGATGGAAGGCTGAGAAGAGACAGAGAAAATACGAGGGAGGGAAGGAGGGAGGGAGAGAGAGAGAACTTATGTATAAAAGCAGATTCTAGTTTTAGTGCCTCCATATTTTGATCCATCTCTATCTTTCTTGATCACATGGAACTTCTACTGACATTTGTTTCATCCCAAAGAACACACACAAAAGATCAAAGAATATATTGATTATAAAAATAAAATCTTGAAATCTTGCATGTGCTTCACAAAATGGGATCCTTTAATAAAGATATATTTAAATATAATCCAGCAAAACAATTTTGTATAATAATTGATAATGCTACTGGGCAAAAACTTATATAACTACAGTAACTATATTACATTTATTATTTTTCAACTACTGTAAGGACTGAGATATGAGAAATATATCTAGTCAATAATAATTCTGATATGGAATT
The DNA here is from genome assembly GCA_033807585.1 of Hydrophis major. NCBI lineage: Eukaryota > Metazoa > Chordata > Lepidosauria > Squamata > Elapidae > Hydrophis > Hydrophis major. The sequence continues at coordinate 351,072,383 of CM066329.1, forward strand.
AAAAATTGTCATAGAGAATTAGAAGGGTTAATATAACAACTAATGAAGAGCCTAAACTTTGATTAATTTTTGTTAACCATAATTATCTGATTTACAGACAAAATATAAAGATACATAGAAAGAAAAACCCTAATATATCTGGAAAATCTTACTAGGACTGAATGCAGTACTTTATTAAAATATCTAATTATTAATAAATATATATATAAATTACTACTTTATTCTATCTGGTCTATTTTCTCAGACATAGCTGTATATGCATAAACAAACAAACAAACAAACAAACAAACAAATACATACATTCATACATACATACATACTTACATAGCCTATTACATTTTAAATCACCATAGGCATAAGCCTAGAGTGATCAGGGTTAGCTCAAGGTGACCTGGTTCTTTCCACTATTCCACTCATATCCTCTAAACCACCAGCCCTCAAGCTTTTGGGTGCCAGAGATTGGTTCCATGGTGGGCACTTTTTCTGTGAACTGGAGGGACGTGGTTTTGCATGCTGCCTGGATCCTGTGCGTGCATGGACGGCTCTTTGCTTGCTTGCATGGCTCAGCTCCTGATGGGCTGCTGACCGGTGCTGGTTCAGACTCAGGGGTTTGCGGGACCCTTGCTCTCAACAACCAATCTATAAAAAGCAAGTTTCCTGACTTTCAGAAAAACTTGTTCAACTCCTTCTCAGTAACATAGCTATAGCTGTGGATATCTACATGTAGCTATTACAGGACAGAGTTTAAGGCTAAGACCTATGGTGCAGTGGGTCCTTCCAATCATCCATTTCTGAATAGCAGGTAGCTTTTGAGGTTCCCTGACTTGCACTAACATATATGTTAATCTTTCAAGTTGGTCCAGACAGGAACCACATCAATAAATACTAGCTCTAGCTTTATTGTAAAACTACATTAACAAAATCTTGCAAGACTGAAAGTATTTTTTCCCTCTTCTATTTCTACTATCTGGAAAAGGAAAAAGAGTTCTTTCTGAAAAGTATCCCATTGCTCCTCTCCTTCTGTGGATTGAGATATCTGTTATATGTTGTTATATATGTTGTAATCCCTCATTCAATTGTTCTCATTAACTTTCTGTTTTCCAGAATAGATATTGAAATGATTCGTACATAGCTGGGAATGTTGGTGGCCTGAGATCTGACTGCATAGCTCAAGCGACTTGATTTGTATATTTTGGGAAATTTGTAGGTGTTGATTGGGCATCCAGAAGTGTCTCCACATAGATAGTGGAGTATAGGAGCAATGTCCTACCTGCCAATGAATATTTCAGCTTCAACCATAACAATACAAGAGCACACAATAGATACAAACTCAAGGGAAACTGCACCAAACTTGATTGCAGGAAATAGGACTTCAGCAACAGAGTGGTCAATGCCTGGAATACTCTGCCTGACTCTGTGGTTTCTTCCCCAAACCCCCAAAACTTTAACCTTAGACTGTCTACTATTGACCTGACCCCTTTCCTAAGAAGGGGCATGCATAAGCACACCAACGTGCCTACTGTCCTATTGTTTTTCTTATTTGTATCCATTTCATGTATTCATAACTATGTTTATACTTATACCTGTTATCTTATAATCACTTGACAATAAATAAATAAATAAAATATAAAATAAAATATAAAAATATAGTTATCTGTATTTTTAGGAAATGGTTTCAACAGATTGAAAAATTCCTTGTGTGGGACATTGTGTGAGAACAGAAATTAATAGAATGTGGTGTTGGAACGTTGCTTCTTGGATGCCCTGCACAATCTGTCTTATTCATAATATCAATTATTAAGTTATTCATTTATGAGTTTTTGACATACTTAATATGGACTCCCAAATGTGCTTTTTCAAGAGGCAATTGGACTTTCTTCTTTTTCTTTGAAGATGTTTCAGTTCTAATCCAAGAAGTTGAAGAAGCTTTTTGGATGAGAATCGAAATGTCTTCAAAGAAAAACCAGAAAGTCCAGTTGCCTCTTGAAAAAGCATATTTAGGAGTCTATATTAAATATGTCAAAAACATGACCTGTATGACTGAGAATCTCCATAGACATTAATGCAGTCTCAGGGACCTCTGAAAATACAGTAAAAAAACAAAAAACTTTTGTGATAGAAATCCTATTCCTTTTTTAGGTAAATTGATACCTCTCAACAGACGCCGATATGTAAGTTTATCAATGAAAGGACTTTTTTCCTGTAGTAGACAGGTCCCATTTTAAATACTTTATTATTGCAACTTTATAATCTTATGGTGGTCTTATTTTTTTATCTTTGTTGTATTGCATGTTGGTTTAGGGTGACATATGGAGGGGGGGGACAGAAAGATAATATTATCTTATTAGTGCTGAAATTAATCCTTTGTGAAATAGTTTTAAATTATTCCAGCTTTCACTTGTGATGATTGTACTGGGAAATTATGACACCATGCAAATAATACAAGTCAGTTTTAAAGTCTTTAGCCATTTGGATAAACATATGAAATTATGAAATAAACATATGAAGTTATTTAATGGTTCCAATTCTAGGAAAACAGTATATTCTTCTGGTTTCATTTTAAAAGCAAAGTCCATTTTGCTAAATGACTGTATAGGTAACCCTTGACTTGTCCATCATTTATGCCCAATATGGAGTTCGATCATGTGAATGCAGGGAGGAGGAGACTCTTGGAATTTCAAAACAAGATGGCAAGTACCCCCAAGATAGGTCCGTTATAATTTTTAAAGGTCACTAAGTGATTCTTCATAAATCAAGGACTATGTGAAACAGAAATCAGAAGGAATAATAATAATCCTGCATCTCTGAGCAATGACTTATATTTATCCCACATTCATATCTATGAAGTAATGATCCGTGGGTCCAAAAAACAAAAAAATCTACAGTTACCACTAGCATGAGAAATGATTGCTTGTCCAAGCTTAGAAAACAATACAAACTTGCTGGGCTTGTCCAGAGAATTCCTGAAAGGTAATTTTGGCCTGAACTATCTTGGGAACTGTCAGCTTTCAGGAAAAAAAGGAGAGGCTTCCGTAGCCCATTTATGCATCCCTAGGATCAAATGGCTCAGGAAGCTTTCCATCACGGAAAGCTGGAGTGTTTTATATATATCAGAAACAATTGCATGAACAATCCAGTTAGCTTGAGTCTGATGCATCACTGTTCCTGCTGTGATAATACAGACCTTCATAGACTTTTGTAACTAAGGCAGAGAGTTTTTGTTACAATGTTCCATTCTTCTCTTTTTGAAAGATTTCTTTCTTGTATGCAGTAATAGCATTTTGAAAGTGCTTTGTTCTTTACAGCAGTCTTATTATTACAATGGCTACTCTGTAAATACATAAATAAAGCCTGCTAAAACAACCTTGGGCCAGCATTTGCATTGTTCTGACATCTCTTCTAGTAATATATGTATTTCAAAACTTCCATGACATTTGATCCTCAAATAAAAGAACATTTAAAAAAATAATAAGGGTGTTAAGTCACTAGTCCCCCCCAGAGTCTTCAATTAGTCTAGCAAAAATGACAATGCTATCACAATGGGGGGAAAACAATCCAAAGGAACTCACAGTGCTGATTTAAAAGTCAAATATCTTTTCAGAAAGAATGGAGGGATATTACAATACTTGTTGCAAATGGCTTTTTAAACATATAAATATGAGGGTACTTCCACACAGAGTTTTGAGGCCAGTTTTACATTTACATAACCCTACAATGCTTCATCTTCTTTGAGCAGGCAAGTCAATTTTCTGGAGGCAGGGCTAAAACTTCCATTTTGTGATATTAGATGCTACAGCTTTGCTAGACTGGGAATCACTTGTTTTTCCATTTGCAGGAACTCTCAACTCACCTTCCAAATTCCAAGCTTCTAGTAGATATTGGACACTCTTATTAAAGAAACTAATCTTCATCCTTCTGGCAGCTTTGTGTCAGTTTCACAATCTCTGTAAAAATAAAACTCTCAGACTGATTTTCTATTATACCTTATACACTGACTTACGATGGTAATTGAACCCACAATTTTGGTAATAAGTCATGATGATCCTTAAACCGGTCACCATGAGATCACATCCAATTTTATGATCTTTTTTTGCCATTAAGAAAAATGCAGTGGTTGTAAAGCAAACACAGTAGACATTAAGAAAATGCCACAGCAGTTCAGTGAACCTATTGTTTGCTATGGGCATTTTTGTCAGAAAATTGAAATAAACACCAATGTTTGGCAAAAACATTGTAAATCATGGTCACTAGCTCCCAAAATGCAGCCATGTGACTGTGGAGGGTGGGTGGGCATTGGAAGTTTGATTCCAGGATCTGTACATCTATTTTGAGGTCTGTTATAACTTTGAATTGTCATTAAACGACCGGTCATAAGTCAGGTGTGTGTGCATGTGAAGCATGCTTGGTTGTTACAATGGCAGCATCCCACCACTACTTTGAGATTTGTAAACCTAGCAGTTAAGTTCATTTGAGAATTGATTTTCTTTTCTTTCTAAATGATATATAATATAGAATGGAAAGAGCCCCTAGGTACATTCAAGAAATAGTTTGGCAGAATCAGATCTTTTTATCAAATTCACTGTAATGGGGTAAGTCTTGGAGAAACTGAGCAACTGAAGAGTAATGACAAAGTCAGAGTATCCATATTTCTTTGATTTATGTTAGTTGGAGAATCAAATTATATTATGGAAGTACATTGGTCCAATCTGGTACAGATTTGTTATTCTCCAATTAGATGTATTATAAAAAAAGTAATGTGAACATTGCATGGAGGCTTAAGCATTTCCTCTGTGACAAATTCCACATGAATAAACTTGTGTTAAAATGGATCTGAATACATTATTCATTTTGTGGATGGATGCGTTCCTAGAAATAATACCTTCACAAGCACTCATGACTTATAGAGTCCTGGTGGCACAGTAGTTAGGATATGCAACATAGCAGGCTACTTCAGCTGACTGCTGGCTGCCAGCAGTTCGGCAATTCGAGTGTCATCGGCTCAATGTTGACTCAGGTTTCCATCCTTCTGTGGTCAGTAAAATGAAGACCCAGATTGTTGGTGGCAAGATGCTGACTCTGTAAAATGGTTAAAGAGGGCTGTAAAGCACTGTGAAGTGGCATATACTGTATGTCTAAGTGCTATATTGCTATTGCTATAATAAGTTATTTCTGTTAGATTTCTTTTTCCCTCTAAAATTTCATGCCTTTCATGCCTGCTCCATTTCTCTCTGTGAAAACTGCTAAGTCAAGTGTGCGAGAAAGCAGATTAAATAAAAGTTAAATATAAGAAAATAGCAAAAACAAAACAAAACAGCAACAACAACAACAACAAAAAAAAAACCCTGCAAGGTAGATAATCAAAAAAAGAATCTGACTTATTTTATTTTTTTTAATCAAAATCTTGTTGGAGGAATATTGAAAAGATAATGAGACAATCACCCTAAACATGGTTTAGTGAAGCTCCATATTCTTCCATAGAAAAGCCCATTTGTTCCTGTTTGATACCGTATCCCTGCTTTTAGAGGTGGGATTCAAATTTTTAACAACCGGTTCTGTGGGCATGGCTTAGGTGGTGGGCGTGGCTTGGTGGTCATGTTATTGGCTGGGCATGGCCAACTCAACATCACTCACATCGAGGCACACATCTCCTTGCCTGGCCTCTCATGACTGTGGGGATGCTGCAACAGTTGTAAGTATAAAAAATGGTCATAAATCACTTTTTTCAGTGCCATTGTAACTTTGAATGGTCACTCCACATAAGCAAAGTACCAGCAAAGAAGGGGAAAAAAACTCTAGAGAAGTTCCTGAGTCAGGAAGTCTAGTCCTGCCAAAAATGTACTAAGGGTTAACGGAGAGGCAGTTTCTGTAAGCAACACCAGAATGTTTCCTTCCTGCCTTCCTTACAGGATTAGGCCAGTAATTTCTTCTAACAACCGGCTCTCTGAACTGCTTAGAATGTTAACAACTGGTTCTAGTGAATAGGTGCGAACTAGTAGAATCCCACCCCTGCCTGCTTTCCATTCCTATCTGATCCTTAAAGCAAGAAGGAGAGTCACATGGAAAGAAATGTAAAATGGCAATGTAAATATGGCATTATAGAAAGAGATGCCAGGATATTACAGCCAAATTCAGTTCCTGAACAAATATACATTTTTGCCCTGCTTGAAAGCCATCGTTTTCTTGTTTCCCCTTTCCCTTTTAAAAATAACTCATTAGTCTGCCTCTTAATATTAGCAGCTCTTAGCACTGATTATCCATGAAAACCTTAGGATGTCAGCCTCCCTCTTAGGCAGCCTGTTGTGTAACCAGGGAGCTGAGAGGAAATACCTTGATTATAAAGTTAGCTAGATTATTTGCAAATAATTGCACGAAAACAGGAAGACTGCATTCTAAGTTTGGGGTAGATCAGTGGAGGAGGGTAGGATCAAGAGAGAACACCCTGTTGTTTTATGATTTGTGAAGATGCTGTGCTTATTATTTTCCCTTGCCTGTTGTTCTCAGGGCTGTTTTTTTTCTTTCTTTACAACATAATTTTTCTTCTATTTATTTATACCAGAGTTATTGCTGGAATACAGAAATTATCTATACATTTAGAAAAAAACATGCATTTATACCTTCCCTCCCTAAAACAGAAGCAAACAAGAAATATCTACAAATACTTATTTTCTGGAAGATTGAATTTGAGTCACATAAACCAGGGATCCACTTATCTACTGCAGAGTAGATTGCCAGGGGGTTCTATTCTTGTGACCACCAATCTTTCTTGCTTCTTCTTTTCTCTTCATATGGCTAATTGCAAACAACTCAGATCTTATTTGGAAGTTTAATCTTCAGGAAAAAAGACAAGTAATGAAAACTTATGATAGTTATATTTAAAATTAAGCCTTGTGGAAATAAACTCCCCCCCCCATATCAAAACATATCAAAACAAACAAACAAACAAAAACCAATGAATCTGGATGGTGAATTGAAAAGGGAAAAATGAAGGTTCCTATCCCCAAGTACAAATTCATTACCACAAGATCTAGTGATACATGGACAGTCAATGTGGTTGATTTAGAAGGAGATTAAAACAATAACAATCACCACTACCACCACCAAAGAATGGTTTGCTATGTTCTGGGCGATGAATGAAGGCGAGCCAGAGTGATTTCTAACAGCTCTTTATTCAATACTGCTTGTGAGGCAAAAATACTCCTTGGATGACATAGCTCCTTTTATATGAAACTGAACAACCTACTACCAATCAGGAGAGAGTATTTTCCTGCTCCAACAGAAGATCAGAATGAGAACTTCAACAGACAACTATACAATGCATAACACCCCTCCCCACCAGTGGTGGCATTCAAAATTTTTTACTACTGGTTCTGTGGGCATGGCTTGGTGGGTGTGGTGTGGCTTGTTGGGCATGGCTGGGTGGGTATGGTAGGGGAGGGATACTTTAAAATCTCCATTCCCTCCCCAGTCCACTAACCTGCTTTCCAGCTCCGTTCTCCTATACAGAGCAACAAAAGAAGAACTTGCCAACCAGCTGGAACTCAGGAGGCAGAAAATAGATGGGGGTGGGGCTAGTCAGAGGTGGTTCTCTGAACTACTCAAAATTTCTGCTATCCATTCTCCAGAACTACTCAAAACCTACTGAATACCACTTCTGCTCCCCACCAAGATGGAGTATTATTCAGTCATTTGTTGATTTTCATACATCCTTGAATTTTTCAATGCATTTCTTGGTTCAGAAAAGTACCCAAATGTCACTTGAAATGGCCATTGGAAATACTACTGGCCAACAGAAAGGTGATTCCTTAATCAAACCTCTTGATTAAAATATTAAAATCTAGATTGCACAAGGTGATCATCATATTTCAGTAATGAAGGTCTGAATAGTCTTCCAAGACATTTTATTGTATGTGATATGATACAATATGATATTATTCTGTTTCTCTTTCTTTCTCTCTTTCATTTGCAGAAGGCAACCAGAGTCATTGCTCATTCCAATCTGGGTAAGCACAGCCTTGGTTCATCCAACTTAATACATCTCTGAATGCTACAGTATTTGTTTTAGAAGACAATTTCTTATTTTGCTGAATGGTAGAGATGGCCCTTTCAACATTGATCAAACATTTATCCATATATTACAAAGACATATCATTTCAAAATAAAATATAAAATTAAGTGCTAAATTTGTGTTTTAAATGCTGGTGGTTAAAGCTTCCTGGAGCCATTGAAAGTTCCAATCTCCAATTCAAGCCTCATTGGAAAAAAGGCTTGCATTTGTATCTCAAGGTAGCCCAAAATCCAAATGCTTTGGGAGTTTTCACAAGAAGGTCAGGTGCACTGAGTGTGTAATAAGTAGGAGGCAATGCAGCAACCATTATCTTTCCCCTGACAAGGGAGCAGCTCAGTGACCTGGCATGCTGACAAATGGACAGGAAAACTCTGCTGTGAGATGTAAATTCTCCACACAGGTCCCTCATGAATATCTTGTCTCCAAGATTCAGGCCAGTGACCTGGAAAACAAGGTTTCTCCCCAATCAGAATGACAGGCAGAGCTGGTTTCCTGTTAGGAAGACTACTAGGTGTGTAAAAAAATTATGATTTCCGAAGGAAAAAAATGAGATGTCACACAGCGCAAAATATTACTTTCAAATAGTCCTTCTATAGCCCCATGAATGACAGCTGTTAAGAATTCAATTGTGTGTGTGAGGCACACTGGAATAGAGGGTATATGCAGGACCACGGTGGAGGAGAGAAATGCCAAAGAATAAGAATTTCCAATTTCCAATGCTCATTTGAGAATAAACCGAATATCTATCATTCTGTATAGCCTAAAGGTTAATTCCTAAAAAAAACTTCCATTAGCAACAGAAATTATAACCTTGTCAAATCCTTTTAGGTAAGGTAATCACTGTTGAAAGACATATATGATAAAAACTGCTATGGCAAATGATTCTATAACAACTAATTCTTATCAGTGATTCATTGATTTTTCAGTTATACATTTATTGGATTATGTATTTGGTTGCTTACATAAATGAATATAGTTGGAATGCAATGTACTTCCTGTTCTTTTTTATGAGATTATTTAAACTTCTATGTGGAAGAAGAGGTTTGTTGAAAAAAAGCATTCTAAATATTTCACTTGCATACAAGTTTTAATACATTATTACTATTAAAAAGCTACTTGGAGGGTATTGCCCTCACAGAAACGTATCCTAGGTATATTTTCCATTTATTCATTTACAATTTATATAGCTGCTCAATTTACCAAGTGGGATTATGGATAGCTAATACAGAATAAAGACAAAAACAAAAATGTTAAGATAAAAGTACAGTTGTATATAGAAAAAGTGTGTAAGAATTCATTAAAAAAAGACAACCTGAAACATGATCTTAAAGCAACTGAGATGTACTTTGAACAATTGAAAAGAAAATCTACCATAGCTGCTTTAGTTTCTTGCTTGTCCTTTCCCTATTCAAAGACATCAAGTAGAAAATTTTCCTTCTTTCCTTCCTTCCTTCCTTCCTTCCTGCCTGCCTGCCTGCCTGCCTGCCACCTACTTGCTAAGTAGCTTGTCTTATTAGCGTGTTTGCCTATATTGCTTTCTCCATTGGCCTTACACAAACTGCAACTGAACACTTGCTTAGGGCTTCAATTTCTGTATAGTATCTAACTAAAGTAAGAAACAGTGTCTGCTAAATTAATCTATTACAGAGAAAGCTATTTGCATTCAGCTGGTGGACACAGAACTCTGCCATCCCTGGAGTTCTTTGGCAAGTCCAAGAATCACCTATAAGTAAAATATTTTTTATCATGCTATCTTAGAGTGGTTAATAAAAATAAGAATGACATTAAAACACTACCTAATTTTAAATAATGATAACCAGAAAAAAGAAGACCCCAATTGGATGGTGTTAAGTTCTGCAAATGGGTGCAAGGAACAGAGACGAGGCAGTGAATAGTGAACTTCAACTCTTTATTAACCATCGTGAACAGAGCAAAAACCGGGGGCAGCAGCAGCCCTTTTATAGGGCAGGCTGCTGACCTATTAAACAATGAGAACATGGAAGTATTAAACCCTTGAACCAATGAGACTGGCTCATTAACAGCCAATCAGATTCTCCAGAACGGACCAATCTGATATCGCTGTTATCGGTCAATCAGAAGTGCACAATTAGAACCCTGCTTTTTCTTTAAGCTTTGATAAAACTTTATGTAAGCGCATTTATTAGTTCATAACACCCCTTCCCCCCGGGTTCCGTTTGAGGGGTGCGGTGATGTAATCTCTAAGATATGTGGGTTGTTTTAACTGTCTATTAGATTTGCACTGTCCCACCAGTTCCCGTCTGCAGTCCAGCTTTGGTGGGACATTTTTGGACATATCTGGTACTGGCGGTTCCGCATTCTCACTGGACGACTCGGTGCTGCTAGTTCTGTCATTGTTGTTGTCCTCCAATCTTAATGGGCTAGCCTCCGTTGAGGTATTCCTCTGTGGTGAGGTCACACCCTCTCTGATTCTTCTTCATTACTCGCACCCAATCGCTGACTTCTTTCGCTTCTGCTCTCCACCATCTCAAATTCAGTTTCTTCAACATCCCCTCCTCCCTCAGTTTGGGAGTCCCAGGATTCACGGGAACTGGGTTGTAGCCTAGAGCGAAGCTGATCTATATGGCGTTTCCATATTTTTCTGTCGCAGGTTTGCACACAGTACGATCTGGGCCCGGTGGTTTGAATTACGATTGCTTCGATCCATAATGGTTCACCGGAGAGGTTTTTAGCGAAAACTAAGTCGCCTACCTTGAACTCGCAGCATTTTCCGCTGGATCCGCAGGGTTTCTCTGGCTCGTAGGAAGGGTGAAGCCGGTTGAGGTGGGAACGGAGCTTGCGTCCCATCAATAGTTCAGTTGGCGTCTTGTTGGTGACGCTGTGTGGAGTGATGTGTTGGAGTAGAAGTATTCTGTTTATTTTTTCATCAATGTCCCCATAGTCCATTTTATGGAGAGTTTTTTTAACAAATTGTACCATGCGCTCGGCCTTGCTGTTAACCGCAGGGTGCGCTGGCGAAGTTAGCGCATGGCGGATGCCCCGGTCCGCTAAGTATTGTACAAACGCTAGGGCGGTGAACTGGGGTCTGTTGTCGGAGACCAGAACCTCTGGCAGTATGTGCGTTGCGAATAGCCTGTTCAATTTTCTGATGATGGACTCCATTGTAGTATTCTTCATTTCGTGGATCTCGAGTCAGTTGGAATAGGCATCCACTGATAGGAGGAACATTTGTCCTTTAGTAGGTCCCGCAAAATCAACGTGAATGCGGGATCATAGCCCCCGGGGGGTTTCCCATTCTGTTGGAGTTGCTCTAAGTGGGGCACTGCTGACTTCTTGGCACTTTAAGCAAGTCTTTACCCAGGCTTCGATTTGTTTGTCGATGCCCGGCCACCACGCGTAGCTTCATGTGAGCACTTTCAAACGCACCATGGCGGGGTGACCGTCATGCAATGTTTTCAATACTGCTTGTTGTAACTGCTCTGGGATGATGACTCTATCTCCCCATAGGATGCAGCCTTTTTGTGAAAACAGTTATGTTTGCCGGTTTCTGAAAGGGGTGAAATTGTCAGAGGTTTGTTGTATTGGCCATCCTCTTTCGACCCAGCTAAGAACTCGTGCTAAGACAGTTTGTTTCAATTGCAATGTCTCTGGCTGTTAGCGATGGTGCCTGTAGTGTTTCAATCTGGAGTATTGTAAGGGTTGGAGCTGGGTCATCGATGGTTTCCGGAAGTGGGGCACGGCTCAATGCATCAGCGTGGGGAATGGCTTTCCCCAGGCGGTGTTGTAATTTATAGTTGTACGCAGCTAAAAACTCCAACCAGTAAGTCATTCTCGGTGACAATATATAGGGAGTTGGCTTGTCTCCTGCTATAATCCCTAACAAAGGTTTGTGGTCAGTAACAACAGTAAAAATTCATCCATACACATATTCATGAAACCGTTTCACAGCAGATACAACAGCAAGAGCCTCTTTGTCGATTTGGCTATAATTACGTTCAGCCTTTGATAAGGTCCTTGAAAAATAGGCAATAGGGGCCTCACTACCATTTGGTAACACATGACTCAAAATGGCTCCTACTCCAAACGGTGATGTGTCACATGTAATTGTTAGAGGCAGAGTCTCATTATACTGCATTAAAACAGCATCTGAGGTTAGTAAGTTTTTCACCTGTCGGAATGCGTGCTCCTCGCGGTGTCCCCAGACCCAGGTTGCTTTTTTGTCGAGAAGTCTATGTAGGGGCTCAGCTACGGTCGCTTTCTGGGGCAAGAAGATGTTGTAAAAGTTAATGAGCCCCAGGAAAGCTTGGAGATCAGTTCTATTTCTTGGAGATCAGTTCTATTTCTATTTCTGGGGCGTTTTTGATTGCTCTCAGCTTGCTGTTAGTGGGGTGGATGCCCTGTTTATTGATTAGGTACCCCTGGAACTCTACTTTATCTGTACACAGTTGACATTTATTTCTTTTAACCTGAAGGCCAGAGTCTTTAAATTTCTGGAGAACCAATTTAAGCTGCTTTTCTAGTATTTCTCTATTTGGGGCAGCAATTAAAATGTCATCAAAGTATGGCACGACCCCCTTGATCCCTTGCAAGAGTCTCCCCATCAGACTTTGAAAAATCCCTGGGGCTACGCTCACTCCGAATTGGAGTCGGTTGCACTTAAAGGCACCTCGGTGCGTAACGATCGTCTGTGCCTCTGCAGTTGTTTTATCTGCAGGCAGTTGTTGGTAGACCTGTGCTAAATACAATTTAGCGAAGACTTTTCCGCCCCCCAGGGAATGGAGGAGGTGTTGTACCACCAGTACCAGGTAAGCATTCTGTTGAAGAGCGTGATTAAGGGTAGCCCGGTAGTCCCCACAAATCCTTAACGATCCATCCAGTTTGATGGGTATTACAATTGGGGTTTCCCAACGAGCGTGATCCGTTGGTTCTAAAACACCCTGGGCTATTAATTTATTGAGCTGCTCATCAATCTTTGGTTTAAGGGCAAAAGGTACCCGACGAAGCTTAAGGCGGATGAGGGCTACTTCAGGGTTAAGGTTAAATGATATCGGGGTCCCCTTTTATTCACCTAGTTTGTCTGCGAAAACGTCCTGGAATTCCTGGACGATGGCCTCCTCCCAGTCGTCGCTTCTGGTTTGGTGAATGCCCGCTACCTCGATCCCGAGTGGGGCGAAGCATTGAAGGCCTAACCAACTAGGCCAGTCACGGTCGACGACGGTCAGTGGTAATGACGCAGTGCAATCTTTGAATGATATTTAGACTTGGCTGGATCCAACGACCGGAATTCGGTTCCCCTGATAATCTTTGAGTATGATTCTTTGGGCTCTGAGGTCTTGACGCCAGACGGCAGGGATTAATTGTTTAAGAGTCTTCCAGGAAACCATCGAGAGGGATGATCCTGAATCGACTTCCATCACACAAGGCTGGTTTTCGATGGTGACCTTCACTTGGATCTTCTTTGCGTCTAGCGATGAGGCGTAACTGATTGTAATGGTTTGGTGTGCCTCTTCTCTTCTCGATAAAATGGCTGGTGTTTTATTTCTGTAGGAGTGGTTGTTCCATTTGCAGTTCAATTGTTCCCGACTCACAGGGCGATTCTCTGTGGTCTGGCAGTAGTTGTTTCCCCTCTGAAATGGGCTGGATCCTTGCTTGCTTCTACAGACCTTCCTGATGTGGCCTCTTTTCCCACAGAAATGGCAGAGTGCATCAAGGAATTTGCAGTCTGATCGCGGGTGGTTTTCCCCACAACCCACGCATTGGTGCGGTAGTCTTTGATTCCACTGATGGCATTGGTCACATTCAAACCAGAGCTGGTTAACCTCCTCCTCATCACTTTCTGATAGCAATTCGAGATCCTCGTGGTGGGTCGCTGTTGTGTGCCTCTCTAGGCAAGATGAGGTATCGCTAGCGAGTTGACGGAGTGGTGCGTTAGTGCAGCGCATTTGGGTGGCTGACTTCCTGGTTGCTTCTGCTGCAGTAGCATCCTTGATGACATCAGCAAGGTTGATGTCTCCTTTTGCCATGATCTTGCTCTGTACCGTCTGGTCATCTAATCCCAGAATTATTCGGTCTCTCAGAGCTTCTTCGAGGTCTATAAACCCACAGAGGCCTCCCAGGTTCTGGAGATCCGTGATGAAATCTGTAACGTTCTCTCCTTTCCACTAGTCCCTCTGCTAAAATTCATGTCTTCAGACAAGCGTTGGTACGGCGGGTGCATAGTGGGCCCGTAGAAGGGGTGCGAGGACAACCCAGTCCATGTTCTTCACCCCAGCCGTTTTCGCTAGTGCCTTGGCCATCTTAAAGACGGCAGGCCCGCAATGGGTCAGGAACACTGCTCGCTTTTTCCCCGTAGTGGCATCCTTCAAGTTGTTGGTCTCCAGAAACATCTGGAACTGGTCTATGTACGCATCCCAGTCTTCTTGTGCCGGATCAAATGGAGCGGGTGGTATGGCGCCTCCGGACATGGTTCCGTTGTTGATGTGCCTTCAGCTACGTGCTCTGTTTAGTGCTCTGTAATGTTCAGTCAGCTCTGATGTCTCCGCATCCCATCCTTGTCACCAGTGTTAAGTTCTGCGCATGGGTGCAAGGAACAGAGACGAGGCAGTGAACAGTGAACTTCAACTCTTTATTAACCATCGTGAACAGAGCAAAAACCGGGGGCAGCAGCAGCCCTTTTATAGGGTAGGCTGCTGACCTATTAACAAATGAGAACATGGAAGTATTAAACCCTTGAACCAATGAAAGTGGCTCATTAACAGCCAATCAGATTCTCTAGAACGGACTAATCCGATATCGCTGTTATCGGCCAATCAGAAGTGCAGAATTAGAACCCTGCTTTTTCTTTAAGCTTTGATAAAACTTTATTTAAGCGCATTTATTAGTTCATAACAGATGGCCTTCACACAGTAAACTGTGCTGATTAAAGATAGGATTGAATGATCAAAGCAAAGTGATGGAAAACTCTCAGTTTTCAATCTATGCAGGAATATTAATGAATTTTTTTCTGATAACACTGCTAACAAAAATCAATATGTTCAGACAGTGAGGGTGGTTAATGGCTGAAAAGTCTGTGAGTGATGCCACTGTCACACATATGGATGAACTGGTTCTAAATCCAACATTTCAATTATTTATATTAAAAATGTATGTTTGTAAGTGTGTGTGTTGAAAACAGATATATACATATATACATAATATATTGATATACATATGTATATCTGTATATATGTGTTTGTTTGTTTGTGTATATAAATATCTCTCTGTGTGTATATGTATGCATACACACACACACACAAGCAAACACATACACAGAAACCACATCAAATAAGCTCAGCAAGCTTTTCTACACTAAAGAGGAATGTTTTCAGAATATTTCTTGCAGGTACAGTAAACATAAACCAATTGTGGAGCATGGAGAGGAGCATAAAATCTGTTCACTACTGAGTATTGACTTTAATAAAGAAGTTTCATTTCACACATCTTTTTCTAGAGGCATCTGAGAGATGTAGTTTTGTGTGTATGTTGTGGTTATATTTGTTGAAAAACAAAATGGCAGCTGCAAGTGCATGATCTGAGTCCCACCCATTAGTTGTGGGTTTTATGTGTGTGGGACATGGAAAAAAATTAGTGGGGCTTTGGTTTGCAGTATTCTTGCCATTTCTGTCTATTGCTGTTTCATTAGCCTTTGGTCCCATCCAAACATGGCTCTCTTTAGGAATATCCTTACGTTATTACGAGCCTTCTGAACAGGTTTTCATCAAAAAGTTGATATCACGATGCAAGTAAATAAAAATGAATGTTCTTTATAATTCTCAAGTTTTCAGATTTTAGAAGATGGAAAAGGAAATGAATAAACAAGTCATAAAAACCTGGATTATAAAATGATATAGAGACTGAGTTTCTATTGGTTTGTTGTAGCCAATCATGGGCACTGATTCTGTATTCAGTTCTTGTGTCAGCTGCCTATTGAACCTTATAGAAAGCTGTTGAAAGTCCACTAAATGCTATTTACAAGTGACACTTCATTCAGCTTGGTGCCACAGCAAAGTGCAAAGGCTGACAGATTTTGCACATCCACCATCTACGGGCCTTGTAGCACTTATTCCTCTCAAGCACACTTATCCAGGAAAAAAAGGGGGAAATCATAAACATATTATCTTGACTTCTCATCTTTTTGAAATCTATTCTTAGTATTTCAGTAAACAGGCACCTAAACATTTTGCACAGGGGCTGAATTTCCCAATCAACAGTACAAACTGAAAGCAACTAAAGAAATGAGAATTAAAAATATGGTGCAGAAAACATTTTCATGTCCAGAATGGTACTGAAAGTATATGAGTTAATAAATTGCTGTCTTGTAAGAGATACAAATGAAATTTGGGTACCATTGATTGTGCAAAGAATGCTTACTTCTTTGTCAGAAGAGAGTTTGGAGTATTTTTTACAGTTTTACAAAGTTTCCTGATCTTAAGCCACAGGTCTCCATGGGTAATAGCTTCAGTAGTTCATATTACTTCCCCTTTTGAATTGGATCAAGCAGCATCCATGATTGGCATTCCACTCCAAGTGTTCTAAACAGTTCAGTGAAATAATTCTCACAAATCTCCTTCAAACTGCTGTCTGTTCTTTGAAATTCCCCCCTTCTTTCTGTTGACAACTGTAAAACATGTGTACAAAATGTTTTATGAGTTGATAATAGTATCAACTATTATAGTTGATAATTGTATCAACTAGCATTTTGTTCTATGCTGGTCACCTTTCTGCAATATCAATACAAAATTTCAATCCAGATTCCTGGATCAGATGGGTAACAGGAAATTAACATTGTTTCTAGTTTTTTTCCTTTAAATGTGTCTTTCATTTTATATATCAAACCTAGAAGATAATTTTACTTTAGAGTTGCTATCAGGTTACAATCAGAGGTGGTATTCAGCAGGTTCTGACCAGTTCTGGAGAACTGGCAGCAGAAATTTTGAGTAGTTCAGAGAACCGGCAAATACCACCTCTGACTAGAGATTTTACAGTATCCTTCTCCTGCCATGCCAACCAAGTCATGCCCACAGAACCGGTAATAAAAAGTTTTTTACTCCCACCACCGGTTACAATCAATATTAATATTCACATGGATGTATTGTTAATTTCATTAAATATCTTATTAATATTTTGTTATTAAATGCTTCACTAATCAAACAAAAATAAATATGTGTGAAATATTAAACACAAATATATTCAACTAATATTAAGTATGGAACCCCATCATTCTATCAGCTCCAACCTATCAGTCCCCTGCCATGATTTTGTGTTTTCCTGCATTCCGTTTCTGTCCATGAGTAAAATAGGTCTTTTAGGTAAAATAGGTCCAAATTGGCATTATAATCAGAATCTGTTAACACAAGGAAGAAACTACTGAGAATCTACTTGTCTTTATGAATGCATATCATAGGAATGAAACATTGGACAGCATAGTTAATTCTAAAACCAGTGTACTGACATACTAGTAAAACATACTTTTTTGGTTCCCCACTCTTTTTTTTTTGCTGATAATGATTCCTTTCTGAGCAGTGACTTCAGTAATATCTTAATACTTTTCGCCATGTCTAAAGTTATCTGCCAATGTGCAACCAGCAACAGAGGAGGGAACAAAACAAAATGAAGCAAGCTCTTCCAAGATCTCCTTTAGCCATTATAATGACAAAATAATTGTAGGAATGCTGCAGATTAGTCAAACTGCAGAAGAAGAGGGCAGTCAGTGTGTGACAGAAGCTAGAAGGTGATTAAAGAAGAAGCCAAGAAGGACCATGCTGTTCTGACACCGCTTTTGTTACTAATAGATATCGAGTGATTTGTCTGAGTGAATGTCACGGCACCACAATTTGCATAATTGGAATATACCTTGCTGGCATTGTGACAGGACTGTATGGCTCTGGTGTGTAAGGTTCATTCACAATTAGGAAATTGTGACAGTCGCAATCCTCTAGAAATAGGACTAAAAATAAAATGCTGCTGCCTTTGTTATTTTCTAATTTTACTCTTATGTATAATATAATTATACATTATATTATAGAATTTCTTCCAGAAGGGTACATACAAATCTATATAATATTCCATGCAATAATCATTCTGCATGAATAGGTAAAACAATTAATCTAAGCTTCCCCCAAATCAGTACCAATCATTAGGAAAAAATGTTCACATAGTACTATGTACAACTGTGTAGTGTGCCACTGAAAAAGATGTCTATATTTGAAAACCATTATCATGCAAAGGGAAAGGCGCACCATTGATGGAGATGAGAGCTACCCATGGAAGACCGTGTTATTTCTAAATCCCAATTATTTTTATAATTAACATGATGATAGACATGATGACACAAGAAGGAACTCATTTTTATTTCTGTGAATCCAATTTACTTCAAACAAATGCTACACTCTTCTTGAACATACTGAATTAGTCACTAATTCATTTTTATTTCACTAGAAAATGATATGTTACACACAAAAATAGTTTTACTATAGACAAGTTCTGAATAAAACCTATAAGAGGTTTACCTAGAAGTAAATTCCATTGACCTCAGCAAGGCTTAGGCCAAAGTATATCAGATTAATGTTGCATCTTTTTTAAAAAACTGATTTTAGAAAGCTTTCAAAACTGCCTCTGTGTATGGCAGTAATAAAATCTACTGTCTCTCTAGGCTTTAATTGCCTACAAAGTTACAGTCCAGGCCATTAATTGGAAAGAGAATAAATTCTGCAAATTCTGTTAAAACAAATCTTAAAATTAAAATGATATAAATGGTGGATAAATTAGAACATCTGATAGGGAGTAATGCAGGATAGTTTAATGCATGTGGTGGAATTTAGCTTTTAAGATGATTCTGGTTTTTAAAAGGTATTCATTTAAAAGTTAGCTACAGATGTCAAATGGTAATGGATAACTGCAATCAGCTTAGCAGAATTTCTAAAATATGAAGACCCAAATTCATATGGCACTGCATTCAGAAGTAGAAATTTAAATAGTATTTTATCAGAAACAACTGAAGAGCAGAAAATGAAGTGATCTTGTCCGCTAATAAAGTTTCTTTATCTAGATTTATAAGATTAATCAGAACCCAAGAATTACCATCAGATCTGCTCTGTTCTATCAAATCTTCTTTTGATCTAGTTCTAATAGAAGCGAAATCCTAACAATATTATAGATTTATATAGAAAAAGTCTCTTTATGCATTGTTCATTTGCTTAAACAAAATAAAGGATTAGACATGGCTTTCTGCAGAGAAGACAGGGGTGTGTGTGTGTGTGTGTGTGTGTGTGTGTGTGTGCACAAAGACACACGTGCAATATATATGCAGTAATATTGTGAAAATGCTGTGACTTATGAACTTGCATAGCTATTGGTATGCAAGTATACAATATGGCAGCATTTTTGTGATGACATCACCTTGAACATCATTCTGGCATCATAGCAAGTTTTTTGCAGATGTTCCCTCAATTTGTGGCGACTTTGCAGAAGAAGTGTTGTAGCTTTTTTTTTTTTTTTTGGTAAAAGTTTTATTGATTTTAACGACAAACAAAAAACATATAAGACATAAAACATAACATAACTTTATATTTATATATATATATATATATATATATATATATATATATATATATATATATATATATATATATATATTTCTTCATAAATTTACAGTGTATCGGTTGGTTTACCACTCCCTTTTGTGCATCCATTTCATAGTCATCAAAATAATTATATTACATAATAACTCACATTATCAATCATCAGTAAAATATCCTAATATCATTATTGAACAATCATTTGACTATAATTTTACTAATTCATACTTAAGCGAGATAACTATAATTAAGTTAAATTATTTTATAACAAATCATAGAATCATACCAAATCTATCTTAATAAAATATTCTAAAAAATTATCAAAACCAAGAAAAATTATACATTCATTATTTCCTAAATTTCTAAATATTCTATTATTATATTGTATTATCTAACCATTGATAAAAAGAGATCCCAAACTTCATAAAATTGTATATCTTCTTGTTCTCTAATTTCAAATGTCAATCTACTCATTTCAGCACATTCTAATATTTTCTTCATAATTTCTTCCTCTAATGGTATTTTCTCACTTTTCCAATGTTTAGCAAATACAATCCTAGCCGCTCTTAATACATTTACAATCAAATACTTTAAGTTTTTATTATATATATCAGGTACGATTCCCAATAAAAAAAATCTCTGGTTTCAATATGTTTCTTTGTCATTTTTTCCAGCCATATGCAAATTCTAGTCCAATATTTCCTGGCCTCCTCACAAGTCCACCATATGTGGTAATATGAGCCAGGTATCTTCATGACATTTCCAGCACTTTCCAGATTTATTCTTGAACATTCTTGCTATTCTTGTCGGGGAAAAGTGCCACCTGTAAAACATCTTATACAAATTTTCTTTATATGCTGTTGACGTTGTCATTTTATAATTTTGTGACCACAATTTTTGCCATTTCTCTAAATCAATCCCATATCCAAAATTCTTCCCCCAAGCAATCATTGTTTCTTTAACTTGTTCTTCCTCTAATTTAATTTCCAACAAATAACTATATAGTTTTTTAATCACTTTTTCATCAGTACCTGTCAAAATCCTATCTAAATCAGTCAATTTATCATAAAATCCTTCTATTTTAGAATCTTTAAGATACCTTGTATGTATTTGAGCATATGAAAATTAATTCATCTTTATACCTTGTTCTTCTAAATTTTGCATCGTTTTAAGTTCACCCTTTTCATCCAATATTTCCCCATATCTAACCCCATATCTTCTTATAAGTTATAGGATACGAAAAAGCTTCAATAGTTGATAACCAAACTGGAATTTTCAAATAACATTGTTTCTTAATTTTCTCCCAATTCAACCATAACAATTCCCATATATAATGCCTTCTAAAATAACCCTGTGATTTAGTTCCCTTATACCATAAAAAAGCATGCCAACCCAATAATAAATCATGACCTTCTAATGCCAACAATCTAGTCTTTCTTAACGTTATCCATTCTTTAACCCACATTAAGTTTGCGGCTTGATAATACAACTCCCAATTAGGAAGGCCAAATCCTCCTCTAATTCTAGCATCCTGTAAAAGTTTTAATTTTATTCTCGCTTTCTTGCCTTGCCATATATACTTCAACACAATTTTATTTAATTCTGCAAAGTAATCCTTACTTAACCTAATTGATATTGTTTGGAACAAATATAAAATTCTGGGTAAAATATTCATCTTAATTGTTGAAATTCTACTTATCAATGACAATTGTAGGTTTTCCCATTTTTTCAGATCGGATGCTATCTGCTGTTTAAGTTTAATATAGTTATTCTCTTTCAGTGTAGTACATCTTGACGTCAAATATATCCCCAAATATTTAACTTTGTTCGTAACTTGAATTTTCAATAAATCTGCCAGCAATTCTTTTTGTCTTAATAACATGTTCTTTGTCAGAATCTTTGTTTTGTCTTTATTTATTTTCAAACCAGCCATCTCACCATACATCTCAATCTTTTCCAATAGTTTTAAAGCTGTCTCTAAAGGGTCTTCCAAAATAAAGACCAAGTCATCCGCAAAGGCTTGCAATTTGAATTCCTCCTTTTTGACTTTCATTCCTTTTATGTTTATATCCTCTCTAATATTTCTATTTAAGACTTCCAAAGTAAATACAAATAACAAAGGAGATAATGGGCATCCTTGTCTTGTACCTTTTTTAATATTGATAGAGTCTGTGAATTCTCCATCTATCATTACTTTTGCCATTTGCTTATAATATACGGCTTCTATTGCTTGGATAAATTTTCTAGCAAAGCCCATCTGTTCCAATAGTAATAACATAAATCTCCAGTTCACATTATCAAATGCCTTTTGGGCATCTAAAAATATCAAAGCCATTTGTTTTTCCAGATGCACCTCATAATATTCCAATATGTCCAGGATTACCCTCATATTATCTTTAATCTGTCTCTTTGGTAAAAATCCATTCTGATCAGAGTGAATAAAGTTATTTAGATATTTTTTAAGCCTTTCTGCCAAGATTGAAGCAAAGATTTTATAGTCTGCATTCAATAAGGAAATAGGTCTATAGTTCTTAATTTGTAATGGGTCAACCCCTTCTTTTGGAATAAGTGTAATATAAGCTTCTGACCATGTTTTAGATATTTTCTTATTTATCATAACTTCATTCATGACTTCTAACAGTGGAATGCTCAACGATTCTTGTAATGTTTTATACAATTCTGCCAGGAAACCATCTGGTCCTGGTGTTTTTCCATTGTTCTGTCTGTTGAGTGCTTCGGTTAATTCCATCATTGTTATAGCACTTTCTAACATTTTCCGAGTTTCATCAGGTATCTTAGGTAGATTAGCATTTTGTAAATACTGTTTAATTTTTTCCTCATCAAGATCCTCCTGTTTATATAATTGTCCATAAAAATCTCAGATGATTGCCTTTTTCTCCTTATTACCATAACAAATTTGACCATGATCATCTATTAACTGTGATATTTTCCTTAATTCTTTCTCTTTTCTCAACTTATATGCTAACCATCTACCTGGCCTATTTGCATCTTCAAAATAGTTCTGTTTAGCACTTCTAATTTTTTGTGCCAGTTCTTCTTTCTCTGCTTGATCCATTTTATGTTTAATTATGTCCATTTTAAGTTTGATATCTTTTTTCTGTGGCATCTTCTGTAATTCTTTTTCCAGTTTTTTATGGTCATCTTCTAGAGCTTTAATCATTTGCCTCTTCCTAATGTTCTTTTTCTTTGTATAGTCAATTATTAATCCTCTTGCATATGCCTTCATTGTATCCCAAACATTCTATATTGAAGTACTTTTTTGTTTTCATTAAAGAAGAAGGCCAATTCTTTTTCCATCCATTGTGTAAAATCTTTTTCCTTTAGAATAGTATTGCTTAATGTCCATCTAGATCTTCTTTTTTGTCCTTTCCATTTAATTGTCATTAGATTATGGTCTGCCCATGTACTTGTTTCAATTTTTATTTCTTGAATATTAGATAATAATTCTGTTGATGTCCAAATCATATCTATTCTGGACCACGATAAATGCCTGTTTGAATAAAAAGTATATTGTTGAGTTTTAGCATTTCTTTCTCTCCATATATCTTTTAAATTTAGTTCATCTGTCATTTTGAAAAAGGATTTAGGGAGAGTTTTCCTATTTTGTTGTGTTGTTTTTCCTGTATAGTCCAATTTATTGTCTACAATTCCATTGAAGTCCCCCATCATAAGTATATTAACATAGTCCAGTTCAATTATTTTCATATGTAATTTTTTATAAAATTCTTCTTGTTTATCATTTGGGGCATAAATTGCAACCAAGAGTGTTTTTATATTATTATCCACTATTTCAACTATTAATACTCTTCCGTCTTCATCAGTATAAATCAGTTTGGCTGGAGTGGTTTCTTTGATGTACAAAACCACTCCTCTTTTCTTACAATAAGTCAGAGAAGTAAATATTTTCCCTAACTTTGGTCGTATCAATAATTGTTCATGTTGTTTTTTAATGTGTACTTCTTGTAAGCAAATTATATCAAATTTTAGCTTCTTTAATTTGTAAAAAGTTTTCCTTCTTTTGGTAGCTGAATTCAGTCCATTTATATTCATGGAAGTCAGTTTTTTTTTCTCCCATGGTTATGCTTTATATTTAGGTCTAACAGCTCTCGTGGATCTTATTTCACATTGTTCTTTGATCTCCATTTGTCCACCTATTGCGCCTTCTTCTTTTTCCATCTCCATTTGGTCCTCTTCAAATTCAGTTAAAATCTTTTCTTTTTCTATCTCCATTTCTCTTCTTTCGAAAAATTCCTTATAGAATATTTCTGCTTTCACAATTGAATCAATTCTGTGTCTCTGTTCTTGCCATGTAAACATTAATCCTTCTGGAATCAGCCATCTATAGTTCACCTCTTTTTTTCAATAGCATTTTGGTCAAAAATCGATACTCTCTTCTAATCTCTCTCACTTTTCTAGGTACTTGTTTTAAGACCAGGATCTCTTTGCCTTTATATTTCAACCCCTTCTCTCTTACCACTTGTAATATTTGGTTTTTAATAGTTTTTTTGGTGAATCTAACATGGACCTCTCTTGGTAATTGGTTCCTCGTCGCATATCTTGTGAAGACTCGATATATCTCATCTACTCCATCCATCATCTTTTCCTCTGTTATTTCCAAGACTGCAGCCAGAATTTCAATCATTACTGCCGCCAAGTTTTGTCCTTTTTCTTCCTCGATATTTTGAAATCTAAGATAAAATTCTGATCTGTCCATCTCCCACTTCAACATCCCACTTTTTTCTTGTTCGACCATTGTTAATCTGTTATCAATATTTCCAATTGTATCATCTCTTGCTTGTCTTTCGCTTCTATTTTTTGGATTCTCTCATCGTGTTTCACCATCATTTGTTGAAAATTTTCAAATTTCTCATCCATCTTTCCAATTCTTTGGTCAATATTCTCCATTCTTTGTTCAATACTCATTTTAAGTTCTTGTATTCTTTGTATAACCATCGTTAAATCCACTTGCGCTTTATCTTGCTTCACCATTGTTGAGAGTCATCCTCCAGATGACGGGGAGACAGGAGCAGAAGTTGAGATGCCCAAAGGTAAAATTTTCTTACTCATTTCGATAACTCAGGGTCTTCCGG
Source organism: Hydrophis major (assembly GCA_033807585.1). Classification (NCBI taxonomy): domain Eukaryota; kingdom Metazoa; phylum Chordata; class Lepidosauria; order Squamata; family Elapidae; genus Hydrophis; species Hydrophis major. The sequence goes on from CM066329.1 coordinate 351,097,153, forward strand.
GTCTTTTAATCCAATTAGTGAGGTAGCCAATTACAATCCAATTTAGAAAAAGGAAAACACCGTAAAAAACAAAAAACAAAACCAGTAATAAGTAAAAAGCCCAAAATTAAAAAGAAAAAAAGAAGTGTTGTAGCTTTTAAGGCTGCAAAGACAATCAATGAGTTATAGAAGAGCCATGGTGGGGCAGTGGTTAGAATGCAGTATTGCAGGCTAACTCTGCTGACTGCCATCCTGACCAGCTCAAGGTTGACTCAGCCTTCCAAAGTTGGTAAAATGAGGACCCAGATTGTTGGGAGCAATATGCTGACTCTATAAAATGACCTAGAGAGGGCTGTAAAGCACTATGAAGCAGTATATAAGTCTAAATGCTATTGCTATTACTTCTCCATCCCATATATGTATTTCGAATGGTTTTCTTGCTTATTTGTTCATATAAAAAATTGTTATCTGTCTTGAACCAAATCCATAAATTTGAGTGACATAGACATATTAAATGAATGGATATCTGAAAGTATATCAGGCTGCAGAAACTATGGAATTATGATCAGTTGTGAAAATCATGTTTACTTGTTTTATATGCAGTCCATAATGTAGTCTGTGTGTACATATTTTTGATGCCTCGCAGGGTTCTTTTCCTTTATTTATTTTTTCTTCTGATGTTTTAAAAGTTAATTGGTCATCTATGTCACTTTTATTTTCAATAAAGTTTTTGGGTTCAACACAACTAAAATAAGTTATTTTTCAGAAAATATAAATAAGGGCATATTTTTAAGCTTTCCCAGCAAATAAGTAGTGTTTTTGTGTGAGGGCTAGAAGACTCTCCTAAATTTCATTTTTATTTATTAAATTATATATGCCACCCATCCCATTATCCAAAGTGGTTTCAGATGACTATATATGTGTGGGAAATAATCATTGTTGTAACTGCTTTGCTTGCTTTTTAACATTTAACTAGTAACTTTTTTTACTCTCTTGTTCACTGTGTATATTGATGCTGTAGGTCTTTTATTTTGATGGGGTGTGTGGCTTGGATTGCTATATGTAGTGTATGTGTATTTTGGTAGATATCTCTCTCTCCTTTGTTGTGGGCTGTGGTACTGTAAAACATTTTTAATGTGTCTTATGAGAGAAAATACAAGATATGACATTTGAAGTTCTGAAACTCTGCTCAGTTTCTTGAGCCTTTTTTCTGTGAAATAGATTTGGAGCAGAACATTGTTGCCTGATAAATGCTTTTGGATTTGGGCGCTCAGGTCCAATTTCTCTCTGAATGAAAAGGTTTAATTAATTCAAATTTACTTTAATCTTCATTGGTTTGCTGTTTCAGAAATCAGCCTTTTGTGACCATCCATTAACATGGCTGCCATTTTGTCAATAGGCAAATTTCCCGTGGCAGTCATTTGCTAGCATGTCCATAACATCTTAGAGATCTACAGTAAATGTGTCCTTAGTTCTCAGACTTCCTAGTTTTAATCTTAATAAACTTCTGTCAATTCCAATTCATATAATACACCACAATTGGAATAATTCAGTCAGTATTAGAGAAATGATATGTGGGCTACAGATCTAGCTCTGCTAGATGGCAGCAAAGATTTCAAGCTGTCAGTATCTTATTACTGTTATCTAATAGTTGCCTGAAGTTTTGCAAATGTTGTATATCTAATAAGTATCCTTTTTATTACAGAGATCACTGTATGGAATAGACTATTTTACTCATAATGTTCTGCATGACTTGGCTCAAATCCTTGTCTGACCTTGTAATGCTGTGAGAATTTGACATATAAAGACAGTCCTCAAACTATAGAGTTACATGTCACCATCTGCCGTTATTATAACATTTATTTAAAAATATTATTCAATTTAAAACAGGAGGAAAAACTACTTGTTTTCACTTGTTAAACATAGAAACCTTTTAAAGAGGATTATTATAATCATGAAGTAAGATCTCCAGGATGTATTATACAGAAGTAGAAATCCACTTATCTTTCATGTGTTTTTAAATGAATAGCCTTGACACATGACTAATTAAGAAAGATATTCCAAAATAAAACAGGAAGTATGTCATCTGCTCATGTTCTGTTTTTTCATATATGTGTTTTCTTACTTGATCCTGAAGGCACAGTGTCAAGGCATAATATTTCAATCATATCCATGGCAACAAGGCATAAATTAGAAAACCCCAGATTATTTCTTCTCAACATCATCAAGAGAAAAATTTGCTTTGAGACAATACTTTTTCCCCTGAAAGGTAAAGATGACCCTAGGTGTAGAAGGGCTATAGAACTTGTCTATTTGTTTTGTAAGTAAGTTGTGTGATGTCTGGATTTGACTCCACTAAATAAAACAAACCAAATAAACAAGCAACAGAGAAATACTTTCTCACATGACTTAGATGCCATTTCTCCATTCAAACCAAACTCTTCAGAAAGCATGTACAAAGCTTTCTTTAAAACAAATAGAAGAATATTGAATACATTAAAATACAAGTTATGAAACCATTGATTTTTAAAAGCAAGGCCATAGAGCTGTATCTTCAGACATGGTTTTTGTTGTTATTGCTATTAATAGCATAGAGAATAAAGGGAAATATACAACTTCCCACGGAATACATAAGTTCGAAACAACACAAAATAAATTTATTTCACAATATCTTAAAAGCCTCTGAAATCAGGTTTAAATGTTATTTTGCCTCTTTCATGGGCATCAGCTGAATTCCTTCCTAGCATATTTGTCTCATATTTTCTTTTCCTTTAATAACCCAAGTGCATTTCTGAGAAACTGTGGCAGTGGAAGTAGTGATTTAAGTCACAAAAAAGGTAGAAAAATGATATCAAGGAAGGAAGGAAGGAAGGAAGGAAGGAAGGAAGGAAGGAAAGATAAAGTCCTCACTACAGTATTAAAGATATCTTATAAATCAGCAAATATCAATTTTTCCCCTTTATTTTATTTATTAAACAGATTTATATGGCCGCAGTATAATTGATTACAATTGATGGGGTCATCATAATCTCTGAGGCAATTGAGCAGTTGCCGGTAGGATATGATTTTATTTCACTTGAATAGATAGAAAGCAGACATTTTCCAAAAATCCCAGTAATCACAAAATATCTAGGAGTCTCTCATTTCCCTGAGTTTTGTTTTATAGGAGAAATTCAGGAGCAAATTTATAAAGGAAACAGAAATGGACGTGCTTGCATCAACCCATTTTAGAATCATGAGACATGGCAAAAGACAGTTATGACAGTGCATGTCCTAAGGCAATTTGGGGGCTAACACTCATTCTAGACATACATCTTCTCCCATTTGTGGTGCTTTTAAGAACATCATGAATAACAGAATAATAGAGTTTGGGGGTCTTTTAGTCCAACTCTCTGCTCAAGCAGGAAACCCTATAACATTTCAGGCAAATGGTTGTCAAATATCTTCTTAAAAACCTCCAATGTTGGAGCACCCATAACTTCTGAAGTCATCCCATTGATTAATTGTTCTAGCTGGCATGAAATTTCTTCTTAGTAGTTGGCTCTCTTCTTGATTAGCTTTCATCCATTGTTTCTTGTCCTGCCTTCAGGTGTTTTGGAAAATTCATTAACCCCCTCTTCTTTCTAAATATAGATTAGTGTTCTTCCTTAGCTTTCTATAATTGGTTGATAGGATCAGTTCCTTGCTGCTCTGTTTCTGTTTTGGTTGTGCACCTCCAAACAGCACTGATGATCTCAAAGTCTTACACGAGAACAGAATGAAAAATAATGCCTTCCTTTCCATACCTTTTTAAAAATATGGATATTTTAAAAAATGAAACAGGAAAATAAATCGTGAAAAGACCTATTTTATTATCTGTATTTACTTATCCAACTATTACACCAACTCACTACATACTTCTGCCGATGTTGAGTAAGATTCCTAAAACAGTCACAAAAGAAACCATGTTTTCTCTTCAACTCTCTTCACCTCTTCATTTGAGTTACAGATACCTGTGAAGATACTTCTTCAATTTTGAGAAAAAATAGTTCATGATGCCATGTCCAGACTGTATGGTAAATCTCCAAATTCTCATTTGCTTCTTGTGAGAGCTTGGTGGCCACAACAAATTTTCCTTGTGTTTCCAAACTTAATTGAATACTTGATTGTAGAGTTGATTGTTGTGCCAGGTTCAAAGAAATCCATGTGAACAATGCATGTAGTCCTTGATTTATGACCACAATTGAGCCCATTATTTTTGTTGTTAAGTGAAACATTTGTTAAGTGGGTTTACCCCATTTTACGGCCTTTTTTTGCCACAGTTGTTGAGTGAATCACTGTTGCTGATAAGTTAATAACATGGCTATTAAGTGAATCTGGCTTTCCCATGGATTTTGCTTGTCAAAAGGTTGCAAAAGGTGATCACATACCTTGGGACACAGCAATGGTCATAAGTATGAACCAGTTACCAATTTTCTAAATTTTGATCACATGATCGTGGAGCTGCTACAAAGGTCACAAGTGTGAAAAATGGTCATAAGTCACTTTTTTCAGTTGGCATGATTCAAAGAGACCTTTGGAACTAAGAAACAATATTGATTGAAATGGTTCCTCTTGTTGTGGCAAAGTTGGAAATATTTTCATTGGACTTTCTGTAGCCCATGAACCATTTACTCTGACCCACCATGGATCACATGATACTGAGTGCTGGTTCTGGTATACTAACATATAACATTTAAGTAACTTTATAGCTGTAGTCCTGTATTTTTTATCATGAAAACATAAATCTGCAAATTTTGCAATTCTCCATCACTACAATTGCCACTAAATCCTGAAAATCTGTTTAAAAAATATAAACAAAACTATTTTTGAAGAAATAATTATAATAGTACTGCTTTATAAGCTTGTGAATGCTTATAAGCTTGTGAATGGAAAGAATAAAATTAATGGTAAAGTTTCCAGTTCAAATTGATATTTGTTGAATCTATATAAACAGCAGTAATTGGTCCTAGTACACAAAATAATTTATATGAGCAATTATATATATTATGTGTATTGAAATATTGCTTCTTGGAACATGTATAACCAAGTCACCAAATATACAAAAGCCTATGCAATTTAAAATGAAAGAAGTAAGGCCAATTTAGGATGTGATTAGCACCAATATGAAGAGAAACATGTGGCAGATTGACATAAATGCAAGGCAGTTGGTGTGATCTTTGTACTCTTGATAGTATCTTCAAGGGGACTTCCTTGAGCTAAACTAAGTATCAAGTTTCCACCAACAGCGCCTGACAATAGATTGTGGGTAAGTCTGACAAGGCCCCTGGGATGAAATACTGCCCTTTGCTACCATATGGCTTGAATGGGGTTTCATACCTGTTACAATATCCTGAAAAGAAAGAATTCCTTGCTAAATCTGTGAATGGTGCATACTTAATCCTCTGAAGCTAATGATCTGTGAAGCACAGCTTAAAGCTGCTTTTTGGAAATAAGTATATTATTCAGCCTGTCAGCTGCATTTCTATTGGGGGCATGTATAACATTCACGTATGTAGTAACTACACTTCTCCATCAAGACAGTATTAGAAGAAAGATTAAAACAATTACTTAATTTGAATAGCAATCCTTAAAATCATTGTTGACCCTAGGCATTTATTAGTACACTTATTGATATTTTTATAGTATTATGCTAGAATCAATTTACTCAGCCTGAATACATTGCTTGGGGGAGTAACAATATTTCATTAAAAATAATGCAGTTTTTGAAATCTGTACGTTTTCTTTTCACCTTATTTCTCTCAAAGGAAAGATAAGATTATCTGGACTATCTCCTAAGACAATTCCATATGAAATGTATTCAGTAGTTATTCCATGAAATTTATGCAGTAGTTATTCCATGAAATTTATTTCAATCAAATAACTATGGGTATAATTCTATAGTCATTTACCTTTGACTCAGTCTTACTGAATTCAGTGGGACTTATCCCTTCTCAACAAAAGTGCATAGAATTATACTCTAAATGTATTTGTTATGATAAAATTGATCATGACACAGTTTAGACTGACTATTTCTGCTTCATTATTTATTCACAATTCCACATTATCTGCCATTTCCAAATATTAATTCAAAACCTACATATTACATATATTATACTTCAAGCAGCTATTTAAATTCATTTTCAGATATGGAGAATGCTTTAAGCTAAGTTAAAATGTTAAGAAAAAAACCCATTCCCTTGCTGAATTCCAATTTATTTTTTTATTATTTCAAGACAGTTTGTTCCAATTTGGCATTATTTATATGCTCTGGGACAATGGTGGGATTCAATTTTTTTACTACCGGTTCTGTGGGCATGGCTTGGTGAGCGTGGCAAGGGAAGGATACTGTAAAATCTCCAGTCAGAGGTGGTGTTTGCTGGTTCTCCGAACTACTCAAAATTTCCGCTACTGGTTCTCCAGAACTGGTCAGAACCTGCTGAATAACACCTCTGCTCTGAGATATGACCACATTAGCTAGATGGTTTGGGAATTTCAATTTTTAGATAGCTATATCTGAATCAGTTTGTTTTGTGAAGTTATCTCCAAAGACCCAGTTCAATCATCTATAGGACCAGTATGAAATGATTTTGCCTACTAAAAGGCATGATATTCTCAGAAATTTAATATAGAGTATTCATGGTATAAATAAATAGGTTAATAAAACTAGATATGCTTTGTAGCTGGAAAGCTTAAGATAAAATGGACAAAGAGACAAAAAATCTAGGAGCTGGTATTCACAAATCAGAAATAAAAGCAGAATACGATTACAATACAACCAGAAAAATACTAATAAAAGTTATTGATATGTAACTAACTCATCCTTTTCTCCATTATTCTTTACAATTGTTCTTATCTTTACCCTTTATTTCTTTATCTGGACTTATGTATCCATCCTGTTTTCTCACTAAAACAGCTTAAGAGCTTCTCATTAAATGGGGCTTGACACCTGGTGACTAGATGGACCCACCCTTGTTATTTCTTTTGTCATTGCTGAGTTAACAAATTTCATTTATTGATTATAAACAAGGGCTGTAGCTTAGTGATATCTTCCGGAAAAACAATACTGGCTTTTTTAGCAGTTCATTTTTAATAATGAAGTAGCATCACTCTTATTCTTGATATTTGAAAAGTAAGTAGAAAAAAAAGATGGAGATAATTAATAATTAGATGCTTCTCGGCAGGATTGCCTTAGGACAGTTCAGTAAAAGGCCATTTGAGGGAAAATGACTAAAGATGAGAATCTCATTTTGTGCACTTTTTAATAAGGACATGCCATCATCTGCAAATGTTTTCATCAAGGAGATGGAAAGAAGTTGATTATTTCCATGTGACTTTTATTTATTCTCAGGGCAGCAAAATTTATTCCTACCAAAAAGATTGTTCTAAAAACATAGACACATTGACAAATTGTGCCACTGTAGCTTTTTATGGTAATAAATAAATACAAGCTTCAAATTCTGTTTAGAGAAATCTTAGTTGTGTTTGCTTGGAAATAGAAGAGATAGCAATGGATGCATCTCTCAAAGAAAAGCATTAAATATGTCATGGATTGTAGTAATACAAATGTTCACAGTGTTTGTTCAGTTAGGGCCTCCATATCCAAAATCCAATGAAGCAAGACTAAGAGTTGACATTCTTTTGTCAGCCAGAGACTATAAGAAACATTATAAGCTGGAACCAAAAATCACACTGGCAGAGATCAAATTGATAAGACTGAATCACACAAGTGGGCGAAGCCTAGAGTTTGAATATTTTCTTTATTTATTTGTTTTGTTTGGGTGTACTGCATAGTCTTTTATAGCAATGCTGAGACTTTTCAGGAAACAACAACTGAATGAAAAACTGCTGGTAACCTTCTACTGCTGCACCATAGACAGTATCTTAACTTACTGCACCTCTTTATGGTTTGCCAATTGCACAGTAGCAGATAGGACTGCATTCCAGATGGTTAACATCATTGTCCAGAAGTTCATTGGTTGCCCTCTCCCCTCTTTGGAAGAGTTTTATAGCTCTTGGTGCCTTAAGAAAGTTCAAAACATTCTCAAAGATCCACCTCATCCTGGGAACGCTTTTTTTGAACTATTACCATCTGGCAGACGGTACAGGATAATAAAAACAAGGACAAATAGGCTGAAAAACAGCTTGTATCCCAGGGCAGTAGCTCTGTTGAATTTTACTGTATAGTGCAGTGTTGGTATGGTGTTGGAGGTTTTCAGTTCAATGTGTGGAGTGTGAAGGATGTGTGTTTGTGTTTATTTTCATGGTCATAATGTGCACTGAAGATGGTGTTTGATTTTGTTGTATGGGTGCAATGACAATAAAGTAAAGTAAAGTAAAGTAAAGTAAAGTAAAGTAAAGTAAAGTAAAGTAAAGTAAAGTAAAGTAAAGTAAAGTAAAGTAAAGTAAAGTAAAGTAAAGTAAAGTAAAGTAAAGTAAAGTAAAGTAAAGTAAAGTAAAGTAAAGTAAAGTAAAGTAAAGTAAAGTGCAGGGGTGGGATTCTACTGGTTCGGTCCAGATCAGGTGAACCCCTTGTTCCAATGATCAGCTGGCTCTGAACCAGTTCTCTGTGCCATGCATGTGGGCCCACCTGCCCACCCCTGCTCTTTGCTGTATGTCCTTTGTTGAGAGCATAGCTGATTCGTGTGGCAGAAAAGTTTGCTGTACCTCAGCTGTTTTAGTCACAGAGGCGGTGTTTGAAGGTATGTATGGGCTTTTTAAAATGTGGTGCGCATGCATGAAGTGAATCACCAAAGTGCACCGAAGCGCGCAATCACCGAACCAGTTGTTATACAGGTAGAATCCCACTCCTGGCTAAGTGTACTTCAGGACTTACAATACTGTTTTTGTGTGTGCTTCCAGTCTTAAAATGGTGGGATAGTGAAGATTTATTAGGAGAAATCTCTTGTTTTGTCAGATGGACTGATACATAAAGTTGATAAATAAATACATCAACCCACCAAACAACCAACCAAACAACAATATAGTACTGTTAAACATATGTCCTGCCTTTTGATCAGAAGCTCATCATAGAACTTACAGCATAGCATTTCAGACATTCCTGTGAGATACCTTTGGCTGAGAATGTCTGATCTAATCACCCAATGATTGAAAGTGGACTTAAAGCTGGCTTTCCCCTCCCTATACAACGCTCAAAATACTGTCTCAAAAAAGTTGAAATTTTCCAGAATTTGGAAAGACATGTAGTCTATAGCAATATCACCACCACATTGGGCATAATTTTCTTTAAGCAGTGTAGATCAGTAGTTCTCAATGTGGATCATATGTTCTAACCAGGTGGCCATGTCTAATTTTTTTTTTTGGGGGGGAGGGGAGAAGACATTTTTGACAGGGTCACCCAAACTAAACTGCTGATCATATAATCAATACATCACAACTGCCACATCTCATTGTTGATGCTAATTGCAGCAGCATAAATATTGAAAAATTCTACAGTTTACAATAAAGATTTTAATAAAAAAGCAATTTCATAAGAAATGGAATGTTATATTCATTAGAAAAAAGTACCCTTTTCCCAGCTAAAGGAGACAATGAGGAGATCACAGACAGGGGGCATAAAGAAAAACCCCCAAAAGATTGAAAAATTCCTGGTATAGATGATTTTCAGTTTTTATATAAATTAGATTATGTGCATTGGATTTGAAACATGTTCTTGAAGATTAGATTTCCTCATAGGTGTAATGAATACTATACTTTATGTATGCTCCTGCAGTCCAGATCAGGTATTACAATAGAACTATGATCTGATTCAGCTTAAAGTATTTTATATAATTATATACAAGATTTATAATATAGTACATGGAAATACTTATCTGAAGAAACAATTTCAAAATCAGCCTTTTGAATTTATGCAATCCAAACTATTGTGAATCAGGTGAAAATAAAACTGAACTCCAGGAAGGTCACCCTTCCCTATTCCAAATTGTACACAGTAGTTTCTGATCTGGTTTTGATTAAAACACAATCCTGCCCATAATACTTCTTGCTGGCTTTCTTGTAATCATTTAAGAACTATAAAACTTTTAAGCATTTAGAGTTATCCTCAGCAGTCAGAATGAACATTAGATGTTTTTATGAAGTGGCTTTTGTCCTTTGAAGATTTGGTCATAAAAATGAGCTAAGTTTCTCAAAAGACCTGGAAGACTAAGTTACAAGGAACTTTCTTTTATACTTTATGACCAGTGTACAAGATATTTATATTTTACCATTGTTTCATTCTTCGCATTCCACTTGAGTAGCAAATGAAGAAAGAGTAAAACCAATCTTTTAAAATATAACATCCCCCCCCCCCAAAAAAAAGAGCTTGGGTTATTTTCTGGCATCTACTGAAAAACATGAAAAACATATATATTTCTGGCATCTACTGAAAACATGAAAAACATATATTTCAGTGTTTTTTTTTTTTCTCTCTCTATGTATATACATATGTATATGTATATGTATATGTATATGTATATGTATATGTATGTATATGTATATGTATATGTGTGTGTGTGTGTGTGTGTGTGTGTGTATAAATATGATATATATATTCCAGCTTCCTAACTAATGATAGACGTCCATTTACCCGAAGCCAAGCTGCACTAAAAGCCTCCAATAACGTAACACAATGTTGCCAGCCAATCAGGATACAAAAAGAAGTATCTAGGCAAGATACTTCGATGAAGTCTCATTCATCATCTTCAGGCTTGGTCTTCAGCTCTGTGCTTCTCAGAGTGATGTGAGCTTGCAGCTGCTTCCTCCTTCTAACTGCCAGTGGGGGTGTGACTCAATTGGGTGGGGGCTTGGCTGTGTTCTGATTGGGTGGGGATGTGTTCTCATTGGTTGGGGGCCTGGCTGTGCCCTGATTAGTTGGGGGGGGGTTGGCTGTGTTCTGATTGGCTGGAGGCGTGTTTTGTTTGTGAGTGCAGGCCTATTCAGCCTATTTGTCCTTGTTTTTATTATCCTGTACCGTCTGCCAGATGGTAATAGTTCAAAAAAAGCGTTCCCAGGATGAGGTGGATCTTTGAGAATGTTTTGAACTTTCTTAAGGCACCAAGAGCTATAAAACTCTTCCAAAGAGGGGAGAGGGCAACCAATGAACTTCTGGACAATGATGTTAACCATCTGGAATGCAGTCCTATCTGCCACTGAACAATTGGTAAACCATAAAGAGGTGCAGTAAGTTAAGATAGGCCTGCACTCACAAACAAAAAAATATCCACACCACAAGCCAGGCAAACACCTGGGCACAAACAGATCCCCCCTGATACCTCCAGCTCAAACACACCTCAACCAGGCACCCAGATGAAACCTAGCTTCCTTATGATAGCCGTCCATTTACCCGGAGCCAAGCTGCACTAAAGGCCTCCAATAAAGTAACACAATGTTGCTAGCCAATCAAGACACAAAAAGAGCCCAAAAAACAGATAGAAGATATTAGAAACACCAATCAAGCAGAACACAGCAAACTCCAAGACCAATAAACACAGATCAAGATTCCCAACCAATCAGGATGAAGAAAAAACCATTCTGGCACAGCAATAGGCTGCCCCAAATTTAAATCTGAAACCACTGTAAAAGTCTGACTCACAGATGAACACTATACAGAAGTCTGATGATGGCAGATGAGATTCTGCTGAAACGTTGCTACAACTTTAAAAGAACAACTACAATGACGTGGGAAAATACCCGAACAAAGCTGAATGTCATACATGTAAGTACCCGCGAAAACTTAAGAATGAATATCTATATCTATATCTATATCTATATCTATATCTATATCTATATCTATATCTATATCTATATCTATATCTATATCTATATCTATATCTATATCTATATCTATCTATCTATCTATCTATCTATCTATCTATCTATATATGTTTTCTGAGGTTCTCGCGGGTATTTGTATGTGGATCTTTGGTTATTCGGGTTTTCTCCCGCGTAAGATTGGAAGTATCTAGGCAACGTTTCGATGAAGTCTCATTCATCATCTTCAGGCTTGGTCTTCAGCTCTGTGCTTCTCAGAGTGATGTGAGCTTGCAGCTGCTTCTTCCTTCCTTTCCCATATAAAGCCCTCCTCCCATATATAAAAGGCACTACAGACAAAATCAGAAAGATCCTCCAAAAACACAACATTAAGACAGCATTCTGCACAAATAGAAAGATATCCACCATCCTAAGAAACCCTAAGGACAAAATCGAGTTAGAAAATCAAGGAGTATACGAAATCCCTTGCACTGCCTGCCCCACCAAATACATTGGACAAACTAACAGAAGAATAAGTGCGGGCATTGAAGAACATAATAACTCAATCAAAAAGGAAGAACCGACCTCTTCCCTGATCCAACACCTCAAAGCCACAGGACATAAGATTGACTTTAAAAATACCAGAACTATCGCCAAAACTGAACACTTCAGCAGCAGAATAATCAGAGAAGCCATAGAGATAGAAAAACGCCCACACAGCATGAATAAACGAGATGATACCTCCCGCCTACCAGCCATTTGGAAACCCGCCTTCATGAACAGACGAGTACTTAACATGAAGAATGAAACCAGACCCACACCCCTGAGAGCCACACAAGATGCCACCACCACACTTCCACATAAAAAGCAGACTCACACCCACACAGAAGATGAGACACGACTACGGACCAGAAGCCGCACTGCAGCTGCATCACCACCCACTTCAAACCCCTCTGAGCCGTACATGAAGTAAACTGACCCCCACCATGAAGATGCAGCACGACCACGAACTCGAAGCCAAACAGCAAGATCACAGCTCACCAGCTCAAATCCCCCAGCAACTAAGACTAACCTGAGCACAACCAAGCCCCCACTTAAACAGAACACGCCTCCAGCCAATCAGAACACAGCCAACCCCCCAACCAATCAGAACACAGCCAAGCCCCCACCCAATCAAGTCACACCCCCACTAGCAGTTAAAAGGAAGAAGCAGCTGCAAACTCACATCACTCTGAGAGCACAGAGCTGAAGACCAAGCCTGAAGATGATGAATGAGACTTCATCGAAACATTGCCTAGATACTTCCAATCTTACGTGGGAGAAAACCCGAATAACCAAAGAGCCACATATATATATATATACTTTTTTCCCTAAACTATATTGGATTAGATATTTATATTAAGGATTAGGGTTAAGATTACAATTAATTCTGAGGAAAAAGGAATATTATAAAACTTTGTGATGGCTATCAATGCTAGTGAACACCTAAAACAGTGAAATCAAAACCTCATAGGAAAGTGTATGGTTAAACTATTTGAATTGTCAATCATCAGTGTGCTTCTAATTAACCAGATTTGAGGAGGAGGAGGAGGAGGAGGAGGAGGAGGAGGAGGAGGAGGAGGAGGAGGAGGAGGAGGAGGAGGAAAATGAAGAAAATTCGATTGAGAAAGAAACATATTTTCCTTTATATATTTCAGCTGCTTGTCTGAATTCCATTTAAAGTCCAGAAAACAGTCTTTTATCTTTCCTCGCTGAAAGGCAAATATACAAGATGTTCTGAAATGACACAAAGAGGAGCTTTGTTTGTCTAAGTGCAGTTTTGAAGGGAGCCATATGTGGAAGACATACAAGTTCACATTCTTATCAGCCATAAAATTAACTGTGTGCTTGGGCAAGGTGCTTTCACTCAAAGAAGCTTATCTCTCAGGATTGTTATAAAGATAAAAGAGAATGTTATCATTTATGATCCCCTGATCTGAAGTCGAGCATTTTAAAACAATGATGGTACTATCCACTGTCAAACTCATTGGTTTTCCAATAGGTCTCTTCCTGTTTTTCAAACAGAACCATTTGTATCTCCATGCCCTCCAAATTTTATTGAACTTTAACAAGACATAGCTTCCTCAGTTTTTCCTTAAGACATTGTGAAAATGGAAGAAGATGACTCTATTATGAGGGTTAAACAATACAAAAAATATTTGAGAGGATCACAAAGGACAAAACATTCACAGATACTCCTTGACCACCTCATAATTAAGTAAAAGGAAAAACCCTAAACATATCCACACTTTCTTTGCCCTAATGAATGTAATAAATATTTGATATATATGTATACCCTTGCTTGCTAGTTTAAATACCTGGCTGCATTGTACAATAAATATAGAATCCATGCAAAAGCTTATACTTAGTGGAGGTTGAAGAACAGTGGAAAAAGTAATGGAAAAATGCATTATCTTTCTTCTCTTTATTATCGTAAATTTAACTCAGACACCATTAAAAGATTTTAAAAGGATTTGTAAACACACTGACAAAGAAAGGAAAACAGTGTCTAAAGAATATATTGAAATATTTGATTTATTCTGATTTTCAACCACAGTATTAGAAAATTATGCCTAACTGAGTAATTTTAAGAAAAGAAACAAGTAAAGAAACCTCATTTGTTTAAAATGAGGTTTCTTTACTTGTATATACTTTGTACACTTGGTCATTCCACTAACGGTCCTGGCGGCTTATAAAATATAATATAGTCTCTTAATTATTGGTAGTTATCATAACCTTAGGAAATAAATATGCTTCAAATCCCTCAACTATAAATTCTTTAAATTCCATTGTAGTTTGTTATAATCCAAAAATGTTATAACCAACAACAATGGAAGAAGCAAAAGTCAAAGTTGTAATGTAAGGTTTGAAATAATTGCAAGAAATCCTAATATGTTTTCTGGGGTGGAGGGACTACAATTTCTAAAACAGATTATTATTTTAGGGCTTTCTGATCTGCTCTTTACCCAACAGATGGCAATACCTAGCTGACTTTGCCTGACCTAGAAAGCTTAACAGGATTGGCCTTGGTTAGTGTTTATATAGAGTACCAACTAGAAAATCCAGGACTTCAGACTGGTAAACTTTTAAGAAGATAATGGCAGAAATGTCTATCTAAGTTACGAAGAGTTGAGATACATTGATAATATTGTCTTCTAATAGGTGCTCACCAAATATAGAAGAATATTTACATTTAAGAGAAGTTTGAAACGTATTTATTTTTGGTTATACAGTTATTTTTGGTTACAAATGTATATACAGTATACAAAGTATATCAATAATACCTTATATCAAGGACAGGAACATGTTAAAGTCAAGAAGTCTACTAGATGGTCTAGCCTCAAACAATTAAGCTCTCTGATGGTCAAAAGAAATATAGGGGAAAAGGGAATATTTATTTATTTCTTGAATCTTTGTAGCACTGATAGGATAGTAAAACTGGACCCAAAATTTGTATAATAATTAAGCATTATTTGGCCTCAAAATGAATACTTTTGCTTTTTAAACTTATATTGTACATATTGGTGTAAATTTGGTAAGGGAAGGAGAAACTGCTTTGAAGTCTAAAAAAATAGTGTAAGAAAATATGGAAGCAAAATATTGTCATGTTGTCTGTAAAAATCACTGTAGAATTTATTCACTTTTCTTTCCTATGTATCCTAGTTATGATGATATCTGAACTTTTTTTAAGAAAACCCTTATTCATAAATTCTTGGACAAATTTACTTCTCCCTTCTAAAATTGGGATCTAACCAGAGGGTTAGTCACTACATTCAGAATTTTCTATCGGTTCTGAAGAAATTTCTCTTCAGGAGTTGCAAATATGTACCAGCCTTGCTCCCTATTTTGGTCTTTTTCACTGAAGAACTCATTAACTCCATCCAACCATTTGGTTTTCACTTTCCCCTCCACTCATTCAGTTTTCCTTCATATATTTGTTTTTTCAATTTCATCTTTATTCAAATTCTCTATATGACCAAATCATCTCACTTTTTTTTTTACAGGTCTCTCCCCTTTGTTTCTTGTTTGCATTCATTATGAATTTATTTCAGTTCCTTTTATTGCAAACACTTCTTGAGTATGCAATTTCTGCAACATTTCATATCATGAATTCATTTATTAATTCATTGGGGATCCAGGGCTTCAGATCTAGTAAATCCATCTTGAGGGTCAATGAGATCAAAGATTGAGATGATAGCACATAAAATCCTAGGTCCAAAGCTATGCTTTTCTTCCATTTCATTACGTAATTATCCTGTAAGACCAAGAACGCTATGAAGCTATTAGTACAACCTAAATTAAGTCAGAATTTGAGGTGGTAGAATCTTAATTGAATCTCTCTTTGTATTAGGGCAGCTTCCAGGTGTGATTAAAAAAAAAAAAACTAGAAATACAGCATTTAGAGAGTTCCAAATGGGATTTTACTTTTTAAAAATAATCTAGGCTAGACTGTTTCTAGAAATTTTAATCAGGACTATTATAAATCCATGTGTCATTATGACCTGTGCTGTAAATATTTTTATTGTGGCAGGTGCATAACTATTGCCAAAATAGTTGGCACAACATAAAGTAACATTTGGTTAGTTTATTGTCATTGCACCTCGTACAAGGAAATTAAATACCATCTTCAGTGTACATTATGACTATGAAAATAAACACAAACACACATCCTTCACATTCTATACATTGAATTGAAAACCCCTGATATTGCATTAATATTGTACTATGCAGTAGAATTCAATAGAGTTACTGCACTGGGATAGAAGCTGTTTTTCAGCCTTTTTGTCCTTGTTTTTATTGTTCTATACTGCCTGAAAGATGGTAATAGTTCAAAAAAAGAGTGTCCAGGATGATTTGAATATTTGAGAGTCTGAAACAGCCCTTACTTGTTCATTTAAGATGGTTGAAAATTGAAAGCAAATGCCCAACTATTTAAATGACTTATTTTGACCAACAGATGACCCATTTGTCTCCCCCAAAATATGACAAAATATCCAATCTTTTTGATAAAAAGCAACCTGTTTTAAATAGTAGACTATCATAGCTGAGAAAAACCAATACTTTTGCTTTATCATAGAAACAATTTTTTCTACAATGAGAGGTGAAGCTCAAAGACTGCAAGAACTCTTTTTTAATTTTTATAAATTAAAAAGTTCTTCAGTTTTAACCTTGTCATTACTTAATTTTTCATTCTACTCCCAATGTAGCCAATACACCTGTTTCAATACTCTGTACAATAATGATGCAGCCAAGGAGAGAGATATTTGGTGTGCTGAATATAAAATAGTTCATCACACGTTGAAGGATTATGAACAGTAGGGGGTGTTGTTACACTAGCTAAATGATACAATAATACATAAGCTATAGAAATTAAGTTTAAGTGAATGATGTAAACATAGCAATGGAGTTGATGTAGTAACTAATTGATATTCTCATTTTAAAACTCGCCAGCTTGTTTTCTTGACATTACATATTTACCATTTTTATAATTTTTTATTTTTTATTTAGAAAAACTTTATTAAACATTAAGATATATACAAAATACAAAGCATTTCATTAAAAACAAAACAAAAACAAAAAACGTATACATTACAAATTAGTTAGATGGTGCTTTCTTATCAAATAATATTCTAATATTTATTTCGTATATCTGGTCAGTACTCCTACTCCTCTTTATATTCTTCCTTCCTTATCTATTTACTCGCTGGTTTCTATTATTTATCCAATTATATCAGTTTTCCCAGACTGTATAATATTTTGAGTCTTCCTTTTCTTTTAATCTTAGGATAAGTTTGTCCATTTCAGCGCAATTAATAATTTTTGGATTATTAAGTTTTCTACTGGCATCCAATCACCCTTCCAATATTGTGCAAGTGCTAACCTCACCACAGTAATTAAAAATTAAAAATTTTATTTCTTTTGCATATTCACCTTTCATTATTCCCCATTAAAAATATCTCCCTTAAATTCTAATTGAATGTTCATAATTTCTCTTATCCATGTACATATTTACCATTTTTAAAGGTATGGGGATGCAGGGGAAATCAATATTTTCCCCTGATTGAAGCTGTAATTGCATCCAGTTTTGTTCACCACATCATAAAAAAGATGTTGAGACTCTAGAAAAAGTACAGAGAAGAGCAACCAGGATGATTAGGGGACTGGAGGCTAAAACATACAATGAACAGTTGCAGGAACTGGGTTTGGCTAGTCTAGTAAAGAGAAGGACCAGGGGAGACATGGTAGCAGTCTTCCAATATTTGAGGGGCTACCACAGGGAAGAAGGGGTCAAGCTATTTTTTTTTAAACAAGTTTTTATTTTTTACGACATACAAACAAAACATAAAAACAAAGAAACCTCTTTCAATTATATGCATACAGTATGTCACTTGGTTACAATCTTTTGTGCTATTCTTTTTTTACCATTACTCACAAGTTATATAAATTCTCACCTTATCGGTCTAGCCTGTGCTTATATAATATCAATTATTAAACATTCATTTGACTATTTTTCCATCAATTTATACGAGATATTCTAATTTTCATTATCATTTAATCTTATACATTCATCCAATGGTTATATGTTTTATATTGTATTCTTTATCAGTCTATCAACTTTTATTGTAAGGCTTACTAATCTATTTCTTTATCATGTCTTTTTATCTAACCATTGATCAAATAAATCCCATATCATATAAAATTGTTTATCCTCTTGTTCTCTAATTTCAAATGTCAATTTACTCATTTCATTATTTTCTTAATAATTTTCTTAATAATTTAATAGGTATTTTTTCATTTTTCCAATTCTTAGCAAATACAATTCTAGCTGCTGTTAAAACATTTACAATCAAATATTTCAATTCTTTACAATATATTTCTGGTATAAGTTCCAATAAAAATATCTCAGGTTTAAAGTCTATGTGTTGCTTTGTCATTTTTTCCAACCATGTGTGGATTATAGTACAATATCTTTTTGCATCCGAGCATGTCCACCACATGTGGTAATATGAACCAGGTATCTGATGACATTTCTAACATTTATCCGATTTATTCTTGAACAACCTCACAATTCTCATTGGGGTAAGTGCCACCTGTAAAACATCTTATACAAATTTTCTTTATATGAAGTTGACGTTGTCATTTTATAATTTTGAGACCACATTTTTTGCCATTTATTTAAATCAATCCCATATCTGAAATTTCCCCCCCACGCAATCATTGTTTCTTTCACTTGTTCTTCCTCTAATTTAAACTCTAGCAAATGTCCATAAAGTTTTTTTATTACTTTTTCATCAGTACCTGTCAAAATTTTATTTAAATCAGTCAACTTATCATAGATACCTTCTGTTTTAACATCTTTATCAAATCTAGATTGTATTTGCAAATATGAAAACCAATTCATTTTTACACCTTGTTCTTCCAATGCTTGTATAGATTTAAGTTTACCCTTTTCATTCAATGTCTCACCATATCTAACTGTTTGTTCCTTTTTATATATTATTGGATAGGAAAAAGCTTCAATAGTAGATAACCATAGTGGAATTTTTAAATAATATTGCTTTTTTATCTTCTCCCAGTTTAGAAACAATGCTTCTTGAATATAATGTCTTTTAAAATACCTCTGCATTTTAGTTCCCTTATACCAGAGGAAGACATGCCATCCTAACAGCAGGTCATGTCCTTCTAAATTCAAAAGTCTAGTGTTATCCACTCCTTTACTCACATCAGACTTGTCGCTTGGTAGTATAATTCCCAATTGGGCAAAGCAAATCCTCCTCTTATTCTTGCATCTTGTAGCAGTTTAAGTTTTATTCTTGTTTTCTTCCCCTGCCAAATGTATTTTAGCACTATTTTGTTTAAATCTTCAAAAAATTCTTTCCCTAATCTGATTGGAATTGTCTGGAATAAGTATAAGATTCTAGGCAATACATTCATCTTAATTGTAGATATTCTTGCAATCAGTGATAATTGTAAATTTTCCCATTTTATCAAATCTGTTGCAATCTGTTCTCTAAGTTTGAGATAATTGTCCTCCTTAAGTGTGCTACATCTTGGTGTTATATGTATCCCTAAATACTTAAATACTTACTTGTTTGTGACTTGGATCCCCAAAACTTCCTCCAATTCTTTCTTTTATCTTACTAACATGTTCTTTGCTAAAATCTTTGTTTTATCTTTATTTATTTTTAAACCTGCTACTTTCCCTATTCTATCTTTTCTATCAGTTTAGGTGCAGACTCCAATGGATCCTCTAATATAAATACCAGGTCATCTGCAAAAACTTGTAATTTATACTCTTCTTTTTAAATTTTCATTCCTTTTATTTCTTTTTCTTCTCTGATGTTCCTATTCAGCACTTCCAGTGTTAACACAAACAACAGAGGTGACAGTAGACAGCCTTGTCTGGTCCCCTTTCTTATATCTATAAAGTCTGTTAACTCTCCATTTATCATAACCTTTGCAGTTTGTTTATGATATATCGTTTCTATGGCTTGAGTAAATTTTTTACCAAAGCCCATTTGGTCCAATTGTAACAGAATAAAACGCCAATTCACATTATCAAAGGCTTTTTGTGCATCTATAAACATCAGAGCCATTTGTTTTTCAGGATGTGCCTCATAGTATTCCAGTGTATCAAAAATTATATTATCTTTAATCTGTCTCTTTGGCAGAAATCCATTTTGATCAGGATGAATAAAATTGTTTAAGTATCTTTTCAATCTTTCTGCCAGAATTGAAGCAAAAATTTTATAATCTGAATTTAATAGTGATATCAGTCTGTAATTTTTAAGTTGCTGTGGGTCTGTGTCCTCCTTCGGTACAAGTGTTATATATGCTTCTGACCATGTTTTGGGTATTCTCTTTTTTGTCATAACTTCATTCATAATTTCTAATAAGTGAAGATTCAATGTTTCCTGGAATGTCATATAAAATTCCACTGGCAAACCGTCCGGACCTGGTGCTTTCCCAATGTTTTGCTTTTTTAAAGCATCTGTTAATTCCATCATTGTTATATTACTTTCTAACATTATTTCAATATCTTTGGGTACCTGGGGCAAATTTGCTTCCTGTAAGTATTGTTGAATTCTTTTTTCCTGAACATTCTCTTGATGGTACAGTTTTCCATAGTAATCTTGAATAATTTTTTTCTTCTCTGTATTTCCATAGCCTTGTTCATTTATCAATTGATTTATTTTTCTCAAGTCTCTTTTGTTTCTCAGTTTATATGCTAGCCATCTGCCTGGTTTGTTTGCATCTTCAAAATAGTTCTGCTTAGCATTTTTAATTTTTTGTGCTATTTCTTCTTTTTCCATTAGCCCCATTTTATGCTTAGTTATTTCCATTTTAATTTTAATGTCCTTTTTTTGTGGAAATTTCTGTAGTTCTTTTTCCAACTTCTTGTAGTCATCTTCCAATATTTTAAAGATTTTTTTTGTTTTATATTTCTTTTCCTTGTATAGTCCATTATCAAATCTCTGGTATAAGCCTTCATCGTGTCCCAGAGGTTCTGTAATGATGTATCCTCTTTTGTATTTTCTTTAAAGAAAAAAGTCAATTCTCTCTCAATTTTCTGTTTAAAGTCTTTTTCCTTTAATATCATATTATTTAAAGTCCATCTAGGTCTCCTTTTTTGTCCTTTCCATACAAGTGTTATTGGATTGTGATCTGCCCAGGTACTTGCTTCTATTTCAATGTCTTGTAAGTTAGAAAGCAATTCTGTTGACATCCATATCATATTTATTCTAGACCATGATCATGTCTATTTGAATAACAGGTATATTGTTTATTTTCTGCATTTCTCTCTCTCCATGCATCTTTTAAGTTCATCTCATCTACCATTCAAAAGAAGGATTTTGGCAAAATCTTTCTAGTTTTCTTTGCTGTTTTTTGTGTTTTAAAATTCAATTTGTCATTTATTATTCCATTAAAATCTCCCATCAGACAGATATTAGCATAGTCCAGTTAAATCATTTTCTTATGTAATTTCCTGTAAAAATCTTGATTATCATTTGGGGCATAAATTGCTATTAAAAGTGTCTTTAGATTATTGTCCGCTATCTCCACCATCAACATCTTTCCATCGTCATCTGTATATATTTGTTCCGCAGGGATTGTATCTCTAATGTATAGCACCACTCCTCTCTTTTTACAGTGTGTCAACTCTGTAAATAATTTTCCTAATTTTTGTTGTTTCAATATATAATCATGTTGTTTTTTTAATATGTACTTCTTGTAGGCAGATTATATCAAATTTTAATTTCTCTAACTTATGAAATACTTTTCTTCTTTTAATAGCTGAATTAAGCCCATTTATATTAATGGTAATCATTTTTTTCTCATCCATTTTAGACTTTATAAGAAGGATTTGTTGCTCTGGTAGATCTTGGTTCTCATTGTTCTCTGGGTACACCACCTACAGCTCCTTCTTTTTCAATTACTGCTGTATATTCCTCTTGAAATTCAATTAACGACTCTTCTTTCCTTGTATTTTCCTCCCTTCTTCTAAGATATTCCAGATAGAATAACTCAGCTTTTTCAACTATATCAATTCTGTGTCTTTGTTCCTGCCAGGTAAAAATGAGACCTTCAGGTATCAGGTATCAGGTATCTGTAATTTATTCCTCTCTTAAGTAACTCTTTGGTCAAAAATAAATATTCTCTTCTTATCTCTCTCACTCTTCTTGGTACCTGTTTCAGTACCACTATTTCTTTATCTTTGTACTTCAGTGTTTTTTCTCTTGACACCTGCAGTATTTGTGATTTTATTATTTTCTTAGTAAATCTGGTATGAACTTCTCTTGTCAGTTTATTTCTCATCGCATATCTTGAAAAACCTCATCCATTCCATCCATCATCTTCTCTTTAGTTACCTCTAATGCTTCTGCCAGGATTTCTGTCATGATTTCAGCAAGGTTTTCACCCTTTTCTTCTTCTATATTTTGAAATCTAGGATAGAATTCTGATCTATAATTTTCCATCCCAACGATTCTTTCCACTTCACTCAATCGGGTATCCATATCTCCAATGTTCTTATCTCTTTGTACATCTTGTTCTTCAATTTTCTTAATTCTGTCCTTGTATTGCATCATCATCTGTTGAATATTTTCAATTTTTTCATCTGTCTTTTCCATTTTTTGCTCAATATTCTCTGTTCTCTTTTCAATATTATCTGTTTTTACTTGTATCTTTTGAATTCCTTGCATAATCATCTGCAGTGTCACTTCTTTCTCCTTCTCTTGTTGTAACATCACCTGTATTGATTGTTGTCCTCCAGATGGTGAGGAAGAAGAAGTCTGGATTGAGGCTGGTATTTTTCTGCTCATCTTAGAGTATTTAATAGAAAAATTGAAAAGAAAAAGCAAGAGCAGCCAATTGCCACTCCGGTAAAAAAAAAAAGAAAAAAAAAAGATAAAAATAAAAAAGGGAAGGGAAAAAAAATCTTCAGGCACTTGAATACCTTAATCCAATTGGTTCCAATTATGTAGGAAAAAAGGAAAAAAAAATAAAATGGAAAAAGGATGAAAGAATAAAAAAAATAGGAAAAAAAATTAAAAAGACAGTAATCTGTATATTCCCCTTGCTAAAAAGGTACAACAAAGGGAGGAGGGAGGGGGGGAAAGTACTCTTATTCTTGTATCAAAGGACTCAAGTCCAAATATAAAAATCCAACAGGGTGGGGGGAATAGATAAAAAAGGAAAGAGAAAATGCAATTCTGTCAATAAGCAAAGCACTGCCACTAAATGTTCGAGGCTCTTTACTAAGTCAAAAAACAAAATTTCCAGTTTTCTTTTCAAGGTCACTTCAATCTTCTTTCTTCAATTTCAAATCCAGACTCCTGCTATCAGTAGTTCGACAGAAGAGCACCTGCAAACAATCTACATGCTCTTCCCACTATCTTTTCAATGAAAAGCAGAGTCCTTGAATGTAACACTAAATGTATCAACAAGAAAGAAAGAAAGAAAGAAAGAAAGAAAGAAAGAAAGAAAGAAAGAAAGAAAGAAAGAAAGAAAGGAAAACAATTTATGCAAGCCTCCAGGTTTCAGTGCTACTTATTTCCCTTTCCTTTCCCTTCCCCTCTAATATTAAAATCAGGAATAAAAAAATAAAAAGAAAAAGAAAATTATTAAAAATAAAAATCAAGAGAAAAAAGAACTTTTCCAAAGGGTTATTTTGAAAGGAAAAAATTAAAATTAAAAAGGAAAGACCAGTCCAGTTGAAAAGTTAAAAAGTTATTAACAAAATCCATAGTTCCAATAAAAAGAAAGAAAAAAAACTTCAGGTTTAATTTGGGCTCAACCTTCCCACTTAAGCACTTTTATCTTCACTTTTAAATGTAATTTTTAGTCTTTTAGGGTGTTCTCTCCAGAAAAAAAGGTAGAAAATTATCTCACCAAAATTTCTTTCCAGCTTTCTTCCATTCCGGAGCTGTCCCAGCTTCAGCAGCTTTAATGGCTGCCTTTCCACCATGGGAAGAAAGGGTTTCTCCTGGATCAACCAGGGACTTTAGTCCCTGGGATTGACAGGATGTGCCCTCCTCTGTCACCGTCTTTACGGGATGGCTTAGATTCATTGAGACCATCCTGCAATGGAGATATCAGCAGCGATCTTAGAGCTTAAAGATTGCATGCTGTACTGCTGCGACGCCAGCTCCACCCTCTCCAGGGTCAAGCTATTTTCTAAAGCGCCTGTAGGTCAGACAAGAAATAATGGATGGAAACAGAACAAGGAGAGATTTAACCTGGAAATAAGGAGAAACTTTCTGACAGTGAGAACAAACAATCAATGAAACAGATTGCCCTCAACAGTTGTGGCAGCACCATCACTTGAGACTTTCAAGAAGAGATTGGACTGCCATTTGTCAGAAATGGTATAGGGTCTCCTGCTTGGGCTGGGGGTTGGACTAGATGACATACAATGTCCCTTCCAACTCTGATTATCTGTTATCTGTGTGAGTATACCTTCTCTCTTTTTTTTTTTGAAAACAGTTTTATTAATTTTAACAACAAACAAAAGCACATAAAACATAAAAACATCATCCTTTCCTTCATAAGTTTACAGACAATGTATCGGTTGGTTTACCACTTTTTTGTGTGCATCCAGTTCATAGTCTCCATTGTAGTTATATTACATAATAGCTCATATTATCAATCAATAATTATATAGCCCAATATCATTATTAAACAATCAATTAACTATAATTTTATTAATTCATACTTTAACGAGATAACTATAGTTTACTTAATTTATTTTATAGCAAATGATAAAGTCATACCAAGTTTATCTTAATAAAATTTTATAAAAATAGTATCAAAGAAAAAAAGAAAGAAATATGTATTCATTGTTTCCTAAAATTCTAAATATTCCATTATTATATTTTATTATCTAGCCATTGATAAAAAAAAGGTCCCAAATTTCATAGAATTGTTTATCTTCTTGTTCTCTAATTTCAAATGTCAATCTACTCATTTCAGCACATTCCAATATTTTCTTAATAATTTCTTCCTGTGGTGGTATTTTCTCACTCTTCCAAATTTTAGCAAATACAATCCTAGCCGCTGTTAATACATTTACAATCAAATATTTCAAATTTTTATTGTATGTATCAGGTAAGATTCCCAATAAAAAAATCTCTGGTTTTAAAACTATATGTTTCTTTGTCATTTTTTCCAACCATATGCAAATTTTAGTCCAATATTTTCTAGTGTCCTCACAAGTCCACCACATATGGTAATATGAGCCAGGTATCTGATGGCATTTCCAGCATTTTTCAGATTTATTCTTGAACATTCTTGCTATTCTTGTCGGGGGAAAATGTAAAACATCTTATACAGATTTTCTTTATATGCTGTTGACATTGTCATTTTATAATTTTGAGACCACAATTTTTGCCATTTCTCTAAATCAATCCCATATCCAAAATTCTTCCCCCAAACAATCATAGTTTCTTTAACTTGTTCTTCCTCTAATTTAATTTCCAGTAAATAACCATATAATTTTTTAATTACTTTTTCATCAGTATCTGTCATGATCTTATCCAAGATCTTCTCTTTTTTTGTGTGTTCTCTTACTAGAGAGTTTTCTGAACTTTGTTGACCTGGGCTTCATGCTACAGGCCTCAAGGCCATCTTTCTTTAAGAGGAGGGTGTTACATTAAGTACTGACCAGTAGAAGGCTTTGTGCTAAATGGGACTCCTATGGCATAGACAATAAATTTCATTTATTATGAATTTTCTGATTAAATTTAAAAGGTTAAACTTTTATTTAGAGTAAAAAAAATATTTCAAAGTAATAAACTCCTATCCCAACATTTATTACAGTTAATAAAGCACAAAATTACATACTACCGGTCAGATACAATTCTGAAGTTTTACATTGATGTAGTCATAGAGTTTTAGGTTTATTATTTAGATATTTTCACAGTACATACTAAGGGACCCTGCTTTGTTTCCAGTGCTGGATTTATTGCCACATTATGAAAATTCAGTTTATATGTGAATAATAATACAAATAAAAATACCTCTAAGATACCTTGGACTTTTTGCTACCTAACACACTCCCTGATGGACAATAGAATACATGTCATACCCAAATAGTGCACAGTGGGCACATGAATAATTGATAGGCTTGGGAGCTGAATGTCAAAGGAATAAATGTAGCCTCTTTCAATCTAATCTATACATAGCTTTGAAAGTAGGTACCCCATTGATCCACCTTTGTCCTGACAGATTTAGAAATTGTCAGACTTCTGGCAGGAATTTTTGTGTTTTGTAAAATATCTGGCAGACTGGTGATATTTATAACTTGTAATATGACAGAATATAAAACCACTGTCCTCTTTGAGCATCCTAATGTTCTATCAACATATATGGGTTTTTAAAAAATTCATCTTCAACTGCTTTTATGTGATAGAAAAACAAGAATGAACCAATTTATGTGTGTGAGAGAGGAAATAGCAATAGCCCTTAGATTTATATACTGCTTCACAGTGCTTTGCAGCCCTCTCTGAGTGGTTTACAATGTCAGCATACTGTTCCCAACAGTATGGGTCCTCATTTACCAACCTTGGATGGATTGAAGGCTGAGCCAACCTTGAGCTGGTCAGGATCAAACTCCTGGCAGTGGACAGTCAGCCTACAATACCGCATTTTAACCATGGTGCCACCACAGCTCTTAAAATATTATAAGTATTTTGAGTAGAGCAATCAGATATTTATTTCCATCCTGCCAACCTCTTGGGACCAGAAATGGAGACACAGATCTTTCATTGATTAGCTGTTTGTCCTTTTTTGGGAGCTGAGGTAGTGTTTGTCTTTGAGAATCTTTCATTAAATCCAGTCCTAGAAATATCAACCTAATGGGTGAAAGCTTCTGTAGGTAGGAATGAAAAAGCATTGGTATTTGGCTGTTACCTCCTAAAATTAGTGACAGGGGAAGAAACCAGAAATTTGGTGAAGTGATGGCAATCTCACTCTAGTGTCTCAATGTTATGTAATAATTAAGTAAAATGTAGTGGTTTTTATAGTATCAGATGGTGATCTCCAGGGACAAGTCTTATTTCATTACTGAGCTTTTCAAGTTCTTGAGGCCAGTCATTTGTTTCAGTCCAAATTATCCTATAGAGTTATTGTCATGATAGAAATGATCCTTTGGGTGCTCTTTGGTTTTCTTAGAGAAAAGGCACACAAATACATATTTATTTGATTTTTATCCCACCTTCATTTTTTTTATAAGTAACTCAAGGTGGTGAATATGCATAATATTCCTTACTCCTCTTTTTTTCTCAGCAAAACAAACCTGTGAGGTTAGTTGAACTGAGAGAAAAAAATTGGCTCAAAGTCATCAAACCAGCTTTCATGCCAAGATGGGATTAGAACTCACAGTTCTAGATCAATGCCTTTGATATAACAGAATAATAGAGTGGGGAGGGAGCGTGGAGATTTTCATGTCCAACCACCTGCTCAAGGAGACCCTATACTATTTCAGATAAATGGCTGTCCAGTATCTTTTTAAAGCATCCGGTGATGGAACACCCACAACTTCTGAAGGCTTAACCTCAATCACTATACCTAACTTACTCTCAAGTATATAATATGACACCAAAATGTCAAAGTATTGCATGATTTCACCCATTTTTTTTTCATTTGGATTTTTTAAAAATAGACAAGATTTGGACTGCACAGCTGACACTTGGAATTATTGTATCATGTCACCTGTGGGAACTGACTTTCTGACTCTATAAACCCTATTTAGTCTACATCAGTTATTTTTTACCCCAGTAATACAACTTGGAAAGATTCTTAGCAATTGCTAATGGACCTGTATATTTTATATTATGAGCTCATGGAGCTCCCTGATTGAGCAGTGATATGAAATATTTGGGGACATCACACTTCCAGTAAAAGATTCAAATAACAAAATATTAATCTAAATACAGTAATGAATTTGGGACACAGTAGCTTAACCACAAATGAAAGATTAAGCATACCTAATATGGAGTCATAAATCATACTGAAAGCAAAGAACAAAGAGTGCTTTGAATTACACTCCAAATACCTTCTGTTAATAATAAATACATGTTGCAACTTTTTCCAAGCACTGGATATCTAATCACAATTCTGACATATCTGTACTCATTCTGTATCTTAATTTACTTTTATGCAGAAAACTGGGGTGTATTTTAGATTTAATTCCATGAATTCCATCAGAAAATATGCTGCTGTGAAAAATTATATGTGTCCATTGGAAATCACTTTTTTGAACGTCTGGATGCATTAAAGTTCAGTGACAATTTTACACACAATTTATAGATTTCTTGAACTGAGTGTTCAGAGTAGACATATAAGCAGCTGGTTAGTTTTAGAACCACAAATAGCTCAGCAATTAATTCAAGCACATTCACAGAAATAAACAACCACAGTTGAATGTTTAGTGAAGTTCTGTAATATTAGATCATTCAAGTTTCTTTTTTTCCTGGAGTTTTTTGAAGTAAGATTACTATGAGAAACAGCCAAGGGATAGGACAGAAAAACAGACCACTGCTCGAATGCAGAAATATTTTGTTCTTCTTACTTGTAAATCTGAATGAGCATTTTATTTCTGTTGAAGTGATCAGTTTTCTGAAAAGTGCATCCTAGTCTAAAGATAGTTGTGAAGAAAATAGCCCAAAATGGATAAATTAAAAACAAGAAGGGGGAATATCATAACCTTTTTCATTCATTCTCTGTTACGTACATTTCCTCTTTCTTCTCTGTTTTTTTTCCCCAGCTGGAGAAAATGACTCTTGCTAGAAATGTGAGAAAACTTTTGAAATTAAGCTAAGGATTGCATGCTGCTTACCTTCTATTAATTACATGATGATAATTTTTTTTTTCAGAGAACAAATTGTATATTCACCCTTTGCTGGGAAACAATCAGAAAGGAGATTTGGATCCAGAAATTATGAAATATTATGAATCAGGGGTGTTAAAGTCAAGGCGGGCCAGACCTACATTTTTGGCTGGCAGAGAGTTGCAGGAGGCCATCACAGCCCTTTTGAGGGCTGTGTGAGGCTCTCCTGAGCTCTGTATTCACTGACAGAGGGTTGCAGGAAGCCACTGCAGCCAAAAACGTAGTTCAGGAGCCCATTTTCACTGGCAGAGAACAGTGAAACAGACGTCCCTGACATGAGTGATGTTGCGCTGGCCACACCCATCCTGGCACCACCCACTCTTGCTCCAACTGGAGTCAAACACAATCCTGATGCAGCCCTCAATGAAATTGAGTTTGACACCCCATCTATAAAAAGAAAGGCCTTCACATAGTTAGTTACTCATGTAGGTGCATTCGTTTCCATGTGAATCTGAAGCCTGATGCAGTTTTACTACTTTTTATAACTCTGCATTGGAACTCTTCCACACTAATGATTTAATGGAGACTCTTCTAAGGCCTTTTTTACTGCTCAGGAAGCACTTCTCAACTGTTTTTCTTTTTTAAATATCAGTCACATATTTTGACATATTTTAAAAGATCCACTGTAGAGATTATTTTAAAGCTTTGTTACATTGTGGGAGAAAGTGAAGAACAAGCCTCTATTTGAAAGCAAGAGCAAATGAAATATAGATGCCTGAATAAATTGAGTAGAAGGGTTTATGTGCGCAGAGAAGAGGCCCAAAGGCCATCAGCAAGGTATCCCTGTCCTATTTGAAAGTGGCCATTGTGATCTGCCCTCTGATGTGTTGAATGAAGCATGTAGACTTTCTTTTGTTACAATAGTAGTGAAAAGAGTCAGATTGGATAGTGCTATTTCTTCACTCATATCACAGCTGAAAAGGTATGCAGGGTGGAAGCAGATCAGTGATAGGATTCAATTTTTTTACTACTGGTTCTGTGGGTGTGGCTTGGTGGGCATGGCATGGCATGGCTTGGTGGATGTGACTTGGTGGGCATGGCAGGGGCAGGATACTGTAAAATCTCCATTGCCTCCCTGTTATGTATATTCTGTTATGTATGTACCATAGTTGATAAAGTATGAGCTTGAGGTTAAGTGCACGGTTCTGGCCCTGCACTTCTGATTAGCTGTTAGGCGGCCAGATCGGATTGGCTAGTTCTTAGGAATCCGATTGGCCCTTAACAGAGGATTATTATTGGTTTAAAGTACTTGCGTTCATAGCTCGCTATTGGACAATTCTCACAAAGGTTGCCTATATAAGGCAGGGTTCACTGTTGTTGTTTTGACAAGTCACTATGTAATAAAGAGCTGAAAGTTCACCAACAAAGACTGTCTCCAATTTACTTCAACCCATGTCAGAATACTTAACACTGGCGACGAAGGTGGGATTTGGAGACATTTGAATCTGAGAAGCCAGGAAGAGATACCGAGCACGTGTTGAGACGGCGCCATCAACGGAACCATGTCCGGTGGCATCGTACCACCCGCTCCGTTCAATCCAAACCAAGAGGATTGGGAATCCTACATGGATTGCTTCCAAATGTTTCTTGAAACAAATAATTTGAAGGACGCCACACCAGCAAAGAAGCGGGCACTGTTCCTGACGCACTGCGGCCCGGCTGTCTTTAAAATGGCTAAAGCACTGGCGAAACCTCGAGAAGTGATGGCCATGAGCTGGGATGACCTCGAACCCATCCTGAGAGACCATTACGCGCCAACCATTCCTACACTCGTGAGACACCACGAGTTCTATCAGAGAAACCAGTGAAAAGGAGAAAGCGTGGCCGATTTCGTGGCGGATCTCCGAAATTTAGGGGGCCTCTGCGGGTTCGCAGATTTAGAGGAAGCACTGAGAGATCGATTAATTCTGGGATTAGATGCACTAGGCGTGCAAAGCAAGCTGATGGCGAAAGGCGACATCAGCCTTGCTGACGCCATCGCTGAAGCCACGGCTGCGGAGGCGACCAAAAAGTCAGCTGCACAACTACAGCGAAGCCGCACTCCGGTACCACCACCGACAAGCGACATTTTATCCAAGTCTGAAGGGCAGCTACTAACGACGCACCACGAGGACCTCTCTTCGTCGTCAGACAGCGACGAAGAAGGAGTCCATCGACTGCGGTCTGACCAGGACCCTCGCTCTAAGCCCTTACGCCCTTGCGCAGGTTGTGGAGCGAACCATGCCAGGGCCGAATGCAAATTCCGTGATGCACTCTGCCATGAGTGCGGAAAACGAGGCCACATCAGCTGGGTCTACTGCAGCTTACCAGGACCCAGCCAGGCCTCAAAAGGGACCAACTATTGCCAATCGTCAGGAAACCGTCCTGTAAGGTGAGAACCAGTAAACTACTCCTACAGAAATCGAGCAATTCAAAAAGAAGAGGCTCACCATACTATCACTATAGGTCACGCCTCAGCCATGGACGCTAAGAAAATTCGAGTCATGGTAGCTATAGAGAACCAACCTTGCCACATGGAGGTCAACTCGGGATCGTCCCTCTTGATGATGTCGTGGAAGACGTTAAAGCAACTCATCCCTACAATCCAACGCCAAGACCTCTGATTACAACGCCTCATCCTCAAGGACTACCAAGGGAACCGAATCCCCGTAGTCGGGTCTTGCCGAGTCCGAGTCTCTTTTAAAAAGCATATGGCGTACTTACCTCTAATGATCATCGACAGAGATAGGCCTAGTTTGTTGGGCCTCCAATGGTTCGCGCCACTTGGCATCAAAGTGGCCGGCGTGAACTGAATCGGTGATTGTGAGTGTGAGGAGGACCTTATTTCTGAGTTCAGCGATGTCTTCGCAGATCATTTAGGCGAGTATAAAGGGACCCCAATCTCATTTAGCCTAGATCCAAAAGTAGCCCCAATCCGTTTGAAGCCCCGTCGAGTTCCCTTCGCTCTTAAAGCTAAGATAGATGAACAACTCGACAATCTAATTGCACAGGGGGTGTTGAAGCCCATTGATCATTCTCCATGGAAGACTCCTATTGTAACCCCCATTAAGCCAGATGGGTCAATTCGAATTTGTGGGGACTACCGGGCCACTCTAAACCACGCCCTGCAGCAGAATGCGTATCCAGTTCTGGTGGTGCAGCACCTCCTCCATTCCTTGGGGGGCAGAAAGGTTTTCGCTAAATTAGATTTAGCTCAAGCTTATCAACAATTACCAGTGGACGATAAGACGGCCCAAGCCCAAACAATTGTAACGCACAGGGGTGCTTTTAAATGTACTCGATTGCAATTCGGGGTGAGTGTGGCCCCAGGGATATTCCAAAGCCTAATGGAAAGGTTGTTACAGGGAATCATGGGCGTGATTCCGTATTTTGATGACATATTAATTGCAGCACCAACAAAAAAAAATTTGCAGGATCGTTTGAAATGTGTTCTTAAAAAATTCCAAGAGGCAGGACTTAAAGTAAAAAAGGATAAATGTCACTTATATACTGACAGTGTTGAGTTTCTAGGGTATCGCATTGATAGCCAGGGCATTCACCCGATGGAGAGTAAATTAAAGGCAATAAAAAATGCTCCCAGGCCCCGTAACAAGACCGATCTCCAGGCATTCTTAGGCCTCATAAATTTCTATAATGTGTTTTTATCGCACAAGGCGACTGTTGCTGAACCGTTACACCAGTTATTAGATAAAAAAGCATTGTGGGTTTGGGGTTACCGGGAAGAACAAGCGTTTCGGAATGTAAAAAAATTGCTTACATCTGACTCTGTACTTATGCAGTATAACGAGACATTACCATTAGTTATAACCTGCGATGCCTCACCCTTTGGGGTGGGCGCCATTTTGAGTCATGTACTGCCTAATGGGAACGAGGCCCCTGTTGCATACTTTTCGAAGACTCTTTCACATGCAGAGCGGAACTGTGGACAAATTGATAAGGAGGCTCTTGCAATCGTTTCAGCTGTAAAGAAATTTCATGAATATGTGTATGGAAGGACATTTACCATTGTAACTGACCACAAACCGTTGCTTGGGATAATAGCCGGGGACAAGCCAACCCCCTTCATATTATCCCCGAGAATGACTCGATGGTCAGAATTTCTAGCTGCTTATAATTATCGCCTGCAATATCGCCTGGGGAAAGCCATTCCCCATGCCGACGCATTAAGCCGAGCACTGCTTCCAGAGACTCTTGACGATCCGGCACCAACGGCAACCATGTTGCAGATCGAAACACTCAACTCGCTGCCTATGACCGCCTGAGACATCGCGAGAGAAACCAAACGAGACCACACCCTAGCTCGAGTCCTAGGCTGGGTAGAACACGGATGGCCATTGGACCAAGTCCCAGATGACTTCGCGCCATTTAAAGCAAGACAGACTGTGTTAAGCCTGGTTTCCCCAACCAGGGTTAGGGAGACAAGCTAAACAGAATGTGCAGCTTAGTCAGATAGGAACACAGATAAATGAGTGAGCTAAGCTTGTATGTTTATTAACATACAGTAAAATGACAGATACGCTTGTGCTATCAAATATATAGTTTATTCCATTATGAGTTCATAGCATAGTCAAAATAACAGTCCAATAGTCATGTATCATTTAGTCAGTCCATTCAGGGATATTCAGTTAGCAAAGTCCGTGTTGAATACCCTATGTCAATACACTTACAAGTCTGTCCTTTGTTTTCTCTCCCGTTCGAGCAATGCAGTCTTGTGTCCTTGCAGTAATCAGGAACTTCAAAGCCAGAGAGATAGCAAGCTGCAGCCTTGCTTCTTTTAAAGTGCTTTCACAACCACTCCCTTAATTACTATCCCACAGTTAAAGTTGCAGACACTTTAACATACAAACTATGATTACATATTATTATTTACCTAAACCAGTTAGGGTAAAACAATGTTATCCCTAACATTCTCCCCTTTTAGGAAATAACAATAAATATAACTATTTACATCTTTAAATCATATTTGTTTCAACTCTCTTTAAACTTAATTACTCCTTGAGCTTTTGTAAATTGGTCTGCAATGTTTTCTTCCGTCATGCAGTATTCCAATTTAATTAGCCCATTCTTTACAGATTCTCTAACATTTAAGTATCTTAAATCAGTATGTTTTGATCTAGTTTTTACAGCAATACTAGTAGCTAATTTTATAGCTGCTTGGTTATCCTCGTACACAATAATGGAATCTTTTACAGTTATACCCATGTCTAATAATAACTGTTTGTACAAAATCAAGTCAGTGCATAATAATGACAGACATGAAAATTCCGCTTCCATCGTGGACAAGCTGATATGCTGTTGTCTGATTGACCTCCACCCTATTAATGTTTTACCAAATAATATAGCCATCCCAGATGTTGATTTTTTAGTGTTTATATCAGTTGCAAAACTTGCATCTGCATAGGCACTAAGACTCAAATCACCCTTTGGTTCTATATACAATGCATGGTTCATTGTTCCTTTAAGATATCTTAAAATTCTCTTCAATGACTGCCAATGACATTGATGTGGATCTGAATTAAAATGTGCCAGCTGATTTATACTATAAGCTATATCTGGCCTAGACCAATTGCTTATATATGATAAGCTGCCAATCAAAGATTGATATATGGACTTATCAAATTTGGGACTTTGATCATCAGTTTGGCAAACTTCCTGACTCATTGGAGTCTTTGCCGGTTTACAAAGTTCCATTTTAAACGTTTTAATTAATTGGCAAATTTTATCTTCTTGAGATATCTTAAAACCATTTTTTGTTTTGTTAATTGTCAATCCTAGATACTTTTTAATTTCACCTAAATGCTTTAATTTTATCTTTTTGGCTAATAATGATATAATCTCATTAGCTTCATTATTAGTCTTAGTTATCAAAGCAATATCATCTGTAAATAATAACAATAATGACACCGTTCCATTATTTTCTCTTTTAAACACACATGGATCTGCTAAATCAGATTTAAAACCTATATTGTTTAACTCTTTCACAATATATTGGTTCCACTCAAACCCAGATTGTTTCAACCCATAAAGACTCTTTTTGAGTTTCCAACAATCATTACTATTTACTTTATTGTCTTTTATACCTACTGGTTTTCTTAAATATATAGTGTGCTGCAATGGTGCATGTAGATAAGCAGTTTCTACATCTAAATGGTTAATGACATAGTTTTTCTTAGCTGCCCACACTAATGCTGCTCTTAAAGATGTTGCTTTAAGACTTGGTGCAAAAACTTCATCGTAATCAGATGTAGTTTGATTAAATCCTTGAGCTACTAACCTAGCTTTATGGGTAACAGTCCCATCATTTCCAGTTTTTACTTTAAATATCCATTTACACCCAATGGATTTTTCTCCTGGAGGTAATTTAGCATCTTCATAAACCTTCATTACCTTTAATGAATTTAGTTCCTTTTCCATTGCCTTTTGCCAATTCTCCTGATCCTTAGCAGGATACATCCTAAGTTCATCTACACTACTTGGAACTTTAGTTACTTGGCAAACTATACTTGCTTGATATCTATCAGGTGGTCTAGTTATACGTGTAGTATGTCTAGGTATTACAGGACTTACAGGTGGACTTTCATTTATTAACTCTTCTTGATTATCTAACTCTTCCTGATCAACTGTTTCCTCTTGTTCTGGTCCTATTTGCTCTTCTTGGACTTCTTCTTTAATTGGACTCTTCTTATAACTAATCTGATCTTTCTGCCTTTTGTAGGGTTCAATAATTACTTCATTATTTAAATCTTGCTCTAATCTATTCCATCCTACATGTTCTAGGAATTTTGCACTAGCACTGGTGTAAACTCTAGATGTACCTGGTTCCCAGAATCTATAAGATCTATGATTAGATGTATATCCTACAAAATATAATCTTTTAGCTCTATGTTGTCCTTTGTGTCTAAGTTGTGAAGGGATATGCACCCATGCTGGTGCTCCAAATGTGTGCATGTAACTTAAATCAGGTTTTGTACCATGCCACAGTGTGAATGGTAATTCACCTGTTGTTGAATTAACAACATTATTTAATATATGATTACCACACATTATTGCTTCTCCCCACAAATTGTCAGGTAATCCTGAATCAGACATCATAGTTCGTGTCATTGATTGTAATGTTTGGCCTCTTCTCTCTATAAAGGCATTATGTTGTGGCCTATATGGTGCAGACATTTTATGTTGAATACCTAACATTCTCAGTCTGTTCTGGAATTTATTATTTGTAAATTCTGTACCATTATCTGTTATAAGAGTTACTAATTTCTTTTTAGTTTTCCTTTCTGCAAATTTTATCCAATTAAAGAGATTTTGATATGTTTCAGTTTTGCTCTTCATTAAAAAGCAAAACCCATATCTAGAATAGTGGTCCATTATACTTAGTATGTAACGAGCTCCTCCTACACTTGGTTTTTTAGGACCTATTAAATCTGCAAATACTACCTCTAAAGGTTCTTTGGTAGTAAATCCATCAACTCTATTAGCCGGTGTGACCCTGGCCTTACTTTGATTACAGGCATTACATTGCAAATACTTATGACAAGGTTTCAAACTTATTCCCTTAGATAATTCAACAGTTTTCTTAAGCATTTTAAAATTTAAATGCCCTAGCCTTCGATGTAACAAGTGAATACATTCATCATGAGGTTTCTTATTTACATAAACTGTGTTAGCCACCTTTAAACCATCATCATTTAACACATATAATTCACCTCTTAAAGATGCAGTAATTTTCTTATCTTCTTTCTCAATTATGCAGTTATCTCCCCTAAATGTAACTACATATCCTAGTTTAACCAAAATTCTTACTGAAATTAAATTAAACTTAAGTTGTGGTACATATAACATTTTTACATTCTCTTTTATAAAAGAACAAAATGCTATACCTTGACCTTTAGCTTTCAGTTTCCAGCCATTGGCTAACGATATCTGCTGTGTACTCTTGGACATTTTAATAAAATTTTTCTTATCATTAGTTATACAATGTGATGCTCCACTATCAACCACCCATAAATTATTTTTTACAGCTCCGTTAGTATACATGGCTAACTCTAAATTTTTCTTTATCTTTTGATGACTTTTTGTATTCTGGCCAGCGTTCTGGCATTTTGCCTTTTTACAAAATCTTGCCAAATGTCCTCTTCCTCCACAATTAAAACACCTTTTAATTGCGTATGCAGTAGGAGTTTCATTATCTTCTTTTTGAGGTTGCTGCCTCCTTAATTCGTCTCTTTCAAGCCTTCTTCTGGCCTCTTCAATCAATCTGCCAGTTATATCAGTTAAAGTTAGGCTTTCCTTTGGCAATATTTCAAGTAAAGTTATATAGTTATCATAGGTTTCATCGAGGGAAGAAAGAATTATATAGACTTGGTGTAGTTCAGAGAAAATAAGCTCTTTCTCGTGCAGTTCTTGAAAAATGCTTTGCATAGTTTTCAAATGACTCAGCATATCACCATTCTTACGGAGATGTGTACTGAAAAGTTTCCGTGTTAGATTTATGTGAGCACCAACATTATCTCGAACATAAATCCTCTTCAGCTTCTGCCAACACCCAACAGCTAATTTTTCTCCGTGGATATAAACAAGTTGTTTATCAGTTAAGGTTAACCCAATAATGCAAATTGCTTGTTCATTTTTATGCATAAATTCTTCTATCTTTAATTTGTCTTCATCATCCTCTGGATCCCATTCTTCTACGTTTGGTGGATTTTCAATTATGTTCCACAAACCTTCTCTTCGTAGAAGCAGACTATATTTCATAGACCATGATACATAGTTTGTTCCATCCAACTTGGATATAAGGGACAAACTTTGTAGATTGACTTGTGCCATGTTTTCTTTATGGATATAAAACTATAATTAATAAAACACAGCTGTCTGTTTACTGTAATGTATAACAACACAAACTCTCACTTTTACATAAATCTGTTTTATCCTAGTTAAACTGACTTTGCAGCCTCTGGGCCCATAACCAGTGTTAAGCCTGGTTTCCCCAACCAGGGTTAGGGAGACAAGCTAAACAGAATGTGCAGCTTAGTCAGATAGGCACACAGATAAATGAGTGAGCTAAGCTTGTATGTTTATTAACATACAGTAAAATGACAGATACGCTTGTGCTATCAAATATATAGTTTATTCCATTATGAGTTCATAGCATAGTCAAAATAACAGTCCAATAGTCATGTATCATTTAGTCAGTCCATTCAGGGATATTCAGTTAGCAAAGTCCGTGTTGAATACCCTATGTACGAATACGAATACGAATACGAATACGAATACCTTTAATTGTCACTATCCACGTGTACAACTTGCATCATACGCATACACAGTGAGATTAAGCGACTCGTCGTTCAGTACAACCATACATGTTAAAAAGAGAATGTGCATAAAAATATCTAAAAATATCTAAAACAACAAAGAAGAATAAAATGAGTAAAATTACCAGCTTATTGCACTTAATTTGTGCCTATTCACAGTAGGAGTTATTGCACTTGTCAGCCAGCACAGTAATAGTCATGATATATTGCACAAAAATTTCCCAATTGTCCCAAAGTATTATTTACAATATGTTTGACAGGACTTAAAGTCAGTGCATATGTAAGTTCAGGGTAGTTATAGCTTTGGGAAAAAAACTGTTTTGAAGACGATTTGTCCTTGACCTGATGCACCTATAGCGCCTCCCCGAGGGCAACAGGTCAAACAGTCCGTTACCAGGATGGAAACTGTCTTTTATGATGTTCACAGCTCTACTAAGACAGCGTGAGGAATAGATGTCTGACAGGGAGGAAAGAGGGCAGCCAATGATCTTCTGAGCTGTTTTGACTATCCTCTGTAGTCTCTCCCTGTCTGCCATAGTACAATGACCATACCACACTGTAATGCAGTATGTCAACAGGCTTTCAATGGACGCACGATAGAAGGTAATCAGCAGGCTGGAGGCCAGATTGTGCTTCCTGAGCACTCGCAGGAAGTGGAGTCTCTGCTGAGCCTTCTTAATAACTGCCGTGGTGTTTTCCGTCCAGGAGATCTTATCAACAATAGTAACACCCAAAAACCGGAAAGTATGGACCCTCTCCACCTGCTCTCCATTAATGTAAAGGGGAGCCAGGTCAGTGTTGTGCCTCCTAAAGTCCACAATGAGTTCCTTAGTTTTCTTGGTGTTCAGAGCTAAATTATTGTCCGAACACCAAGCAGCCAACATCAGGACCTCCTTCCTATAAGCTGCCTCATCTCCCCTCGAAATGAGTCCAACCACCGTGGTGTCATCAGCAAACTTCACAATGAGGTTGCTATCATGGTGTGGACTACAGTCGTGGGTATAGAGGCAGTACAGGAGTGGGCTCAGCACACAGCCCTGTGGGGAGCCAGTGCTCAGCGTACGTGTGGAAGAAAGGTGGGGACCAAGCCTCACAATCTGGGGCCGATCACTCAGGAAGTTCTTTATCCAGGCACAAGTAAGGGGGGGCAAACCCAATGTATCCAGTTTTTTGATTAAAATTCCTGGGATGATTGTATTAAAGGCAGAGCTGTAGTCCACGAAAAGCATCCGGACATAGCTCTGCCGTTGCTCCAGATGGTTCAGCGTAGCGTGCAGAGCTATGGCTATGGCATCCTCCGTAGACCGATTAGTGCGGTAAGCGAACTGATAAGGATCAAAATCCAAGGGGAGATGATTCATGATGTGCCGGAGCACCAGCCTCTCAAAACATTTCATGATTACAGGAGTAAGCGCCACTGGGCGGTAATCATTGAGGCTGGAGATGGGAGATTTCTTCGGCACAGGGATGATTATGGCAGATTTCAGACAGGATGGTATAACTGCCTGGGCCAGGGAGAGGTTGAAAATATCTCTGAAGATGGAGGCAAGCTGGGGGGCACATGCCCTAAGCACCTTGCCAGGGACTCCATCTGGGCCAGCTGCCTTTCTGGGGTTCGCTGCTCGGAACACCCGTCTGACGTCATCCTCCGTCACAGAAAAAATACTGGGTGGGGTAGCAGAACTGAATGTAATTGGAGGAGGGAGTAGGGCTGGTGCAGCTGTACGCTGTTGTGAAACTTCAAAGCGAGCAAAGAAGTTATTCAGCTCCTCTGCTAGCGCTGCACTCAGATGTTCTGTTGTTCCGTGACAACCCCTATAATTAGTGATGTCATGTATGCCCTTCCACACCTCCCGTGTGTTATGGCTAGACAAGTGGGACTCAATACTCCTCCTGTGATCCATCTTGGCTTTCTTAATCCCCCTCCTCAGGTCAGCTCGGGCGACTGTATACAAAGCTCTATCGCCTGACCTGAAGGCTACGTCACGGGCTTTAAGAAGTCCACGGACTTGAGTAGTCATCCAGGGTTTCTGATTTGGGAAGACCCGGATGTTTCTGTCTACAGTCACATTTCCGATGCAGAACTTGATATAGTCCAGCACCGTACTTGTATGCATTTCCAACTCTTGATGTTGGAACATCTTCCAGTCTGTCTGTTCAAAGCAGTCTTGAAGTCTACTAAGTGCATCCTCAGGCCAAATCGTTACAGTCTTCGTAATGGGCCTGCTACTGCGTCTGAGGGGGGTATAAGCTGGGGATAACAGGAGGGAGAGATGATCTGAATACCCAAGGTGGGGGAGGGGTATGACTCTGTATGCATGTTTAATGTTGGTATAAACATGATCCAGAGTATTTTCTCCCCTCGTGGCACACTTAACATACTGGTAAAAATGGCGGCGCGTATAGACGCAGCGGCTTATGGCTCTCCCGTTCGGTGCTCTTTTCGGTGCTTTTTTCCGCTGTTTGTATACGTCTTCTGGACTATCGGCTCTACGAGCCAACTCTATACACGATCAGATATTATAGACATTGGAATTCAATGCCAGATGTCTGTTTCGAGGGACTTTCATCGCGTCCATAACATCCCCGATGAGATAGCGAGACCAGCGGGCTCTCCGTGGATTGTTGTCGGGGCCAGGAGGCGGCGAAGACGGAGGAGGGAGAGGAAGCAGAAGCGAGGCTGTAGGTCTGGCGTTATGCTTAGGCTGAGGAAACATCCATTCAAGCCACCTCTTCCGAGTCTGTATCTCGCCAACGCCAGATCCCTGGCACATAAAACGGATTATTTACAGCTACAGCTCGCCGGTAACCGCTATGTTCGAGACTGCTGCGTCATGGTAATTACTGAAACATGGCTACATTCTGGGATACCTGACGCTAGCATGCAGCTGGCAGGCCGTACTTTTTTACGCTGGGACAGAACGAAGGACTGTGGTAAGAGCAGAGGAGGGGGGCTCTGCATCTATGTCAATACACTTACAAGTCTGTCCTTTGTTTTCTCTCCCGTTCGAGCAATGCAGTCTTGTGTCCTTGCAGTAATCAGGAACTTCAAAGCCAGAGAGATAGCAAGCTGCAGCCTTGCTTCTTTTAAAGTGCTTTCACAACCACTCCCTTAATTACTATCCCACAGTTAAAGTTGCAGACACTTTAACATACAAACTATGATTACATATTATTATTTACCTAAACCAGTTAGGGTAAAACAATGTTATCCCTAACAGACTGAACTTTTTTCACAAAAAGGCTGTGTCATCTGGGGCGATAGAGTCATTGTCCCAGAACAACTCCGGAAGATACTACTACAAACCCTACACGAGGGCCACCCTGGCATCGTGCTGATGAAAGCACTCACACGAAGCTACGCATGGTGGCGGGCATGGACCGGCAAATCGAGCAGTGGGTCAAAGCGTGTACCAGTTGCCAACAAGCCAGCAACGCCCCACCAAAAGCCATGCCTACTGAATGGGAAACGCCACGTGGACCCTGGTCCAGAATCCACCTGGATTTTGCGGGGCCAACCAAAGGATATACCTTCCTGCTGACAGTCGACGCATATTCCAATTGGTTAGAAGTTCATCGTATGGCGGCCACAACTTCTGAGGCAGTGATTAAGATCCTAAATAGACTCTTTGCTACCCACGGATTGCCTGATGTCCTGGTGTCCGATAACGGGCCATAGTTCACGGCATTGATGTTCGAGCAGTACCTCGCTGACCGCGGCATCCGCCATGTGCTCACTTCGCCTGTGCACCCTGCAACAAATGGCCGAGCGGAACGCATGGTCCAATTTGTTAAAAAGACTTTGCAAAAAATGGACTATGACAATATCGATGACAAAATCAACCAAATTCTCTTTTTGCAACACATAACTCCACATAGCGTCACCGGCAGAACTCCCGCAGAACTACTGATGGGACGAAGACTCCGTTCCCACCTCGACCGGTTGCACCCTGCTTACGAACCGGAAACGCCAATAGGATCCAGTGGCCGCTGTCGCACGTTCCAGGTAGGATACCGCGTTTACGCACGGAA
Organism: Hydrophis major; assembly: GCA_033807585.1. Classification (NCBI taxonomy): domain Eukaryota; kingdom Metazoa; phylum Chordata; class Lepidosauria; order Squamata; family Elapidae; genus Hydrophis; species Hydrophis major. The sequence goes on from CM066329.1 coordinate 351,139,672, forward strand.
CTTATCAGGCGACCCATTATGGATAGAGACAACGGTAGTACGAGTGACCGGCCCCAAATCCTACGTAGTGCAATGCTGTGACAATAGACTGTGGAAACGGCATATCGACCAATTACGGTCACGACTCATAACGGCCAGTCAACAACTCCCCCATGACCAAACCGAGGGGAGGGGAGGAACAGAAGAAGAAGATGACATTCCAGGGAACCTGCTTGAAGAGAGTGACGAATCAAGTGAGACTCAAGAAATGGAGCAGGAAGGAGAATTGTTTGCACCACAAGAAATTGCACCTGAGCAAGAAGCAGAGACACTGCCAAACAACAATCTACCTCAACAGGATTGCAATCAACCAGTCCAACAAAAATCCGAAAGACTTAAAAGACAACCATCCTACTTAAAGGATTATATAACTACACCATAATTAAGAAGCCAGGGGGAAGGGGTGTTATGTATGTACCATAGTTAATAAAGTATGAGCTTGAGGTTAAGTGCAGGGTTCTGGCCCTGCACTTCTGATTGGCTGTTAGGCGGCCAGATCGGATTGGCTAGTTCTTAGGAATCCGATTGGCCCTTAACAGAGGATTATTATTGGTTTAAAGTACTTGCGTTCATAGCTCGCTATTGGACAATTCTCACAAAGGTTGCCTATATAAGGCAGGGTTCACTGTTGTTGTTTTGACAAGTCACTATGTAATAAAGAGCTGAAAGTTCACCAACAAAGACTGTCTCCAATTTACTTCAACCCATGTCAGAATACTTAACACTCCCCACTTCTGGGGGAAGGTTACCACCGGTTCTCCGAACTACTCAAAATTTCCTCTACTGGTTCTCCAGAACTGGCCAGAACTTGCTGAATACCACCTCTTAACCAGATGCTATTAATATATGCTTTCTTTAACCAGCTTAGCTTGCAATATCATAATTTAATCTTATGTAAGTAAATGCAGTAAATGAGCCACGGTGGTGCAGTGGTTAGAAGAATGGAATACTACAGACTAACTCACTGCTCACTCGAGGAATTTGATTCTGAATGGTTCAAGGTTGACTCAGCTTTCCATCCTTCTAAGATGGGTAAAATGAGGACCCAGATTGTTGGGGGAAATAGGTTGTCTCTGTAAAACTGCTTAGAGAGGGCTGTAAAGTGCTATTGCTATTTGACTAGCATTGTTTTGTTATAGTTTTTGTTCAAAGCATACTTGCTGGCAATGTATGAGCAGCAGAAAAGAAGCAAGCCTAAGAATCTATCCTTTCTTTAATTATGAGCTTTGTTCTATTTGTTGTATGTTGATATGGATTTTAAACAGTACATATTCATAATGAAGTTCCTGAAATTGGCCATAGAAACCCTAGAGACCCTCTGGGTTTTAAGACAAAAATAAAGTTTAGGTTGCAGAAAATAGTTGATCCTGTCTTTTCTCAGAATTTAGGTGAAGTCACACCTGGTTAGTACTTGGATTTGAGACCACATGAATAACATTGCCCAGACTGGAAGAATCCTCCTGTCAATCCCAATCTCCAAAATTGCCAGTGGTAAATCGTTTTCGTAGTGAAAAGCGATCACAAAGAGCTAAATTGGATTTGAGTATATTTTTAGATGTATTCTTTTTTGACAAAGGTTGGTGTAAACCTCTTCCTCTTCCTTCTATTTCTTCTTCCAGGATATGTATTAAAAATACAGATTCCAGATTATGTGACTTTCATAGACTTTATAGGGAAAAGAATTACTTAAGCAAACTTTGACAGTGTTGAATTTCTGTGTATGCCTACCTTACAGTAAGTAAGGCTTATCTGTAAGGAAACATGGATTGATTGATTGATTTTAATTTTGTGCTATCCAACTCCAGATCAATTCTGGATGGCTGAATATATAATAAACAGAATAAAAGATATATATTAGAAACAACTATACAAAACAAAAATCACAATAGAAAAGAAAAAGCAATAAAGAATAAAATGTCAAATGTGGCAGCAACATCTAGCAAGGGTTTCCAAGGCCTTGGATAACAGCCAAATCTTTAAGATCTGTAGAATATGATCAAGTGGGAACCACTTAAATCTCAGAGGCAATCTCATTCCAGGAAGCAGGCACTGCAACAGAGAAATAAGGGGGAATAATGGTATATACTCCCATTGCCAGGAACCAAGTCATACACAGACTGCTGCATTCTTGGCATGGCTGTTGTTTGAATACAGAAATTATGCTGGGTGGCAAGGACAACATTATTTTCTAACCAAGTATGCCTACATCAAGGGGTGTCACAGTTGGTATATTAGCAGCAGCTAGCTAAAGTTTTATTCAAATTCTTGCTATTAGAGACCTTTGTCAGTCATTTTAATTGGGACACAGAAATCATATTTAAAGGCTGATTGTGCCATTAGATAAAATGGAATAGCCTTTGTTATGTCTTTCCTCTTGGATAGCACTACAGTGAGTAGAACATGGTCAGTGATTTAATTTCTTCCTACATTTTTATTTCAGGGAAGAAGGGGGAGTTTCCTTCAATTCTTCAGCATCTGGCACCAAAATGCTTTTGATCATCTATACTGAAATTGAAGTTCATCTTCTATGGCAGAACTATCTGGAAATAGGTATACACTTCTGAACATGTGGACTGAAAGCTCATAAAAGATCAATGAGATACTGTTCAGCAGCAACACAGGGACTTTTAGTGTCTTCTATTCTGTACATCTGTTCTTGTATCTACGTGATGCAGACCTCTGTCTTCATCTTTATCCCATTTGAAATAAATTGCATCTTGAATTTTAAGGCAATTTTAGATTGTTTACCTTGCATAGTACTACCAGTACAATCTTTCATACACAGCAAACCTGCGATCTTTCCAACTTGTACATTCTGTGTGTCGGCAAACTAGGATGACTGTGTTTATTATCTTTTTCATGTATGGCTCAAAATGACAAAATTACAGATATTTTACATGTGTTCTGTGGTACAAAACAGATACTGTCTGCTCATATAATTCATCTTGATAACATCTTGCTTTACAAAATTACAGAAAAGCACAGCAATTTACTCTTTTTTTATTTTATTTCTCTGCCTTTGACAAAATCTTCAAAGCTCACAAGATGCCTTCCACATAAGAACTTAGACATGCAATAAACAATTTTTATCTAATTCAACCTTTTTGATTTTGACCTAATTCAACTACCAAAGGTATCAGCCCTTATGTAAGATTAGATACACACATATAGTTCAAATCAGATTAGCTTCAATCAAAGTAATTGTGTAGAAGAAAATTGTTCATTTCTGGTGTGCAGCTGTCACTTGGATCTAGCGTTTGATCCAAAGTGAAGGCTAGAGTTTATGATTAGTGTTCTTGCCTGATCCTAGATAATTTATATTTTAATATATAAAACTATTTTGGTTTTTTTGCATGCTAGTAGCAAACATCCTTGAGAATATAATCTATTAAGAGCAATACTGCTAAGTGATATGAAGATGTGTTGTTGCCTTTTTGCTTTTCTGAAATTATAATATTGAATATATGAATGTAGAGGCAAAAGTTAAGATTTTTCATTTTCATATTTAGATCTTATACAGTGTTTTTTTTTTTCTAAATAATGGCAAAAATTAGTAAGTTATATAGCACTCCATATAAAATTACTATGGAGACAAAACAAAAGCAAATTTAGTAATGTAATATAGCCAAATGATAGAAACGAAGTAATGTAGAATTTGGGGAAAATATTAAGAGTATGTAGAAAAAAGAAAACAAGAGAACTGTTAGCAGAATAGTGGAATGATTTAACTGAAGATAGGAAGAAACAGACTGAATGAGAGACACCTAATAATAGGCATTCAGGGAAAAGTAAAATATATGGTTTCAAAAGAAGGGGAAAAACATTTGGCATTCAGACAAATCAGCCATCCACAGACACATAGAGTCAAACCACATTTATACACGATATAAAAGACACAAAAACTAGGAAGGAACTAACTACCAGAACAGATCCTCTCCAGATGAGCAGGGATTAACACTAGAGAAGTAGAAAAATAGAAAAGAATAACTTAAAAGTAGAAAAGAATAACTTAATTAGGCATTACCAAGGAGAAAACCACACTCCCAGAGAAAGATATTGCATATAAACAGGGAACAAACCCCACACTCCTGAGCATTGATGATGTTATCTAGCTGGGTAATGAAATGTCTGCAAGCAAACAACTCAGAAAGCACCAGAAGACTTCATAGAAAAAAAGGTCAGAAAAAAAAATCCAGAGAAACCATGTTATATGAACAATATATTATTCAATTCATTATCAGATTTAAAATAGTTTCAAAACTATTTGTAACAACAAAGACATTGCCAAAGATTTGAGATCTTAAATTAGACTTAGAATAACTTTATTGTGACTTTGAATGTACATTAATTGGTATATATTAAAATGAAATTTCATTGCATACAGCTCTCAAAGGGTCTCCATCTCCAATATTAATTAAATATGATAAAATAATAAATAAATACAAATTTATGCATATACTCACATATATTATATGACATGGAGAAACAACACAGTCTCCAAATGTCCAAGACGTATATAAAAAGATATTGGAGCTTCAATCATTCATCTTGACTTTTTTTTATTCTTTCCTATGAACACCTTGGGTTGCCATCAGTATTCTTATATAAAGATTGGATATCCTTATATGATGGAATGATCCATGAGGGTGAGGTGAGATAGTTTTGTGATTTTTGTAGCAAATATACAAAAAGAAAAAAAGAAAAAGGCTAGGGAAAAAAGAGCAAGATGAAAAGAACAATCAATTAAGGCTTGTTCAATAATTCAGCTGTACTAGTTTCAGCTCCCTTTAAATTCTTAATGTTTTATGTTCTTTGGATAAACAACTTCACAGTTGGTGACTTGAATTCATGGACGGGTCTTGTTCCTACTTGGACCCAGATCTCCTGAAAACAGCAAGTAATACTTTTCTGGAAATGAAGATTGGAATTGCTTTCTCCTGAGAAAGACAAGCAGCTTTTTTTTTCCAATAAGCTGAACAGAAAGATAAATTCCAGCTATTTTTCTTCTGCCACATTCTGGTAAATAGTATTTAAAGATATTATTTAAAATATACATATTGTCAGATATCTAAAGTGATACTGCCATTCAATTGGGAGAAGGGGGAGTCTTGTGAATTTATTCCTATTGCCTCTGACAACTGCTATTTTATAGCTTGTATCCTGGTGCAGGAGTGGCCTGAGATTTTTTCACCTTTTGAGGAATGTATTAGGGGGGAGGGCCATGTGAGTTTTTTCATTCTGAGAGCCAGTGGAAGATGACCATGAGAATCCCTGCTTATCTTGTTCTCAAGACAGCCATTACAATAACATTTTCACACCTGTGGATTGGCTGAATAAACATCAGACCAGAGAGAAGGAATTCTACCACCTTAAGTCTAACTGTAGTGCCTGAGGGAATTCAGACTCTGCTTTGATTGTATTGCTTTCACTTCTGCTCAATAAAAGGTTCCTTTTGAAATACTCAGTTTCAAGAGTCTTCATCTTCTTGAGTTACTTATCCTTACACTTATCCTCATCCTTACACAGACCTGCATATTAATAAGCATTTTCTCATTTATTTTTTCTATATTTACAATAAGTCCAAATTAAAATATACTATTTACTTGCACTGCCTATTCAGTCAACCATCTGAATTAGTGTTATTTAACATCTATAGGAACCTACATCAGACTTTAACTGATTTTATTTAATTCATATGTAATCATAGACTGCTGATTCCTACAATATTCTGGTGGTTTATAATCAACCAAATCTTTGCAAATTAAGGTAAAAGCTATTCAGAATCCACAACACAATAAAATGTGATTTTTAATTCCTGGTGAACTAATGATCAATGGGAAAACCTCAGTTTTAACAACTTTTTATTTATTAGATTTTATCCCACTTTTATTGTTGTATAAGTAACTGAAAGTGATGAATATATGTAAACATTTTTTTCTCTATAACAAGAACCCTGTGAGATGGATTGGGCCAAGAAAAAGTTATTTGGCCCAAAATCATTTGTCTGGCTTTCATGCCAAAAGCAATACTGAAACTCAAATTCTTCTAGTTTCTACATCCTTTCCTAAATGTTTGGAGAGAAAGCACCATAATTGTACTACATGTTTCACATTCTAGACTTTTTGAAAGAGTCTGTACAGTTAAGTTTGAAAGTCTTTTATATTGCTTGTTCTTCTCAGGTGTATACTTTTGACTACATTCCAGTGTATAAGAATTGGAAACATACAAGATGATGGACCATGTCAAGTGTCTCTAAATCAACCTGATATGCATTAATTCAAAAAGGTAGAAACATTCTTATCTTCTTCTGCCTATTTACTGCTTGAGTCTATAGAAGAGGAGGTTATATCTTTTGCTGCTTGCTTGTTTCATTTCTATACCACCATAACACCAAGGGATTCCTTCCTCTTGGACAACTTCGTTGTAAGATGAAGAAACTGACCTTCTCCATTAGATAGCAAAGTAATATCATCAAGGAACATCAAAAAGAATAAATATTCAGTTCTGACAGATACTTGCCCTTATAATTGGTCTTTATTTGTGAGGAAAGGACTAGTATCAAACAAAACAGTCGGAGAAAGTTATGAGTTGGCTGTCCAATTGATCCACATGCCTGCTTACAATTCAATTCTTTGGGCTGGTAAGGTCAGGCCAACCTTCTTTATTTTTGGTTTGCCTTTCTTAATGCATCTGCTACTTTTTATTTTTGTTAAAAATGAGCAAGTCTGAAGACAAGAACTTTAAAACAAAAGCGCTTTTGTTTGCAGCCAATGAAAAGTAGAAATTTCCAGATTTGCAAATATTTGTTTAAATGTTTTCTATATTTTAGTATAGAAAGTACTAAAATACAGAGCTATGATAGAAATACATGCATATCTTGAACAAAGGCTTAATATATTTTTAATTATAGAACGTAAGTATGGAGGACTGATTAATTCTTCACAAAAATTAAACCATTCTGAGGGCTAAGGACTGAAAATAATTTATCCTGCTTCATAGGATTTATATTAACTTTATCTTGTGGATTTATTGTTTTCATTAAGGTGGACTTTGATATCTAGTCACAAATAGTTGAAAAGCTGCAGTTGCTATTATCCAATGTTACTGGAGCAAAATTTTACTCATTCCATGGCAGTAGTCATGGTGAGGACTGCTTTTCTTAGGCAAGAGTAAAATGATTTGGTGTATTTAGCTTTAATTCAGATGTATCCAATTATTAAGTGAATTCTAAGTTCAAAATCATTTTAAATTAAACACTGGGTTAAGTTAGTGTTTAAGTTCTGAGATGACACATTCCTTTTTTAATGAGGTTATATGTCTGCTGGAGAATCCTGGGATGGTATTTTATATTCACATTCTTTGCATCTTATTAGCTATAATCCTTAAAACAACTCTATAATAGGCACCCAAAGTTGTGCTGTAAAATGGACAGCCATTTAATTTTTTTTAAACCTGAGGTGAAGAGAAGCATTTTGTCAGGAATCTCTTAACAATAGAGAGAATTTCTGACTAACAACTTTCCATTCAATGGTAAAAGATGCTTAAAAACACACAAGGGCATTTCTATCTGAAGCTTCTTAAAGCAGCAGTGTTTCTTCCTGTCTGACTGCTCCTTTTTATTGATTTGTATTCATGATTGAATGCAGGACCCACTCATTAAGACTAGTAAACATGTATTTATTTTCGAGAATGGGTGTGAAATAATTAAAATCTTCTAAAATGCTAAATTCATCAGATTATTCTAAAACTAATAGTTCCCAAATATTTATAGCACACAATGCTCCTATGGCTTTCATAAGGACTTGCCCATCTATACAATGCCTGGCATGAGTAATCAAAAAACAGTAATGTTCAATGGGATATGAAGCCTGAAGGGTCCCAAACCAAGCACTGTGAAATGTCAGAAAATTTGATGAATTTGATGAGTTGCTGTGTAAAGTCATCTTCATCACAAATTTTCAGTAGATGTCCTGTCTGCTCCTCCAGAATTATTCATTTTGTCAATTTTTTACCTGTGCTAATCTTCTATAACTAAACACATAAATAAGACATTAAATTTAGAAACCTCCCAAGAACTAATAAATACAGGCAGATACACTTAACTGTTGGTGAGCATCAGAACTTAGTCTGCAGGAAGCTGTGCCACTAATGCAGCTCTTGATTAATCTCTAATTACACTTTTGTCATCTTAGCAGGGAGACAAAACTAGTGAAGTTTCTAAATAAAGGAGCATCTGGGCACCTAGCAACCAACCTTTCTCTCATATTAGCTGTGGTGGACTCTTGAATGTTACAATGAGGGTGGTTATGGATCACTGCTCTATTATTTATTCTGCAGCATTTCTACTAGATGACTTAGATGTTTAATAAGCCATGGCTGACTAAAAGGTATTAAGAACAGGAGCCTCAGGATGAAATTAAAAAGAAAACACATGACTCATATATATCATGGGTAAAGAAGAATGATACATCTGCAAGCTGTCCTTCCAGTTGGACGCACAGGCTTATTAACTGTTTTAAATCTGAGCACCATCAGATTTATTTCAGAATAAAGAAATAAAGGAGGGAAACAATTATAGGTGCAATCCTTTGTCCCCAGAAATTACATTCATATTTATATAAAATATACTTGATAAAATGCGGTATCTGCTATCCCGCATCAGATGGGCGGCTCATGATAGGGAGCGAAGGAGAGAGAAACGACAGGAGGCGAAGTTCCTCGGGATGAGCGCGCCCCAAATGTCTTGGCACACACTCTTTTATTGTGCTTTTTTACAAGAAAATGATTTAATCAAAGCTCAAGTCAAATAAGATAATTCCATCAGGATGTGCATGTTTACAAAGCTGCACACCAGATAGATCATTTACAATGTGGATAAGCTTATTAACAACCGTCTAGCTCCTTGTCCCTTGTACGTGCCTTGCAAAGGTCACTGAAGAGACAGAAGTTAATGATTACACATGAATGATACACAGTTGCAAACACATGAATGATACATAGTTGCAATGATACATAGTTACAACATCTCCTCTGTTTTTATTATTTATGACGAGTCTTCTTCCTCGTCCGAGAAGACAGGAACCATTTTATGGAATGTTCTCCATCCCCGTCATCTGGGCAAGAGTGCGACCCGTCAGCGTCAGGGTTGTCCAAGGAGCGGTAACTCAGCAATGACATTTTTTCGTCCGGTGTTGAGGACATAACATGAGCTTGCAATAGCACATTAACATCAGCAGTTATGGAGGACAATTGATTTTTCAAAAATTGCAATATTCTATAAAAACAACAAGGTCCTATAATACATATCAATATAATGATTATTAATGATCCTGCCAATGCAGTTAAAAAGGTTGTAAAACCATGGCGAAATAGAAAACAAGCCCCCCTGCTATTGGCATAAAAACAACTTTCTTCTTTAAGCGTAGCACACAATCCCCCTTGTTTTAAAAAATAACAGATCTAAATCTTTACGATTTTGCAAAAGGGGGTATTCCATGGGTACCTGTAGGGATATAAAATCATCAGAGTTATACACACAAGCCATACTTGAATGCAAAATGATTTGGATTTAACAATTTCATCCCCGTGGACACATGCCGTGAGACTGGTGGAACAAGTCCAAACAAAATTATTGCCAGGGATAAAATACATTCCTTTCAGGCGTGATGTTAAAGTTCCTCCTGAAGTGGTGTAGATTGCAGAATATCCCCTGGTTGTGTGGGTGCGTCTGCCAAATAGAATTGAAGTGGTGGGTAGAAGTCTTCTATGCGAGAAAAATTGGTTGTAGAACTTAAACGAACGCCTTGAAAGTCAGTTATAGTCCAAGTAATATTATATCTTCTATGAGGCTTCTGCAGATCGTCATGGACAGTTCTTTTGAAGCGTCGTTTGTTGACAGGATCAGAGTTCAGGTATATAAAAGCATCACAAATAGGAGAGAGGGCTATGGACAAGTTAGTTGTAGAACATTTACGAGACGAGGAGGGAATGCAATTAGTAGAAAAAGGATAATAATTACAATAATGACAATAAAGATTAATTTGGTAATTTATCAAGGATGTTAGTTGGGGTGGGGAACCCATAATACAATAGAAGGACATCTAGGTCCCCCTATATTTAGATTGAATAGAGGAAAAGATTTTAAGGTTCCTTTCCATAGGAAGAGTAAAGAAGGAACAAAAGAGCAAGTGGTCGAGTGTTCTTTAAACAAAACAGAAGTGACAGAGTGAAAACTACGGGTAGCATTTTCATGACGTACCCACATGGAACAAGTATAATAGCCTTCTGTTAATGAAATGGTTTTAACACAAATAGTCTTTTGACAGGAAGCATAGGTTTTGTTGAAGTAAGGTAGAAATTGCAAAGAAGATATAGGCAAGAATATCAGGAAGAGTTTTAAGATACAGATGTAGCAGAGGAATTCCCATGATAGGGTCTAACCGCCCTACCAGGGATCCAGCAAGTGGTTTTGTCTGGTAGTAAAATCGCAGCGTAGCCTCGTCCCAAGTGAGAAGCTCAGCGGGACCCTGCCAGGCGGGATCTGGCAATCTGCGATAATATACCAGAGGTCTGTTAGGCGGGGGTGAGGGGGAGGAAAAATGATGCGAAGCAGCAGAAATGGGAGGAATGCCAGTCAGATTAAGAAAGTTTAAAGTGTAAAGACAAATGTTAAGAGAATTTTGCAATGCTGGGAGGTTCGGGGGGTTTTCCCGCAACGAATATCGATCAAGAGCACGTTTCAGAGATAAGTTCGCTCGTTTCACAATAGCCTGCCCCTGGCTGTTGTAGGGAATCCCAAACTTGTGGGTTACATCCCATCTGTTACAGAAGTCCTGGAACGCAGAACTTGTATAGGCAGGTCCATTGTCAGTTTTGATTTCTTTTGGAAGTCCCAGCGAGGCAAAGGTACGAATTGAATGATTGATGACATGTTTTACAGTTTCTCCCCTTTGAGGAGTAGCCAGAATAAACCCTGAATATGTATCGATGGAAACGTGCAAATATTTCCAAGGGGCAAAAGGTGGATACTGAGTTACATCCATTTGCCAAATTTCACAAGCTTTTAATCCTCTAGGATTTACTCCTATGGGAATGGAATGTCCTTGCTTACTACATGTGGGGCATTGTTGAATAATGGCAGCAGCTTCTGCCTGAGTTAGGGAAAATTGAAAAGTTATCATAACTTGGCGGGGGAGATTCAAACACACTCCCTGCTTCTATTTTATAATGGACCATTAAAGCCTCCATAATTTTCCTCCAAGTGACCAAAATGCCAATAGGTGCACGAGGAGGACTGTGGAGATGTTCACCAATTTTTTGCCAAGTGGAAAATTTTTTTTAAGGACCCTTCCTCTGAATAATTGGGACAATGTTGCCACACATAAGCCAATAATGTAGCAAAAGGTTTCATTTTTACAGGCGAGCCCTTTAAATTAGCAGAATATTTAGAAGAAGAAGCGACTAACTCCCTCAATTCCTTCAGATGCTGCGTCTGTTGTTGAGAAAAGTTTCCACCCATAATTACGAAAGTCGAGACCGTGTTTCAGATCCGATGATGTGCAATTCGCTCCAGGCCTGGCGATGCACAGCTCCCATCGAGCTGATAAGATATGGGCATGTCGCAACGTATCCCCCTTAGGGAATCACATCAGGGTCACCAGAATGCGGTATCTGCTATCCCGCATCAGATGGGCGGCTCATGATAGGGAGCGAAGGAGAGAGAAACGACAGGAGGCGAAGTTCCTCGGGATGAGCGCGCCCCAAATGTCTTGGCACACGCTCTTTTATTGTGCTTTTTTACAAGAAAATGATTTAATCAAAGCTCAAGTCAAATAAGATAATTCCATCAGGATGTGCATGTTTACAAAGCTGCATATCAGACAGATCATTTACAATGTGGATAAGCTTATTAACAACCGTCTAGCTCCTTGTCCCTTGTACGTGCCTTGCAAAGGTCACTGAAGAGACAGAAGTTAATGATTACACATGAATGATACATAGTTGCAAACACATGAATGATACATAGTTGCAATGATACATAATTACAACAATAAAACGATAAAAATTTCATTTATTCTTCATATTTATGTAACATTCTTTTTAATGTAATCAAGATGAATTATTATATGCCTAAAGATATTCACATATAAAAATTATTTCATCTTGAAAGAAAAATAAATAGTTGGTTCACATTAAACTACTTTGTTGCTGGCTAGTAAAAGTGTAAATGCTGCTATTGCTTTTATTTATTAGTCACTGGAATAATAGTGATATTTAAATACTATTGTGAAAACTTTAAATATGCTGTTTTGTAGGTTAGACTTTTCTTTTCTTTTGCATTGGGGTACCACAGATATTAAAAAACATATTTATTCTTTGAATCTAATAGACAATTTTTGAAATAAATGTCTATATATGATACATATGCATCACCAAACAGCAAAGGGCTGTAAATAGGTATGAATTTAGGTTCATACTTATTTTTTGTCAATAAATTAGTGTAGCTTCTTCTCTCTGCCTGTTTATTATACTCTACTTGCTTGGAGAATCTCTTATAGATTTTACTGAGTAATATCTGTTTGGTCTATAGTATATCACCTGCGATGATGGTGTTATATAGTCTTCTCTAATTAGATGATAAGGCAGCCACCCTGCTTCAAAGGCCTATACAGAAGTGTCTTATTAAAGAACTGGAATCAGACAAATAAGGTTACATTTCCTTGTATTGTCTTCTTTGTCACCATCTTCATTTCTGAAAGAGGGAAGCGCAACTCTGAAGATCTCACACCTCTCTGTCCTGGTGTCAAGGCATGAGATTAACAATAAAAAAGTCACTGCTGCCTCCTGCTTTTTAAATAATCATATCCCAGTCTCCTCTTTTATGAAAAGTAAAAGTAAGATATGATTTCCAGGACATGAATTAAAGACTTGAATCTGGAAAGCCAAATGATAATACCAAATAATAAGTTTCAAGAATTGAAAAGCAATAGATCTGTTGTTAATATTATTAATAATGAAAACATATGAAACAAGCTTTATATACAGCTGCACTCCAAGTTGAAGTCTATCTGCAACCAACTGTATTAACTCTCCCACCCCTCCTCCAGTTGAGTTGTAATCTACAGGGGAAAAAAATAAGTCTAATAGATCCAAATTTTCCATAAACAAGAGTTACAGTAATGATAGTTGATATGTAGCCACTTAAATGTTTTATAAAGAACTACTATTTCTTCTTAATTAGGTATTAAGACCTTTGTTCTTCAGTGGTGAATTTATGTCCCATCCTCAAACCTGAATTAGTTGACAGAATAACAATTTATTTTCATCTGATAAAAATAAGAAATATACCAATATGCTCTAATGCAGGGGTGTCAACTCACATCGTCACAGCGGTGTCATGTGATATTTCACAACAATTTGTTAAACTGGGTGTGGGTGTGGACAGCGCTTGACAAATCTGGCCCGCAGGCTGGGAGTTTGACATCCCTGCTCTAATGAGTCTAGATTTATATATTCAATTAATAATGTAAGCAATTAAGTGAAATTTTATTATAGTTTTATGACAGCTTTAAATTCTTTGTTTATATATTGATGTTTTATTTTTCACTTTCATTTGCTTCTTTTATCTTTTATACCAGGGATGTCAAACTCACGGCATCAGGTAACATATCGGGACTTTTTTCACCTTCGCTAGGCCAAGCGGAGGCAGGGGAGTTTGTCACCCCTGTTTTATACCATCATTGAGTTGATTCTTTTAAGTGTTTTAAAATAAATACCTTTCTCACATGACCACCATCTTGATTCTTTTGACAGTCTATGTGGATACAACCCCAATATATAGTTTTCTGTATCTCTAATCTATATTTCTAAGTATATTTTATTTTTAAAACCTTGTCTATTTTTATTTGGCATTAATGATTCTCATCCATGTTATTACATACCTATTGATTATGTCATGTAGCCTTATAGTTTTCTTTTTGGAATAGTGTAGTATAAAAGCCAAAAAAAAAAGGCTACGTAGTTTTTGCATGAAGACCATTTGTCTTAATACTGTAAGTATTTTAATCATGTCCAATTCCACTTATCAAATCATCATCACCCTCTTGCATACTGAACTGATAGAAATGATTGGAATAATTTTACTTAATATTAATGATTACAAACAAGGCTGTGGCATTTTATCATAATTTGCTCAATTTACACTCATCGATCAATGATATCCTATTTATTTAAAATAATAGCTTTTTCTTAGAAAGACTTTTGTAGAATATTTCTTTTCAAGAAAAGATTTCAAATAAATAAATCAATTTTAGTATCGATACTGAATTTATTTATTTATTGATTTGGAATAAATAAATCCATCTTAAAGAAGGACATTTTATTAACCCTTTAGATTTATTAGACATGCATAGTTAACTATAAGAAGAACTTTTGACACCAATGTTCAGGATCATTAGACAGGTCAGTGCAGGTCTGAATAATAATTCGGTCCAAGCCAACCTCAACTAATCATTTCTACAAACCAATTATTTTCTTAATCATTATAAACCTTTAAGAAAGTAAAGCTAAATATCCTACTTTGCCTTCAGAAAAAGACAGAATAAGGAGAAGAAAAAATATTTCAGTTTTTACTTGAATTTCTTTCTTTTTGAATTTTCAACACTGAAATATATTCTATCTAAACTTATATTACATTCTTTGTGTGTGCATATGCATGTGTGTGTGTGAATACACGCGCATACACACACAAACACACAGATGAGTGCATTAGTCATGGATTTCAAGACTGAATAGCAATGATGCATTTTTAAAATTTTTGGCATGTTCACATATATTTTAGTATTAGTTAAATGCAAACACACTTTTTATGTTATGGTTATTGGAATCTACTATCACCCAGTGCTGGAGAATGCCTGAAGTCATCATAACTCTGTGTTTCTTGGATGCCTTGAACAAGAAAATAAGATGACATCAGTGGAGTTGAGGTTGGAATGTTCCTTTAATATTCATTTTTAAGACAAGTTCAACAAGAATGTGTGTGTGTGTGTGTGTGTGTGTGTGTGTATTCAGAGAGAGGGGGGAAAGGAGAGAGAAACAGTGATAAATTGATATGCATGTCATGTTATAAATTCAGAACCCAGATTCCAACTCCCATTTTAGTTTCTATTTCATAGATACTATAAATAGATACATGTTAACAAAAATTACTGCAAAACATATCTGTTCAATTCTTCAGCTGCATCAGAAATATGGAAAGGTAGCTTAATTTTCCTTTCCTATGAAATTGTGTTTATGCAATCTTAGGTGATAATAGAGTAATTGGGTAATTGTTTCAGAGATATTTCCTTAGTAAACAGAGAAACAATTTGACCAAAGGTAAAATAACAACAGCAGCAATGGGAACAGGAGTGAATTCTGATTTTGCCTTCTGGTAATCAATGATGGAAGCAGTCTATCTGGTCTCTGGATGGGTGGTTAGGCATGGCCAGTCTACTGAAGCTCTGGGCAGTAGCACAATAGCATTGACACAAGCACAATTTTGCAAAATTTCAATATCATAGGAGTCATGGATCCTGGATTTTGGATCCATTCTGTATGTTAGCCATTTCAAGTCAATGATTCAAAAATGGTTGCCTCTGATGCATTGGTTTGTCTAATTAAAGATTACAAGCATGAGAGTTTTAGAAGTATATTAACTAAGTTTTGCAGATTGCTGGAACAAAACAAAGTTCAATCCATAATGCATCAAAACCAAGATCATATCAAAATGTTGCTAAAGATATTGTTAAGAATATTTTTTTAAATCAATCCTAAATATAGTTTACATTATTTATTAAAAATTTAAAAGAGAGAAGGAGAGGATATTCAAAAATCTTTGAATTAAAAGAAGTAACATTTTTCCACTGTTTTTTTCCTTAATCATGCAAAGTATAGTTGCCTTGCTTTTACTTAAAGTTGTCATTCCTTTCTTTTCAGCTGAAGAGCTGAGTCAAAATTTTGTAATTACATAATATCTAAGTAAATATTAAATACAAGGGAATGGCAGGTTTTCAGCAATGGATGATTCAAATTTGTTTTTTGGAGAATGGGTATGAGAAGCAATATTTAGGTTACTTTTGCAACCATCTCTCCATTTGTACACAATAAATAATCTTTACATACAGTATGTAGTAGAGGTGACGCAACCAATTACACAATTCTATAGTGCTGTAACTTAGACTTTTGGTTTAGCAGCAAAGTTGAATCATATGATATTCTATACTAAAAAACACAAGCTATAACAATTCAGATTTTCTTTCCTTTTTAAACTATTGTTTTTATATTGAAATCTGCCTCCCAAAAGCAGTATGTATGTTGAATGAATGAACAAATGATTCAAATATAAACAAATATAGGCCTGTTGAGATTTCCTAGGTTTTTATCATAAACTCTGTCATGAACGTGCTCACATTATTTTTCCACTGAGAAGTTCATATTGTACCAGCAACTAAGAGTACAAACATATAGTTGTTTTCCGTCAAATCCAACAGAACATTATAGATTACTTAGGCTGACAGAATGAAAGGTTATCAATATATAATGTATATGGAAATAAAATGTTGAAATCTTCCCACAAGGATTCAGATGAATATGAAGTCAGCTGTCAGTCAAATCAAGTCAAGTCAAATCAAATGATGTTTGTAACAGATAGCTTCAGAGTCACTAAACCATGCCACACTATTCCCCTGGGAATGATCTGCAACTATAGTTATCTTAAATGCATCTAGGAACATGCAGTTTGAAGAGACATTTATAATTTGTAACCAGATCATAGCTTTCACAGAGAAGGCCTAGTCTTGAATGGCACAGAATCTCGAACTGCCTTTCCTTATCTCAGTCTTGCAGTAGCATTAATCATTTGTATTATTTATTGCAGGTTCAAACATTAGATCCAGTGAGTAAAGAGCAATTGCATCTACTGCTATCAGCTGTTTTTTTTAATAAACCCTTTATGTTGTTAGGCTAAATATCCCTCCAATATGTTTCAATGTATTCTTATTTTTAAGAGTATTAGGGTATATCAATATAATAACAATAACCCTAAATATGAATATTACGATTTAAAGATAAGAATTCAGAATAGATAATTTTCACGGGTAACATTTATAGTAAATGCTACTGTTGCCTGCAAATCATCATTTACAATTATCAGATATATTTAGAAATTTGAATTTAATGAGGAACTATATTCAAAAATGCAAATTAAGACTTTTCCATAATGTGGCTTTTTAAAAATGCAAATGAATGCAAAAATGGGATAAAATAAATACATGAGAATTAGACACTATCTAAAAAACAAACAAACATTGGCCTTTCTATTCATAACTATAGATACATTGCCATGAACTGAACCAGAAATATTTGTCCATGCACTAGGAGGGGGCTGATTTGTTCATAATTTTAGGAAATTATTATGTTCAGCTATGATGAATAGTTTTTCCTGCTTCAGGATCCTATGTTTTTCCTTTAAGCCTTCAAGATTATCATTTCATGGATACATGGTATGGTTTTAAACAAACAAAGTGATGCTGAACTTTTCAGACTAAATAATTATTAGAAGATTCCATCAAAGTTGGTAGAACAATCTGTAATTCTACATGCCTCCATACTTCACAATGAAAATATCTGTGTTCCTCCGGGCAGGACTTTTGCTGACACAAATAGCAGCCAAGGACCCAAACCACCATGTCTCCTATTTCTAAAGCACTGACAAATGCCAAAGATGCAGTTTCAATGTCTTAAGGACATACCTCTAAACAAATTATTGATATTTTATCCCACATCTCTCTTGGTGAGTATTGAGTATCAGCTTCCTTGAAGACTGGCGCCAAGCTTCTCCTTCTCTGCACCACAAACCAGAATTAATTGCAAATCAATCGAACAAAGTACAACTGATCAGTAAACCAATTAGTAATTTTAGCTGTTCATCCTGTCTTCATTTACTGAGGGATACTGGTGGAAAGGGACAATAATGTTTAGTTAGCAGCATTTGTTTTTCTGCCCTGATATAGTGTCCTTGCTGAAAATATATGTATAAAATACAACACCTATACATTGGAATGCCGAACAACTTCTGTATTATTACTTTTATTTCATGCTGCATTATTTTTGGAAAACATTTTTTAAAAAAAACTACAATCAAACTGGACCATTCATTTTGATGTTTTGGACTCGTGTAGCAATTCAAGATGTCAAAGCTGATGCTCACTTTCATTAGCTTTCTTATTGGTAACATCTAACACATAAAAAGGAATAATAGTTAATATTAAAAAACGTGAAGCTAAAATCTATGCCTGGATAAATGAAACCGTTTTCATACCACCTCCTCATTCATTCTCAGATTTCTTCCATTCTGTATCTTGAGTTAATCTACAGTATATCTTAAATACATAATAATAATGTTCTTCTCACTGATGAGATTTTGGGAAGCTCTAAAGACCTGGCTGTTCTCTCGGGCCTTGGATTAGGATTGTTAGATCCTTTGTCAATTTTTTTTTTGAGGCTATGGATGTTGTTAACTGAACTATATAATACTAAAATTCTTGTGTCTGTTTGGGTAACACTGGAATTAAGGAAGTTTAAATTGCTAACTTACACAATGGCAGGATCCATGATTCCTATGCCAATTAAATTTGGAAATTTGTTCCATTTCAGCCCCACACCTCTACTTCTCAGAAATCCTTTGGTTGCATGACACAAAAGAAGACTGGAGGGGCATATCTCTATCCTCTTTCCTGCTTCCCTCCAGCCCCTGTGCCCAATTATCTAGCAACAATGTCTAATGGGGGACTGGCTATTGGCAATTATTGAACTGAAGTCAACATTTGAAATCTCTTAAAGGTGGTGTGATGGATGCCAGCAGTCAGTTGGTGAACCCTTGTAATGGAATCTATGGATCAGGTTGGGGGATGAGGGAAGGAAATGCAGCCTACAGAACAAACAGGCAAGTGAGGGAAGAGCCCATAGTCACTTCATGTTCAAAAACCTTTGAACTGTTCTAATTAATGTTAATATGGCAGTGGGAAGATTGGGCATTCAGACTTATTGTCAGGCCCCCACCCTGTGTAAACCAGCCAGAAACACAACTATTTTATTTATTTATTTGATTTAATTTGTCAATCACTTACAAGATAATAGGTATAAATATAAACATGAGCAATACTACAGGAAATAGGTATGAATAAATGGGGACAATAGGACAGGGATGGTAGGCATGATTGTGCACTTATGCAGGCCCCTTACAGACCCAATCAGATGAGCTAAATCCTATTGTAAGGTTACATTAAGAGAATCCTACAAGAATTTCGAAAAAATTTAACACCGCCTTCAAATTAGAATGTAAGGGATGGAATTTTTTTTTTAAAGTTTTTAATGTAAAATCTTAATTTTTATTGAACCTTTCTTTGACATTCATTCATTCAATGCTCAATCTTTTGTTTTTGTCAGAGTATTTTCATAATTTGCATTCTTACTATTACAGCATTCTTGTGAACACGCTACTAATTTAAACATACATACATCAATGAGACTATAGTCAATCTCTGAACTATCAGTGTACTTTGCTTTTCATCAGTCAGAAACTTGAAACCTTCAAAATGGAGGTAATAACTGATAAAGAATATGGCTATACTAATGAGTTAGTGGAGAAAAGATCCTTTAGCACAAAGTAATCTTCTACTCATAGGCATAAATCTAGATTACTGTGTACTGTGTACTGGAACCTGTGACAGACTACGAAAGTGGTTACCAGTGATTTAAATTAATGGTTTCTTTCAATTTCTTAATTGAGACCAATGGGAATTCTGGAATTTGCTAAAAGGTAGTTCATGTTTCTGTCTTCTTTTGCTTCTACATGCTGACTTTCACCTTCTGTGCACAGTTTAGTCTAACTTGAACATAAGATAATATTAAAACCCATTCTCATAAGGTACTATCTCAAACAGAAAGCATTGTTTTGACAATAAGAAGGTAGTAGAAGTGTTCCATGAGGGAGATGAGTGGTTTTTAAACATGATATATAATTTTATTATATAATATATAATTTTATGATATATAATTTTATTATATATAAACATGATATATAATTTTATTATATAATATATAATTTTATTTTAGATCAGTGTTTTTCAACCTTGGAAACTTGAAGATGTCAGGACTTCAATTCCCAGGATTATCCAGCCAGCAGAGAATTCTAGGAATTCTGGGATGACTGGGGAATTCTGGGAATTGAAGTCCAGATGTCTTCAAGTTGCAACACTGTTTGTTCAGTTTTCATGTTCCAACTCTTCCTATTTATTTTTAAAACCAATTCCTTGACTCTGTATTGATGCTTTTGTTGTTTGTAAAATATAAATGTAAAATATAAATATGAAGCTCTCACTCATTTTATCATTGTGAAGTTATCATGATTAGATGCAGTTGCCCATGCCTGCAGCTCTTTCTTGTTCAACATTTCTAGCAAACAAAAGAAACCCCTCCCCCTCATATTTTAAAATAATTTATGCATATTGTAGAATTCAAGCTCCTTTTTATTTATTTATTTATTTGTATCTCACCTTTATTATTTTTGACAACTAACTCAAGCAGCGAACATATGCAACACACCGTCCTCCTCCTATTTCCACCACAGTGAAGTGAGTTGGGCTGACAGTGAGTCAGTCAAAATCACTCAGGTGGCTTCCACAGCAGGACTTGAACTCATGGTCTCCTGCTTTCTAGCTTTGCACCTTAGGCACTAGAGCAAATCGGCTCTCTTTTGCATGAGTTATTTTCATGCAGAATGCCATAATTGGTCCAGAGCCTGTTTTATTGTTTATAAGAATGAGATTTAAATTGGCTGCAAAGGGCACCCTAGTCTCCAATCAGGTTAAACAAGATTGAATGCAAGATGATTTAATCCTATTGAAGTACATAGGTCTAAGTAGGCTTAAATCCAGGCACTTCATTTTAACGGTGCTGTTGATCTGGCTGTTACATTATCAAATCATGCACTGCAAAGTAGTTCCACTTAAGCCAATTGGTTTTTTTCAGAGCCAGGGAGTGTAAGTGTTTCAGGATTAAAGCTACAATGTACTAGGTTCTCCTTCTTTTGAAATTGATTAAAAACACAGTATGAAATTTAACGATGCAAGTTAAGTGTTATTGCATGCTTGTACCAGAGTTTAATTCTGTTGCAGTATTTCTCATTTTAATTGTTAATTTAAATCTCACTAGGACAAGTAAATGGATACAGATGCATAATTCATTTATTTGAAGTGTGCTTTTTAATAATGTGTCACTTGAATGATGATACATTTATCTGACTTGTGGAGGAAGGTAAAAATGCTGCCGATGAGGTTATTTTACATTCCTATAATAACATGTTATGAATGGAATGGATAATTAAAGTTTTATCCAGAGCAGAAGAAATTCTGCTTAATTCAAAATTAAAATGAAAGAAATGTAAAAGGAAATAATTCACTCTTATATAGTACTTCTAAAAACCTTTAAATTTAGTATACTTCTCCCAAAATGGCTATTTTAACTTGCTTCACTTTTTTTTAAAAATGTACTTCATATGTAATCAATTATTTCCTAAATATTATCGGAGACCACACATATTAGCTGAACATTTATCAAATATCTGATGGTTCAACTTGGTCTGGATATAACTATGCTGCTGTCTAGTGGAATCTAGATTTTTGTAGTCCTCATATGGTAGATCTGTTTTATAGCTTGTCTTTGATGTTAAAACATTAAGGTTCTAAATGTTCACTTGGCACTGATTTATTCACCAATAAACTTGCAACACTATGTCCTGGGCCATTTGACTTCAATTAACAGTTCTTCATATCTGACAACTATAGTACTTGTAGAAATCCAATGAATAGCAATATTTCATGGTAATTACAGATGATATATGTTGTAATATATAAATGCTTTCCACAAATGGTGTTGGTCACACTATCTCTGTTATAATGCAGCTAGGACATAGTCTATTTTATATATTACATTAGTGGACTCCAGAGCATCACCGAAAATGGAGAATATATGTGGTACAGATAGAGATAGAAGATGAAGGTGGACTTCTGAGTCATTAGCAGAGCATTAAGGCTTCTAATTTTCAGACTCAGAGCTAAAAAAAGTACTAAGAAATAACCCTTCCCCCTTCCAGTTATATTTTTTAGGATGAAATAAATGGGAAATAATTTCATTTCATTTCCAAAGTTAAAATACAAAATCCAAGAAAGAGACAAAGAGAAAAGGAAAACACCAAACAATTGAAAACCAGAAAAAAGGTGTATAAAAACAGAGTAACAAAAATATATAGACTGTGCTCCTAGTTGAATATTTCAACAATAATAGTTTCCCCCCCTGCAAAGTAGTCCACAATTTTAACAACTTCTATATCTCTATTTGCTAAATTATTATTGAAGTTGACGAGGGAGGGGTCAAATGCAACATAAGTCATGAGTCCCTGTGTGCCCACAAGAGTTCTGCTGTAAGTCCAGCCCACTTTGAATGCCCTCTCATGACTGATAGTAGCTCAGACTTTTGTAGAGAGCTTAAGTTTGCAATAAATATTTATATTCATTTGAATTCCTTGACTCTCCTGATTTCCCTAGTACTTGAAAATTACTATATGACATTAAGAATATTACAAATATGACAATCAACAATATTATAACAATATGACAATATTATCAAGCAACCAATCTGAACTACCATCTTATCTACTTTTTAAAAAAACAGTTAATAGGTAGCCTCAACAAAAGGCTAAATTTCAAAGCCCTCTGTTAACGATCTGTTGTTGTGTTTAGCCCTCAAATGGCTTGTGTTTAATCCCATCCAGTTTCTCGACAATCTCAAAACACTGAGACAGGAATTCAGTCCCACCTGCAATTGTGCCCAGTTTGTTAATGTATAATTGTGAGTAATCTGGTTGTTGAACTGATGTCTCATAGCGGGTTAATATAGATATATAAAGCAAGGCTGCAAAGTTGAATCTTATGCGACTCAGAAGACTTCTGATCTATCTCCTCCTCATTCACATAATCCTTAATCCTTGCAATTGCTCTAGAGAAATACAAAGGTCAACAAAGACTGTCAAAAATCTGAAAGAACAGGGACGGCATACTACTTCTATCTTGGATTGATTGAGTATACGCTATCAAGTTGTTTTTTATTTTTTTTAAAAAATGAGTCTCTCCTCCTTAACCTGGTCCTTTAGTTCTTCCAATGATAAAGGTATTGTCGCTGTCATTATTTCTATCCATTTTGCTGCTAGTTGCCTTCTTCTCTTTCCTTCCTTCTTTTTCAGCATTCGAGTGCTTTCCAGAGAAGTTGGTCTTTGCATAATGTGTCTGAATTAGAATAATTGGAGCCTGTTCATTGCACCTCAGGTAAAAACTCTGGGATGATTTGCTTGATGATCTATTGATTTGTTTTCTTGGCTGTGCCTCCATCTGTAATTATGATAATTTTTGCAATGAAATATACCTAGTCTGAAAATTACCTCGCTAGAAGCAATACATTTTCTTCTGTTCCAAGATGCGTTTCTAGGGATAGATCACAACATCATGGCAAAACAGTCCTGAAGTCTGCCTATTCCTACCCATATCTAGAAATCATATGGTTGTAAATATATATCAATATCAATGTTAGAAAAAAAGAGACCTTTCAAAGAATGTGGCTCTCATTCTTTATCTTGTTATTGAGTTCTCATCAAACACACCACAAACAATAGCTGAGTTGGCTTTCTTAGGCATATCGAGGAAGCAGTCCTTTCCAGGAAAGTGGTTTATATACACGTGATGGAATAAATAAAATAAATTCTTTTTTCAGCATTCATACTGTTGACTAAAGTGATACCTATTTAAATTTTGTTGTGCTAGCAGATGCCCCAGGCAAGCCATTCAGTAATGTTAGAATATAGCATATTTTGCTGCAATCACTCATTTAGCTTGGAAATCGCAGCTGCTTCCTGAAAAATGGCCAAGAGTTTCTCTGATATTACCACATCTACAACTACACAGTACTCAGATTAAGGCTATTATTTAAGAACCTACAGGATTAAAGAGGAATTAGTTTCATGGGAGATAGAGCTATTGGGATCCAAAGGGAAAAATACTTCAAGGCAACCTGCCCAACATGAAAAAATCCAGACTTACTAGTTCTGTCATATTTAATTTAACTGGTGACATGAACTTAAAACAGGATTATTATTTTTTAATGGCCAACTATTACTTCTCTTTACTATTGCCAAATGATCAGAAGAAAGAAGTATATCATGAAAAGGTCCTACTGTTTTAATTAGTTACAAGATGGATGAAAAGTGGTCAAAAGTTTTACATATGAACACTGAAATGTGGAATTTAGACTTAATTCCCTCAGTGTGTCAACTATGATAAACGCTTTGTTAAGACCCTCAATGAAGTGGGTTGGGGTAAGAGAGAGAAGGGCTGGCCCAAAGTTAACTAGCTAGCTGTTTTTCCCACCATTTTTACCATGGTTGCAAGAGAGACCTTTTAGAACAGGGCAGTCAAACTCCCAGCCTGCGAGCTGGATGTGTCACACACTGGCCATGCCCACGCCCAATTTAGCAAAGGGGGAAAAAGTCCTGATATGTCACATGATGCTACTGTGACGATGTGAGTTTTACACCCCTGTTTTAGAAGATTCTCAGTGTGTCTAGAATTGCTATTATTTTTCAAGGCAGTATTGGTGAACACTGCACAGCATTCTCAATTACACTTGAGAAAAGTGGAAAGTTTTACTTTTGTTCAGGCTTGATTGTAGCTGGTAGCTGTTAAGTCCTGGGCATGGGCGCAAGGAATGGAGACGAGACATCAGATGGTGACTTCAACTCTTTATTAACAAGAAAGGACAGAGCAAAATATCTGGGCAGCAGTAGCTCTTTTATAGAGCTGGCTGCCGTCAAAACAACCAATGAACTGAGTCTATCGCTTTCACAAGCGTCCAATCAGGGCTTCCCGTTAACAGCCAATCAGACTAGCCAAACCTGACCAATCACGCCTTGCTATCTACGGGCCAATGAGAATTGCAGGATTACAAGCCTGGTGTAAGACGAAGCTGTTGAGGATTGTATCACTGCTTTGGCTTAATCCATAACACCCCTCCCTCCTTGATTCCGTCTGAGGGGTGGGGTGACTTATTCTCACAAATAGGCAGGCCGCTTCACCTGTCTGCTCAACCTGTGCTGTACCACCAGGTTCTGTTCTGGCTCTGGCTCTGGCTCCGGTGGGCTGTCTGCTGGGCTGGATAGCGAAGACTGTGGCTCCAGGTTGCCCTTGTCAGAGCTGTCTTCTGGGTTCCCTGGATCCGCCTCCATTGCGATGCTGTCACGTGGCAAGGCCGCTCCCTGGCTCGGTTCTCCCTCAGATGGTGAGTATCCCCTGGGCTGTTGGATTTCGATTTCTTCTTCGTCCTCCTCCATGTTCCTTCCCCCCCCCAGCTAGAGGTTCCGGTGCTAATCTGGAACTGAGTTGGTCTATGTGGTGTTTCCACATCTTACCGTCTGCCATTTGTAGGCAATAGGATCGGGGTCCTGTAAGTTGTGTTATTGTCACGGGGACCCACAATGGGTCACCCAAGAAGTTTTTTGCAAATACAAGGTCTCCTTTCTGGAATGCCCGACACTTGCTGCTGGATCCTGGGGGTTGTTCTGGCATGTAGTTTGGGTGGAGGCGATCAAGATGCGAGCGAAGTTTCCGGCCCATCAGGAGTTTAGCTGGGGTTTTGTTCGTGGTGCTGTTTGGGGTTATGTGATGGAGAAAAAGCATTCGGTTTATTTTATCATCAATGTCGCCATGGTCCATTTTGTGCAGGGTCTGTTTTACAAATTGAACCATCCGCTCAGCCCTACCATTGGCCACAGGGTGAGCTGGCGATGTTAAAGCATGGCAGATGCCTCGATCTGCCAGGTATTGTTTGAATGGCAGGGCAGTGAATTGGGGGCCATTATCTGAGACGAGGACATTGGGAAGTCCGTGGGTAGCGAATAGTTTCTTCAGTTTTTTAGTGACTGCGTCTGTGGTGGTGCTTTTCATTTTTTGGACTTCAAGCCAGTTTGAATAGGCATCCACTGTTAAGAGGAAAGTGTGTCCTCTTGTGGGTCCCGCAAAATCAATGTAGATACGGGACCAAGGACCTCAAGGCGTTTTCCACTGAGTTGGGAGAGTCTTTGGAGGAGCAGACCGAGTCTCCTGGTATTTACTGCATTTTGCTACCCAGGTCTCTATCTGTTTGTCTAACCCAGGCCACCATGCATAACTCCTGGTTAGTGCCTTCATCTGCTCGATGCCTGGATGTCCTTCGTGCAGCATTTTCAATACCCTATATTGCAATTTCTCCAGGACTATGACTCTGTCTCCCCATACTATGCAACCTTTCTGGGAGAATAGTTCTGTTTGACGATTCCTAAATGGCTTGAATGTGTCATCGGTTGCACTGACCAGCCAACCCCGTTCTACCCAGCTGAGGACTCATGCCAAAACAGGGTCCTTTTTTGTCTCTAAGGCTATGTCTCGAGCAGTTAGTGGCAGCGATTTGAGGGTTTCAATTTGTAATACGGTTACGGTTGTAGCAGGGTCCTCTATAATGTCTGGTAGAGGAGAGCGGCTCAAAGTGTCAGCATGGGAAATGGTTTTCCCCGGGCGATGTTGCAATCGGTAATCATAGGCGGCTAAAAATTCTGACCAACATGTCATTCTTGGTGATAAGATATGGGGAGTTGGTTTGTTTCCCACCAAAATCCCAAGTAGCGGCTTGTGGTCTGTAATTATGGTAAAGGGTCTCCCATATACATATTCATGGAAGCGTTTAATTGCGGATACAATAGCAAGAGCCTCTTTATCAAGTTGACTATAGTTCCTTTTGGTTTTAGACAAAGTTCTCGAAAAGAACGCAATGGGTGCCTCATTTCCATTTGGGAGGACATGGCTTAAGATGGCTCCTACTCCAAATGGTGAGGCATCACAGGTAACCATCAAAGGGAGAGTCTCATTGTATTGCATTAATACAGCATCAGAGGTTAAAAGGTCTTTTATCTCTTTGAACGCTTTCTCTTCACACCGTCCCCAAACCCAAGAAGCCTTTTTATCGAGAAGTCTATGTAGGGGCTCAGCTATGGTTGCCTTCTGGGGCAAGAAAATGTTATAAAAGTTAATGAGTCCCAGGAAGGCTTGAAGGTCTGTCTTATTCCTAGGTCTCGGG
The DNA here is from genome assembly GCA_033807585.1 of Hydrophis major. Taxonomy (NCBI): domain Eukaryota; kingdom Metazoa; phylum Chordata; class Lepidosauria; order Squamata; family Elapidae; genus Hydrophis; species Hydrophis major. The sequence continues at coordinate 351,166,963 of CM066329.1, forward strand.
GCTTTTTTGATTGCGGTTAGTTTTTTTTCAGTGGGGTGGATTCTCTGTCTGTCGAGAAGGTATCCCAGGAACTCCACTCTCTCCATACAAAGTTGACACTTGTCTCTTTTTACCTTGAGACCCGCGTCTTTGAATTTCTGCAGGACTTTTCTGAGTCGTTGTACTAATAACTCTGTAGTGGGGGCAGCTATTAGGACATCGTCAAAATAAGGCATGATGCCTTTTATGCCTTGTAATAGTCTCTCCATTAAACTTTGGAAAATGCCCAGCACCACGCTTACTCTGAATTGGAGTCTATTGCACTTAAAAGCGCTTCTATGTGTAACTATTGTCTGGGTTTCTGCAGTTGCTGCGTCTCCAGGGAGTTGCTGGTACACCTAAGCTAAGTCCAATTTCGCAAATATTTTTCCGCCACCCAGGGAATGAAGAAGTTGTTGAACCACTGGTACTGGATAAGCGCTCTGTTGAAGAGCATGATTTAGGGTGGCCCGATAGTCCCCGCAAATTCTTAATGAATCATCTGGCTTCATGGGCATTACTATCGGGGTTTCCCAGCGGGCGTGGTCAATTGGTTCCAATATGCCCCGGGCTATCAGTTTATCTAGCTGCTTGTCGATCTTCGGTTTTAAGGCAAAAGGTACTTGATGGGGTTTAAGCCGAATGGGAGCTACATCAGGGCTGAAATTAAACGATATAGGGGTCACCTTGTACTTACCTAATGTTCCTGTGAACACGTCCTGGAATTCCTGGATGAGAGTCTCTTCCCAGTCATCATTTTTGGTATGGTTTATGCCGGCTAGTTCAATTCCGAGTGGGGCGAACCACTGTAACCCTAACAAGCTGGGTTGGTCACGATCGACGACAGTCAGGGGAAGCATTGCTGTGCGGTCCTTAAAGGATACTTGGACGTTGCTGGAACCGACAACTGGGATTCTGTTTCCCTGGTAGTCTTTCAGGATGATTTGCTGCGTGCTGAGGTCCTGGCGGGAAATGGCAGGGATCAGCTGTTTAAGGGTTTTCCAGGATACCATTGATAGGGACGATCCCAAATCGACTTCCATCACACACGGTCAATTCTCAATAATAACCTTTATGCGGATCTTTCTTGCATCGAACGATGAAGTGTGGCCGATGATAATGGTTTGGTGGGCCTCTTCTCGTCTCATCGAAGAGGCAGGTGCTTGGTTTCTGTAGTGGTAGTGGTTGTTCCATTGGTGGTTCAGATGGTCCCGGTTCTCAGGAGGTTTGCCTATCTCCCGATGGAGGTTGTTCTCCCTTCGGTGGGGACTGGACTCTCGTCTGTTTCTGCAGACCTTCGTGATGTGGCCTTTTTTTACCGCAGTTACAGCAGAGTGCGTTGAGGAATTTGCAGTCCGATCGTGGGTGGTTTGCCCCGCAACCTGCACATTGGCGCGGACGTCGCTGGTTCCTTTGCTCTCGTTCTGAGCGGAGCCGGTTGACTTCCTCTTCATCACTGTCTGAGGATGACTCGAGGTCTCCGTGGTGGGTAGTGGTAGCGTGCTTCTCAGTGGCGAGTGGGATCTCATCGGCAAGTTGGTGAAGCAGTGCATTCGCTCGGCGCATTTGAGTGGCTGACTTCCTGGTTGCTTCTGCTGCAGTAGCGTCGGCGATCACATCTGTAAGGCTGATGTCACCTTTCGCCATCAGCTTCCTCTGCACGTGTGGTACATTTAAACCCAGAACTATACGGTCTCTTAGGGCTTCCTCTAAGTTTGCAAAACCACAAAGGCCTCCTAGGTTCCGGAGGTCGGCTACAAAATTACCAACGCTCTCTTCCTTCCGTTGGTCTCTCTGGTAAAATTTGTGTCTTTGTATCAGTGTAGGTACTGCAGGTGCGTAATGGGCCCTGAGGATTGGAGCGAGGGTGTCACAATCCATGGTCTTCACTTCTGCCAGTTTTGCTAGTGCTTTAGCCATTTTGCAAATGACGGGGCCGCAATGAGTCAGGAACACCGCTCGTTTCTTGCCAGGCATAGCATCTTTTAAATTGTTGGTCTCCAGAAACATCTGGAAGTGGTCTATATATGAGTCCCAGTCTTCAGTTGCTGGGTCGAATGGAGCGGGTGGTAGGGCACCGCTGGTCATCTTGCCCTCTGTTGCGTGTGCTCTTTCACCACGTGCTCTGTCTTGTCCGATGTGTTCTAGTCAGCTCTATCGTCTCTGCATCCCACCTTCGTTGCCAGTGTTAAGTCCTGGGCATGGGCACAAGGAAGAGACGAGATATCGGATGGTGACTTCAACTCTTTATTTACAAGAAAGAATGGAGCAAAATATCTGGGCAGCAGTAGCTCTTTTATAGAGCTTGCTGCTGTCAAAACAACCAATGAACTGAGTCTATCGCTTTCACAAGCGTCCAATCAGGGGTTCCCGTTAACAGCCAATCAGACTGGCCAAACCTGACCAATCACGATTCGCTAACTACGGGCCAATGAGAATTGCAGGATTACAAGCCTGATGTAAGGCGAAGCTGTTGAGGGTTGTATCGCTGCATTGGCTTAATCCATAACAGTAGCTATATGAAGCTGGTTTGTTATAAGAAAGGGAAGGGAAAGGAAATAGATCTTCTCTAGCCTTTGGGTAATTTTCAATAGTACTATCAATAAATAGCATTTTTTAGAAATGATGATTGTCGGGTTACAGTTAAGGTAAAGATGGATACTGCTTCAGAATATATTTTGGAGCATAAATTGACTAACAGAACTTAGTCTAATCTTAGATTTAGATAATCTTATAAAGGGCTCTTCCTTCTAAGGATGAGCTACAGAAGAAAGAAAAGGTGGTTTGGTTTTGTCTTCATTCTCTATGCAGTTATTTATATTAAGAAAGGTTACAGAATAAACTGGAGTAGGATTACCATGCTTTTTACTCCACTAATGCTAATAGAAAGCTAGTTTGAGAATAACCTTTATTTAAAGACAGACTCAATTTGAAAGGAACTCTAAGTAAAGTATATTTTAAAGACAAAGGACTGCCAGAAGGGAAAACAGAGGCCTTGCTATTATTATCCAGGGGGCAGCAGATGGACAGCAGTCTGTCTAGCTAACCGGGTCTTCTGATCCCAACCTTATTGACCATGATGTGTTAGACTCAATAGAAAGACAGAATACATATATAGAAAAATAAAACTGTATGCATTTATTAATGTATTAATTGTTTCTACATTTTTACTTGTAAATGTCCAGTAACATATGAAAAATTAATTAGGCCACTCTGTAGCATTTCATCTGTAGCATGTCATTGTCCTTTGAATGGATGGTGTGTGCGTGGTGACCCTAAACTGAATTACAGAAGAAGAGATTTTCCATTATATAGTAGTATATACTGAATATAAAAGATATTTACACTAAGTATATATGCAAAAAGAGAGAGAGAGAGAGAGAGAGAAAAGCTCAAGGTCATTACAACCCAACTACACTTAGTATTCTATTTCATTTTATGTAAAAGATATTCATGGAGAATGATTATGATCAGAAAGGAAATTGATTTTCAATGCATCTATCTAGGAAAATAGTTCATGAAAGCCAAAGGCAGCCTTGGGATTTTTCTGCTCTTAAATGGCTGCTTCCAAGTCTATTTCATTTGTGAAGGAAATTCAAAAATTTAGCAAAGACAGTTTGAAAGAAAATTCATTTTATTGAATGCATTTCAATGAAAAGATCATTGTGCCTTGAACATAGGGTTTTTTTTTTTTTAAGGTTTTGCTTTGTTGTTATTTAGAAGAGGAAAAGCAGCAAGTTCTCTTTCAGTTGAAATTTCAATGCTGTAACATAATGGGATGAGTTTTGGTTTCACTCTCTGTCTCTCTGTCTCTGTCTCTCTCTGTTTCTCTCTCTGTTTCTCTGTTTCTCTCTTTTTTTTTTGTCTGTGTCTGCAAACTGGTGATTAAGGGATCGTTTTTTTCCCCCAGCAGATGGCTGTGGCAATGAAGAGGGAGACATCTTGTCAGCCTTATCTTTAGCATTCAGAGATGCCAATGGAAGAAGAATGATCAAGCCAACTCTCTTAGCCCAAGATGGCTAAGCAACTGATAAATACAGAACTTTAGAAACCATGAAGTTTCTCAACCATGCAGAACTTTAGATAGGGGTTCTTCAGGATAATCTTCTGCATGTTCTTTGCAAAAGAAGTGGCAGATTTAATAGCTCAAGATAGATCATTTGTTGATATTTCTGGACATTATGAGGCACTTGTCTTGAAATTTGGACCCTACTGTAGTGTCTAAAGAGGGAGGAGCCAAAAACAAATCTTTTCAAATTAACTCAGAAATTGTTCAGATGTTCAAGCATGATTTCTTCTGCCATTCTCATATGGTGTTTTTCCTTTCTAAACTTACAGTACAGAGCTAGAAGCTGGGATGGGGACATTGCATCAACGGCTAAGAAATACAAATATGTCGTTTTAACAAGAACAAGAATAATAATATAATTCAACTGAAGCGTACAATTTATTGATATTGCTGTACCAGGAATGCCAGAGTTGAAGAAAAAGAACTGGAAAAAAAATCATGAAATACCATGACCTGGCCATCGAAATTATGCAATTATGGATGAAACATGTATGCAAATATGGATGAAATCATTTTCAAGAACTTTGTCAATTTGATGTAATTTTTGCTGCATTCATGTTGTTGTTGTTATAATACAAGCACAACCATAGAAATCAATGATGCAAACTGAGAAGATATACTGGTAGTTGGAGAGGATGGAGAAATGGATAGGTGACCATTCAACCTGAAGGGAAAATGGAGCACCCCAACATATAAACCGTATTTTGAAATGTTTTGGGAGTCAATGAATAGATGAACTTATGCTCCCTGGTCCCAAATTTGTACTGGTCCAAAATTTGTTTTGTACTGCAAAACCTGACCTTACACCCAAAGCTTGTACAAGTGAAGCTCCTTCATCTGGATAGCAAAAAACTGGTTGATCACTAGATGTTAGGAACAAGACACAGAAAATGGAATGATGGCTTTTTCAATCATTTCATTTGAACAGATTGATTTAGAGCAAAAATTGACTCCTAGAAGTCTACTTATTTTGAATTCTTTTTGGAAGCCAAGATGATGATGATGATGATGATGATTCACACAGTAAGCCAGATGTTCAGACTGGGTTTGGCATTTTTGTCTCCCTATTGAGTCCTTACCAAGGACATGGGATAGGCAAATCTGGATGTTTGATGCTATTATATTTATCTCTGCAGAATGGAAGCTGTTCCAAGTAAAGCTATGATGATGATGATGATGATGTGTCATCATCATCATCATCATCATCTTTGTGTGTCATTGTCATGCCCCTGTTGGAATCTGATTCCAAGGGGGAGTCCGAGCAGCTGACAAAGAATGGGAGTGTGGCTCTGTTGGCTATGGAAGAAACTGGGGAAGGGCAAAGTCTGGCTGGGTAGAGCAGGAGAGAGGTAGAGCAAGGGAGAAGGAATTCAAAGGAAGACCCAGGCCCATCCCCTCTTCTTCCTAGGGCATGCAGGGAGGAATGGAGAAGGGAGCAATGTGAGTTGCATGGCTTATGAGGGAGGAAAGGGCTCTGATTACCTTCATTAGCTGCAGTTGGGAACACAGTGTTTAAAATGGGAGGTGGCGCACAGCCAACATCGTGAATTATCTGGTATTGTCGAGGCTTACCTGCAATCGCGGGATTCAAATAATTTAACAACTATTTCTCTGCCTTAATTATTTCTTCCAACAACCAGTTCACTAAACTGCTCACAAACTTAACAACCGGTTCTCCCGACGGGGTACGAAGTGACTGAATCCCACCACTGCTTATGTGGGTTCCTGGTGCCTTCCCAAGTGTGTGTGTTTTGCTGGCCTTTCAAGTTTGCAATTCCTTCTCCTGCCCTGTCCAGTTAATTACTGCAGCTCTGGTTTGTGTGGGTTTTTCAATCTTGTTTGCATGTACTTTGTTTTTGGACTGAATTTATTCCACTTAAAGACTGCTCTTGGAAGAGTTTTTTTCTCCAGCCGAAGGTAACCTGGACATTGGGAGGAAAATTGGAGGTACTAAAGGGACTCTTCTTACTAATGTGACTCCAATGCCTTTGTGCCACGCCCTGGGTCATCACAGTCACAGTCACACTCATCTACTAAACCTGGTCTTTAATATGGTCTTGACAAAAACCTTTGATGGGTTTGCCTTGTGCTCCAATAAAAAGTCCTCCAAGGAAGATTGCATAGTTTTTCCCCCTTTGTTTTGGTCTTTTGGATTAAATTGAAGACATTAGCCAACAAATTTAACTAGAACTTGACTGTTGGGTGATCAAAGGAAGAAGAATCATCTTTTTCAGTACAAGCACCCACTTAATCGGTAAGAACACAAGGTTTTCACCTGTCAGCACTGGCTGGATATTACCCTGAGTGACAAGGGAGTCTACTAGTGCCTGCTGTTTTCACACCAGACATACTTAATAGATGTCTTTGGAACAGAATATAAGGTTTCTGTTGTCAGAGAGTATCCAGCTGAAGCTGCCTTATATGCTTAAGGAGATATTTACCCACAACGCTTTTAGGGTATTTAGCCATATGCCTGAATGTTTTTCACACATTCCCTTTGATCTGCAGAGAAACAGCCTAGGGTATCAGTTCTGAAAGTTGTCTAGGGCTCCAAAAGTAAATAAATAAATAAAATAATTAGTAACCAGATCTTGCTGAAGGCCTCATACGACTTTATGGCCATAAGGCTTTTTAATTCTTTGAGACTGGAACACACGTAATGGCGAAATGATGCTTAATAGCAGAACAGCATGATGTTATTATTGTGTTTTAAAATCAAAAATAGTTTTAACTCTTTCAGTCCTAAGGGAGCAGATTTAGCGTTCAATCATTTCATGATACTTCTAGAGGAAGAAGGGAAAAACTCCCATTGCTTCTTGTCGGCAATAGCAAATGAGTGCTATCGGTTGATTATATATAATTATTATATAATTACAGTTGTACCATACAGGGAACAACCTGCTTCTTGGTATAATCATGATGCTGACCTAAAGAACTCCCAGGTATTTATGATAAAACTCTCCATATTTATCTGTCTGGTAAAAGTGAGGGGTCAAGTGGTCAGAGAGTACCTTAAGAAATTACTCCTCAAATGACAGCTTTGTGGCAAGTCCTTGTGTTAGCTTTCTGCACTGCAGTTATGGAGGGCAAAGCATGCATGGCAGAGCTCAGGAAGTTTAAGAAAATTATTATGACTATTTTCCAAGAAAAGAGAAAAAGTGTTTATAATTGGCATTTTATAATAAGTTATAATATATAACTTCATTTTAGGTAGGGATGAAATAGTGCTAAAAGTTGATAGTTTTTAGAGAATTGAGGCTGGATCCACCTGTAGGCTCACAGCCTTATTGTTTTTTCCACTGATTTCCAGCTGCATGATGAGACAGAGGTTACCTCCAAATATCCAGATGTATTTCAGTTAAAAGAGGATTAATATATGAATATATTAATAATGGTATTATGACTCAGTTTTCTCTAAGAAGAGAGAATATGTTCCACAGGACAGTTTTGAAGAAAAGATTAAGAATGTAGCATGTCAACTTAAGTTTGACAGACATCCTTACTGACTTTAATGAGTTCACAGGTCCAGATCTGGATAGATTTAACCCTAAAACGCTGAAGAAAATTCCTAATGAATGAACTGATTCCTAATCAGTTCTCACTGATACGTGACTATGAAGACTGATTCCCAAAAAAATGCACAGCAGGGTGTTCAAGCCAACAGCAGAGCTGGACACTTATTGTGGTTGAAACTTAAATAGACCCATGTCAATAAGTAAGCAATTTACGCAACTAACCGGTATGCATGAATTCTCCTAAATGATATTCCTAAGAAGTTAAGATTGGACTACAAAAAATGGTCACTATTATGTCCACTAGAGATAAAAGGTCTTCTTTGAGCAAAAAAGGAAGAGGAGGAAAAAGTGCATTTCCCCTATATTGCAACAAAATATTTAAGTGCCCTATTGAGTTAGAGTCGTCATTAATTATTTGATTTACAGAAAAAAAAGACAGCAGGCATGAAGGCTCTAGCTAATGCCATGATGCACCATCTTGAGACTTAAGATCTTTTTAATGTATTCACCAGCTGAAAGGGGAAAGGCAGAGCTGAATGGATCCATTAATTTAATTGAAGCCAGCCCCGACAACAGATAAAACACCTCAAGCTTCTCTTCAACCCACATCAGTTCTATAGTAAACAGCCAATGATCCATGTGCACACAACAAAAAAAGGACTAAAGATGCACATGTGCGCACACACACACACACACACACACATATATACTGGAGATTTCAAGGCCACAAAATATTAACTGGCTTTCTCATCTTCATACACCAGCACAAAAGTTTGGCATTTCTACTACGTACGCTTTATTGTGCACTCAACAATACAGAGGTGAACTGTAATTTGGTACTTCTAAGACCAAGTTGCATTTTGCCTTACTCTCCACAATCTTGTAAGAAAACCTTTCTGTCTTTTGAAAGGTGAAAATAGCAACAAAAAAATGGGTTTCTCCCGCCCTTTTTTTTTTTTAAAAGGTTGCTTTCTTTCAGTTGCATCCATCATACTGTAAGCAGTTTTTCCAAAAAAAGAAAAAAAAAAAAAACAACTTCACACCTGTGCCCCACATAGAAACAATGTTCAACTGTGATCATTTTTGTGGTAATGATGTATTATATAAAGGACTTATTCACCATAAAGTCAACAGATCGAAAAAAAAAGATGTATTTGTAAGATGTTATTTTTCCCATTGTATCGTGCTGCATTCATGTTTCTCCAAATAGATATGCATCTCATAGAACTATGAACTCCTACAGCAAATGTTAATCAAGTCATATTTTGATCTGAATAATCTAGGAATGACAGAATAATTATATTGGAATTCATGATGCTAGCAAAGTTCATGTTGATACATCAGATCTCATTATGGGAAGATAAGTGTTTTTCTTTCTCTTTTTCCCTTTCTGTACAACTTTTTTTCCCTCTCTTACTTGTCTGACCAGATGGGAAGAAGACAGATAATTTTTCCAGTGATTTATGCTGTCTAAAAATAGTTTTGGAAATTAGGCCAAAGAGCACAGGTTATTCAATGCCAAATAATTGCATTTGTATAAATATGCATGGGACAATAAACTAACTCTGGAAAAGGAATCTATAACTCAAGACTTCAGCTTATGCCTTTAAGATAATGCTTTCATTGGCATTCTGGTAGTTCCAACAGAAAATAATGTATGTAGCTCAGGGCTAGACTGTGGTGTCCTTTCTCTGTCTGAGATTATTTTCATTCAGACATTTAATTATCCAACTAGGTAACATCTTCAGTGTTAGGGGGAGAGAGGAGTTTATATACAGTAGTTTGCCCTGTGAAAGTTGGGGGATGTTGTTTTCTCCTTGATAGTTTCTTGAGTAGGCTATTGCTTACTGCTTATAGTTTGTCTAAAATGGTAGTTTCTTAATTAGGGATTTACACTAGAGTCTAGTGTAGTTTGTCTAGTGACTAGACAAACAAGCAGTAAACAACACCCTTAAGAAAGATGTTGCTTTCTGTTTTATTGAATCTGACTATTAATTGATCAGAAGAGGTGTTCTTTTTGTTACCTTTGGACAGACCAGCAAAGTGCATCCGTAAACAATGAGAAATCAAACAATATGGGGAAAATCCTTGATTGCATAATATATGGACACATGTAAACATAATTTTAACTAGGAAGCTGGGTGTGCTGGTTAGACAGTATATAGGGTGTGCTAGTTGAACAGTATATAGTTAGTTTGGGAATGAGAGCTGTCCCCTTAAGGGAATGCTTTATGGAAAATGTAGTTAATGCCTCGTGGGAGATGTAGTTCATGTCATGTGGTCCTATCTGTAATCCTGATTGGTCACTGAATTGACCTCTGGTTGGGCTGGGGGGAGTTTTGGCCATTCTTACCTGGACGCAGCATCATGATGGAGTCTTCCCTTGCTGTATCATTATGGGATGAAGATAACTATCTTCTCACACTATGAAGACGACAATGCAAAGATTGGACATTAGATGAATCTCAGAATAACTGTGAGTTATACCTTGAGGATGCCTGATATAATCCAATAAAGAAACTTTGCATGGAAGCCTTTGTAGTGTTTAGCTACCTGTCTCTATATTCAGTCAAAAAATTAGAGACATGATACTGGGAGCATCCTAGACCAAGTTAAATCCTGTCAATCCACATCAGCTCTAGCCATTTTGATTATTATTTTTTTACTATTCCTTGTGGCCATCCCTGTTGGTTGAGCTGCACCTAGGATGATAGAAGTACTGAACTCCTAGAAGCTTAGCACTCAGACAAATCAACCATCAATAGTTAGATAAATAACATTTACACATCATTCAAAATATGCAATAAAAAGCTAAAAAAGAAACAAAAAGTCCATTCTGCAGGATGAACATACAGGGGTTGTAAAATAAGTCAGGATGGAAACTGCTACAATTTATTTGAAGCTCTGACTGTGTTTATGTGTCATATAACATCTTGATTGTTTTGACCATTCTTTGTACGCATCCCTGTTGGATGACCTGCATCTAGGTTGACAAAAAAGCCAGATCTAGCAAAAAAAAAAAAAATTAAGGAAAGAAAAAGACAAAAAAATATGCAGGAGAAAAATGGTGCACTTAAAAATAGCTTTTCCAAAACTATTTTAGAGGACCAAGGAATATTCTGTCTATACCAACTGAGGTGATATTGTATTCCTGGATATTCAAAGGACGGAACAAGTGTGTCTTTCATGAAAGGTATAAACTGTATTTTACATCAATTCCACCATAATGTGGTTGATGCAAATGATATATTTGCACAATTTGCACAATGACATCCTGTCACAAGTTATGTCATTGAGATGTATTCCTGGTATTTCTGACTACAGTCAGGAAGGTAGGAAAAGAAGCATTGGATGGAAACTAATCCGAGAGAATACCTACCTAGAACTAAGGTGAAACTTCCTGACAATTAGAACAATGCATCAGTGGAATAACTTGCCTCAAGAAGTTGTGGGCGCTCCAACATTGGAAGTTTTAAAGAAGAGATTGAAACAGTGTAGGGCCATGATGGAGAACCTATGGCACGCGTGCCAGAGGTGGCATGTAGAACTTCTCTCTGGGCACATGAGCCATTTGCCCAGCTAGCTCTGCCACACATGCGTGCATGTGCCTCCTGCCAGTTAGTTGGTCTTCGGGTCTCTGCTGCACATACCTGGGGGCACACATGGGGGTGGGGTGCACACAGGGGACACATGTGCATGTGCACACTCATGTCTGGAGCCACAAGTGCAGGTGTACGCATGTTGCATTTTGAGAATGCATACACCTGCACTTTGGGCACTTGATGTTGAAAAGGTTAGCCATCACTGGTATAGGTTTGAGCAGGGAGTTGGACTAGAAGAACTCCAAGGTGCCTTCCAACTCTGTTATTCAGTTCTTGGAATATCAGCTATTCCAAAATGATAATTATTCAAATAGATTTACAGATTAATAGAGTTGGAAGGGACCTTATAGGTCATCTAGTTCACCCCCCTGCCAAAGCAGGAGACCCTACACCATTTCTGACAAATGGCAGTCCAATCTCTTTTTGAAGGTCTCAAGTGATGACGCTCCCACAACTTCCGAGGGCAAGCTGTCCCATGGGTTGATTGTTCTCACTGTCAGAAAGTTTTTCCTTATTTCCAGGTTAAATCTCTTCTTGTCCAGTTTCCATCCATTGTTCCTTGTCTGGCCTTTGGGTGCTTTAGAAAATAGCTTGAACCCTTCCTCTCTGTGGCAGCCCCTCAAATATTGGAAGACTGCTATCATGTCTCCCTTGGTCCTTCTCTTCACTAGACTAGCCATGCTCAGTTCCGATAACTGGTATTCATATGTTTTAGAAAATTTAGCAATCATCCTGGTTGCTCTTCTCTGCACTTTTTCTAGAGCCTCAACATTTTTTTTATAGTGTGGTGACCAAAACTGGATGCAGTACTCTAGGTGTGGTATTACTAAGGCAGGCTTGTCCAACCCGCGGCCCATGGGCCGCATGCAGCCCAGGTCGCCTCATAATGCGGCCTAACGCCCACCCCAACCTTCGTGAAAGATCCAGCAAGGAGGAGGAGGAGAGGCAGGCACGAGGCAGGGCGAGGCGAGCAACAGAAAAGGCAGGCAGCCACAGCCCAAAAGTCCCGCCCTGCCACCTCCTGCTGTTGCCGCCGCCGCCACCGCTGCTGCTTCTGCCCCTGCCCCTGCTGCTTCTGCCCCCGCCGCCACCACTGTTGCCCCCACTGCTTCTGCCCCCGCCGCCCCTGCTGCTGCCCCCGCCACCGCTGCCACATTTGCAGGAGAGGTAGGCGCAAGACGGGCAAGCTTTCTTCCCCCCTCCCCCCCACCCCGCAAAATTTGGCTGGAAAATTAATAAAAAATAAATAATTTGCAGGAGGAGAGGTAGGCGCGAGGTGGGATAGCTTCCCCACCCCACAAAATTTGACCAGAAAATTATAAAATAAAAAATAAATAATTTTTAATAAATAATTAATAATAAATAATAAATAATAAAAATTATTTTATTTTATTTTATTTTATTTTATTTTATTTTATTTTATTTTATTTTATTTTATTTTATTTTATTTTATTTTATTTTATTTTATTTTATTTTATTTATTTTATATTTTATTTTATATTTTATTTTATTTTATTTTATTTTATTTTATTTTATTTTATTTTATTTTATTTTATTTTATGTGCAGCCCAAACCAAATTTTCATCTTCTCATGTGGCCCAGGGAAAGTGAAAGGTTGGACAACCCTGTACTAAGGCTTTATAGAGTGGTATTAGTACCTCACTTGATCTTGATTGATCTTGATTGTATCCCTCTATTAATCCAATTTAGGATTGCATTGGCTTTTTTGGCTGCTGCTGCACACTGCTGGCTGTTTAGCTGGTTGTCCACTATGACTCCAAGATCCCTCTCACAATTGCTGCTATTAAGCCTGGTTTCACCTAGTCCATATGTGTACTTTTGTTTTTTGCCTAAGTGTAGGACTTTTCCTCTACATTGAATGATATAGCAAAGCAACACATGGTTTATCCTCTAAATTGTTAACTTTAGACCATCAGATTGCAGCAATGCTAGCATTTTCTGCCTAATGTGGCATTTATTTTAGGCTTTAAAAGTTCTTGTTTACCCAGAACATATGGTAAAATAAATTATATACAGTAGCTCTAAATATTGCACATAAAAACTTGCATAGTTTTCATACTGATTAGAATCAAACATGAAGATATCCGTTTCTTTGCATGAAACGAATACAATATGCAGCATCCTGGTGTAAAAATATCACATTTATTATTTTATATTTCATGAACTGAAATAAAAATATAAAAAGAGGATAACAGTACAACAAGTAATAAAGCAGCAGTGTTTGAAAGGGCTAGTGCTTTGATGGAGATACCCTCCTGAAGATTTATATCCCTCACCCCAGATGTGGTAATCAGCAGGTTCTGACCATTTCTGGAGAACCGGTAGTGGAAATGTTGAGTTGTTTACAGTATCCTTCCCCTGCCACACCCACCAACCCACACCCACAGAACCGGTAGTAAAAAAAATTGAATCCCACCATTGTCTCACCCCATCCTTCCCTTGTTGAAGTTCATGTGATAAATGAAAAAATAAAATAAAAAGGGAGTTACAAATTCATTTTGTTAAGTTTGAGCATGGGCGAGTAAGAATGGAGACAAGCATCTGAACGGTGAACTTCAGCTCTTTATTTACATCGTGATTTACTCGATTTAACAGCAGTAAAACCTGCCTTATATAGGCAAACCTTGTAACGTTTAACCAATAACGAGCTAGGAACGCTAGCTCTTATAACCAATAAGAACTCTCTGTTAAGGGCCAATCGGATTCCCCGGAACAGGCCAATCTGGTCCGGCCGCTTAACAGCCAATTAGAAGTGCAGAGCCAGAACCCTGCACTTAACTCCAAGCTGATACTTTATTAATTATATTGCACACACAACACCCCTTCCCCCTGGCTTCTTAGTTCAGGGCACAGTTACATAGTCCCTTAAATAGGACGGTTGTCTTTTTAGTCTCTTTGATTTTCGTTGTATTGGTTGGTTGCAGTCCTGCTGAGGTAGATCGTTGTTTGGCAGTGGGGCTGCCTCCGGTTCAGAGTTCACTTCTACGTCGTTGCCCCCATTTTCCGCAATTTCCTGAGGTGCAAACGTTTCTTCCTCCGGCTCCGCTGCCTGGGTTTCTATTAAATCGTTGTTTCCTTTGAACGGGTTTCCTAGGGCTTCATCTTCTTCCATACCTCCCCCCCTCAGTTTGGTCAAAGGGGAGTTGCAGACTGGCCGCTGCAAGCCGCGACCATAATTGGTCGATATGCCATTTCCAAAGTTTATTGTCAAGGCATTGCACAAGGTAGGATCTGGGGCCAGTTACACATACTACTGTCGCTTCCACCCACAACGGGTCGCCCGATAGGTTTTTTGCATAAACCAGGTCTCCTACCTGGAAGGTGCAACAGCGGCCGCTGGATCCTAGTGGTTTCTCCGGTTCATAAGCAGGGTGCAACCGGTCGAGGTGGGAGCAGAGCTTTCGTCCCATTAGCAGTTCAGCGGGAGTTTTGTTGGTGACGCTATGTGGGGTGATGTGTTACAAGAAGAGGATTTGATTGACCTTGTCGTCAATGTTTCGTAGTCTACCTTTTGCAAGGTTTTCTTTACAAATTGGACCATGCTCGGCCATTGGTCGCAGGGTGCACAGGTGAGGTGAGCGCATGGCGGATGCCACGGTCAGGGAGGTACTGCTCGAACGCTAGTGCAGTAAATTGTGGGCCGCTATCGGATACCAGGACGTCTGGTAATCCGTGGGTTGCAAAGAGTCTGTTTAAAATCTTGATGACCGCCTCGGAGGTCGTAGTAGTCATGCGATGAATTTCGAGCTAATTGGAGTAGGCATCGACGGTAAGCAGGAAGGTGTGGCCCTTGGTTGGCCCCGCCAAGTCCAGGTGAATTCGGGACCAGGGTCCATGTGGTGTCTCCCATTCAGTAGGCATGGCTTTTGGTGGGGCGTTGCTGACTTCTTGGCATTTGGGACAAGCTTTAACCCACTGTTCGATTTGCTTGTCAAAGCCCGGCCACCATGCGTAGCTTCGTGCAAGGGCTTTCATTCGCACGATGCTGGAGTGGCCATTGTGCAAGGTTCTCAGCAGCGCTTTTCAGAGCCGTTCTGGGATAATGACTCTATCGCCCCAGATGACACAGCCTTTCTGGGAGAAGAGCTCGGTCTGTCAAGACTTGAATGGTGTGAAGTCATCTGATAATTGGTCCAATGGCCATCTGCGTTCTACCCATCCTAGGACTCGTGCTAGGGTGTGGTCACGTTTGGTTTCTCTCACGATGTCTCGAGCAGTCAGTGGCGGCGAGTTGAGTGCCTCGATTTGTAACGTGGATACCGTTGGTGCCGGATCATCGAGAGTTTCTGGAAGTGGTGCTTGGCTCAATGCGTCGGCGTGGGGAATGGCTTTCCCTGGGCGGTATTGCAGCCGATAGTTATAAGCAGCTAAGAATTCTGACCATCGGGTCATCCTAGGGGATAATATGTAGGGAGTCGGCTTATCTCCGGCTATTATCCCTAGCAACGGTTTGTGGTCAGTCACAACAGTAAAAACCCTGCCATACACGTATTCGTGAAATCTTTTCACAGCTGAGACAATTGCGAGGGCTTCTTTATCAATTTGTCCATGGTTCCACTCCGTTTTTGAAAGAGTCTTTGAAAAATATGCAACAGGGGCTTTGTTCCCATTAGGCAGTATGTGGCTCAAAATGGCGCCCATCCTGAAAGGCGATGCATCACAGATTATAACTAACAGCAAAGTCTCGTTATACTGCATGAGTACAGAGTCAGAAGTGAGCAGTTTTTTAACATTTCGGAACGCCTGTTCTTCACGGTAACCCCATACCCAAATTGCCCTTTTATCTAACAATCAGTGTAACGGTTCAGCGACAGTTGCTTTGTGCGGTAAAAATACATTATAGAAATTGATGAGGCCTAGGAACGCCTGGAGATCGACCTTGTTTCGTGGCCTGGGAGCGTTTTTGATCGCTCTTAATTTACTTTCGGTAGGGTGAATGCCCTGGCTATCAATCAGGTACCCTAAAAACTCAATACTGTCAGTACACAATTTACTTTTTTTTTTTTTTTAACCTTAAGACTGGCTTCTTGGAATTTTTTTAGGACTAATTTTAACCAGTCCTGTAAGATTTTTTTGGTTGGGGCTGCAATTAATACATCATCAAAATAGGGGACCACGCCCTTAATTCCTTGCAATAACCTTTCCATAAGGCTCTGAAAGATCCCGGGGCTACACTAACTCTGAATTGCAGCCGGGTACATTTAAAGGCACCTCGGTGCATCACAATAGTTTGGGCCTGTGCCGTTTTTTCATCTACTGGTAATTGCTGATATGCCTGAGCTAAATCCAATTTTGCGAAAACTTTCCCGCCCTCCAGAGAATGGAGGAGGTGCTGCACCACCGGAACTGGATACGTGTTCTGCTGCAGGGCGTGGTTCAAGGTGGCTCAGTAGTCCCCACAAATGCGGATTGACCTGTCTGGCTTAATGGGTGTTACAATAGGGGTTTCCCACGGGGAGTGATCGATGGGCTCCAACACCCCCTGAGCTATCAATTTATCGAGTTGTTCGTCGATTTTTGACTTTAAGGCAAATGGAACTCGACGGGGCTTTAAGCGAATGGGAGTTACTTTGGGATCTAGGCTGAATGAGATCAGGGTCCCCTTGTACTCGCCTAAGCTGTCCGCGAAGACATCCCTGAATTCAGAGATAAGGTCTTCCTCCCAGTCACAGCCACCGACTCAGTTTACGCCAGCCACTTCAATGCTGAGTAGCGCGAACCATTGGAGGCCCAGTAGGCTAGGCCTATCTCTATCGATGACTGTTAAAGGTAAGTATACTGTGTGCCTCTTGAAGGAGACTTGGACTTGGCAGGACCCGACGACGGGGATTCGATTCTCCTGGTAGTCCTTGAGGATGAGGCGTTGGAAACAGAGATCTTGGCATTGAATTGTGGGGATGAGTTGCTTGAGTGTCTTCCAAGACACCATCGAGAGAGACGATCCCGAGTCGACCTCCATGTGGCAAGGCTGGTTTTCGATGGCTACTGTGACTCAGATTTTCTTAGTGTCCAATGTTGAGGCGTGACCAATAGTGATAGTATGGTGAGCCTTTTCTCTCTGCAAAGCTCGATTTCTGTAGGAGTGGTTTACTGGCGCTCGCCTTACAGGATGGTTTCCTGTCGATTGGCGATAGTTGGCCCCTTTTGAGGCCTGGCTGGGTCCTGGCAAGCTGCGGCAGACCCTTCCGATGTGGCCTCGTTTCCTGCACTCATGGCAGAGTGCGTCGCGGAATTTGCATTTGGACCTAGCATGGTTGGCTCCACATCCAGCGCAAGGGCGTACGGGCTTCAGGTAGTGGTCTCAGTCGGACCTCAGTCGATGGACCCCTTCTTCGTCGCTGTCTGATGACGAAGAGAGGTCCTCGTGGTGCGTTGTCGCAAGCTGCCCTTCTGAACTAGGTGAGATTTCACTGGCCGGTGGTGGTACCGAAGTGCGGTTTCGGCGTAGTTGTGCAGCCGACTTCTTGGTTGCCTCCGCCGCAGTAGCATCAGCGATGGCGTCGGCAAGGCTGATGTCGCCTTTTGCTATCAGCTTGCTTTGGATGCCTGGCGCATCTAATCCCAGAACTATGCAATCTCTTAGTGCTTCTTCTAAATCGGTGAATCCGCAGAGGCCTCCCAAATTTCGGAGGTCTGCTATGAAGTCGGCCACGCTTTCTCCTTTTCGCTGGCTTCTTTGATAAATCTCGTGGCGTCTCATGAGCATAGGCACGGTAGGAGCGTAGTGGACTCGCAGGATAGGTTCGAGGTCGTCCCAATCCATGGCTTTCACTTCTCGGGGTTTGGCTAGTGCTTTAGCCATCTTAAATACAGTTGGACCGCAATGCGTTAGGAACACCGCCCGTTTCTTTCCTGGTGCGGTGTCCTTTAAGTTGTTCGTCTCCAGGAACATTTGGAAGCGATCCATGTAGGACTCCCAGTCCTCTTGTGTTGGATCGAACGGAGCGGGTGGTACGATGCCGCTGGACATGGTTCCGTTGTTGGCGCCGTCTGTCACGTGCTCGGTGTTTCTTCTTGGTTCCGTTGGTTCAGATGTCTCCATATCCCACCCTTGTTGCCAGTGTTAAGTTTGAGCATGGGCGAGTAAGAATGGAGACAAGCCTCTGAATGGTGAACTTCAGCTCTTTATTTACATTGTGACTTGCTTGCTTTAACAGCAGTAAAACCCGCCTTATATAGGCAAACCTTGTAACGTTTAACCAATAATGAGCTAGGAACGTTAGCTCTTATAACCAATAAGACTTTTCTGTTCAGGGCCAATCGGATTCCCCGGAACGGGCCAATCCGGTCCGGCCGCTTAACAGCCAATTAGAAGTGCAGGGCCAGAACCCTGCACTTAACTCCAAGCTCATACTTTATTAATTATATTGCATACACAACACATTTCAGCTAAATAAATGGGATCTGCCGAGAAGAAAGATTTAGTTAAAATTCTAAGCTTAATTCCTGCAACTTTTGATTTTTTTCCCCATTCCATTTCTAAAGAATCTCTTCTGTTTTGTTTCTGCTCATGGCTAAGGATGTGTGCAAAACAGGAAATGCATTGCTTTTAAAGTTTGGGACAAAAGAATCTTATTTGAGATATCCCATGAAAATTGCCCAAGTTGGTCAAGTTCCAACAAAACAAAATTCAACATGGCTTGATGATTCCATGTTCCAGTGGAAAAACAATTGAAATATTTCAAGTATTCTGTCCATGAGAAACAATAGGAGTTTAGAACAAGCCCTTTGTCTTTGTTCTAATAACACCAACACTACAAAATAAAAAGAAGCTGCCACCCCTCCTACAAACAAGGAAAACTTGTGTTTAAATTCATTCTGAAGCCCAACGTTTATAGGGCAGAAAAGAAATAAAAAATGTCAGCAAGCCAATTCATTCAATACTATAGCAGCGGTGGTTTTTCCATTTATAATTTAATAGTTGTACTGGCAACTTTGTGGTATGAACATTTCTTTGTATTTACCTGTTGTTTTTTCCATCTTCATCTTGCAAACTACTGACATCAATGCTATGAGATCACAGCAAAGGATTAAAAAAACAATTCCCAGTAGAAGCAGTAATTCACCTGGTATGCAGACATGCAACTACAAGCTACCTCCTTGAATTGGAAGGTGATTGGAGTCTACATTGGCTATTCTATTTTGAGCTGTGAGTTTTGCTCCTGCATTCTACCTTCCCTGTATTTCACTCCTACCAAGTTAACTCTTAACAGCACTGCCTAGTTTAGCCCATCATCAAAAAATACTACAAGTTTTTAAGCACAGAAATAGTCAAGACTTAGCCTTTAATCACCTTCTTCTTTCCCAAATGCAATGACCAGGTTTATTTTGTTGCAGTTTTGTGGTTTTATTTCACCTTGAATCTTCATGGTTTTGGCCGGACTGCTTAACTTCCTTGCAGGCTACTCCGAACAGCTTCTTGGCTACTTCACAGAGGAAGGTATGCCCTTCAACTAATCTGGCTTTTATTAATAGTAGCAAAATTGCATAGAGTTTAAGATGTAAAAAATAACAGAGTTTAAGCAAAATAGCATAGAGCTCAAGATGGAATAGCCAATGTAGACTTCAATCAAGCACAAGCATGGGACAATTTAAAGACAATTTTAACAAGTCTTGGATAAGTCCAAGCTCTACGAATAGCCAGGCTGGGGTGGAAAAAATACAAAGACACAAAATAAAACTACAAACTTCAGTTCCAACAATCAAAAGAATTGGAAACAATTGAATAGGCAATTTTTGTTTAGAATCTGGAACAAAACACACCCATGTTTTGTTCAGGGTTTCATAGCTCTTTAGAGTTTAGAAAGATTTTAAAGCATGGAATGATTTATACATTCATATTCTGGACTAGATGTGGTTTCCTTTTTTTTCAGTTGAGCTTAGTAGTTGCTACATAAAAATTTGTAGGAAGGATCAAAGGGATTAAAAATAACATTCTTGGGAAACAAGGATAAGAGAACTTGCTTGTAGATGAGTATTATATAATATTGGAAGGGTTATGTTTTGTAGTGAATAAAATAACTGTGCATCATTCTTCCAATATTGTTATTGATCTTATGTGATGAGATCTACATAAGTTTGTAATGAATTTTAGCCTTGGATAAAACTTCTCAGAATTCAAATGGGAACCACAGTTCCTATTTTGGGCACACATAACAAAGGCCAAATTACCTACTTCAATCACATTATGCAATGATCTAGCATCCTAGAGCAGGAGTCCCCAACCTTGGCAACTTTAAGCCTAGCAGACTTCAACTCCCAGAATTCCTCAGCCAGCTTTGCTGCTTGACTGGCTAATTTGAACGAGCAGCTTCAGGGATTGGGGCATGGGCCTTGAAGTTCAGCTTTGCTGGCTGGGGAATTCTGGGAGTTGAAGGCTTAAAGTTGCCAAGGTTGGAGACCCCTACCTAGAGAAGGCTGGGAAAGGTGGAAGGAAAAAGAAGAAGAGGATGGCCAGCCATAATAGACTCATCTCAGTTACAATGGTGATGAATGCAGCATTAGAAGACCTGAAAGACCAAGTCTTTGAGGTCATCGTGAGGCAGATCAACATGAAGAAATTCTGGTTGTCTCTAAGAATCTCCAATGATGCTTGCACATAATCAGATAATTCAGATATATTCAGTAGTTCCTGGTTTTTCAGTCAATAAATAAACCTCTAATCCTATACAATCCTCTTATTTTTCCATGGCTTATACTGTACAAATTAATACTCATCTTTTCCAGTTGAAAATGCCTGTTGTGACAAAAACAAATCTCTCCACAAAAGTTTTTCAAATAAAATTTTGACAACTTCTTTTCAGGATCAATGATAACTAAATCCCTTGCTAGTCATTTGTCATGTTTTTCCTGAAGTATTAGTGGAACATTTTTCTCTCGGTTCTACTGATATAGAAAGGCAGGCTTCTGTGGAGGACAAGCCTTGTTGAATGCTGTTGCTGGTTGCTTTTGCCTGAGGTATTTTGTTCCATAAACAGCTCTAAAATTGTCAGATATCCTTTGTAAATCTTTTCCAAACTTATCCAGAAAATGAGCATGTTTCATTTTAGGGGGGTGAGGGGGAATCTTGGGGGATAATATGTGGAAGGCTTTTAAAAAGAGACAGCCTATGTCTGAAGTTGCCAAGATCTCCTGCTTGACCAGAGAGTTGTATATACCTCCAAGGTCCTTTCTGTCTCTGTTATTCTGTAATTTCCATTTGGATTAGGTTAAATATTCTAATCCCCTCTTCAGGCTAGCTAAGTTTCTTTTCCTTTTTAGAACTCTATGGCAGGAATGGCCATGATAGGAGGGTGATCCTTACTAAGTCATCTGAAACCTGCAAAGAAGCTGACCTCCTAACAAGTTCAATGTTTCTTCTTTTGCATATCATCTCACCTTCCCAAGTTCCTGACCAAGAAAGAAACTGATAAATTTGCTTGCTTTCTGAAAGGCTGGAGAAATATCCAACCTACTTGGTTATTCTTGACTTCCTGGGATCAGCAGAAGTTAGTGAAATCTCTTTTAAAAATGAATGTATTTTAAAATCCACAATGCAAGTCATTTAACCATAATATAAAGTGACTGCATTGAAAGACCATTAATATTACTCTCAGTTCTCATTCCCTCTCTGTCCCTTTTCCCTTCATGCTTCTTCTATGGTGACTAAACACTTTGAGGGCCTTCTTTTTCTAGTGATAATGAAAAATTATATACAGTAGGAAAACAAAATAAAGCACTGAAACTCAGCTGGGATATATAGTTTCAATATTTTATATGTCTACATTGAAACCCAGACAAAATTTAACCTGGATCTTCTTCTAGCTTGCCCTGGCTGCCCCCTCCTCCAATTTGTCTCTCTTCAGGTTTTCCATGCCTTTTTTAAATTTCTCTGTGTCTGTCAAAAATGCCTTGAGCTGCAGAGTACTGCACAATGTTGCACAATGCATAGATACCTTTGGTGGCTCAAAAGCTCTAATAATCCAAAAACTATATATGGCTTCCAAACCAAATGATTGGCCACCCCTGGGATAATGTAGTTGCTAGCTTTGTAAAAAGGGTCTATGAGCCAATTGCAGCTTAAAAGCGCTTCTGGAATTTCTAAGTGTAGTGACTATTTTATAAGAATTCTTTCTTTGAAGAAACCCTAGAATACTCTGTTTATTCTACACAAAGCTTGTTTCAGCAGCTCCTAGGTAGCTAAGCTCCTTGTTTTTGCAAGCTAGTCATACAATAAATATTTGTTGGAAGCCACGTTGAAATGAAACAAGCTGGCTAGTCTAGTAAGAAAAGAGTTAGCAGAAAGAACCCATATCAAGGTTTTTGGTTCCTGTTTTTGTATTTTCCTTCCATTGTGCTGCAAAGCCCCAAATTAAACCCATACAGAACCATCTTGAAGCAGAGCGCAGCCCTAATGGGGACACATTCTGCTTTAGACTGGGGCCTCATAAATGGGAACAGTTGGAATGAATGGTACTTATTCCACATTAACTTCTTCTTTCCCAAGGTCATTCTTTTAAATATCTGAGAGCAGCAAATATGAGCATTTTCCTTTTCCTCATTTCACTGTTATGCTCATCTTACTCATCCTTCTTTGTTTAATGATCGAAGTGTTCTTCATGCCAATAACTGAAGGCTTTGTCAGCACTTCTGCTCTTTTTCTAAATATCTGCCTAAATTTGACTACAACAGAACTGGAAGATGACAATTAAGCTATTTGTAACAGATTCCTAAAAATGATTAATTATCTGTTTTGATTTAGCATCTATCTATCTATCTATCTATCTATCTATCTATCTATCTATCTATCTATCATCTATCATCTATCATCTATCATCTATCATCTATCTATCTATCTGTATTATATCTATATCTGTCTATCTATTATGTCTATTATATCTCTATCTATCATCTATCTATTTCTATTTGATTTCAGCACTGTCCAATTCCAAAGCAACTCTGGGTGGCTCACAATATTAAAAAAACAAGATACAAATGTAGTATAGTCAATAAAAATATTATAAGGGAAATAAACAAGATGGAAAATCTGGGCAACCAGCATAAAAACATGTAACATATATCAAGCACAACCAATAAGGGGTTCCATCTACCCCCATGTTGGCGAACCTAGGGCATGTGTGTTGGAAGTGGCATGCCAAGCCATTTCTGCCAAGACATGACATCTTGTCTGGAAGAGCCCCACTGTGCCTGTGCACACGCCGCCACCCGACAGCTGATTGTTGGGTATCTGGCGCATATGCGCAGGGGAGAACACATGTGCAGAGATTCACGGCGCATGCGGGGTTATTGTGCATGCATGCAAAGATACATGGCACGCAGTGGAGGGATCGCATGCATATGCGCAGGCACATGGGTTGCATGCGCTTGCACAGGGTGTGTGTGTGGGGGGGTCCCCAGCACACATTGCCTTCTGGGTGCTGGCATGCGAGTGCGAGTGCATGCACAATTATCAGCACAGGAGCCGAAAAAGATTTGCCACCACTGATCTACCCTATCCTAAGACATAGGAGAACCGTCAGGTCCTTGAGGCCTCTAGACTGCCATCAAAGTAGGAACAATACAGTTTTTAGCAAGAAATAGAAGCCATCAGCAAGGAAATGTTAAGAAAAAAAATTGGACATGTAGTTGAACATTACATAAAAGTGGGAAACAGGTTTGTTAAGTTGAAGATTGTTTCACATTGTAAAATAGTTCCTAGTTCCTTTTGGCTCTTCAAAAATGTAGCCATTTTTACTGCCTTTTTCTTCTCTGATCATGTTTTCTATTGTGGAATATCCTACATATGAAATACGGCATTTGTGAATAGACTGATTGCTCCAGAGACATGTATATTACATGTGCAACTGGAATGCAACAGTAAATTTGCAGCCACAAGCATAAAGACATACACCTTGACACCATATAACTTAATAAGTATGGTTGCTGCCAAAGGTTATAATGGTTATAATGGTTTCAAATGTGCCTTTTGAGAACAATTGGTTGAATTTTCTATTTATGGTATAGAGAAGGGAGTTCTTACTGCTGTGGCCCATTAGCATTATGCTGCTGGATGACATATCCATCGTACTTGTCAAATTATTCCTGGCCTACTTTTGTCATGTATTTTCCTCCCTTAGCCCTTTTCTGATTGGTCAGGGTGGAGGTTGCTATGGAAGTAGTCTTTTAAAAAAGAAGTCTCTTTATAAATATGGTACCAGAACTGGGAACAATCGTTATTTAATTGCAGGACTGCATTAATATATATGTTCTTTTGAAAAACTAATACAAATTTCAGCCAGATGTAGAGAATAACTCATAATTTTCCCTGCAAGGATATAGGAGGGTTTTTTTTCCTACTTATTTACACTGATAATTCATCCTCTTGCTAGGAATTAAAGTATAGTAGGTAAAATGTTTCTAAAATTGTATTCCTTTTTTAAAGTTGAGAAAAATTTGACAAAATTTATTAAGTTTACAATATCCCATTCTCTATAATGTTCAATTATTAAGGTTAATTGTTAGAGCAATAGCACAATTCCATTAATGCACAATTAAAACACATTAAAGCATATAATTACAAATCCTTAATTATATAAATTTATATATTTATATGCAAATATAAAAGTTGATACAATGAATGCATTTGCATCAGGTATTCGATGCTTCAAAACTGATTCAGAAGAAGTTTTATTTTTAATTACTAGTAAAGAGTAACATGGTAATGCATTAGTGACCATACAGTAAAAAACTATTTTATTTAAAATAAATTAAAGTAGAGGAAAAAAAGAAAAGGAAAAGGAAGTTTTTTTAAAAAATGAGGTTATGAATCAATATAACATTTAAAAGAAATAGTGCCTTTAAAAAGCTGAATTCAGGAGTTCTGCTTCAGTAATCTGATTTATTAAAGTAGCTAACATTTTCTCAGGCTCATGCAGAAGCTTAAAAGAGAAAAAGAGATTTAAGAGAGAGACAGAGAGAGACTTTAATGATTATCAGAGAGTTGCTATGTTTGCATGAGATCCAAAATACATCTTCCAAGTCACTTTTAAAAACATGCACAGGCTTATTCATAAACATATCCAACATGCAGAAATGAATAAATAAAACACTTCCAAACGACAACATGCCCAGGCAAACAGGCACATTTTGATCTGGTGCCACAATGACTGCAAGATTTAAACCAGAGCACAAAGCGAAAGTTGAGCCGGGGTGCTGAAAAAGGCTACCCACTTCAGTTTATATTTGTATACTATATAACCACATTTCAGTATCTAACAACAATCATACTGTGTTAGTGTAATTCACTATCAAGGGATCTGATAAGTCAAAGTTCTAGCAAAGGAAAGTGACAGAGGAGAGAATTCAGCCCTGCTATGTTCCTGATGTTTTTTTTTTTTAAGTTTACTTTTTCCCTTTCCTTCAGAGCTGTCTTAAATAGCCCTCACATACTGTATTTAATGGGAGAAGCAGCTTCAATTCCTGGATACATCTTTAGATGCTTTAGTGTACAATTCAGTACTGGATTCAATAAACTAAATAACTCCTTCCAAGATCAGCATTCTTGCAATTCTCTTCAAGCATAATTACTGTCTAATTCTCCCCTCCCCTCTTCTCTAGGCTCCTTGAAGTCAGAATATCCAACTTTAGTTTGAAATAGTTTAAGATGCTGGTCTTGGTGACAGAAAGGAAAAATCCAATATCAAGTTTAATATCAGGTTTCTATCAAGAAAAGAGGTCTTTGTTTAATCTTGGACGAACAACTGTTGTTCTCTAGATCTCAGCAGTTAATAGCACTTAGCCAACCTTAGCTGATGTCAAATGGTGGTTGATTGGTTACATGCCAACAAGTCCCTGTCGTTTTTTAATGATCACATAGACAGACTTTCTTCATGATGATCTGTCCTAATTTGGTCTTTCAGGTCTTCCAACACTGCGCTCATCACCATTGTAACTAAGTCCATTACCTTGAGGCTGGTCTACCCCCCTCCCATTTTTATCCTTCCATCTTTCCTAGGAGTGATTTACCATTTCTTTTAACCATGCAGTATGAATTGATGCTTTTGCTACTGTCATTAAGGTGATCATCTTTTTCTAGCATCTTCTATATGTGTCATGCCCCTGATGGAGACTGATTCTGTGGGAGAGGAGGAACAGCCATCAGGGAGTGGAAGTGTGGCTCCGGAGGTTGTGGAGGAGGCTGAATAGTCCCAGGCCCATCCCCTCTTCATCTTAGGGCACACAGGGAGGAGTGGATAAGGGAGAGACATAGTCTACTTGGGAGAAGAGGGCCTTCATCCTCTTCATGGACTGCAGCTGTGACAACTGAATAAGAGGACGGACATGCGTACGGGCGAACGCTGGAAACAAAGCATGGTAATATCTCTAGTTTATGGTTCCTCTGTGAGTTTGGCATCCTTTGGCATCTGTGAGTTTGGCATCCGTGTTTGTGTTCTGTTATCTGTGTACATCCTCCAGCCCTTATCTTTCCTGGTTTGTGTTGTTTTTTCCCTCCTTCTTGTAACTGCTTGTGTGGGAGTTTTTTGTATTCCGTCAAGGATATTTGGAGCTTGGTAGCAAAGTGAAGGAATAAAAGGGGCTTCACCTGATTTTTGTGACTGTGTTTATTTTGTATCCCTCCCACCGGTCATCACAATATCATTGCAGCCCAATATAGGTACCTGCTTGCTTTAGTTACTTAGCTGGGATGACCTTCGTGCATTGAGTGGGATTATAAACTCTTGACAGACATTCTTAGTGCTTTTTCTTTATCACTTCTAGGAATATCACCATCATAGTGATCAGCTATGGGAATATAGGTTTGAGAAAGGAAGGTCATACGATGGACCACTTCAGAATTCCATTGAGGATTCGAATGGATCTACTAGAGATAAGAGAAAGGTAATTTGAACATTCTAAATATGACAAGGCTGACCATATTATGACCTTTTCTGCTGGTCAAGCTAGCCCCTTTCTACCACTTCTCTTGAGGAGCAAACAGCCCTTTACAGTGTAAACATCCAAAAGAGAAATCACTACTTTCTCTTGTTTAAAATCTTTTTGGTTCTTCTTCTCTAACAAGATAACAGCCCCGACCTTCTTCTGCACTTATGATGTAATTGATCACAGTCTTTGAGAACAAAGTAGTTAGCTCTTGCCTGCTATGTAAGTACCTTCCCATAAGATAAAATATCAGTCTAGATCCCTCACCTTGGCATTGTTCTCTGGATGGGAGGGAGGAATTTCACAACTATAAAAATGGTTACCAAAAGTGCAGACATGACAAACTGCCACTGTTTGTTATGGCTGATCAGGACTAGGGTTCCCCTTCAGTTTGTATGTTGATTGTATTTAAATTACTGTATTTAATAAAGCCATGTATTTTGCTATCATCCTGATAACTTTCCTTCATTTCTTCTTCAGAATATTACCTGGGATGGCTACTGCCTTTGGGGAAATCCATGAGACTTGTGATGGTGTTCATCATTATTAATGGAGACTCAAGTAACTTTTGTTGTCTGAAATTTTCACGAACTTCAGTTATTATTCCAACTTTGCCCTTTTCTGAGCAGGATTAGAAAATGCTGATTAAATATTGTTTTAACTCTGCTGGTAACCTCATTTTTAGATTATTTCAAGATGTTTTAAATAAATAATTATTGGGTTTATTAAAAACCTAGTGCTTCTACACAATGAGGTACAGTACTCAGGTGATAGATAGGTGAGAAATCTGATACTGCATGCACTACCTTTATATTAAAATGATTTTGTTGATTACCAATCAACCTCTGAACCCACTCCAAGGTTCTGCTTCTGATGTAAGGTCTAAAGAATCTCATAGATTGGTGAATTCATCAGAGGGGGCAATGCTCTATATACCTTGTCTGACAAAGTTTTAACTAAAGGTAGACTTTCTCTGGTGGCCCTTAGAATGTTCTGAGATTTTCTTCTCCATGAAATTGTTGATGTCTCTGTTACTAAATCTTTTGAGTATCTGATGAAGATTTCTTCATGGAGACCTTCTTTCTATGAGTGTTATAGATCAGAGTCTTCAACCTTAGCAACTTTTAAGACTTGTGGACATCAACTTCCAGAATTTAGCAAAGCTGGTTGAAGAATTCTGGGATTGAAATCCACAAGTCTTAAAAGTTGCCAATGTTGGAGACCTCTGTTATAGGTGAAGACTTACATTAAATTTTCCTTTTTTTCTCCTTCTCCTTCCATCATTTTCATTGAATTTTTTTCCATAGTAAGTTAATTTATTGTATTTTATTATTTTATTTTGCACAGTTGTAAGCCATGCATTCCATCCCTACATGGAAAATAGGATAAAATTATATTTATTTAAAAGAATAAGTATGTTTCTTTGACTTCAACACCATGCTCCCTGTCCCATTATTTGAGTTATCTGGCTCTACTTCCTTTCTGGAAGCAACCTTTGTGAATAAATCTAGTAAGTTAATTTCAAATATACCATTATGGGCTATTCTATTTTGTTCCCCAAAATAGGTTTTTACCCTTTGGGAGCAGGAGGTGGGGAGGTCTAAAGGAAGAGGAGCAATGACACCACACATGAAATGATATCACACAAATGGCAAAATTATATAATGTGCTTCAAGCAATATAAAGTATCTTCTGCTTCACAGAATGCTTTGTTTAGCAATCTGGAGTATATAGTATCTGTAGAACAATAGAGGCACAGATACAGAGAGATAGAAATTTAGACAGAATTGTATGCTACAAAATTCTAATTGAGTGAAAGAAAGAAATTCTAAGCATTCTCTATGTAACATTTCTAACAAGAATAAATGAATATTATTGTTTTTTAATGATTTAGAACATGTGCCTAATTGGTATAGTTCACATATATAACTTGGAGGAGATGCCTACTTTAATTATTGTTGTTTATTAGTATTTAATTCAAGAACGCATAGAAACATACCTTCCTTACCTAACTTTTATATTTCTTTTCTCTTAACAATAAAACAAACAGAAAAACTTTATGGAAAATTGAATTACATACGTATGTATATACGTGTGTGTGTGTCTTTCTTGTACACACACATATACATGCAAAATAATGGTTGTGCATCTTAATTAAACCACTTTATAGTATTTACTTGACTCTGCAAACATTTAAAAAAAATACCCTCCCAAAAGCATGTTTTTTTTCTTTTTCTTTTTTAAAAGAATTGTTTGTATTAAATGGCATACTGTGCAGTTTGCTTTCATCAATCACTACACCAAGAATGATAAGTCAAACATATTTTGTTGATGAGCTATTCAGGGTGGTAGATAAAGTGTGTTCCCCTCCCTGCACCATTTAACACAATTTATTTTCATCAGAGCTGAAAGATTGTTTAGCTGGACAAGGGAAGAGACAAGCTCACTGTAGCTAATCCTGAGTTATTGCACCAATCTCTCAGCCTTTTCCTAAACATTATATCAGACTTCCCCAAGCTTTGAATCAACTTCAGGTTTTGTTTATGTCTTTCAGACAGAATCCCCATCTTTCTTGCGATATTCAGCACATGGATTTTGTCAGCTTAAGCTGCTGACATGACCCCCATTGCTTGGGGATCCATCACTAAAGAAAAGGAAGTGGTGTCAGCTAGTAGTGCTCTCACCTGAAGAGAGAGCTCATTCTCAACAAGTGTAGTTTTATTGCTCTACAGTGTGTGTGTGTGTGGGGGAATATTGGTGAAAGAAATCTTTTAAATATGGCTAGTATTTGTTCAACCCCATAAGCAGAATCCACAAATTCATTGCATAACATACTTAATGCATGTTCTACGAATCAAGTTACATCCTTTAAGTTTCTTGCATATTTTGGGGGAACGAGTTCAATCTGTTTCTGAAAAGGCCAATGATTGTGTCAAAGCTATTCTTGGACATAAGAATATATCCACTGCCATAAAGTTTTAAAGCTAAATCTGATCCTCAAATATTACATGGCACCCAAATATGCACATAAAATAATTTAAGGTGGTCTGTATGCTCCTTGTCAGAGTGTTTGCAGCATGTCCACTATTTTGAGACAACCCAGGAACAAAACACAGCACATTAACAGTGGTTTATATACAAGACATATGCAGAAATATACATGGTAGGCAAATACCTGACAAACAATCAATTTTCTTAACTCTACATGGAGAACTCTGCAATGGAGATAAGGTACAAGGAGAGAGAACACACCCTCTAATGGCTGCCTTAATATAGACACCTCTTAAAGAGGTAAAGACGTATGTAGACCCAAACATAGTCTTAAAAAGACAATACCAATGCTGATTCATCCTCATTGCAGCAACTTACATTGTATCAGCTTTACAGCTGCTGGTCAGCTCTTAAATCTCAATACCTGAATACTCCTACATACTTGTCAAACTAGTAAATTTATGATGTAGAACATCATAATTATGAGATGCATGCAGTCCCTAAAGGATCTACATGTGGCATCCAAAGACCTTCAGGATTTTTTTATTAGATTGTAATTGTATTTTTTAAATTTTTTATAACTAGATTGACAGACATTTCCATAGTGATGAGATCTTCATTTTCCCAGTTGGAAATCTTTTGCCTTAGCATAGACTTCTCTTACCAATCCAAGAACTGATTGTGGGAAAGAAAAAAGAAGGAGAGTGGAAAAGTTGATTAAATAGTACCAGGTTATCTACTTTCAGTGGCAGTTTCCTTGACACAAACCTTTCATAAAATATACTATTAGCAACCTTTTTTCACCCTATACAGAAATACCAGAGATTGGATCTTGGACTTCTTTCTTGACTTTTATGCAATTTCTATCATTTCTTCTATAATTTTTATAATTTCTGAAAAATATGGCTTAAAGCTTAACACCTGAAAAACCAAGATTATGGTCATCAGCAAACAACCCATCAGCCTTTTACATGGTTTATCTATGTAGTTATTGTTGCCTAATGAGTTCTGAGAATAAAGATCAAAACTTGGATCTTAGACTCAAACCCAGAAAAGCTTGCTTGCTTGCTTATTTGTTTGATGGTTTGTTTAAATTTATATAGCTGCCCATCTTTCAACCAATTCTGGGATTCAAAGTAGTTGCATGTCGGTAAACGTTCTTGCCCACCAAAGGAGTCCACAGCATCCAATTCCCCAATTCACAAACCTAATTTGTTGCTTGTCTTCATTAAATTACTTCTACCAATTTAATTTAAAAATATAACCTTATGAAAAACTGAACGTGTTCTATTTCCAGAACTACTTCTCTTTTCTTTAAAATAATTGTATTCATTTATTATTATTTATTATTATTATTATTATGACTTGTATTCATTTATTATTATTATTTATTATTATTATTATGACTTTGGGCTAGTCATTCTCTCTGCCAACCTACCTCCTATGGTTCTTGTTGTGGAGTATCAGTATGTTTCCCGCCTTAACTTACTTCTAAAAATAATAGCCAGATTAAATGAAATAAAATAAAGACAAATAAAATAAAATCTCCCAAGAATATCTTATTACCACCATCATTGCTCATATACTGCAAACAAAACAATTGGGCAGTAGAGAGTATTTTAAGTACCAGAGTAAAGCAATCCTGTTCCCTACCTTCCAAAATTCAACTCAGGATATTTTCAGCATGTGTTTAGTTCTCTGATGTTCGCTTTTAAATCAATGCAAGGGAATTGCCCAGTACTCTTTGTACTTTTATATTTTGGTTCTCCAGCTTCCGTGTTATAGCATCACCACACTAGTACTTTTTAGATCTTAAAATTACAAATTAGGATTCTAGGGCTTTCTCTCATCTGGTAACCATGGCAACTGTGGTATAGCTTGTTCATTAAAAAGAAATTCTGTTTAATTGATCTCTCAATGTATTGCTTAATAATAACTGTTAAGCAGTCTTTTGTTTTCAGGTCATATTTAAGGTTCACTTATTTGCATAAAAGCATTTCATTAGCTGAAAGCAATCATTACTAGTAATTTTCTTTCCTTTTTTTTTTTTTAGTTTTAAAGTAACTAAACCCTCATTGAGATTTCCTGAATAGCAAATATTTATATCTTGTTGAATGGGTTTTCTCTATGATCCTGGGTGCTTTGTTTCTCCAAACAGCTAGAAAATTACAGAGCTTCAAAATGTTAATCAGAGAAGACAGAAAGAAGGTGTCTATTTCTCCAATTCAAATGTAAATGCACAGCGATGGTAACCATAGGCCAAAGACAATATTTGATGACAAAGTTGCCATGGATAAATACCCTCTAAAATTCATAGCAACGTTGTGCCCAACTTGCTTTCATTTGGATGATGTCCTACTGAGCATGTAATGAAATTTCAGTATTGAGGCTGTCAGAAATGAAAACATATTTCTTCAATTTAAATGGTTCCACAAATATGTATTCTCTTAATAAGGAGATTTGTCATAATATCGATTATTTTGTAAACAAATAGATTTAATGCCTATGAGGGAAGCTTTCTGAAATGTTTGAAAGAAAAACTAGAATTTCCATTTGATTTTGTGTTTTCAAATTCTAGGTTAAGAACTAATAGAATAACAGAGTTGGAAGGACCTTGGAGAACTTCTAATCCAACTCCCTGCTCATTCTATACATTCTATACTAGTGCTTACCACCCAGTGGGCCAGGGACCACTGGTGGGCAGTGATAAAATTTTGGTGGTCTGCAGAGAAATGTCCCCTCCAAAGCACTCCCCCCAGAGCAATTAATACAGGCTGCATGGCATATGTAGATTTTTAGAGAATAATTAATATATAAAGATGTATTTTTTTATTATTATATCTACAAAATGTTTTTAGGATAGATTTGGGAGGATAATATGAATTGTTATAAAATAAACTAAGTAAATTATGGTTATCTCGTAAAATATGAATGAATAAAACTATAGTCAAATGATTGATTAACAATGATATTAGGGTATCTAATTTTTGATTGATAATATGAGCTTTTGTGTAATGTAACTGTAACTGAAGACTATGAAATAGATGCACAAAACAATTTGTAAACCAACCGGCACACTGTTTGTATACCTATGGAAGAAAGTTTGATGTTTTTATGTTTTGTTTGTTTATGTTTGTTTTTAAAAACCAATAAAATTTACAAAAATAATAATAATACAGGCTTCATGGGAACACAAGGCTGCCCTGCCCACATGGCCCATCCACTTGCTGGCCCCCATCCTTCGGCCGAACACAAACCTTACCTTAAGTAGAGCCACACGAACTGGAACTGGAAGATAAGACCAATGGTGGGGGAAGGAAATCCTCCCTGAGGTGGCTTGCTGACATTGGTGGGAAAGTCAGCCCCATATTTCAGAACTGCAATAATCACAGAACTGTCCCTTTGGTCATCCCGGAGCAGCTGCTCCTCCACCTGGGTGCACCGGCCTTCGATGGACTGAAGGAGCTGTGCTGAGATGACCAAAGGGGCGGTCCTGTGACTATTGCAGCTCTGGAATACGGGACCAACTTTCAGCAAGTCTCCATCAGTCAAAATTCATATTAGTGGTCTGCCGGATTTAAAATTATGTGTTTGGTGGTCCCTGAGGCCCAAAAGGTTGGTGACCCCTGTTCTATACCATTTTAGACAGGTAGCTGTCCAGAGTCTTCTAAAAGACTCTTCTTCTAAAAGCCTACAAGTTCTTCCACTGTTTGATTGTTCTTACTGTTTTTCCACAGTGCCCTTGATAAAAGGAATTTCATTAGATAAACAGTGATTTGTTTTTTTTTTTCTATTTAATGTTTATCCATAAGTCAATGAACAGACTTATGCTTAAATCAACTATGTGAATCTTTTTTCTAAGCAGGAACCAGTCATTATTCTCATTCTCCTGCCTCTCAATAGACCCAACACGTTTTTTGTGGAATTTTTTTTTATCATATTCCACATCCATCCATTCATGTTACCTAACAAAATATTTTTCACCCATAGATTTTATTCTGATATTGTAGATTTTCCCCCAAAGTCCCTCTTTGCTTCTCCAATTATGACTGTGAACTGAATATCAAAGCAAGTGTCACCTGTATATGGAATTCCATTTTCATAGGATTCCATATACTATGGAAACAGGAGGATGCCCTCTTGCATTTTCTGTTATACCATGTTAGACCTGTCATTCATAGCAGAATGTCATTCAAAAAAGAATTCATAAAATATCAATGTCATTCATAAAATAACTCCGACTATCAAGATCCAGAAATAAAGTCTTCTTTGTCACAGTGTCTTCCCTTTGGAACATCCAAACCTCCTATCATTCTGCCAGTTGACCTAGATAGTAAATATGGGAGTTCCATGGTGGAAGTAGCTGTTGGATTGAAGGCAGACTCCATTTTCTCCCGTTTCTCTCTGCTCTTCAGCCATCCATCTTTTTCTTACCATATTGATGTATTCTTATTATGGTCTTATTATTTTCCTTTTCTTTCACTTCTTTTTTGTTTATGCTTGTTTCATTTCTTCCTTTTGATTATTGAAAGCCATTTAGAGCAAGGGTGTCACACTCAAAGCCCATGGGCCAGATCCACTGTCAGGATGCTTAGATCTGGCCCACAGGGTCAACCTGGAAACAGCAAAGGACCAGCCTGCAGTGCCTCTGCTAGCAGAAACAGACCTCAGGGGAGCCATGTGAGAGGGAGCTCACTGGCAGAGGGCTGCAGGAGGCCATCATGGCTGAAAATGGGGCCCTGTCTGTTATGGATTAAACCATCGCAGCGATACAACCCTCAACAGCTTCATCTTACAACAGGCTTGTAATCCTGCAATTCTCATTGGCCTGTGAATAGCGAGTCGTGATTGGTCAGGTTTGGCCAGTCTGATTGGCTGTTAACGGAAACCCCTGACTGGACGCTTGTGAAAGTGATAGACTCAGTTCATTGGTTGTTTGACGGCAGCAAGCTCTATAAAAGAGTTACTGCTGCCCAGGTCTTGTGCTCCATTCTTTATTGTTAAATAAAGAGTTGAAGTCACAGTCCGATGTCTCGTCTCCGTTCTTGCACCCATGCCCAGGACTTAACACTGTCCATTTTCACTGGCAGAGGGCTAGCAAAACAAACTAAAAACAAAAGAAAAAGAAGAAATGTTTCCCCCTTTGCATTTGAGCATGCAAGAAGGGACAGGAAAGGAGAAAGGGAAGGAAGAAAGAAAAAGAAGGAAAGGTGGGAAGACAGCAAGGAATGAAAAGTAAGGAAAGAGGGGAAGGAATAAGAAAAAATGAAGATGGAAGGAAAAAGAAGAAAAGGAAGGAAGGAAAGAAGGAAATTATAATGAGAGGGAGGGTCTCAGGGAAGTCCTGCCTTAGCACTTGGCCACCATAAGTACCCCCAATATGAGTGACATTGAGCTGGCTACACCCACCATGGTCAAATCCACCCCAGGCCATGCCACCCATGGCCCTTTGAGGTCAAGCTCAACCCTTGTGTGGCCCTCAATAAAATTGAGTTTGTCAATCCTGACCTAGAGTAACCCCACTCCACAGAGATAGGCAGCAAATGAATTTAATAAGCAAATAAATAAAAATGAATAAATCTAAATCTTCACTTCCATGCATGTATTTATCAATTGCATCCCACAAGTTTAATCTTCCTTAATTTCAATATCCCCTTTCTTTCAATTTCATACATATATCTATTGGTTCTTTCACTTCATTTAATAATTCATGCAATTTACCATTTACTCCTTTTAAATATGCCACTGTTGACATCAGATAAGCTCATTGACTTCCACCAACTATCATGGTTTTGGTCAATCAAGATGTTTACAGAATGCTTTGTTAGGAGGACAGAAGAAGCTTGCCTGCCTGAGTTTTCCCTGGCTCATTTGCAATATTTCCTGCTAACAGGAATACTAGTCACTTTTGGTATCTTTTTTGCCAGTGTACAAGAACAACCAAAACCCAGTGTGCACAAACACACTCTCAGTAATGTCATTTACATTTTTATTGAGTTATAGACTATTATAAAATGCAAAAATAAATAGAAGAGCAGTGAGGGGAGAGGGGAAAGGGGGAAGACAAGTGATGAAAGATGCGGGGAGAGAGAAAAAAAAGCATTGATTTCTGACTCTCTCTGTTACAGTAAAATAAGGCATTAACATCAAATCACAGCTTTTTGGTTTTTCTATAATAGTATGAACAAATCATTTCTATAAAGATCTATCAATCTAATCTGTTAAATCCAAAGTCAGAGTTTCATTCTTTTCCACATCTAACATGAAGTTCAGAAGCGGTTTCCATGCGGAAACAAAAGTACTTATGTTCTTTTCTTCAATCAAAGTGGTCAGTTTTCTCCAACAACTTCTGCAACCATTCTTCCATGGTAGAAATCCGAGTGTCTTTCCATTTTTGCACATACAATAGTCTTGCTGCTGTCAACATATATAGCAACAAAGTTCCAATTTTTTTTTCTTCAGTTCTCTTTCCATTAGACCAGAGGTCTTCAAATTGACAGCTTTAAGACTTGTGGACTTCAACTTCCAGAATTCCTGAGCTAACATGACTGAAGGAAGAATTCTGGCAGTTGAAGTCCACAAGTCTTAAAGCTGTCAAGACCCCTGCATTAGACCCAAAAGGAAAAGTTCTGGTTTCATTTCATTTCATTCAACGCACTCTTAGTAATGTGTGCAAAGTAGCATTTCTAATTTACTGGCCTAGAAAACAACATTTTCTTTGCTTGATTTTTATATTTTTCCTTTCCTCTGGAAGTTCAAGAGAGTGAACATTGCATTTTTTTTTACATCACAGCAACAATCCTTTTGTCCACATCTCACCAACTCAAGGTGATATTCAGTGTATTGAGAAATATTTGGAATGCAAATAAAACAATAAAATAAAGTTTTAATATGATACAATAATAAATACTTGAAATATAGACTGGTATATTAATTCATAAACTTGTGCAATACATAGCTCCGAATGGATGAAATAGTTCTTAATTTACCACTTTCATTTCCTTGGTGAATATTAGACTAGCAGGCATAAAATAGAAGTTGATTTAAGCAAATGAGTTTGAGGCACAATATCCCAAATCACCAGTCAAGTGAACTGAACAAAAATGATTCTGCATAATTGCTTCAGTTTATTGAAAGAAAGCTACATTTGCAAGTGTTTTTGCATCCACAGGTTTCTACCCAGGCCTTTCTTCCAATCATGTTAAAAAGATAAGCTTTTTTTTTTCTTCATTAGATTTAGTATACTCCTGGGTCCATCTGAAGTTGGTGGAAAAATCAAAATTAAGGAACAGTACATCAGAAAATGAATTAATTTGAAAGATGCATGTTTGATAAATTGAGAAATTTACAGAAACAGAAGCTTTTTACATGAAAGATTAAAACATGATGGAGAAAATTCTAGGCATCTGGCAATTTTGAAGATATACTCCAGTGTATTTTTATGTATTTAGATGAAATCCCTGAATATAAACTATAGAAAACTCACACATAATAAAAGGAAGGAAATATACATTTATGTTTCCTCCTTTGACCAAAAGGAAGAAGAAAAGGAGGAGGAGGAGGTGGAGGAGGAGGAAGAGGAGGAAGAGGCTCTTCTTCAATGTTGGGAATATCAATTCTTAGATTTACAATTCGTATTCAATTTCTGTTTTTAAATTGAATCATCCTTTTAAATTGAATTCGATAGTGATGAACAAAGGTAGCTAGGATGTAGGATGAGGGTGGAGTTTTATTCTCTGAGCTTGAGTGTTGGTTTCTGAATGTTTCAGAACATTCACCTTTGCTTAGGAACAGAAATAAAGTTATATGGGTTGGTGATAGTACTTGTGAAGATATTGCCATAATAATTGATTAAATACTGACTATACATTCAGAATTTGTTTGCAAACAAAACAAACACATGCAATTTTAGAATCTATCTATAAAAATATAGTCTGAATGATAAGATCTAATCTGAGATACTATATCCACCTCCTATGTCCTCTGAACAATGATTTTAAGCTTTAGATAAACTGGAATACATTCAAGAAAGCACAGCGAGATTATCATGAAGAGACACTGAAGGCATTAGGAAATTATTTCTTATATTTTCTCAATATTTCTTGAGAAAATGCTACTTAGAAATTCTGCCACGGAGAACAACCTGTTGTCTATTATCCTGGATATGGATAAGATCACTTGCAGAAGAGTGCAAGGAGTGGTAAATGATAAAATAAATATCCCAACAACCTAGTGCCGTGATGGCAAACCTATGGCATGCGTGCCAGAAGTGGCACGTGGAGCCATCTGTCCAGGCACACGGAGCCATCACCTGTTGCTCTTCCAGGTTCCAGCACATGCATGTGCATCAGCCACCTGGTTTTCAGGTTTCTGGCATGCATGTATGTCTGAGGACCAGCTGGCTGGTGCACATGCTCACATTGGAACCCAGAAGAGCAACAGTGATGACTCCACATGCCCAAAGACATGGAGAGGGGATCCCAGCAATCGCTTCCTAGGGGAGTAAAGCTGTTGGCCAGGACAGGCGGACTGGGCTTCCCTCCCTTCCCTCCCAAGTGAGCTTCTTGCATGGCCCCAGCCTTCCAGCCCATAACACCAATGCGTATTCATGATCCAGAGAGCATGGCCAGCTTGGTTGCCACAGAAGAGCAGCAGCAGCAGCAAGGAGAAGCAACTGGCCAGCCCCCGCAGCCACTCCCCCACCAGCAAGCCGGCTCTCGGCGGTGTCGCCATGTGTGAGGAGCTGTGCTTTCCTCTGGCCCTCCTGAGGCAGCTCACCTCTCTGATGCTCATCCACTGCTTCCTCCAGCATCCTGGCTGGAAGTGGCAGTGCGAGGGGCTGGAAGAGGTTCTTGCAGTGCCGCTTCTGGCTGGGATGATGGAGAGGAGCCGCTATTGAGGAGGAACGTTGCCCCAGGAGGGCAGAAGGAGAGCACAGCTTCTCATCCATGGATATGCCATTGAGGGCCCAGCTCGCTGATGTGGGAGATTCTGTGGGGGCCAGCCAGTTGCTTCTGCCCATCACCCTGTGGCTGCCACTCTTATGGGATGGCGGGACTGCATAGGAACTGAATCGGCTATCTGACACTGGGATACGAAGGCTGGGGGCGGGGCGGGGCTTCCAAGGCTGGCCATGGGATTGGAATTGGCTGGATGCAGGAACCAATGCTGTACATGGCCCTGGTGCACTGCTCATTTATGTGAGCCAACCTTACTGTTTGGAGGCTGAATGGAGCAGGGAAGCACTGTGGGGCCAGGCCTTTCACACCCGTCTCCAGCCAGCCAGAATTTGCTGCACCGGGGCACAAATGAGCCCCTGTCCCATGGAGCCTGCTCCCACTTGAGTGGGGAGTACGAGGAGGAGAAGAACAGCAAGGGTTTGCTCAGGCAGCTCCTACTGCTCGCGCCGCAGTTGTACACTTCAGTACTTGGCTGGAAGGGTGCTCAGAGAAGCCGGGGGAGCGGGAGGACAACTCTGCACCTCCATGCCTTGCTTCATACCCTCCCCCCCCACCTTGTTGCTCAGGCAGGTCCTGCTGCCCACACCACTGCCAGAAGCTTGGCTGAAGATCGCTCTCTTTCCCATACACACAAACACACAGTTTGGAGATCCCCCCACTCCTCTCTCTGCCTCACCCCATTTGCATGCAAGCTCTGTGGGACAGCAAGATCTCCTTAAGTAGTTAAATAGAAAGTAGGTGTTTTTTTTTGGGGGGGGGAGCAGGACATCAGCAAACACTTTTCGCAACGAGAATGAAAGTTTCTGGTGGGTTTTTTGGTGGCCGTCAAGAAGGTACCGCTATCTATTGAGAGGCATTGCAGGAGAGCAGTGGAAGGGTGGCAGCGGCAGCACTGCTGAAATGAAAGGCAGAAGCTGGCCAGCCACTCTCTTCCAAGCATGGGGAGTGCGGCCGATTCCTGTGCCAGCAGTGAAAGAGGAGATAGAAGAGGTGGCACTGTTGGCTGCAGCCATAAAACCCTAGGTGGCAGATTCGCTGTCCCGGCCCTCTCCATCAGGTGCTTTTGCTGCTCGGGGGTTCACTGGCAGCAAAAGCTCCTTATCCTTATGTTCCTGTTTCGGGAGGAACGTCTGTCCAACACTGGGGTAACAGGCATGCCAGCTGGGAAGAGGTTGTGCTCCCTTGGCAGAGGTGGCAGGATGGTGAGGGGTGCTTCATTAACCCTTTTGTGGTTTCCAGCTTGCACATGCACTCTGGCCAGCAAGCACTCTGGTCTATGCATGCTTGTCAGAACCCAGAAGACCATGTGACCAGCGCACATGCGCACACTGGAAACCAGCAACTCTTCTGGTTTCTGGCACATGGGCTTGTGCACATGTACGCATGCTCCCGTTTTGGCACTCAGTGCCAAAAATGTTTGCCAACACTGGCCCTAGTGCAAACTTTGTCCCTTTTTGTACTTAGCGTTGTTTCCTACTGATGATGTGTAGGCTTGTTACAGATGTTCCTGATAAGAGCATTTCAATATCAGGACCAAATACAGTCAGTCTTCAGCTTAGAACAGTTCATTTAGTGTCTTTTCAAAGTTACAATGGCACTGAAAAAAGTGACTTAGGATCATTATTTACACTTACAACCATTGTAGCATCCCCATGGTCATGTGATCAAAATTCGGATGCTTGGCAACTGGTTCACATTAATGATGATTGCAGTGTACCAGGGGGTCATGTGATCACCTTTTGCAACCTTCTGACAAGCAAAGTCAATAAGGAGTCCAGATTCACTTAACAGCTGTGTTACTAACTTAACAACTGCAGTGATTCACTTAACAACGGTAGCAAGAAAGGTTGTAAAATTGAGCAAAAGTAACTTAACAAGTGTTTCACTTAGCAACAGAAATTTTGGGCTCAATTGTGGTCATATGTTGAGGACTACCCATACTCAGATATGTATAGAAATCTCCTTCACTGGATATGTTTAGATAGGGACTAGATAGTCATTTATCTAAACTTGTGGCATCATGTTGCCACAGCTTTTCCCATTCACGTCATGGACTGCCGTGATGCATCCAGTCCATGGGCTACCAGTTTGAAATCCATGATCTAGACAGATGGGGGGAGGGAGGGAGGGAGGGAGAGAGAGAGACAGTGGCCCAGTGGTTAGAATGCAGACTGCCTGCAATTTGGCAGTTCAAATGTCACCGGGCTTCAAGGTTGACTTAGCCTTCCATCCTTCTGAGGTCCATAAAATGAGGACCCAGATTGTTGGAGGAAATATGCTGACTCTGTAAACTGCTCAGAGAGAACTGTAAAGCACTGTGAACTGATATATAAGTCTAAGTGCTTTGTTATTTCTAATTTAAATTCCTGAATTGAGGAGGTTTTATTGGCCTAATTGGTGCCTTCTAACTCTGTGACGATGTAATTACTTAGACTTTGAATTTTTACGCATCATAGATCAAATCCTGAAAACTCACTGTATCATGATAGTGGCGGATTATATTATATTTTTTTCTTTTCTATGAATTCACAATTATATATACTATGTACCTAGTGAGCACCCAACTTGAAATCCATGTTTTGTTTTTCATCATTTTATTTCAGCTTCAATGTGAACCAGTATAATTCAAAAGCAAAGTTGTGGCACTCCAGCATCCGAGCTTACTGTTAGATAGAATTTTAATAATAGCTAATAAGTGGAATGAACTTGTAAAACATGATTAATTATCAGGTACAACGTTCACCATTTAAAAACTTTTAGGGAGAAAATGTCTGTAGTCAATGTTGGGAGGAAAAAAACTATTTAAAACAACTCAAAACAAATAAAAAATGCATAGATAATATATATTTGAAATAATACACTGACAGCTGAAATCTTAAAAGCACTGCGTAGAGAGATTATAAAATGAAAAAAAAACCACTTAGAAAGAATAATTATCCTAGCAGGCAGGTGTGAAAGAAGCTAGGGAAAAATCCTAGGTTGCCGTGAATTTGTTACAGATAATATTAAATCTCTTCATAGTCTATAATAATTTTTTCTTCTACTTTTTCCTAGCGTGTTAGATGAGAAGCAAAACATCTTCAAGGAAAAACAAAGAAAGTCCATTTGACTTTTGAAAAAAAAGCACCTTTGAGACAATCATGAACTGGATGACTGAGAATCTCCATAGACATTATGGAGACATATATTAGCATTCTATCTAATCATTGATGGTCTATGATATTTAGATAGATAAGAAAACATTACTTAATTCTATTATTGTGAGATTTGATAAGAGTCCATTTTTTTAAAAAAATCACACTATTCTTCCTGCTTTTTTTTTTTTGCACAATGCATAATCCTGATCCAAGCGGAATTTTCTGTGGTAGTTTTTCTTCTTAAACTATCTTTATAGCTAGAAGGAAAATGTCTCCATTCAAAATAGGTTTTTTTTTTTACAATAATTGCAAGATTGAAAGGCAGCCCAAAATAATTGAACCACAAGGCATGCTTTATTATGCAGTAACAATTATAACCAATATGCTATAGAAATATTGTTTTCTTTCTGCAATAGTGGAAGCAAACTTATTTTATGCTTTAAATCTAGTATCACTCATTCTTCTTCCATAGGGTTTTCAGCCAGCCTTTTTACCCAAGATGTACCTCAAGGCATTGTACTGTAGCTAATAGTAAATAAAACAAAAGTAAAGTAGAATTATAATTAAGTATCAACAAATCATTTCAAAGCACAGTAATAAAAATAGCCAATCATGAACTCATGTTGAGTCACATCTTCATAGGCTACAGTTGTACAGTTGAAGTGCAGAAACATTCCCCAATTTTTCCTAGTAGTTTTCATTCAATTTTATGAGTCTGTGCTTCTGGAATTTATTTCAAGGAGAAGAAAATTTTAATGAAATTCTAATGGGAGGAGAGCGATGTCAAGGTTATACTATGTATGATTTCCCTGTCTTTCCTACAATGGTATGCAGCCTCTCTCCCTGCAATCCTAAAGACAGGAAAAACAGAGGGAAAAAATTTCTATTGGGCTTTTTCAAAGACTAAAATGTTAGCAGAGATGATAAAAAGATCTGACCCAGAAAACAAGCCCACAAATGGCATCCTCCATCATCTTAATCGTTAAAGAAAACTTAAACAAAGAACCCTTCTTTGGGGAGGGGGAAGCTATCTCCACTGAACTCTTTTAAAATCCTAAAACATTTTAAGAATATGTTAGAAAAAACAAAAATATTTTTCACGGGGAAGAAAAACATTCATCAACCTCCAAGATTTTAGGCTGGTAGAATTTGTCTGAGGACAAATGAGGGTCCTTTTTGGTGCAATAGAGATGGCCTGAGTAGATTCAAAGCAGATTCCATTCTATTCCCAGAGAGGCCTGATTGGAAAATTTTAGTTTGCTGCTTTTGGCAGAAATATAAGTACCCGTAGGAGTAGAGCAAAGTAGAGTAGTAGTAGAGAAATATCTACAGAAGAGTAAGGAAACTTTGTGGCTATTTATTAGGTACTAGAATAACTGAAGAAAATAAAATCCCTTGAGTTGTTCCATGTTTAATGATGAGATAACTTTGGTGGGGAGATCCCTATTCCCCTAAACTCCACTGAAGACGTTACCTAGCCTGGTAATGAAATGTTCAGAAACCAGCCCATAAGCTCAGAGAATGAACCCTCACTCTCAAATCCTTATGTTTTCTTGATTTTTAGAGTTATCATGGTTCCCTGTTCATAGTCAGTGAATAATAATATCTCTGGTGGAAATGGGTAGGCCAGCACCTCTTCAGCTATCTGGATCTGGAGATGAATGTTGCTCTGGCTTTCATCAAGTCTCCAGGGACATATTCCACAAATGGGGAGAGATGGATGAGGAAAAAAAAAATCTTGCCTCTTTGAATGGCATTCCGTGAAGGAATTTACAATTATCTTTCTTAGACATGAGTCAAGATAGGGGAAAAGAAAAATATGACTTTAGAAGGGAGAAGAAAAAAAAAAAACCCTGGTGGCAAGCCTGCCAGAATTATTTCTTTTTCCTTCAAACATTGTTCCTAAAGCTTAAATAATAAAAAGTTAGAAGATTTCTATTTGAAGGGTATTCTTTTTTATTATTTTTCTGGCAATCAGTCAAACATGATTTCTATTCAACAAGGTCAATGCAGGAAATATATCATTACAGCTTGACTTTTGTTTCTTTCAAGCTGTGGAAAATGTCATATATAATAACATAACAATGCCAGAAGCATTGGCTGAGTTCAAATAATATATGTAGATTTTCTTTAAATAAAATTCATATTATATCTGCTAGTGGAGAGGGAATATATATATATATATATATATATATATATATATATATATATATATATATATATATATATATATATATATATATATATATTTTTCTAAAGTTTTCGCGGGTACTTACATGTCTGGCATTCAGCTTTGTTCGGGTATTTTCCCACGTCATAGTAGTGGT
The DNA here is from genome assembly GCA_033807585.1 of Hydrophis major. Lineage (NCBI taxonomy): Eukaryota > Metazoa > Chordata > Lepidosauria > Squamata > Elapidae > Hydrophis > Hydrophis major. The sequence continues at coordinate 351,211,521 of CM066329.1, forward strand.
GCTTTTAAAGTTGTAGCAACGTTTCAGCAGAATCTCATCTGCCATCATCAGGCTTCTGTATAGTGTTTGTCTGTGAGTCAGACTTTTACAGTGATTTCAGATTTAAATTTGGGGCAGCCTATTGCTGCGTCAGAATGGTTTTTTCTTCCTCCTGATTGGTTGAGAGTCTTGGTCTGTGTTTATTGGTCTTGGAGTTTGCTGTGTTCTGCTTCTAATATCTTCTGTCTGTTGTTTTTTTTGGGGGGGGGCTCTTTTTGTATCTTGATTGGCTGGCAACATTATGTTACTTTATTGGAGGCCTTTAGTACAGCTTGGCTTCGGGTAAATGGACGGCTATCATTAGTTAGGAAGCTGGGTTTCATCTGGGTGCCTGGTTGGGGTGTCTTTGAGCTGGAGGTATCAGGGGGGAATCTGTTTGTGCCCAGGTGTTTGCCTGGCTTGTGGTGTGGAGATTTTTTTTGTTTGTGAGTGCAGGCTTCCAAATGATTGACTGCCTGGTGGAATCATCTCTCCTGTTCATGCTTTCTGGTCTTTTTTCAATCTCTATGGCTTCTCTGATGATTCTGTGGCTGGGATTTTCTATAGTGGCTAGGGTTTTGGTGCCACTGAAGTTGATGCTATGACCTGTGGCTTCCATGTGTTGGACTAGTGAGGAAGTGTGTTTCAGCTTTTTGACTGCATTTTTGTGTTCATCCAGGAGGGTGCTTATTCTTCTATTGGTCTGTTCAATGTATGTGGCTGGGCATGATGCACAGGGGACTTCGTATATGCCTTGGTTTTCCAGGTCAATTTTGTCTTTGGGGTTCCTGAGGATGGCTGCTATTTTTCTGTCTGTTTTGAAGGCAGTCTTGATGTGGTGTCTGTATAGAATCTTACTAATTTTGTCTGTAGTGCCTCTTATGTAGGGCAGGACAGCTGTTCCATGGGTCTGTTCATCTTCTGGGTCTCTATTATGTCTCAGTGTGTTTTTGTGGATCAAGTTGGTGATTTTGCTTTTGTGGAAGCCATTGGCTGTCAATATTTTAGTCAGGATGCATAGTTCAGTCTCAATGTGTGTCTTATCTGCCAGGCGTTTGGTTCTAGTAATTAGTGTTTTAGCCACGGAATTTATCTGTGCTGGGTGGTGGTGGGATTGGGCGTTGAGGTAGCGGTTGGTGTGTGTTTTCTTCTGGTATATGGTGTGTCCTAGTGTGCCATCTGTTTTTTTGTAGATTAGTACATCTAGGAATGGTAGTTGTTTATTTGTTTCTGTTTCCATGGTGAACTTGATTTTGGGGTGTGCGCTGTTTAGGTGTGTTAGGAAATTGTTTAGGTTTTCTTGTCCATGGGGCCAAGTCACCTGTCATTGCAAACCTGTTCATGGAAGAATTCGAATCCAGAGCCCTGGCCAATGCCATCCTCAAACCCAAACTATGGTTAAGATATATCGATGACACATTCGAAGAGAAGCCATAGAGATTGAAAAAAGACCAGAAAGCATGAACAGGAGAGATGATTCCACCAGGCAGTCAATCATTTGGAAGCCTGCACTCACAAACAAAAAAATCTCCACACCACAAGCCAGGCAAACACCTGGGCACAAACAGATTCCCCCCTGATACCTCCAGCTCAAAGACACCCCAACCAGGCACCCAGATGAAACCCAGCTTCCTAACTAATGATAGCCGTCCATTTACCCGAAGCCAAGCTGTACTAAAGGCCTCCAATAAAGTAACACAATGTTGCCAGCCAATCAAGATACAAAAAGAGCCCCCCCCCCCCAAAAAAAAACAACAGACAGAAGATATTAGAAGCAGAACACAGCAAACTCCAAGACCAATAAACACAGACCAAGACTCTCAACCAATCAGGATGAAGAAAAAACCATTCTGACACAGCAATAGGCTGCCCCAAATTTAAATCTGAAATCACTGTAAAAGTCTGACTCACAGACAAACACTATACAGAAGCCTGATGATGGCAGATGAGATTCTGCTGAAACGTTGCTACAACTTTAAAAGCACCACTACTATGACGTGGGAAAATACCCGAACAAAGCTGAATGCCATATATATATATATATATATGTATGTATATATGTATATACTCTGCACATTGCTTTAATCAAAAATAGACTAACTTTTGTTTGACAAGGGCTATATTTCATAGTAATCAGTTGGAGGTTATATGATGTGGTGGGTGTGAATAGAGACAAATCTCTTTTTTTTTATAGGCCCTAATGTACGTATGCTGGCCTTTTTACTAGACTGTTAGGCCAAGAGTTCATTTAAGTAAATTAACCTTTATAGAACCTTTAGAAATGTATAATTTCTGCCAAGTTCAATCTAGCCTAGAAACTTTTCTTCAGTTTTCATGATAATGTTATAAAAGGTGATAAATTGAAAAGTTGTAGCAAAGAGGGATGATAAGTTGAAGTATCTGCTTATATCTAATAAGGGTGAGATTGGACAAAAAGAAATCCCATTTTTTTAGAAATAAATAGCGAAGCATACAATCTTATATCCTGACAAATTTGCACATTGCTCTACACATTGCTTTAATCAAAAGTAGATTAACTTTTGTTTGACCAAGGCTATATTTCATAGGGTTAATAAGTTGGAGACTTTATATTTTATATTTAGATTATAAATAAGATGTATTTATAATCTAAATATATAACCCTAAAATATAAGATTATATATATTGAGCCATGGTGATACAGTGGTTAGAATGCAGTACCGTAGGCTACTTCTGCTGCAGAGGTGGTATTCAGCAGGTTCTGACCAGTTCTGGAGAATCGGTCGTGGAAATTTTGAGTAGTTCAGAGAACTGGCAAATACCACCTCTGACTGGCTCCACCCCCATGTATTCTCTGCCTCTCAAGTCCCAGCTGATTGGCTGGGTCTTCTTTGGTTGCATGCACAGGAGAACGGAGCTGGAAAGCAGATTAGTGGGGTGGAGAAGGAATGGAGATTTTGCAGTATCCATCCCTTGCTACGCCCACCAAGCCATGCCTCACAGAACCACTAGTAATTTTTTTTTTAATCCACCACTGTTCTGCTGCCTTCCAGCTGCCTTCAATTTGGCAGTTCGAATCTTATTAGCCTCAAGGCTGACTCAGCCTGTCATCCTTCCAAGGTCCGTAAAATGAGAACCCAGATTATTAGGGTCAATATGCTGACACTGTAAACTCCTTAGAGAGGGCTGTAAATCAATGTGTATTATCAAACCATGTGTGTGTGTGTATGTATGTATGTATATGTACATATATGTATGTATGTATGTATATGTACATTTGTGTATGTATATACAGTATATATACAGTATATGTTTTTATCATAGTTTGTCTAGTTTTATAGATTGCTCTGACAGAATTTTTGACTTCTTTCTTGATTTCATTTCAGTTTGTCCTCAGATCAGAGTATTCCATTTGGACATAGATTGAAATATGTTCTATGTTGATGTGGGCAGGCATAGAAGAGGACAGAGAAAAAAAAATAAAAAAAAATGAATAGTAATAAAGACAGAATAGTAGTGTATAAACTTCTGATGTTCTCAGTGGCTTTGGTTAAAACAAAAACAAAAAACTTATAACCTAATCAACAGAAATGAAGGAAACATTTTTGCTACTATTAGTCACCAGGACTGTTTGGTTTCATTCAAGCAAGAAAAACTCTTACAGACAGCTCTCACCAAACAGAGTAGCCACTATGGAGAGTCCAGTGACAAAAACTCCAAATGGTCTTTCTATGTTAGTTTGGTGTGAGATAGTAACCTAACCTGGATGCCAAGTTCAGCTGCCTTTGTTTAAACACCTTCAGATTTTATGAAATGTGATAAATAATTGGAGACCAAACTGTTGTCTGTAACATTAACCATTTCCTTGCAAAAGGCTATTGCCTCTCCAAAATTATGGCCACTTTTGACCTTTAAAGAAGGAATCTATTAAATAGTGAGACATGTTTGTCAGCCCACATAGACTTGTGGTAGTTTTCTTTGGGCTGCTATTGTTCTAAAAAAAAAAAAAATTAAAAACTTTTGACACATTTCTCTGCCTTTGAAAAGGCTAAATTATATATGTGAGATAAGTTTCTTGTTGAGAATTCATCTTCTAAAGGAGGCTATGTCCCCTGAGCTGGGATTAAGATACTTTTGACTTGTTTATGTTAATAAAATTCTTTTGACTGCTCTGCATCTAAATTTGGCTGTCAAAAGTGCACCTATAATTTCACGTTCCTCAGAAAATGTTTTGTCAGGAGAGTCGGTGAATTTATTTATGAACTTCTTTCTACAGACAAGTTAAATTGTACTGATAGGCCTTTCCTTTCAGGATACCATTAACACTGGGACAGTTCACAGCCTATGTGAATCAGAATTGTCTCAAATATCTTAAGCAGAAGTAGACTGAGAAATAGATACCAATATGCCCTTCTTTTGCTGCTGAAGACTTACATTAAAAAAAAAATATTTCACTTAATGTTCATTAGCACTTATCACCTAAAATAGATGCTTCTTCATTTCTTCCCCACCCAGCTATTTTCTTTTCTTAGCCAATTTGATTTTTTTTTCATCACCATTAGCAGTTTCTCTATTGACAGGTAGCTAATGAATGTGGTTGGTGTTTAGCTACTGTATATTCTTAGATACAATGGAAAGTCCTTGTGTCTGAATATGCAAATATATTTTTTTCCAACATCTGGGTAGAGCTAGCATGCAAGCTACATATCTCTTTAAAAGGATTTGCTTTATACCAAGGGCAAGAGAGAATGTCTGAGTTTGGGTGTGGCATCCCATGAACAATTATTATTCAGTGAAAATTTATTAATTGATTTATTTATGAAAAATAGATTATTCATTGGAAAATAGGATGATGAGTGGACTACTACCTAAGAGATTGTGGTTCAGATTTCATGGAAAATATTATTAGGTAAGACCTGGCTCAAAAACAGTAACTGTGAAAAAGACCTTGGAATCCTAATGGATGATCACTTGGGCCAGCAGTGTGCAGCAACAGTCAAAAAAGCTAATACAATCCTGGATTGTATAAACAATGCATAGAATTAAGATCACATGAACTATTAGTACCTCTTTATAAAACCCTAGTAAACCCTGGAATACTGCAACCAATTTTGGTCACTATACTACCAAAAAGATGTTGATATCTTGGAAAAGTTCAGAGAAGAGCAACTAAGATGATAAAAGGTCTGGAGACTAAAACATCTGAAGAATGACTCCAGGATTTGGGTTTGGCTTGTCTAAAGAAAAGAAGATTTAGGGATGACATGATAGCAATATTCCAGAATTTGAGGGGCTGCCACAAAGAATAGGGGGTCAAATTATTCTACAAAGCATCAGAAGGCAGGACAAGAAATAATGGTTGGAAACTGATCAAGGAGCAAAGCAACCTGGAATTAAGGAGAAACTTTCTAACAGTAAGAAAAATTAAGTGGAATAGCTTGCCTTCGGAAATCATGGATGCTCCATCACTGGAGGTTTTTAAGAAGAGACTAGACAGCCACTTATCTGAAATAGTAAAGCTTCTCCTCTTTGAACAGTGGGCTGGACAAGAAAACCTCCATAGTCCCTTCCAGCTCTATTCTATTTTATTCAGTTACAACTCTTTCCTGTTTCTATTGTAGCAGATGATCAGACTGAGCCTAGGGATGGGGAGTCAAACACACCATCAGTTTGGAGTCATGTTCTCACAAGAAACCTAAGTCCGGCCCACTGTGAATTCCATTAACCCTGTCAGGCCAAATCTGCCTCCCAATTTAGCAAAGCCAATTTTCTACATATCTTCTTTGCTTTCTTCTTATTCACTCTGGCCAGGACTGGCATCTGCTTTTTGTCCCATGCCTCAATCAAATCTTCTAAAGGGATATCTACCACTCTTGAGTTGCAACTTCCCATGTTTCCCCTTCTGATGTGGGGTGTGACACTGTTTACAGCTGAGCTATGTGTCAGTTTTCAGAAAAAAGGTCTGAAGAGGACTCTGGCTCCCTTACAGACTATGGACACACCTCTTTCCTTAGGGAATTCTCTGCCACCACTTTTCAGGTCCCTCTAAAAAATGAGAATCTCAGAGGACCTGTTGCCTCCAATGCAAATGAGTATGGGCCCCTCCTACAACTTCGTAACTTCACAACTTCACACATTCCTAACTATCTAACTAATTTCAGAAGTATGTAGAAATCCCTGGGTTTGCTATGGGAGACACTGGAGTTCCCCTAGTTATTTCTTTTCTTTTATTAACCACTTCTCACTTCATATCCCACTCAGCTTATCCTTGTGTGCTTCAGAAGGTCTCACATTCCGTGACTTCCCCTTGCTTTCCCAATCCTGCCGGTCACTGCTCTTTTCGAACTAGCAGCAGGTTGGGGTGCGGCTAGAGGTCAATGGAGGAAGTGGGATCCAGCTGTTTTCCACAGGCAAAGCCCCCCACACACACACATGGCATTTCACTCTCCCTTCCACTCCCCACAGTTCTAGGATTTTAAATTTAAAGCGGTACTCACCTGCTTTCAAGCGGCTGTTGAGGTCAAGTCTCAAGGATTCCCTTTATTACCTAATGCCTCCTGGGCAGGGTCCATGGATACTCTCCCCAGACAAAGAAGGTCAGTGCCAGCTGGGTTTCTATCTCCAAACCCCGTCCGGTGGCTAGGTTGGCTGGGAAACCACCAGAGTTGCCAATTGAGGAAAGGAAAAAAGAAATATTGCCCTTTAAGGAATAGGCAAAGTTCTTTCCTTTTGTGGATTCAAATTTCCCAGCTAGGAGAAATGCAAAATGATTTGGTCAGCTGCGTTGAAAGTCAGAATCAGTTTATTAATAGGAAGGCAGGTAAGAAATCTCACAGCATTCCTAGGATTAATCTAATCTTGTGAGTAGAGAAACTCTTTTTTTATACCCTTCAGATCCTTTGATTTTGTAAGTGTGAACCTTTGAAGTCTTTGATTTATGTGTGTGTATGTGATGAGTTCCTGTCTCTTGAGACTGGGATCTCTTCCTGGGATCTTGGTAGGAGTAATTGTTTTATAGTAGCTGTTTGTTCACTTTGCAGCTGCTTGTTGCATTAGGTTGCAATATCCTGAATTTCATGTTATGCCTTTTGGTTTGCTTTTCACAAGTTTTTATAGCTTGCCATTTGATTTGATTTCTGTGGGAAAGGATCTTAGCTAGTTTGTAGGGTTTTTTTCTCTGTATCTCATGCCTGTTATTTTCTCCTTCCTTTGTTGTGAAACTTAAGCTGGCTCCAGCTTTTTTAGTAGCCTTACTTGACAAAGGGTGGGGGCTGTTTTCATAGAAGAGAAGGGACTCGCAACTTCCAACAGTAGCAGATGATCAGACTGAGCCTAGGGGTGGGGAGTCAAAAACACCATCAGTTTGGAGTCATTATGTTCTCACAAGAGACCTAAGTGCAGCCCCCTGTGAATTCCATTAATCCTTATGTAGTGCCAATTTGGTCTGACCATTGGTAAATCAAATTCTTGTGTAAAATTAGCATGAAATAAGTGTATAAATAACTAGTGCTTTGAAGTCAATTCCTGTTCCTAGTTTCTTTGCTTGACTCCTATTTCTAAATTTCTGGTCTTTTGCATTTCATCTGCATTTTAAAAAAAATCCCTGCTTTGGGATGGGACACAGAAAAAAATAGTCATAGCTTCAACTCATATTGGTATCAGTTCTGCCTCAGTGTTTTCTGATTATTCAGACATATTCTCCATTATGTGCAATTTTAAATCACAAATGGTTTAATACAGTGGTAATATGCTACCAGTTCAGCCCGGTTCTGCTGAGCCGGTAGCAGCGATGAGCAGCGGAGACTGAACCAGTTCTCTCCACTGCACTGCTGTTCAGCCCACCCTCCCCCCTGGGCTCCCATACTCACCTTTGTTATGATATGTACAGAATAACCCTTGAGTAACAAGTATATGTACATGGAAATGTTTATGAGAATAGTTATGAATAATTATCCAGCCACATACAGATACACTAAATTGAGTTAAAGTTTACTTTAAGAAATAGCACAATCCAATAAACAATCCAAGTCATATATGTTTAACAGTCCAAAGAATATCCAATTACAAAGTCTTCTTATCGGTTGCCTTTGTCATGTACAGTAAACAAAGATATCAAAGTATAAGCACAGCATAAATACAACAGAGAATCTTAGATAGCAACAGAATGTCAGAGAGAGCAAGCTATGATCTCAAGCTCCCTGTTATGGTAATTTGCAATATAATCAGCCAATTGGAATATAGTATAAATCAACACAGTGATTTTATCTTAAAGCTACAAACATACATTGTTGGTTTATATATTGCCAACCCAACTAATTGGTGGACAGATTCCTAACAACCTTTATCTTCTGCTTTTGAAGTGCAGCTGCTTTGTGTGGCACAGAAGAGTGCCACGCAGCAGCTGCTGAAGTGACCGGGAGAGTGCAGGCTTGCAGGAGGCGAGTTGGAATGCCTCTGCACCTGTGCAAAGGCCTCTGCACCTGGGCAAAGTGTGTGTTTGGCACATATGTGCATGCAAAGTGTGTGCATGCACACAAAGTGTGCCCATCAAGCCACACCCACTGAGCTGGTGGTAAAAGTTTTTGAATCCCACCACTGGTTTAATACCTCTGATTTGGGATCAAAGCTGAAAACTGTGTACATATTAACTAATACAGTTAATTAAGTTACGAAACCTTACATATTTCAAATAAATAAGGCTGGGGATAAGTGTGGATCTTTCATGTATGTTTTTTTTAAGGGTAAAAATCAGCATTCCTATCAATTATTATCTGTAATAATATTTGGATGAAATATCCAAAAAGAATAACTCCTTCTGAGTGGTTGAAACTCAACAGAAACTCCTTTTATTATCATTCCATTTCCAACTTCTTACAGCAGACAAAAATCAGAAATGTTAACAGTCTATGTCTTATAGGGGTGTACCTGAAGCTGTGGGTTTGCCATCACAAACAAAAGGCTGGAAATCCTTTTTAAGCAATTTCCCATTGAGGGCAGCTCAAAGCAGACTAATTAGTCCAAAGGTGAACAAACTAAGAAAAGAGATGAGAGAATCTCCTAAATGGTTGCTTTGATCATCTACACATCAAAATTAATGTATTCCACAGTATTTTTTGTTCATTTGCCAGCAGAAAAGATGCCTTCTGCCTGTAATCCTTGCTTTATGCTTTGGATGGCATTGCTGATTATTCATTATTTTAGAGCAGGGGTTCCAGGTAATTTTTATTTATGTTTATTTATTTATTTATTTATTATGCAATGGATTAACTTTGTTTTCATTTTAGAGTTAAGTATCATTATTTAGTGGCCGTCACATACATAGCTGAAAAGATTCAATCCTACCATATATTTAACGCGTTCAGTAGTTCCTAAAGTCTAAATTTCAGGGGGTGCGAGGTTTGAGTGAAATTTCTTTAGGGGTGCGGGGCAAAAAAAAAGGTTGGGAACCACTGTTTTAGAGCATCCTAGGGGCCTTGAAATTTCCTGAGGGGGCATTCTCGAACTATATGTTTTATCATTTGTTCTGGTGTGCCACAGTCCCTCTTAAAGAGCTTTGCTCTAGTTCTGCCATGGTCTGTCCTAACCATTCTATTCAGGTGGCTCTATATTTTTCAGGGCAACTGTATTCCTGAAGTAGTTTTGTTGAATTTACTGTATGTGATCTGTTTGGTTATAGTTATTAAAGGTTGTCCATTTTGATTGCTATTCTTTCCATTGCTGCTGGTGTTATTTTTATGATTGGTTGCACAGCCAGCCAGATGTTTAGACTGGATTTAGCATTTTTATCCACCTATTAATTCCTTCCTAAGGACCTGGAATAGGCAGATGTTGTTTTGATGATGTTAAAGGTATCGGTGCAAGATATAAATTGTTACAAGAAAGGTGTATTTTGAAATTGATGGATGGTGATTTTGTCAGTGCCAATAGTGTTCAAGTTGGGCTCCAGCCATTTTGGGATTGCACCAAAGGAGCCGATAAACATTTGTACTATCTTTGCTTTCTTTTGACAGTTATTCAACTTTTATTGGGTGGTCTTTGTATTTTGTGATTTTTCTCCAGTTCTTTCTCTTCTATTTGGCTATCACATTCACTATCCATACTTTTTTGTCTTTCTTATCAACAATTGTTAAGTCTGGAGTATTATGTGGCAAATGCTTGTCTGTTTGAGCTGTAAAATCCAGAGCACTTTAGCTTTTTAATTTTCTATTATTTTGTCTATATTATTATTCATAATGCTACTAGTTAAAGTAACATTTATTAAATTATTTTCATATAATAAAAGACTGAGGGTTAAGGAACAATCTGAAACTTCATAAAGTGATCAATGAGCCAATGAGTTAGGGGGCACTGGTTTTAAAGTATCCTTCCTTTTGAGATGTAGTTGTCACATTTCTGATCCTACTGTAGTTTCTATAAAAAAATGAAAATCTTTTCGTTCTTTCCAAGAGATGGATAAAATTAACATTAAGATTAAGTTCAGAAAGCATCATGAACCCAACAAATGGATCTGGGGGAGCATGTATGAACAATTAACAATAGAACCCTGCTCTACATGGGGCTGCTTTTGAAAAGTATCCAGAAGATTCAATTGGTTCAAATGCAGCAGCCTATATGATGTTGTGCGAGACTAGATATACAGGTGTGTTGTCTCTCCTGCAGAAGCTGCATTGGCTGCTGATTTGCTTCTGGGTCAAATTCAAGGTGCTGGTTGTCATCTTTAAAGCCATACATGGCTGGGACCAAGTTATTTGAAGAACCATCTTTTCCTAGTTAAATCTACCTGACCTAGCAAAGTAGGGAAACAGGAAATGCTACAGGTCCCCCTCCTAAGGAGATACATCTAGCAGGACCAAGAAGAAGGGCCTTCTCCATGGTTGCTCCCTCCCTACGGAACATCCTCAATCAGATAAGATCAGCCCCCATTTTGACACTCTTTTGCAAGGCCCTGAAAATCTTGTTTTCCCACCAGGCCTGGGGAATGCAGAGTGGGATGCAGCCCATCAAATGGCTTATTTGACTGATTCTTGTCATCAGGAGTGGAGGTTATTGCTTCTTATTGGTTTTTATTATTAGGTTTTTATTATTATATGCTTATTATTGGGTTATTATTACCATCTTTGTAAGCTGCCCAGGGTTACTGAGAGTGAGTTGGGTGGCAATATAAATTTTCTTGAATAAATAAATGAATGTTGAATAATTAGAGAAACAGAAAATATCATTTTGTAGAATTTTCACATGGTATGGTTTAATCTTGATAACTGAAGCTGCTTTCTCTCTCTTTAGGCACTAGACCATAATCTAATATCACAATTGTCAAATATTTAAGAGTATGAGAAATTTTCAGTGTCCAGTGAAAAAATTATGAGAAAATAATGCTGATATGGAATTTCATCAGTCATAAGTTTAGGAACTTGTTATTTTTTAAAAAAAAAAAATCACAGAATCTTGCAGAATAATAGAATCTAGCACATTTCATTACCTGTATATCTGCTGTTGACAGAATTTGCATACATCTGAATGTATGGCTATATTGGTTTTAGTCTTGAAAATTCTAAAATAGAACTTGTGTTAGCATGAAAATGTACAATTTACATATTTATAGCTTGTGATTTGTGCATCAACTGAACCATCAGGAATGTTCACAAAATGTTATGTGACCCAGAAGAGGAAATAATTCATGCAGCTTTAAATGGACGTAAAGTTAAGGAATAAAGGGAATAGATTAAAAGGAAATATGGATAGATCTTGAAAACGTGACAAGACATCTTTCAAATTTAACTCAGAACAATGTTGAACCACTTCTCTTTCTCCCTTCCATTTAATGATTTCTAAAGGTAGATTGTTTCGGTTTGTTGAAAAGATCCAGGGATTTTAAAGGAGAGTGGTTTATAGGTGTGAAGATTTAGTCAGGGATTCAGTAAATTCAAACTGAATGTTACAATATAATTCATACACATATTCTTCTTTTAAGAAGAATTAAGCCATGAGTAGGAATGTAACATTGGAGATCATATTTACTTATATTGTAGCTACAAAGATAAACAAATTCATAAGAAGGGAAATGAATAGAAGTTCTTAGGTTCTCTTGTCTTTAGATTTGCCTATAGTTCTATAAAGCATTAAGTAAAGTCTTTCTCCTAATAAAAATGTTTATCTCTTTCTAAATTGATAATACATTTAATTGTCATTCCCTATTATACAACATTATACATTTCTTGATTTATTTTGTCCCGTTAGAAAGCCTTCAGCCAGGCCCATCCACTATGTTCAAATGCTCTTACTCTTTAAGAAACATGCTAAAGAATGGAGCCTATTTAAATTTCCCAACATACAAGGTAGTCATTGTTTTTTTTTTTAAAAAAAAAAAAAACATCAGTTAGGCTGGGTGACAACTATGTCTGATTATTTTGTTTTTCTGACACACTATGGGCTCATTTCTGATAGCCACCATTGTTCTGCCATTGGTATTGACAAAGTAAGTACATGGGCGTCCACATTTCTTGTTCAGGTTTATTCATTGCTCCATTCTGATAGTGAGTGAACTTTATCACCTGCACAAAGGGCTGGTATTTAACAAATTTTGATTAGTTTATCTGACATTTATTTATTTATTAGAAATTTTCCTAGTAGCAGTGCTGCATGCCTACAGATATCTTTTGCCTGAAGTAACATTCTTTGAAGTCTAGATGTAGTCTTGAAACAACAGTACTTCAAAAGAAACATATCATGCACCTGGGCCAGAGCAAAATCAATTTTGCTTGACCTGTCCTATATCTGGTGTGGTTAGGAACTAATAATCAAATGTGAGACCTTACAATGATGATAAATTCAGGTTAATGTTTAAAAAAAGATAATCTTCTTGCTCAAGACTAGTTGTAACTAACTGATTTGTCATACTGATACTGTATAATAAAATTAATGGGATTCTTGCATATGGGAATAATCTTATAATAGCTGCCTATAACATAGATACTTCTAAGTCTGCTTCTATGGGAGTCTCCAGGGAGCAGGCAAAGGCAAATGACAATGTCTACTGATGACATCATCATGTCAACATTAGCCATTTGTATTTCATGGGTCAGACATTATGATAAAAATGCATAGGTATGTGGTTATTCAATGGTATCACATGCTTTTATTTTGACATAATGGCATTTTGTATGAGCCATGATGGGGCAGTGGTTAGAGTGCAGTACTGCAGGCTATTTCTGCTGACTGCCAGCTGCCTGCAATTTGGCAGTTTGAATTTCACCAGGCTCAAGGTTGACTCGGCCTTCCATCCTTCTGAGGTGGGTAAAATGAGGACCTAAATTGTTGGGGGCAATATGCCACTTAGGGAAGGCTGTAAAGTGGTATATAAATGTAAGTGTTATTGCTGTTGTTGTAGATGCTACCAGTGGCATTCCCAAAGGTGTTTTTTCAAGAAGCAACTGGATTTTCTTTGTTTTTTCTTAAAGACATTTCACTTCTGATCCCAGAAGCTTTTTCCATTCTGACAGAATGGTGGAGGATGGAAGGATTTATATTCCTTGAAGTCATTTGGTCATTTGCACCATTTCTGGTTGGCATTGTATCTCTGGATATTACAAATACATTTAGTTATTATATATACACACAGAATCTATTCTTGACAAGGTTGGTCCAACAGTTGACAACTGTTACAGAGAAAAGACTAAAATATTTTTGAAAAGGTTTTACCTGTTGTTCTTTGACCTGGCAAATTCCAATTTGCTTTTGAAATGTTTTTCAAAGAAGTGTATGTCAGGGATTTCAATCAGGGAAGAGCAATGTTCTCACACTTGTTTAATTATGAGGACTTTTCATTGTCCAATCTATTTTCTAGCAATTTGACTTTCTAAACTCTAATTAAATCTGAGACATTTCTAGATTAGGAAGTGTGTACAACTGGGGATGAAAAGAAATGTAACAGAAAATGATACCAGCATATATTTAAAATCTCCTTAACTACACCAAATCATGATGATGAAAATAAAAGGAGAAAAAGGCTAAACATGGGTTGGAATATTATGTTGCAAATCCCTTGTTTTTGTCCTTATGTGCCTATGTATAGAAAGCATGGAGTTTCCATAGTAGAAAGTCTTGATACAGGTTTCATTATTTGGCTTGTTGCCCTTCTAGTACACCAGAAAGAAATTTGAAAGAAATTCTCAATCATCATGAATACACCGCCGAATCCTCTTTTAAGCAGAATAAAATTGTTGAGAACAACAAATCACTGTTTGGTGCAGGAGTATTTCAAACTATAGTATTTGATCATAAAACTACTTCTGGAATAGATGATATTCAAAAACTATGCAAACCTGATATGGGACAGGCTGGGCTCATGATGGTTGGGCCAATTATATTTCTTTGAAAAAAAATATGGACCTAATGTTATTAGTAAAACAAATCACAGTAAGTAAGACAGTAAATAAGTCAGCCTGTTTAAATTGTGATTTCTGTTCTTTCAATGCTTAAACTAATATGGGGTTCTCTTCCCAATTTATCTCAGTCACTGCCTCCAATAGACGTATCTGAAGTCAAAGAAATTGCTTTGATTAACTATATTCAAGTAGAATAATATCTGTTGGTACAAGTAACCACATTAAGCAAATAACATACTTTGTAATGTTCTCCGTGGAATTAACTGAAGTCTCCTTTAAATACAATGCATCATCAGTTCATTTTGACAGACACAATATCTTAAGTTGTCCACACTTAAGGAACAACTTCATTATACTTACAACCAAGTCTTATTTTTGAATGGGATAACTGATTTTCAAAAGAGAATTGGACAGCTTTGGCCCCAAGCTACGAGAAAGCTGTAATAAAATCTGTTAATATACTTATGTAATCACAAAAGATGGAACTGTTAAATCATTTTTTATTTGATTTGTGGAGTTTGTGGATTTTTAAAAATGGAAACAGGAGAGTTTTTCCTCATGGAAATCTTTCACTTATACTGTAATTTCCACTAAAACCTATCATGGCATTCTAACAGATCTAAAGGGAATTTCAATTATAAGTCGAAGCTACCATCCTGGGATTTCTCGGCCCCAAGTTACTACTGTGCAGATGTCCTAAGTTAAATTGGACACTGAGGGATCACAAATTGCTAAACCCTTTTTAAAAGAACTGCATATTTTTAAAAAAACAAACAACTTGCAGATGAAGCAACTGAAATTTAATGCAGCACTAAATACAGGGGGGGGGAGGTTCATAATGCTTCTTTCCTTTTCTTTAATGGATTCATATTCCAGGATTTAGCTCATTGTGTGGGTAGAAACAGTCCATCTAGTGCCATGATGGCAAACCTATGGCACCTGTGCCAGAGGTGGCACGCAGAGCCCTCTCCGAGCCATCGCCCCAGCTCAGCTCTGCCGTGCAGAAGCATACAACCCCACTGTCCATCTGGTCTTTGGGTCTCTGTGTGGGGATGGGGCACATGCAGGGGGGAAACACACACATGCATGGGACAGGGCACATGTAGAGTGTGTGCATGCATGTATGGGGATGTGTGCGCATTACAATTTGGGGGCTTGCGTGCTCGCTTTGGGCACTTGTGGCAAAAAGGTTAGCCATCACTGGTCTAGTGGAATTTAAAAGTTGTGGTTGTAATATTTATAAGCTCTAGGCATTTATTTAAACACACTGACATGAACGATTAAGCAAACAGACCTCTTAGTTTTGTGGGAAAAAAGAGTAAGGAGCTGAACAATCTAGAGCAGGGCTGTCAAACTCACGGTCCATGGGCCCGATGCGTCATGTGCTGACCACACCCACACCTGGTTTAGCGAAGGGGGGGAAAGTCACAATATGTCTCGTCGTGATGATGTGAGTTTTGATACCTCTGATCTACAGCACCTTCTTAGAATCTAACCCAGTTGTTAGGATCACTGCATTTAATATTTGGATCTGTACCAGAGGTGGTATTCAGCAGGTTCTGACCAGTTCTTGAGAACCGGTAGCAGAAATAGTTCAGAGAACCGGCAAATGCCACCTCTGACTGGAGATTTTACAGTATCCTTTCCCTGTATGCCCACCAAGCCATGCCCACAGAACTGGTAGTAAGAAAAATTGAATCCCACCACTGATCTATACCCCTTATATTGCAATTTTGGTGTGATTTCTAGCTATTGTAACTTGAAAAGTGGTTTTCATCCAATTCAAATTTAACCTATAATATATGTTTAAAGATTATTCTTGTCTTTTTAAATATTAACAACAAATTATCCAATTTATCATTCATCTTTTTATTCTAAACTTGAGGTACAATTTTTAGGATGCAAAAAAGTGCATACCATGCACCATACATCTAGGAGAAATTGCATAGCACAGTGATGGACTTTTTACAGGGGAAATGTGTTATCAATTTTACTAAGAAGCCTTTGGGACCATGATTCCATTTCCTCTAGAAATCTCTCTTCCCACAGCTTCCCCCTCAAAAAAATAAACCAAAATTAGGTACAAATATTTGATAATAAAATAGCAAACTCTGGGGATTTGATTTTAGGTCATGGGATTTTAAGGGTAGAAATTCAAATTATTTGCATCACACAGCATTTATTATTAGGGCCTCTTTTCACTGGCTTTGGTAGAGTGGTGGAGGGAAAATGATGAAAAACGATGCATTCCTTAAGTTTTTATAATGCACTCTCTTTGTTTTGAGGATAGGAAACAGAAGTTGGAAGACAAGAAACTATGAGCTGCATGAATTCCAATTTGAAAGCTTCATTTGGTAATTACAACTTTGGGATCACATCTAATGAATTTGGATGCACCAAAAAAGCATTTAAAAAAAATAACCTGCTAAAACAGAGTAACCAAGTGTTGTAGGGGAGATCAGAGGGTATGTACACACACAAACTTAAACACACAGAAAGAGAAAGAGAAAGAGAGAGGGGGGAGGGAGAAAGACAGAGAAAGATAAAGAAAGATAAAACTACTTAATGAAAGACATCTGAAGCTGTTTTGAATTCTATTGCCATCAGAACTGAAAGATAAGGAAGAAGTCTTTCCCTAGCAAGAAACAATATGCCATCCTTCCTGACGCATGCTGCTTGTGTGATATTTTCTATATTACTCTGATCTATAACCTGTCTGAATGTCACTCACTGCATATAGTAGAAGAAATTCCTACAATGGCTACATTTGATCGGCCCTGGAGTTTGTTTAGTTAACTTTTCAATAAATGTTGATAATGTTATTTCTGCTGATTGCAACTTTAAAAAAGGAAGTGGGGAGAAAAGAAAAAAAGAGAGATAAGGTACTTTTGAAGTAGGTGTGATAGCTTTATTTAAAAATAATACCCTTGGCAAGATAAGATTCCAAAACAAGCCGGCAGAAGTCAACACATCCTGATGAACGAAGGTGATTGTGCAATATCTGTAAACTTTGAAATCGTGCTTGTGTGAACAATCAATAGAGTTGTTTTGTCATCATCATAGGAGCTGACGAAGTCCCATGATTGCAGAGGCAAAGGTGGTGAACATTTGTTTCTCCACTATGTCTTACTGATTATTTCAGCTGCAATGACAACTAGGAATATTTTACTTCTATGACAGTTGGAACATTTGCCTGGATAGAGACGAATAAGAGAATTGTATCTTTGTAATACATGAGAAAGAAACTCAGATATTAAAAAAGAATTAAAATTTCCTTCAAATCAAACAGCTTATGGATATAACCATGTGGTTATTTTGGCAACAATATGAGGAGTCACTGTGTGCTTGGGATATTCCTTTTACTTCCTTGTCTAGGAAATCTTGGGATTTTCTGTGATGTCCAACCAAGCACTAACTGCTTACCTTACCTAGGTGAACCAAAATCATTTGGTTATTGTACATCTGAATGCAATTCTTTAGTGAGTTACCTTGAAGAAGGAAAAAGTGATGTCCTAGCCATGCTTATCTGAAAGTTTTATTTATAAGTTGTAAAAGCCAGTCCTAAAGAAGTTCAAAACAACAGTATTATTCATATTGGACCTATAACTCTTGGCAATTTAAGTCATGCCTTAAACCGTGATGGCAAACCTATGGCACATGTGCTAGAGGTGGCACGCAGAGCCGTCGCCCCGGCTCAGCTCTGCCACGCATGTGTACATGCACCTCCTGCCAGCCAGCTGGTGTTCAGGTCTCTGCTGCACATGCACGGGGAGCATACATACTGGGGTGGGGCACGCACGCAGGAGTCTCACACACACACCTGGGGTGCACTCGCATGCATGGTGGGGCACGTGTGTGGCCACGTGTTGCATTTTGGGAATGCACACATGTCTGCTTTGGGCACTTGGTACCAAAAGGGTTAGCTATCACTGCCTTAGAATTTCAACCTATGGTGAGAATTCTGAGAGTTTTGGATTAAAAACATCTGGAGGGAAACAGCTTGATGAAAACTGAGTTACATATTTGGATAATATCATCATTCTACACTTTGATGATGTTGTCCAAACATATGAGGAAGAGATATTTTTAGTAGGTGTTTCTTATGTACACAATTTGATTTTATTTGATCACCTTATACCTAAGCAGAGAAGACTCTAACTATGAAACATGCTAAGATCTAGCATATGATCTAGATTTAAAATGAATTAAAAGATTGTGTTTCTGGTATACTGATAGAACATGGTGAGGTGTGTACACACACACACACACACACACACACACGTGTGTGTGTGTGTGTGTGTGTAACCTTTTAGCTTGACTGGGTCACATTGGATGAAGAGGAATTGTCTTCAGTTGCATATAAAATATATAATTTAGTTAATGTATATAAATCATATAACAATGTTAAAAGTTTATGATCTTTTGGGGCTGCATTACTGGCTTTAGAATATTAGAATTATGGTGAATTATAATCAGGCTTTTAAAATTATATTATTCATCACATTCATATTTCACTTTTGCACCAGGAGCTGCAGATTTTATATTTGGTTATCTACCTCCCACTCAAACTCTATGTGGCATGTAAGGCTAAAAGTCTGCAAGTGGGAAATAAATAAATATGGTGAAATGCATGTGCAAGAGCCAAAGTGGCGCAGTGGTTAGAATGCAGTACTGAAGGCTACTTCTGCTGGCCACTGTCTGCCTGCAATTTGGCAGGTCAAATCTCACCAGGCTCAAAGTTGAGTCACCCTTCCATCTTCCAAGGTTGGTAAAATGAGAACCCAGATTGTTGGGGAGATTATTCTGACTCTGTAAACTACTTAGAGAGGGCTTTAAAGCACTGTGAAATAGTATATAAGTCTAAGTGCTATTGCTATTGCTATGGATGACTGTACATTTGAATCTAAGTTTCTCTATTCTTGGCCCAAACCTCCAGCACCTGTACAAGCATGCTGGTTGGAGAATTCTGGGAGCTGAAATCCATACATCTTAAAGTTGCCTAGGTTGAGCAACAGTGACCTACACCATGTTGGTTTCCTAACACCTATTTATCCCAGAATGTATTTGACTTGGGTAGCCATTATAATAGAAAGAGGAACCATTGTGGTATTTCTCATAGTCACAATGCTCAATTTTGAGGATCTTGGAGGAAGACCATCACTTGTGTATTTTCTGATTGCATATCCCAAAGTCCAGCTGCCTCTTGAAAAAAGAAAACACCTTTGGGACAACCATGACCTGGGTGACTGAAAATCTCCATAGCCATTCTGATTGTATACTTCATTCAGTTTTAGAAACTGGCCATATGTCTGTAGTTGTTAGCATAGTAAGTTTAATAAATAAAGAAATGTCCAAACTTGGCCTTGTTTTGCTATTTTGAAAGTTAGGATACAAATGCCTGGATTGCTAAACCTGAGCAGACCTAGTCATATACTTTGTGTAAAGAAGTAGCTGTCATATTTGTATATAAATATTATCCAGGCAACCAAATCAAAAGAATTTCCAATTGTGTGGCTGCTTTCATTTGAAAATGTTCTTTTCTCAGAATGAATCAAGACGCTGCTCTCATGTTTGTCAAAGTCTATCACCTTGCTAATCTGTCAATCAAGGCACAATAAAGTTAGCCTACTCCTGTGGATTGTGCTGCATGTAAGATAACAGGCTTCCATCAGGAAGATAAAGAGATGTCAAATATCTTTAGTGCAAACAATCTGAGTCTGGTTGCCCCTTTACAATGTACAGGATGTTCTGTCAAAATTGATGGTAGGGGTTTAATTATATTCAACTCTAAATCACAGCAAAACACCTTCAATGCAGGAAACAGTTTGGCTTTCACAATGCTTGAAAAATGAGATAAAACAAAAATTGCCACACTTGCTATTGCTCATGCATATCTTACCAAGACTATGTTTTGTAGGAGAATGAACCAGGAATTTTCCCAAACAGATGATGCTAATATAACTTTCAGGATAAAGGACAATCTACCAAATACTACTATCTTTTCCTTTTCGAGTCTTTGCATAGATCAATGTTTCTCAATCTTGGCAACTTGAAGATGTGTAGACTTCAATTCCCAGAAGTCACATGTTATCATATCACAGGAAGATCACCAGTACAAATTGCATATAACCAATATTTGGCCCAGATTATCAATGGTAAATAACAGAATTACAGATTTAGAAGAGACCTTGGAAGGGACCTTGCTCAAGCAGGAGACCCTATAACATTTTAGACAAATGATTGTCTAAACAATCTCTTCTTAAAAACCTCCAGTGATGGAACACCTACAACTTTTGAAGGCAAGCCATTCCATTGCTTGATTGTTCTCATTGTCAGGAAATTTCTCCTGAGTTCTAGTTTGCTTTTTTCCTTGATTAGTGTGTTGTTCAAACAATGTATAGTTAATTGGGAACTGAGATAGTTAGTTAGGAATTGGGAGCTATCCCCTTAAGGGAATGCATTATGGTAAATGTAGTTAAGGTATCCTAGGAAATGTAGTCCATGTCATGTGACCACATCTGTAATCCTGATTGGTCACTGAATTGACCCTTGGCGGGTTGGGGGAGGTTTCCTCACTCTTGCCTGGAACCCAGCACTCTTGCCTGGAACCCAGGTTTCTGCACTCTTGCCTGGAACCCAGGTTTCTGCACTCTTGCCTGGAACCCAGCAGCATGCTGCTGCCTCACCCCCTTGCTCCTTCATTTTGGGGATGAAAGATGAACATCCTCTTACACCAGAAAGTCAGCTATGCAAAGAGTTGGACATTGAGATGAATCTCGATATAACCGTGAATTATCTTGAGGATGCCTGATGAACCAAAAACTTTGTATGGATGCTTTGTGGAGTTATCTGTCTGCTTTATAGTCAGCTAATGGTTGTAAGGTCCAGAACAATTAGTTTCCATCCATCACTTCTTATCTTGCCTTCGGATGTTTTGCAAAATAGATTGACCCTCCCTCATCTTCTTTGTGATAGCCCCTCAAATATTGGAACACTGCTATCATGTCAAACCTAATCCTTCTTTTAACTAGACCAGACATAACCAGTTCCCACAATCATTTTTCATATGTTTTAGCCTCCATCCCCCTAATCATCTTTGTTGTTCTTATCTGCACTTTTCCAGAGTCTCAGCACCCTTTTTATATTGTAGCAACCTAAACTGGATGCAGTATTCCAAGTGTGGTATTACCAAGGCATCATAAAATCGTACTAGCACTTCCTATAATCTTGTTTCTATCCCTCTGTTAATGCAGTCTAGGATGCTGGCTCATATTTAAGTGACTATCCACTAGAACTCCAAAATCCCTCTTGCAGTTACTGCTATTGAGCCAGGTTCCACTATTCTATACCTGTTCATTTGATTTTTTCTTGTTTAAGTGTAAAACTTTTCTCTACACTGATTTTCATTTTGTTAGATAGGGCACAGCATTCAAGTCTGTTGAGATCCTTCAGGTTCTTGAGCCTATTATCTGGGGTGTTGGCTATTCCTGCCAGTTTGGTGTTGTCTGCCTATTTGAGTTACCATTCTAGCCCTTCATCTAAATCATTGATGAAGATATTGAAAAGTTCTGGGTATAAGACAGAATCTTGAGTACTCCACTGCTTACTTCCCTTCATGTAAATGTAGTTCTATTAAGGAACTATACATTGAGTGTAGTTTATCAGCCAGTTATGAATCCATTTGGTGGTGATGCTGTCTATCCCACATCTAACTTGCAAGAAGTAGGTTGTGATCTACTTTGTCAAATTCCTTATTGAAATCCAAGTATACTATGTCCACAATGTTTCACTGTTCCACTAATTTAGACACTTTGTCAAAGAATTGAATAAGATTTGTTTGACATGATCTGGTTTTTTTTTTTTTTTTTTGACAAACCAATGTTGCCTTCTGTATATAACTTTGCTTGTTTTGAGATATTTGCAGATTTGTAGCTTGATTATTTTTTCCATGAGTTTCCCAGATATTGAATATGGCTTTGGGTATATGCTTCTGCTATGCATATGAGCCAGGCTTCAGAAGGATTCTACTTTATTAAAAAAGAAGATGCATAATCCTCTCTACCTCCCAAGTCCATAGCAGAAACCTGTTATATTTGTACCATATGAAGTGGCACACTAGTGAGTTATTAAATAATATTTCAGTAAAATAAATCAGGCCTGGATATATTTTATTGCTGTTTCTGGAATAGATGCATCATGGGGTGGGAAAGGCAGGAGTTTTATTAAAGGATATATTTAGATAACTCTTTTCCTTTTGTTATAAATGGGTCTCAGGGTTAGGAACAGGATGAAAATTAAGTCTCTACAAAGTAGAGAACATTAGATAATGAGTCTGCTTTTTTCTCAGGCACTTGTTGGTAACTACTACTCCCATTTAAAGTACATTGTTCCTGAAGTGCCAGCATTGAATCAAACCTGCAGATTTTCATTTTTCAATTTTCTGTTGATGTAATATAGTCATGAAAGATTAGAGTGCCAATTGATGCAAATCATCATAGTTAAATATTATTTTAAGTAAAGGAGGAAATATATACAAGCAGATGTTGGAACTATAATCAGGCAGATATATTGTTACATTATTGTTTTCTATAAACATTTTTCAGAGACATCTGTTTGGCCATGGTGGGAACCCTCTATTTGACTAGGTAGGCCTTTGGTATGATCTAGAACGGTGCTCCTTATGTTCTTATGCCCAAATGCAGAGCATGACTATTAAAACCTCAGTGGCACAATGGCTAGAGTGCAGTACTGCAAATTACTTCTGCTGACAGGCAGCTGCCTGCAATTTGGCAGATCGAATTCCACCAGGCTCAAAGTTGACTCAGCCTTCCATTCTTCTGAGGTGGGTAAAATGAGGACCTAAATTGTTAAAGGGCATTATGCTGACTCTGTAAACCACTTATAGAGGGATGTAAAGCACTATAAAGTGGTATATAAGTCTAAATGCTATTGCTATTGACCCAAAGGTACCATTGGGGATTGCTTCTCAGCAAATCTCCTTTCATTTCCTGGGTTCTTGGTTTCCCTCTTCCCTGACCATACACGATTTCATTTTGTGTGTTTGTGAAAATACAGTTTGATGGTATTGAGAAAATATAGCTCTTGGGAAAAAGCTTCATTTGAGAACAACTTACTATGTCCTCCCCAAAATATAGAACCAATATAAAACAATAAAAATTCATTTCACTGCATACAAAATCAAGTATAATAGTACTGTGAAACCTTATGGCTTGCATCTCTCAATTGATTAATCAAAGAACAGATCAATAATAATATTGTACTTCTTAGTTATATTATGATACATATTGAAATAATGATTTATTTATTAGGGCCTTTTATTTATTTATTTCTCTCTCATTTAAGTCAAATGTATGTTAAGTTTGTGTGTATGTACTTTTATGTATATGGGCATTTTATTTTGTGAAGCATATGATCAATAGCAGCATATTCCTGTTGGACCTGAATAAAAGGTAAAGGCCAGTGCTTCATTCCAAGTTTCTGATTCATCATAAGCATTTCATTGGCCATGGAAATAGAATGATGAACTAGCTAATCTTGACCTACAAAAAAACAACAGCAATTGTTACATTCTTAAGTATACCAGAACACCACATTATTTTTATGCTCTGGTATGCTTAAGAATGTAACAATTGCTGTTGTGTTTTTGTAGGTCAAGATTAGCTAATTCATCATTCTATTTACTTGGGTTTAACTATGCTAATTATTGTTGGCTTTAATTACTTTACCTTGCTCTAACCAGTCAGAAACATAGGAACTTTTTACTACCGAAGCTTTCTGTGATTTAATGGACAATAGAAATATAAAAAATGTTGACTCAGAAGAATTTACTTATATTTCTGCACATCATTTCTTTTTTCAAAATAGATATCAACTCAATCTCTAAGGCTTTCACCGCTAAAGAGGAAATATATCAAATATTTTCTCAGACCACAGTCCAATGACTTTTAACTTTTAAAAAGATGGGGACTGAATGATATGCTGTTGCAAAAGAAAATTCTAGTGAAAGTTTAAAATGATTAAAATAATTATTTTGAAACAATCCTAATCTTAAAGCCTAAGAAAGATTGGAATGCAAGCAAAACATGTCTAAGAGGATATTTTACAACATAACAGTGATTTTTTTTAAAAAAGGCAAGAAAAGATGCAAAATTTTTGGAGGAGATTTATAAAAAGGAAGAAAAATTAGAAAAATGTTCCTAAAGGACCACTGTTGTCCACCAAATTAAGATTCTACAGAGACATTATCTACTGTACATTAACAACAATAGAGATGGAAATAAAAATAAAGTATGGGAAACAAATAAAATTTCAATTTGCAAATAAAGTGAGAAAATGGTTGGTATATAAATAGCAAAAAGAAAAGAAAGTGATATTACAGTTACAAGAAGGAAATACAATGATAATAGATAATGCAAATATATGAAAAGCATTCCATCAGTATTATTTTACTTTACATAAATGTCAAGAAACTTCCTTGGAAAAAGTGGTTGAATATTTATGTAAACAGAATTTCCCAAAGATCACAGAAACAAAACATTTTTAGAGTCAGAAGCACACAGATTGTGATTTGGATGGCATGGATATTTATGGTATGATTAAGTTATGCTAAAGTTAATGTTATTTTAAAAACCATTAAATAGATGAGAATATGGAACAGAGATAAATGCAAAAATAACTCTTTGGATCTCAGCTCAAGAAGCATTTTATAGAAGAGAAATAACAACACACAAAGGCAAATGGTTAATGTCCCAGGAATTATAGAAAAATCACCAAAGGGAACATCAAATTAATCTCAGAAAGCAACTAATGGAAGAAAGACATTGTTATGAATGGTTTTCCCATCATAGTTATCATAATGATTTAAAATGCATAAAAATGCTTATAATGTGAAACAAAGTAAGTCAGAATTTGAAGTACAATTTTGTATCAGTTATGGACACATAATTGCTAAAATGTATACATTTTTATTGAAATTTGGAAATGAAAGAACAAATTAAAGAACTTATGATAAAGTAGAGTAAAAAAATGCTTGTAACATACAGATGGGTCAATTCATATTATGTTATAATCTTAAAGAAATTGTTTATCAAATGATGTATCATTACGTTATACCGGAGAATATTCATCTGAAGTCTGAACTTTGGATAAACAATTAAAGAAGAACCACGGATGGTTATTTCAATATATGACTAGTGCAGTAAAATTAGAACATGCATTCAGGTAAAATTTGGTTGGTAAAATTGAGAGATCTTTTTGAAATGCACAGATTGACTTGTTTGATTAAAGACAAAAGCCATTGTTGACATACACGTGAAAATGATTTTATGACTTAGAACTTTTATGATTAGAAATAATAGATTACAGAAACAAGGAAAGTATGATGAAATTTTAGAAAGACAGGTTTGATCAGAATTGTATATATAACTTTCAAAAGGAAGATCTATCTATCTATCTATCATCTGTCTGTGTATGTGCACACACACACACACACACACATACTTTTTTCCGCATTTACTTTACTATAGTTTTTCTTTGAATTTATTTCTTATTATATATGTAAAATTATGTAACAAAAATTTAAAAATGTAGAAACATTTTAAACGTTGGAAGGTGAGAGGTAATAGAAGTCAAACAAACAACATCTAAATGAGGTTTGAAAGATTTTTATCAAATCAAACATTATACAAAGAGGCATCACTTTAACAACCCAGTTGTTATAATAACAACCCAGTTGTTATTATAGCATTTCAATACACTAACCTACATACTAACCAGGTAGAACTGGGTTTCCGACTACTTTACAATTTGACAGAAATTCTTTTTAGTTCTGTTCTCCACTTTTCTGCTCTTCATGGTTTCTCTGGCAATTTTTCTCTTGGCGTTAAATAGTATGTAAGATTTGTGCTCTGCTAGAAGCTGTAAGCATATTAGAGTGAGCTTAGAAACAACAATGCAAGGGAAGGGCACAAACAAACACATTGTCCAGATGGATTTTAATATCTGGCTGTTAACCTTATAACATTAATCCCCCAAATTAAAATTTATGCCTAGTTTATACATCAGAATAGCAGCACACTTTGGGTTTTTTTGGGTTCTTTCTTTCTTTCTTTCTTTCTTTCTTTCTTTCTTTCTTTCTTTCTTTCTTTCTTTCTTTCTTTCTTCTCTTTGAGAATCATGGACTATTTATCTTCATGCTTTGTTGTATGCTTAATCTCCTAGGAAAAAAGCATGAGAAGATTCACCTGACTAAAATGCATTTACATTCTTTTAAGCTACTTATGAATTAAAGAAGTAATTTCTATTTTTTTTATGGAGAAGAAACAGAGTAAGTGAGATTGTAATTCCTTTGTGAATAAACTTCTATAACTATTTTTAAAAGAAGAATTTGCTTATTATCTCTCAGATATAATGTAATAAAATTGTAGACTTGAATTTAGTTCTCCCCTTTGGAATAAATCTAACTGCATAATGTTATATTTCAGAAAAATCATCTCGTTTATTCATGCATGAATAAACGAGATGATACCTCCTGCCTACCAGTCATTTGGAAACCCGTCCTCATTAATAAATGAGTACCTAACATGAAGAATGACACCAGACCCACACCCATGAAGGCCACACAAGATGCTACCACCACACTTCCACATAGAAAGCAGACTCACACCCACACAGAAGATGAGACACGACCATGGACCAGAAGCCATACCACAGCTGCATCACTACCCACTACCCACTGGAAAACCAAGGCATATACAAAGTCCCCTGTGCATCATGCCCGGCCACATACATTGGACAGACCAATAGAAGAATAAGTACCCGCCTGGAAGAACACAAAAATGCAGTCAAAAAGCTGGAACACACTTCCTCACTAGTCCAACACATGGAAGCCACAGGTCATAGCATCAACTTTAATGGCACCAAAATGCTAGCCACTATAGAAAACCCTAGCCACAGAATCATCAGAGAAGCCATAGAGATTGAAAAAGACCAGAAAGCATGAATAGAAGAGATGATTCCACCAGACCATCAATCATTTGGAAGCCTGCACTCACAAACAAAAAAATCTCCACACCACAAGCCAGGCAAACACCTGGGCACGAACAGATCCCCCTGATACCTCCAGCTCAAACACACCCCAACCAGGCACCCAGATGAAACCCAGCTCCCTAACTAATGATAGCCGTCCATTTACCCGGAGCCAAGCTGCACTAAAGGCCTCCAATAAAGTAATACAATGTTGCCAGCCAATCAAGATACAAAAAGAGCCAAAAAACAGACAGAAGATATTGGAAACATCAATCAAGCAGAACACAGCAAACTCCAAGACCAATAAACACAGACCAAGACTCCCAACCAACCAGGATGAAGAAAAAAACCATTCTGGCACAGCAATAGGCTGCCCCAAATTTAAATCTGAAACCACTGTAAAAGTCTGACTCACAGCTGAACACTATACAGAAGCCTGATGATGGCAGATGAGATTCTGCTGAAACGTTGCTACAACTTTAAAAGAACAACTACAATGATGTGGGAAATACCCGAACAAAGCTGAATGCTATATATATATAGGCCTCCAATAAAGTAACACAATGTTGCCAGCCAATCAAGATACAAAAAGAGCCCAAAAAGCAGACAGAAGTTATCAGAAGAAGAACACAGCAAACTCCAAGACCAATAAACACAGACCAAGACTCTCAACCAATCAGGATGAAGAAAAAACCATTCTGTCACAGCAATAGGCTGCCCCAAATTTAAATCTGAAACCACTGTAAAAGTCTAAGTCACAGACGAACACTATACAGAAGCCTGATGATGACAGATGGGATTCTGCTGAAACGTTGCTGCAACTTTAAAAGCACCACTACTATGACGTGGGAAAATACCCGAACAAAGCTGAATGCCAGACATGTAAGTACCCGCGAAAACTTAAGAAAACAAATATCAAACCTCTACGGGGAGGGAATAAACAACCAGATCAAAACCTACCAGAAACTGGAAATTAAAAGAGCAGGAATACTATGGGACCTCCAATTCCTACATAGCTGCAGAGACAACAATACTACACCAACCTGCTTCAAATTAACATTTCATCAAAGCACAGCAGCCACTAAACGTATCCTGAAAAGAACTGAAATGGCTCTACTAAGGAACGAGCTCCACAGTAAGAGATTCCAATTAGATCAGTTAAACAAAGATTTGCTAGCACTACACCTGGAATTGAGCAGCAAAATCCATCCTCTACTTTGGGACAAGATAAAACAACTTACAACTTGGAGAGCTGAATCTGCAAGCACTTACAAACAGGAAAAGCTCTTGAAAAAATTAAAGAAATTAGAACATGACAAAAAAAACCCCAACAACTCACAACAACACCTGAAACAATTAGTGTACAATGTTTCCAACAGAGAACTCACCAAAATAGAAACAGAAGTCCTAACCAAAGGATTCAATTTTGCTATAGCACCCCAAAAAATCCCCACAGAATCCATCATATGTGCAGTAGAATCCAGCCTAACTAAATTAAATACAGATGAAGCTGATAAAATAAGACACCAAGTTACCAACATCCTATGCACAAGCAAACCACCCAAAAGCAACTTGCAGCAAAATAAAATTAAAGCGCTACAAACCCTGAAAAGAGACAGCAGCATAATCATCCTCCCAGCAGATAAAGGGAATGCCACTGTAGTAATGGACAGAAAAGGCTATGAAACTAAATTGACAGACCTACTCCAAGACTCCACATACAAACCCATAAACACAGACCCAACCACATATCTGGAAAAATTAACCAAGAAGAAAATTATAACCAGCCACATAAGCAAAGAGATCCAACACATGATCATACCCAGAGAGAAATCTTCCAGATGCCCCAAACTATACGGCCTCCCAAAAATACACAAAGAAGGCATACCTCTCAGACCCATAGTCAGCTCCAGAGGAGCACCACTACAAAACCTGGCTAAACACCTAGAAAAAGAGCTACAGCCCCATGCTGAAACAGCAGCTTCTCATGTACAAAACTCATACCACTTCTTGGAAATGATCAAAAATCTACACGTGGAGCAAGAAGATCTGCTTGTAAGTTTTGACGTGGTTTCACTATTCACTCATGTCCCGATAAAAGAGACCCTTGAAATCATCAAAAATAAATACCAACCAGCTAAACACCTCATGGAACTAACAGAACACTGCTTAACCAACACATATTTCATATACAAAGGACAAAGATACAAACAAATTGAAGGAGCCCCCATGGGATCACCACTGTCACCTGTCATTGCAAACCTGTTCATGGAAGAATTCGAATCCATAGCCCTGGCCAATGCCATCCTCAAACCCAAACTATGGTTAAGATATATCGATGACACATTCGTGATTTGGCCCCATGGACAAGAAAACCTAAACAATTTCCTAACACACCTAAAGAGCGCACACCCCAAAATCAAGTTCACCATGGAAACAGAAACAAACAAACAACTACCATTCCTAGATGTACTAATCTACAAAAAAACAGATGGCACACTAGGACACACCATATACCAGAAGAAAACACACACCAACCGCTACCTCAATGCCCAATCCCACCACCACCCAGCACAGATAAACTCCGTGGCTAAAACACTAATTACTAGAACCAAACGCCTGGCAGACAAGACACACATTAAGACTGAACTGTGCACCCTGACTAAAATATTGACAGCCAATGGCTTCCACAAAAGCAAAATCACCAACTTGATCCACAAAAACACACTGAGACATAATAGAGACCCAGAAGATGAACAGACCCATGGAACAGCTGTCCTGCCCTACATAAGAGGCACTACAGACAAAATTAGTAAGATTCTACACAGACACCACATCAAGACTGCCTTCAAAACAGACAGAAAAATAGCAGCCATCCTCAGGAACCCCAAAGACAAAATTGACCTGGAAAACCAACGCATATATGAAGTCCCCTGTGCATCATGCCCGACCACATACATTGAACAGACCAATAGAAGAATAAGCACCCTCCTGGATGAACACAAAAATGCAGTCAAAAAGCTGGAACACACTTCCTCACTAGTCCAACACATGGAAGCCACAGGTCATAACATCAACTTCAATGGCACCAAAACCCTAGCCACTATAGAAAATCCCAGCCACAGAATCATCAGAGAAGCCATAGAGATTGAAAAAAGACCAGAAAGCATGAACAGAAAAGATGATTCCACCAGGCTGTCAATCATTTGGAAGCCTGCACTCACAAACAAAAAAATCTCCACACCACAAGCCAGGCAAACACCTGGGCACGAACAGATCCCCCTGATACCTCCAGCTCAAACACACCCCAACCAGGCACCCAGATGAAACCCAGCTCCCTAACTAATGATAGCCGTCCATTTACCCGGAGCCAAGCTGCACTAAAGGCCTCCAATAAAGTAATACAATGTTGCCAGCCAATCAAGATACAAAAAGAGCCAAAAAACAGACAGAAGATATTGGAAACATCAATCAAGCAGAACACAGCAAACTCCAAGACCAATAAACACAGACCAAGACTCCCAACCAACCAGGATGAAGAAAAAAACCATTCTGGCACAGCAATAGGCTGCCCCAAATTTAAATCTGAAACCACTGTAAAAGTCTGACTCACAGCTGAACACTATACAGAAGCCTGATGATGGCAGATGAGATTCTGCTGAAACGTTGCTACAACTTTAAAAGAACAACTACAATGATGTGGGAAATACCCGAACAAAGCTGAATGCTATATATATATAGGCCTCCAATAAAGTAACACAATGTTGCCAGCCAATCAAGATACAAAAAGAGCCCAAAAAGCAGACAGAAGTTATCAGAAGAAGAACACAGCAAACTCCAAGACCAATAAACACAGACCAAGACTCTCAACCAATCAGGATGAAGAAAAAACCATTCTGTCACAGCAATAGGCTGCCCCGAATTTAAATCTGAAACCACTGTAAAAGTCTAAGTCACAGACGAACACTATACAGAAGCCTGATGATGACAGATGGGATTCTGCTGAAACGTTGCTGCAACTTTAAAAGCACCACTACTATGACGTGGGAAAATACCCGAACAAAGCTGAATGCCAGACATGTAAGTACCCGCGAAAACTTAAGAAAACAAATATCAAACCTCTACGGGGAGGGAATAAACAACCAGATCAAAACCTACCAGAAACTGGAAATTAAAAGAGCAGGAATACTATGGGACCTCCAATTCCTACATAGCTGCAGAGACAACAATATTACACCAACCTGCTTCAAATTAACATTTCATCAAAGCACAGCAGCCACTAAACGTATCCTGAAAAGAACTGAAATGGCTCTACTAAGGAACGAGCTCCACAGTAAGAGATTCCAATTAGATCAGTTAAACAAAGATTTGCTAGCACTACACCTGGAATTGAGCAGCAAAATCCATCCTCTACTTTGGGACAAGATAAAACAACTTACAACTTGGAGAGCTGAATCTGCAAGCACTTACAAACAGGAAAAGCTCTTGAAAAAATTAAAGAAATTAGAACATGACAAAAAAAACCCCAACAACTCACAACAACACCTGAAACAATTAGTGTACAATGTTTCCAACAGAGAACTCACCAAAATAGAAACAGAAGTCCTAACCAAAGGATTCAATTTTGCTATAGCACCCCAAAAAATCCCCACAGAATCCATCATATGTGCAGTAGAATCCAGCCTAACTAAATTAAATACAGATGAAGCTGATAAAATAAGACACCAAGTTACCAACATCCTATGCACAAGCAAACCACCCAAAAGCAACTTGCAGCAAAATAAAATTAAAGCGCTACAAACCCTGAAAAGAGACAGCAGCATAATCATCCTCCCAGCAGATAAAGGGAATGCCACTGTAGTAATGGACAGAAAAGACTATGAAACTAAATTGACAGACCTACTCCAAGACTCCACATACAAACCCATAAACACAGACCCAACCACATATCTGGAAAAATTAACCAAGAAGAAAATTATAACCAACCACATAAGCAAAGAGATCCAACACATGATCATACCCAGAGAGAAATCTTCCAGATGCCCCAAACTATACGGCCTCCCAAAAATACACAAAGAAGGCATACCTCTCAGACCCATAGTCAGCTCCAGAGGAGCACCACTACAAAACCTGGCTAAACACCTAGAAAAAGAGCTACAGCCCCATGCTGAAACAGCAGCTTCTCATGTACAAAACTCATACTACTTCTTGGAAATGATCAAAAATCTACACGTGGAGCAAGAAGATCTGCTTGTAAGTTTTGACGTGGTTTCACTATTCACTCAAGTCCTGATAAAAGAGACCCTTGAAATCATCAAAAATAAATACCAACCAGCTAAACACCTCATGGAACTAACAGAACACTGCTTAACCAACACATATTTCATATACAAAGGACAAAGATACAAACAAATTGAAGGAGCCCCCATGGGATCACCACTGTCACCTGTCATTGCAAACCTGTTCATGGAAGAATTCGAATCCATAGCCCTGGCCAATGCCATCCTCAAACCCAAACTATGGTTAAGATATATCGATGACACATTCGTGATTTGGCCCCATGGACAAGAAAACCTAAACAATTTCCTAACACACCTAAAGAGCGCACACCCCAAAATCAAGTTCACCATGGAAACAGAAACAAATAAACAACTACCATTCCTAGATGTACTAATCTACAAAAAAACAGATGGCACACTAGGACACACCATATACCAGAAGAAAACACACACCAACCGCTACCTCAATGCCCAATCCCACCACCACCCAGCACAGATAAACTCCGTGGCTAAAACACTAATTACTAGAACCAAACGCCTGGCAGACAAGACACACATTAAGACTGAACTATGCACCCTGACTAAAATATTGACAGCCAATGGCTTCCACAAAAGCAAAATCACCAACTTGATCCACAAAAACACACTGAGACATAATAGAGACCCAGAAGATGAACAGACCCATGGAACAGCTGTCCTGCCCTACATAAGAGGCACTACAGACAAAATTAGTAAGATTCTACACAGACACCACATCAAGACTGCCTTCAAAACAGACAGAAAAATAGCAGCCATCCTCAGGAACCCCAAAGACAAAATTGACCTGGAAAACCAACGCATATATGAAGTCCCCTGTGCATCATGCCCGACCACATACATTGAACAGACCAATAGAAGAATAAGCACCCTCCTGGATGAACACAAAAATGCAGTCAAAAAGCTGGAACACACTTCCTCACTAGTCCAACACATGGAAGCCACAGGTCATAACATCAACTTCAATGGCACCAAAACCCTAGCCACTATAGAAAATCCCAGCCACAGAATCATCAGAGAAGCCATAGAGATTGAAAAAAGACCAGAAAGCATGAACAGAAAAGATGATTCCACCAGGCTGTCAATCATTTGGAAGCCTGCACTCACAAACAAAAAAATCTCCACACCACAAGCCAGGCAAACACCTGGGCACAAACAGATCCCCCCTGATACCTCCATCTCAAACACACCCCAACCAGGCACCCAGATGAAACCCAGCTTCCTAACTAATGATAGCCGTCCATTTACCCGAAGCCAAGCTGCACTAAAGGCCTCCAATAAAGTAACACAATGTTGCCAGCCAATCAAGATACAAAAAGAGCCCCCTCCCAAAAAAACAGACAGAAGATATTAGAAGCAGAACACAGCAAACTCCAAGACCAATAAATACAGACCAAGACTCTCAACCAATCAGGATGAAGAAAAAACCATTCTGTCACAGCAATAGGCTGCCCCAAATTTAAATCTGAAACCACTGTAAAAGTCTAACTCACAGACAAACACTATACAGAAGCCTGATGATGGCAGATGGGATTCTGCTGACATGTTGCTACAACTTTAAAAGCACCACTACTATGACGTGGGAAAATACCCGAACAAAGCTGAATGCCAGACATGTAAGTACCCACGAAAACTTAAGAAAACATATATATATATGTGTGTGTGTGTGTGTGTGTGTTTTCTGAGGTTCTCGCAGGTATTTGTATGTGGATCTTTGGTTATTCGGGTTTTCTTCCGCGTAAGATTGGAAGTATCTAGGCAATGTTTTGATGAAGTCTCATTTATCATCTTCAGGCTTGGTCTTCAGCTCTGTGCTTCTCAGAGTGATGTGAGCTTGCAGCTGCTTCTTCCTTTTAACTGCTAGTGGGGGTGTAGCTTGATTGGGTGGGGGCTTGGCTGTGTTCTGATTGGTTGGGGGGTTGGCTGTGTTCTGATTGGCTGGAGGCTTGTTCTGTTCAGGTGGGGGCTTGATTGTGCTTAGGTTAGTCTTAGTTGCTGGAGGGTTTGAGTTGCTAGTGAGCTGTGATCTTGCTGTTTGGCTTCGAGTTCATGGTTGTGCTTCATCTTCATGGTGGGGGTCAGTTCGCTTCATGTATGGCTCAGAGGGGTTTGAAGTGGGTAGTGATGCAGCTGCAGTGCGGCTTCTGGTCCGTGGTCGTGTTTCATCTTCTGTGAGGGTGTGAGTCTGCTTTCTACGTGGAAGTGTGGTGGTGGCATCTTGTGTGGCTCTCAGGGGTATGGGTCTGGTGTCATTCTTCATGTTAGGTACTCGTCTGTTCATGAGGGCGGGTTTCCAAATGGCTGGTAGGCGGGAGGTATCATCTCGTTTATTCATGCTGTGTGGGCGTTTTTCTATCTCTATGGCTTCTCTGATGATTCTGCTGCTGAAGTGTTCGGTTTTGGCGATAGTTCTGGTATTTTTAAAGTCAATCTCATGTCCTGTGGCTTTGAGGTGTTGGACCAGGGAAGAGGTCGGTTCTACACACTCTCACCGGTGTGCTGACAGCCAATCGATTCCAAAGAAAGAAGATCACCCACCTAATCCAAAAAGAAACCCCAGCCAAAATCCAAGACAGAGAACAAGAGAATGGCAAAGCCCTCCTCCCATATATAAAAGGCACTACAGACAAAATCAGCAAGATCCTCCAAAAACACAACATTAAGACAGCATTCTACACAACAGAAAGATATCCACCATCCTAAGAAACCCTAAGGACAAAATCAAATTAGAAAATCAAGGAGTATACGAAATCCCTTGCACTGCCTGTCCCACCACATACATTGGACAAACTAACAGAAGAATAAGTGCACGCATTGAAGAACATAAGAACTCAATCAAAAAGGAAGAACCGACCTCTTCCCTGGTCCAACACCTCAAAGCCACAGGACATGAGATTGACTTTAAAAATACCAGAACTATCGCCAAAACCGAACACTTCAGCAGCAGAATCATCAGAGAAGCCATAGAGATAGAAAAACGCCCACACAGCATGAATAAACGAGATGATACCTCCCACCTACCAGCCATTTGGAAACCCGCCCTCATGAACAGACGAGTACCTAACATAAAGAATGACACCAGACCCACACCCCTGAGAGCCACACAAGATGCCACCACCACACTTCCACGTAGAAAGCAGACTCATGCCCACACAGAAGATGAAACACGACCACGGACCAGAAGCCGCACTGCAGCTGCATCACTACCCACTTCAAACCCCTCTGAGCCATACATGAAGCGAACTGACCCCCACTATGAAGATGCAGCACGACCACGAACTCGAAGCCAAACAGCAAGATCACAGCTCACCAGCTCAAACCCTCCAGCAACTAAGACTAACCTGAGCACAATCAAGCCCCCACCTGAACAGAACAAGCCTCCAGCCAATCAGAACACAGCCAACCCCCCAACCAATCAGAACACAGCCAAGCCCCCACCCAATCAAGCCACACCCCCACTAGCAGTTAAAAGGAAGAAGCAGCTGCAAGCTCACATCACTCTGAGAAGCACAGAGCTGAAGACCAAGCCTGAAGATGATGAATGAGACTTCATCGAAACATTGCCTAGAAAACCCGAATAACCAAAGATCCACATACAAATACCCGCGAGAACCTCAGAAAACAAATACACACACACACACACACACACACATATACACATATACACACACATATATATACACATACATACACACATACGTGCATACGTACATACATACATATATATATTTGAAAAATGTTTCCTATCAAGTTTGAAGAGAAAGGTTGAAATTGCAGAAGCAGTTTTCTACACAATATTTAAAAAAATTAACAAATTCCTGCTATGATGGGAAATAAAAGCTAAAGAGAAATTTTTAAAAGCTGTGTATGTATCATTGTCATGTATGTGGAAGCAAGTTGGATTTGAGGTCAATACTTCAGTGCAGCAAATATGTATATATGAAATATCACTTCCTATGGAATGAGGTATTTAGTATAATCTCCCTTCTTTCAGCTTCAGGGTTGCCTTGTACAGTGATAATTCATCATTTTCACCATGTCTACTTAGCCTTATAAATGCCTTCAATTTGCCAGGGACCGGTTCTTGTCTTGGTTCTTGGATTTTGCCATTAGAAAATTCATCCCCCTCTTACTTTACTCCCCCATGTCTGTCTCTGCCTTGCTTTGCCATAGTGTTACATTCTCT
Organism: Hydrophis major; assembly: GCA_033807585.1. NCBI lineage: Eukaryota > Metazoa > Chordata > Lepidosauria > Squamata > Elapidae > Hydrophis > Hydrophis major. The sequence continues at coordinate 351,248,450 of CM066329.1, forward strand.
GTGTTTTATCAGCTTTCCTTGATGTATTACCATGTCTGCAATGTCATCATTATCTTCAGATGCCATCACACTAGTAGCAAGTCTTGAGGATTCTCACAGTGCTCAAAGCTGTAACCAAATATGATCTAGACTATATTTTATATTATACGCTGCAATATATATATGCTACTTTTACTATGAGCATGTGTATGTATCTGAAATAGTAAATGTATGTGGGTACACATTTGGGTATATGTACATGCACACTTGTATGTATAAGGATATTATTGGTAGGTATGGAAGACAATATACTGTATGTTCTGTTTGAAATAACAGGTAAACTACTTTACATGTTAAAACCTATTTTTTAAACCAAAGTCAATATAATGAAGGGTTCAATATTCTCTACTCAAGATTCAGTCTTCCACTGGATCTGTATTACTGCCTATATTAGATAATCAAGAGTAACAATATTGGGAGACAATTGTATAATTTATTATCTATCTCATGAAAATTGATCCCTAGTATAATACAAGCTAGTATCCTAAGTCTAAAAATAAACTGTACATTCCCATTTCTGCTAATAATATACATTTATCTGCTTTGAGTTGATTTCTTTTTTTCATTTCTAGTATCATTGAGGGATAAACTAGATATTACACCAAATTCATATGATTTCACCCATTTTTAAAATTTAATTGCAATAAAATGATGACTTGAACATTGCTGGTGACATCTCATAAGAAGCATAGAACAGCGTTCCCCAACCTTTTCAGCTTTGCTGCACGGCCTGGAGCGGTAGGAGAGGCATGTGAGTAGCAGGCGCATATGTGCATGCACATCTCCATTTGTGGGACCAGTATGTACATGTGCCCTCCATTTGTGCGAATGGAGTTCATGTGCAAGCGGAGGCCACTTACACTCATGCACGAAGTTCCACTCATACGAGCAACAGGCACTTGTGCTCAAATATGAATCTTGCATGAGCAGAGCGCACTTGTGCATGAAACTCAGTTTTTGCTTGTGCTACTGGAGCTTCATATGCATGCACTTGTCCACTGCTCATGTGAGTGGAGCTTTGCGTGCATGCTTGCTCATTTTTCCTGTGACCTGATTTCTAGCAGGCCGCAGGCCAGGGGTGTAGAGAACCTAATCTTGTTTTTAAAAAACGAAGGGGGAAAAAACCCACTGAGATAACAGAGTAACAACTGATCTATTTATTTATTATATAATTTGTATAGCCACCCATATCACAAAAATGATGTGGGCAGCATATAACAAATTAAATAAAGCAACATATATAAAGATAATAGATATAAAAATATAAATATGTAACTTAAAAGAGAAATATTATAAAATGAATATAAGCATCTTAGGCAAAGAGAGGATAAAAATAGTCATTTCAACAATGACTATACTGAACATATTTCCAGGGACCTAGAGCAGGTCTTGAAGGACTTCCAGAATAGCAAAAAGGATTTTGACTTATAACACGGAGGATTAAAAAAGCAAATAAACCAAACTTCCCTTTCTCTAGATGTTGGTAATACATGGTGATGTGATCATAGTTTAACATCTACAGATCCTTATGAGGTGTCTTATTTCAGATCTTCTGGAATTTTCTGGAGTTACCTGTATGAGCTTGGGACATCCTAAAACAGAATGTTTTGTGCATCCTTACATTACCTGCCCTTTTTCTGCTGTTCTTCTAATTAACCACTCTAAATAATTTGATATTAGAAAACTTGGAAAAACTTACTGCTCAATCTCAGTTCTATAAATTACAAAGTAATTAAAAGCATTGGTTGCAATATAAATTTCCAAACTGAAATGTAATCTAAGCTTTGTAATCACATTTCCCGAATTCTAAAATGCAATTTGCAACAACAAATGAACACATCTTTCTTTTTAAACTGCAATATACTGTTTATGTTTAGATGAAAATGCACACTGATATGCAACAATAATATACCAAAAAAGGTATAAATTTCAGGACAATAGTTGTATACGAGTCCACAGTGTACACAAAAACATTAGGAGAAAAATGTGTGATTAAAAAATGATGACAGTACTACAAAAATTAAATGGAACAAACTAGAGACCAGAAAAAAAGAAGCCAATCTAACCCATAGTAGATTCATCTATTACTAGAAAAAGCTCTAAACCTCATTTTGATTGTGTGATTCAATACACATCCAGCTCTTTCACTTTTTACTTCAAGAAGTCACATTTTATTGTAAGTGTGGTTGCTTTTCACTTTAGTACTCCAGTTCTGCCAAGACAATTAGCTTAGTATGTGTATTTTTTTTCATTTTACAATACACCTTTATGACCCCAAACAATAATAGCTGAATTCTGCACTGAGTTTGAGAATAGGATTGTTCTTGAAATAAAAATGCCAAGAAATGCAGACAGAAAAGCTTTTGTTCAGAAGAAAGGTCTGTAGAAATATAGAGAAATATTACTTTGAATTTATGTGGCCAAATACAGAAAAGGACATGTTGCATTATCACAAATACATTGTTTGTTTTGGCTGTAAGGGGCTGGATTAATGTTTAAACTAGGAAGCATAAACACACAATCCTATAAAATATTGTAATTCTTTTTGTATTTTTAAATCTATTGGGTTTTTTTTTTGTCTCTGAGGAGACAGCACTTCATTTTTGAAAAGTTCTCTCAGATTTTGACATTTCAGATCAAGGTATGTTCTCTACAGCAAGAGTGTCAAACTCATGGCCCATGGTCCAGATGCGTCACACGCTGACCACTTCCACCTCCATTTTAGCAAAGGGGGGGAAAGTTGTGATATGTCACATGACAACAACATGACAATGAGAGTTTGATACCTCTGCTCTTCAGGAACTCATAAATATGGTTTTCTCTTAAAGTATATGGAGGGGGAGAAGACGTTTGGTATTTGGTTCCACTTTTCATAACGTCATTTTGATTAGTAACTCGGTTTAATTCTCTTTTGAAATTCATATATCCCCCATGAGTTCTACAATTCAGCTCTCCATTTTTCACTAATTTGAAATTTTCACTAATTTGAAGCAAATACAGAAAAGGCTTTGCAAAGTCTCATAATATTCTTTTATGAACAAAATCACACTCATCCTGGAAATACGTGTCCTAATGTGCTTATCCTGGAAGGACTTGTGCATCTTTTTATTAGACAGCTATCACCATTATCCAAACCCTTCTTTTTGTCCTTCAGACTGCTCAACCTTACTCTGAAAAATCACAGCTTTCTATGCTAATTCAGTTTTTTAATGATATTTTCCTTTCCAACTGAATTCTAGCCTAGATTATTTGATTGTAAACAAATCTTTTTATCTATGGTAACTGTTAGGCTGACATTTACAAAAAGAATATATGTAAATTTATGCTAAATGAAGATTTATTAAAGCTCTACAAATCACGTAAATCTAACTGATACATGCATTTATCTTCTATCTCAAACCATTGTACCTTTTCACAAAAAGAACCACTATTCTGAAACTCATTACAATTGGTCACTCACAAATACAACCCCCCAAAAAATTTGTATTTATATAATTAAACACAGATGCTATGAATAAATAGAAATACAGGATGTTTTTTGCTGGAAGTACAGTCATTGAATGTTGAAATTATTTAAATTCACTGATTAGGAGTTGTAAAACAATCTTCTGAATGGGAGGAATGGAAGTGCTTGTCCTTCAATTTTTTTTAAAATTGGCATTCTTCCTGGCCATATTATATTTAATGCTGATCTTAACCTTCCACTCAGTTCCTGAAGATACTCAAATTTGTACCTCATATTCCTTCTTTTTATGTTGACTGCGAGATCATGGCTTTGTTAACATTCCAAAAACATTTTTCCTCCTGTGGGGAAAACGGGAATGTTTACCATATTCATCAATTCTGCTTACTTGTCCCCACTTGGTAGAGTCTTGACATGAGCCTTGACATCAACCATAGCATTTCATTTCTACGATCTCACCTATAATTCCATATCTCACCATTTTGCTCGGCTCTAAAAGCCCAAAGAATTCCATAAATTTATATCACATCCCTCCCCAGCCTTCTAAAAGCTTTGCTATTTGTCTTCTTGGCTACCAGAGTTGCTTTGAATGTGACCTCAGTTTTCCTTTCACAATATGTGAAGAATGTTGACAGTTTATCTACACAAAATGGAAGATTTGACCTTTTCATTCAATATGCATTTCTTTTTCTTATGAAGAGTATTCATTTTAGTCTTATATTCAACATGAGTTTTCCTTATCTTATGTTATTCATAGACGTATTGAAAGGATCAACAAGGTTTATAAACATCGTCCTTAGTCCTTGGCTTATATCTATTATTTCTTTAGAAGACTTTAAGCAGAAAGATAAAATTAAATTATACGCTGTCTGAATCCAAATAAAGCTTTTGTATTCCTTTTCTTTTAAGAAATTTACAATGGATTAGAGAAGAAATGATTGCATGGTAAGTGGTCCTTTTTTACACTACAGTATGTGTGTGTGTGTGTGTATGAGGGAGAGGGAGGGTGTCTGTGTGCAGGCACATGTATCAGAGAACAAATGTCTATGTTTCTAGGTAATCAATGGACATTTAGTTAACCAATCTTAATTTGATTTATTGTTTCTGACAATATTTAATGATAAATATAGATATAGATACATTTTAGTTTAGCATGTTTTGTGCTTTAATCCCTTAGCAGTGGCTTTTTGATCACTATTCTGCTTATCAGTATCATCCTATAGAATCACTTCAAAGAGCGAAGAAATAATGAGGTGTGATTCGGAACAATCTTTAATAGGAAACTATGGCTTATTTTCTCAAGTTTATAAATCACATAATATAAAATAATAATAACAACAACAATATAATTTAAATATTGAGTAACATATACATGGAACTGCCCTTGAACAGCATTCAGAAACTTCAACAGGTACAAAATGCAGTTGCATGCGTAATAAAAGACATATGTAACACAACTATTCTGTGAGCTGCATTGACTGCACTCTAGATATGGTCTTATTAAGGCTTTCTAGAATGGTATCGTTCCTCACTTGATTTTGATTGTATCCCTCTGTTAATACAGCTTAGGATTGCTGTTATGTATGTAAATAGTTGAATAAAGGCAAGCTTGGGGTAAAGTGCAGGGTTCTGGCCCTGCACTTCTGATTGGGTGTTAAGCAGCTGGATCGGATTGGTTGGGTTCTGAGAATCTGATTGGCCCTTAACGAAGGACTCTTATTGGTTCTGGAGCTAGCGTTTCACAGCTCCTATTGGTTATTTCACATTAGCATTGCCTATATAAAGCAGAGTTGTTGTTATACAAGTTAGAAGTCACTATGCAATAAAGAGTTGAAAGTCCACCAACTAAGACTGCCTCCATTCATTCTACCCATGACTGAATCTATGACACTGGCGACGAGAATGGGATTTGGAGACATCTGATCTTAAGGAACTTGGAAGAAAAACAGAGCACGTGTAAAAAAACGGCGCCACCAACGGAAGCCATGTCTGGCGGCATTGTACCACCCGCTCCGTACGATCCAACCCAAGAGGATTGGGAATCCTACGTGGATCACTTTCAGATGTTCCTCGAAACAAACAACCTGAAGGACGCCACACCAGCCAAAAAGTGGGCGCTGTTCCTGATGTACTGCGGCCCGGCTGTCTTTAAAATGGCTAAAGCCCTCGCGAAGCCTCGAGAAGTGAAAGCAATAAGCTGGGACAACCTCGAACCTCTCCTGAGAGACCATTACGCACCAACCATACCCACACTCGTGAGATGCCACGAGTTCTATCAACGAAGCCAATGAAAAGGAGAGAGTGTGGCTGACTTCGTGGCAGACCTCCGGCACTTGGGAGGCCTCTGCGGGTTCGCAGACTTAGATGAAACATTGAGAGACCGCCTAATTCTGGGATTAGATTCACTAAACGTGCAGAGCAAGCTGATGGCGAGGGACGACATCGGCCTTGTTGACGCCATTGCCGAAGCCATTGCCGCTGAGGCGACCAAAAAATCCGCGGCGCAGCTATGGCGAAGCCGAAACCCCACAAACCCACCGACAGGCGACATCTCACCCAGCTCAGAAGGGCAGTTGGCAACAACGCACTACGAGGACCTCTCTTTCTCGTCAGACAGCGACAAAGAAGGGGTCCATCGACTGCGTTCCGACCGGGACCCTCGTCCTAAAACCTCACGCCCTTGCGCTGGCTGCAGGGCAAACCATCCCAGGGCAGACTGCAAATTCCGTGACACACTCTGCCATGAGTGCGGGAAACGAGGCCACATCAGTCGAGTCTGTCGCAGTTTACCAGGACCAAGCCCGGCCTCAAAGGGAACCAACTTTTGACAATCGGCAGGAAACCATCCTGTAAGGCGAAACCCAGCAAACCACTCCTACAGATATCGAGCGTTGCAGAAAGAAGAGACTCACCATACTATCACTATAGGTCACGCCTCAGCCCTGGACGCAAAGAAGATTCGAGTTACAGTAGCCATAGAGAACCAACCCTGTCACATGGAAGTCGATTCGGGATCGTCCCTCTCGATGGTGTCGTGGAAGACATTAAAGCAGCTCATTCCTACCATCCAACGCCAAGACCTTCGAATGCAACACCTTATCCTTAAAGATTACCAAGGGAATCGGATCCCTGTGGTCGGGTCTTGTCGAGTCCGCGTCTCGTTTAAAAAGCATACGGCATACTTACCTCTAACGATCATCGATAGGGACAGGCCTAGTTTGTTGGGCCTCCAATGGTTTGCGCCACTTGGCATCGAACTAGCCGGCGTGAACCGAGTCGGTGATTGCGAGTGGGAGGAGGATCTTATGTCTGAATTCAGCGATGTCTTCGCAGATCGTCTGGGCGAGTATAAGGGGACCCCAATTTCATTCAGTCTTGACCCTAAGGTCGCCTCGATCCGTTTAAAGCCCCATCGAGTTCCGTTCGCCCTTAAGGCCAAGATAGATGAACAACTTGACAAACTAATTAAACAAGGGGTACTGCAACCCATTGATCATTCCCCATGGGAAACTCCTATTGTAACCCCCATTAAACCAGATGGGTCAATCCGAATCTGTGGGGACTACCGGGCCACTCTAAACCACGCCCTCCAACAGAACGCATATCCAGTGCCGGTGGTGCAGCACCTCTGGGAGGTGGAAAGGTTTTCGCTAAGGTAGATTTAGCTCAAGCCCATCAACAATTGCCCGTGGACGATAAAACAGCCCAAGCTCAAACGATAGTAACGCACAGAGGTGCTTTTAAATGTACCCGATTGCAGTTCGGGGTGAGTGTGGCCCTGGGAATATTCCAAAGTTTAATGGAACGATTGTTACAGGGAATCAAGGGCGTGGTTCCGTATTTTGATGACATATTGATTGCAGCTCCTTGTAAAAAAATTCTGCAGAATCGTTTAAAATGTGTTCTTAAAAAATTCCAAGAAGCGGAACTGAAAGTAAAAAGGGATAAATGTCATCTGTATACCGACAGTGTTGAATTTCTAGGTTATCGCATTGATAGTCAGGGTATTCACCCAACTGAGAGTAAATTAAGGGCGATTAGAAATGCTCCCAGACCTCGTAACAAAACTGATCTTCAAGCATTTTTAGGCCTTATCAATTTCTACAATGTGTTTTTACCGCATAAGGTGACTGTGGCTGAACCATTACACCGGTTATTAGATAAGAAAGCATTATGGGTTTGGGGTTACCGAGAAGAAAAAGCGTTTAGAAATGTAAAAGATTTACTTACATCTGATTCTGTACTTATGCAATATAATGAAACATTACCCTTGGTTATAACTTGTGATGCCTCACCGTTTGGGGTGGGCGCTATTTTGAGCCATGTGCTACCTAATGGAAATGAGGCTCCCGTTGCATACTTTTCGAAGACTCTATCCCAGGCAGAACGTAACCATGGACAAATAGACAAGGAGGCTCTTGCAATTGTGTCAGCCGTAAAAAAATTCCATGAGTATGTTTATGGAAGGACATTTACAATTGTAACCGACCACAAACCTTTATTGGGGATAATCGCTGGGGACAAACCAACCCCCTATATATTGTCCCCAAGAATGACTCGATGGTCAGAGTTCCTAGCTGCTTATAATTATCGATTGTTATATCGCCCGGGGAAAGCCATTCCCCATGCCGACGCACTCAGCAGAGCACCGCTACCAGAGACCCTCGACGATCCGGCACCAACAGTATTGGCGTTACAAATCAAAACGCTCAACTCGCCTCCTATGACCGCTCGAGATATCGCGAGGGAGACCAGACGAGACCACACCCTAGCACGAGTCCTAAGCTGGGTAGAGCGTGGATGGCCATTGGACCAGATCCCAGATGACTTCGCGCCATTTAAAACAAGACAGACTGAACTTTTTTCACAAAAAGGCTGCGTTATCTAGGGCGATAGAGTCGTCGTCCCAGAATGACTCCAAAAGACGCTGTTACAAATCTTGCACGATGGACATCCCGGGATCGTGCGAATGAAGGCACTCGCACAGAGCTACGCTTGGTGGCCAGGCATGAACCGACACATTGAGCAATGGGTCAAGGCCTGCACCAAGTGCCAACAAACCAGCAACGCACCGCCAAAAGCTGCACCAACCGAATGGGAGATGCCACGTTTACCCTGGTCCAGAATCCACCTGGATTTCACAGGGCCGATCAAAGGACAGACATTGCTGTTGACTGTCGATGCATACTCTAATTGGTTAGAAATTCATCGAATGGCCAATACAACCTCCGAGGCAGTCATTAAAGTCCTCAATAGACTCTTTGCAACTCATGGATGTCCTGGTGTCCGATAACGGACCACAGTTTACAGCGCTAATGTTTGAACAGTACCTTGCTGACAACTGCATCCGCCATCCACCTCGCTGGCGCATCCTGCTACCAATGGCCGAGCGGAACGCATGGTACAATTTGTAAAAAAGACTTTACAAAAGATGGACTATGATAATCTTGACGAAAAAATAAACCGCATTCTACTTCTACAACACATTACTCCGCACAGTGAAACCGGCAGAACTCCCGCTGAACTTCTCATGGGGCGAGAATTCCGTTCCCGCCTCAACCAACTGCACCCTGCTTATGAGCCAGAAAAGCCTCCAGGATCCAGCGGACGCTACCGTACCTTCAAGGTAGGCGACCCCCTTTATGCAAGAAATTTATCGGGCAACCCAGTTTAGATCGAAGCAATGGTAATACGCGAGACTGGGCCCAGATCCTATATTGTAAAATGTATTGATGAGAGACTGTGGAAAAGACATATTGACCAATTACGGTCACGACTTATAACGGCTAGCCAACAACTTCCCAACAACCAAACTGAGGGGGGGGAAGGAAGAGAAGATGACAACATGCCAGGAAACCTGTTCCAAGAAAGCGATGAATCAAATGAAACCCAGGAAATGGAGCAGGAAGAAGAATCGTACGTTCCAAGGGAAATCACACCAGAATGAGAAGCTGAGCCACTACAAAACAACACCCTACCTCAAAGGGACTGCACGCAGCCAGTCCAAAGAAAATCTGACAGACCCAAGAGACAACCGTCCTATTTAAAGGACTACATAGTCACAAACTAATTGTGAAGCCAGGGGGAAGGGGTGTTATGTATGTAAATAGTTGAATAAAGGCAAGCTTGGGGTAAAGTGCAGGGTTCTGGCCCTGCACTTCTGATTGGGTGTTAAGCAGCTGGATCGGATTGGTTGGGTTCTGAGAATCTGATTGGCTCTTAACGAAGGACTCTTATTGGTTCTGGAGCTAGCGTTTCACAGCTCCTATTGGTTATTTCACATTAGCATTGCCTATATAAAGCAGAGTTGTTGTTATACAAGTTAGAAGTCACTATGCAATAAAGAGTTGAAAGTTCACCAACTAAGACTGTCTCCATTCATTCTACCCATGACTGAATCTATGACAATTGCATTGGCTTATTTGGCTGCTGCTGCACACTGCTGGTTCATATTTAGCTGGTGGTCCACTAAGACTCAAAGATCCCTGTCACAGTTACTACTATTAAGCCTGGTTTCCCCTAGTCTATAGCTGTACTTTTGGTTTTTCTTGCTTAAATGTAAGACTTTACTTTTCTCTACATTGAATTTCATTTTTGTTAGAATAAGAAATATAAGAAGAAATAAATAAAATAAGAAATAAGAATAAATACCAATGGACAGCTTAAGGTAAGGCTTCTTTTATATGCTAAGTATTGAAGGAAAGATACATTTAAAAGTTCTCTTCCTTATTCTTTTTTATTTGATTTTTTTGTCAATTCTTCTCATGAGTTTACATATGTTAAAGGTTATTTCTTCCATGTTCTTTCTCCTCATGATCTTCCCTTTGGTTGTCATTCATTTTGAGCACTGATTTCTGCTTCTGTCATCTTGAAAAACTCTGCTGTATTCTTGCATCTGGTTTATCAATCCAACCTAAACATTTGTTTCAGATTCACATGATGCAGAGCTGCAGAGAGAAGGATAAATGTTGAAATTCCCTCCCTCCTTTCCTCCCTCCTTCCCTCCCTTTTTCTTCCTTCCTTCCTTCCTTCCTTCCTTCTGAAATTTAAGTCAAATTGTATAAAATTATATGACAATTTACAAAATGGCCATCCGAATTCTGAAACTTAGCCAGCAGCTTGCTTCCCTTCTTTATTCAAGTCATCAGTGCACGCAGAGGGGAAATGAATGGGGATGCAGACACAGCCAATGCAAATTTATCATGTAATTTATCTGAAATGCCAGTGTAATTAGTCTCCTGCTATTGCCCTATTCAAATCCACAGTGTGCACGTTGGACTGAAGTCAGTCATTTGAGGAGAAGTAGGTTAACAGCAGAATTGTGAAGATTTCACCAACTATGTGCAGAAATGCCTTTTGTTCTGCAAGGGCTAGAATGAAGCTCTGAATTAATGCAGGAAACTGTCAGCTAAGGTGAAAAGATCCACAATTCACATTCCAGAGTAGAAATTGGATTTTAATGGGATGGTAAAATTGCACAAATGTCGGTCACTCTCAATTAAGAAAAAAAAAATCAACATATTTGAGGATATGTATATTTTGTAGAATATTTCAATGAATTGTTTTAAAATGCAACCTTCCCTGAAATTTTGGCAAGAGAAGAGGTTTCAAAGTTAACATAAAATTGCAATATTGAGAAGCAAAAGAAAAAAAGTTTACTGCAGCATTCTTTTCTATTTTTTATTTAAAAATTTATTTTCATTTTGCTTAAAACCCTGTGCACTTTTGCACAGGCTTTAGAATATAATAACAGAGTTGGAAGGTATCTTAGAGGTCTTATAGTCCAACCCCCTGCTTAGACAGGACATGCTACACCACTTCACACTTTATTCATATTCAGGATGTTTCAACAACTTTAATTTATTTTTCTTCATCTAGATTATTTTTCTTCATCTTGATCAAGTTCAGTCTCTGTTGATTTTACCAAATGTTAATTTCTTATATTTGCTAGAGATCTGCTGTGTTTCTCATTACAGATAGACCTCGAGTTACGACCACAGTTGGAACCCAAATCTCCATTACCAAGCAAGACAGTTGCTAAATGAGTTCCACCTGATTTTATGACCTTTTATCACAGTTGTTGAGTGAATTGTACAGTTCTTGAGTGAAACCAGCTTTCCCCGTTAGCTTTGCTTGTCAGAAGCCAGCTGGGAATGTCACAAAAGGTGACCACATGAACCTTGGATGCTGCAACCATTGTAAATACAGTCTAGTTGTGAAGTGCATAAATTTTGATCGCATGACTGTGGGATTGCTGTAATGGTTATAAGTGTGTGGACTGGTTGTCAATCATTTTCTGTTGTAACTTTGAATTGACCAGGTGAAAGTTGAGGACCACTTGTACATTTATATATTTATCTGCATTTATATGCTGCCTATTCTTCCAATTCTAGACAGCCTACAACATTTGAAATAAAAAAAAAAATCATAAATTCATTCATAAAATCAATAACAGATAAACAAATGATTACAAGTTGCAAATAAACTTGTAGCTGTCATCAAAAGTCTTGCTCTCTTAAACACAACTGTTTCTGTCATTTTTGTCTCAAACCATTAATGAATTAATGAATTATTAACCATTAATAAGATCAACACACATCTTGGAGGGAAAATTATTCCAGTGAGGGGAGACTACTACTAAGAGGGTCAATCTATTTATATTGTTTGAATGCCGAAAACCTGTTTGACTTCACCTAAGGCTGAAAACAAACCATCATTAGCAAAATTTTATATTTTCAAAAATGGTGCAATATTTGTTTTAATTCTGAATTACAGTAAATATATTTAGAAGTAAAGTCTTATAAATATCTTCAGATGTATTGCGATTGAAATCTACAGGAATTCTTAACCACATCTTAACCTCAAGTTAAGAAATGTTGTGAAACCTCCCAATCCATTTTAAAAAAATACTTCCTCATCTATTCCTTTGGTTATGATCCAGATTTAATGACATCAATACCAATTTCTTTCTTTCTTTCTTTCTTTCTTTCTTTCTTTCTTTCTTTCTTTCTTTCTTTCTTTCTTTCTTTCTTTCTTTCTTGCTTTCTTGCTTTCTTGCTTTTCTTGTTATATTTTATCTAATAAATAGGACTTGTTTTTAGGACTATTTTTTCTAATTTTAATCCAAAGGCCATGAGCTATAATGATTGTATAGGATAGCCTACTTTTATTTGTTTTTATCAATAGTTGTTCTCTTATTTGCTGCAAGGAAATGTTAACCCTACTACTGTTTAAGAAAAGCAGCCCTTCTTGAGTTTGCTTTCTATGGGTTATGCCTGTGGTGGGATGATGTGCTGAATAATTGGAAATTAAAATAGAGTATAGGTTTCAGATTCAATTTAGAATTCAACCTTCTCTTTATTTCTAAAGTTTGAATCATTAAAAGCTTGAAAAATACTAAGAAAGACTGTGCAGATTTTGGAAAAAAAAGTTTCCTTAATGAAGCCTTAAGCAAACTATGCTTCCAATCTGCTTCATGAAAAATAAAATAAAATGGGAACCCCCTTGTTTTTAAAGGCAAAATCTTTTGCAGTCCAAGCATATTGTTCTCTGGCATTTAAAAAGCCAGAAGTTTCTAGACAGATGAACAAACCCTTTCTGAAATCTAGGATTAATCTGGTTCCATCTATCCACACATGTGAGAGGTGTCATCTACAGGAAAGGTTTTAAAAAGTCAAGAGGACAGTAGTTCCCATGCAATTGTCTTAATGATATTGATTTTGGGCATTTTCCTATGGATGCCTCTCCATGTAGAATTCAAGAATGAAGAATGGACACTTCATTTCCAAAACACAGAAAGCCTTAACTGGATTTCTCTTCCTGTGCTGCTTCTATGTTGACTTACATAGGTTTAATCAAAAACATTCAACATTTCTATAATCCCCAAAATTTCTCTGACATTGTTGTCTTTCTTTGGCAATGTCAGATTGGAAATGCTGACTGCTTGGTTTGATGCAACTAATAAAAACTCAGAAGCTTAATGTCAGGCTCTCTTATACTTAATCACTATGAGTGGAATGGAAGGCAGCTTTTGATTAAGGCCAGCAAACCGATCAATAAAGTCCTTGAACTTGCATAAGTGACTCCTGGCTGGTTTCATTAAGAGGAATGGCTTGAAACAAAGACAAAAGGCATCACAACATATATATGGAATATGGAATAATATAGTTTACTATATAGCAAGAGGAATTACATTATCTACTTAATCCTTATGAGATGTTCATCAGTAGTTTTATCTTCTCCAGAAAAAAATGCATCTTAAGAATTATATGTATTATCATCAGATGCATATGTAACATAATCTTTTGGGAGGATTATTTTATATATGATAATTTGTTGTGGAAGTTGATGAAACAATTATTTTATAAGTATGAAGCAGCAGCTAGATAGGACACAGATATTCTTGCATTAAATAGCTAGCAGATAGAGTGTTATATGAAATCTTGGTCTTTGGGAGAAAGCTTGTGAAATTGTTTAAAGAAATTCAATTTTTTTTCTTTTTTACTAGATTTGGTTTTTATAATGCCATTTTGGGTTGAATGCAGTTCCAATTGTTTGTTGATGCTTACCATAAGTGATCTCATTTTTTTTTTGTATGTATGTTGAGATTGGTTGGTTCATCCAAAGTAAAGATCATGGGATATTGTTCATGAAATATGATACATATGGAGGTTAAGTAAATAACAATTCTTTTGCTATTGGGATATTGTTATTCCCCAGGATAGCCTGTTGAGAGATAGAGATGATATAACTTCCTCTGCCAGTTAGATTTAGAATTATCTGAATGCAAAACTGAACAAATGATTAAAGGGTCTAAATGGTACTTTTGTAGTTATCTGGTTATTGGTTGTTGTTATGATTTTTATTTTTATGATTTTTATTTTTTGATTAACTGTTTAAAATATATTGAACAGTGGACATGTTATTGGTGTATATGTCAACCACTCAGAGTCTTTCAGTTACAATGGGTTAAAAATAAATGAATGTGTCAATAAGTAAATAAATTAAATATTACAGGTTAGCAACATTAAGGTAATGGAACAATAAATATCAAATACAAATGAAAGAGACTATAATATGTAAGAGCCATTCGTCTTATGGTCTCTTTTACTGCTGATGTGCTAGCTTAGGTTCAAGAAGTATGGGTAGAAGAGGGTTTCTTTAGAATCCTCAAGACCCACAAATATGAGACTTAAACAAACAAGAAATTACTTTCATTGATTAAATGTAGATTGAATTACTAGGAAAAAAATGACAGGGCCTGCTAAGGTTATGTCCTCCAGTCATTGTTTAACTCAGTGTGACAGATTCAATCTGCTCAGTCCAAAGGTAGGCCAAAGATGTCACTCATGGCTTTGACACAATGTTGGAGCAAAATCGAAAAGTTGCACTTTATCAACTCACAGCCTGGAGCCAGTGTTCTCATTCAGGCTTGTGTTAGTGGAACAATGAGCTACAGCAGGCATAAGGCCGTGCTGCATAATAATTATAGGTATCCCACAGGCAAAGCTGTAGTTGCTTTTAAGATTTGACAGAATGTGTCTCTTAGGCATGACCTACAAGAGGAGAGGGGGGCTTCCTCCCTCCTTTTCATCCCTTCCCAAAAGCCACCTGGGAGAAATATATAAAGGTTCTTGATAAGGGATATATTTTCTCCTATAGGGGTAGGTTGATTACTATAAGCTGCTCAATTTTTTCTTGAAGATACACACACACACACACACACATTGCTTTCAGGGAAAAAGAATCAAGTATATAACAAGGGAAGCTAAGGTAGACCTTTTGCTCAATCCTGCTAATTTGTGTCACCTACTGCATTTCAGGAGAAAAGGAATGAAGCAGAAAATTAAGTCTGAAAGGCGTTTTTGTCCTGCTGTCACTTTGTACAACACTTTGTTCAGCTGACATGACACTCTGGCTTTTGTTACATAAAACTGTCACATTGTCCCCTTATAGTTAGCCACAGTGGCTGGCCAAATCAATAAGGTCTGTCAAAATTGTCAAATAATGGAATGAAGTTATAAAAGTCATATGTATATGCACTTCCAGAGACACACATCTTTTGATGTAACTATTGTTGTGTCTATATATTTAATTAAATAATAAAATAAATGTTAACATTTTTAAGCCAATCATTCTGGTATCTGCTATCTTCAGCTACTTTAATATTCTGAAGTGAAGCTTTTTGGAATGAAGGAATGTAATTCACATCCAAACAACTGAAAATATAATAATCTTAATATTTCTATTTGTAATTTTAAATGTATCATTTCACCTATGGTTCAAATGATTAATTGATTTTTATTGGAATTCAGAATCTGTCTAAATGCTACTTCTTGTCTATATACTATATCATAAAATGAAGAATTCATCTAAATTCATTTGCTTATCAGGTAAGTAGGAATGAATATAATGGATTCTCATCTAAGCTGAAAAACAACTACACCAATGACCTTAGTTCAATGTATCATTCTAACCGTCCATCAAAGCATGTTTGAGAATGTACTTGTCTGGCTGTGTATGTGTGTTTGTCTCTTATTGTATGTATCTTATTGTTGAAGTTGCATCAAGCTTCAGAATGAAAATCTACCACAGGGAAAAAGTTGAGAAAAGAAGAGAAAGCAATCCAATTGTGGAGAAACTAGAACAAGATAATGCGATGTTAAAATCTTCTCGCAATTTTCTGCTTTCTTTCCTTACAAAAGAAGGGTTTCCCCCCTTTTTTCTGCTTTATTCTCATCATGTTTTGGAATGACTTTTGAATTTATCCTGATGATGGTTTTAATGTTTTCATCACTGATGGAACCACTCATGCTAAAACTATCCTTCTTCTCACTTTTATATTGTGACCAAAAACCAGAAGAAAGAATTCTCTTGTAATCTTCCCTTGTTTTTTTTTTTACTACAAAAAAGAAAGGACAAAGAAAGGATGATTGTACAACAATCAAAAGATGTGATACTCACCCTTATTCAGCCTTGTAAGCATATTTCTTAGCAGCAATTTCACAAACATTCCTTTCTCCATTCAAAGAAATTCTGAAAGCAAACACTCTTGTTAAAGCAATGAGAATTGGTAGAACAAGTACAGTATTAGTTTTGTAAAAACAACTTACTTCAATACAAACAAGTAAGGATTTAAGAGGTGGTAATAGACAGAAAGTAGGTGTGATTAAAACTGCTACCTATAAAAAGCAAAGAAACAGCCAAAAAAAAAGTTGATTTTGTCAATTTGGAGAAAAGGAGAAAAATGTGTATGGATGCTGAACACTCATTTTATCTCCAGCATTAATCAACCAATTAGAAAGATCTGGATAGAAGTTTGTATTT
The DNA here is from genome assembly GCA_033807585.1 of Hydrophis major. Classification (NCBI taxonomy): domain Eukaryota; kingdom Metazoa; phylum Chordata; class Lepidosauria; order Squamata; family Elapidae; genus Hydrophis; species Hydrophis major. The sequence continues at coordinate 351,265,278 of CM066329.1, forward strand.
TTCTCTGTTTAGTTAGTTATTAATCAAGTTATTATGTTAAAGCTACCAAAATGTATAACATTGTAACAAGTAACAGAAATTGAAATACAGTAGAACCTCGGGTTGCAATTGTTAAGCCTGGGTTCCCCAATCAGGGTTAAGGAGACAAGCTAAACAGAATGTGCAGCGTTAGTCAGATAGGCATACAGATAAATGAGTGAGATAAGTTTGTATGTTTATTAACATACAGTAGAAATAACAGATACGCTTGTGTTATCAAAAATATAGTTTATTCCATTTAGAGTTATAGCATAGTCAAAATAACAGTCCATTAGTCATTTATCGTTTTAGTCAGTCCATTCAAGGATATTCAATTAGCAAAGTCCGTGTAGAATATCCAATGTCAGTTCACTTATAATAAATCAGTCCTCTCACAGTTGATAAATCAACAGTCCTTTCTCTCTCCCATTCCAGTAGGGGAAAAATGCAGTCTTCAGTCTATCCAGTAATTAGGGATCATAAAGCCAGAGAGAGCAAGCTGCCCTGCTTTGCTTCTTTTATGGTGCTTTTACAACCACTCCCTTAATTACATTCTTACAGTTAAAGTTACAGACACTTTAACTAACAAACCATGATAACATATTTATTATTTTACCTAAACCAGTTAGGGTAAACAATGTTATCCCTAACATTCTCCCCTTTTAGGTAATAATAATACTATAACTATTTACATCTTTAAATCATATTTGTTACAACTCTCTTTAAACTTAATTACTCCTTGAGCTTTTGTAAATTGGTCTGCAATGTTTTCTTCTGTCATGCAGTATTCCAATTTAATTAGCCCATTCTTTACAGATTCTCTAACATTTAAGTATCTTAAATCAGTATGCTTTGATTTAGTTTTTATAGCAATATTAGTAGCTAACTTTATGGCTGCTTGGTTGTCCTCGTACACAATAATGGAATCTTTAACAGTTATACCCATGTCTAATAATAACTGTTTGTACAAAATTAAGTCAGTACACAGTTATGACAGACATGAAAATTCCGCTTCCATCGTGGACAAGCTGATATGCTGTTGTCTGATTGACCTCCACCCTATTAGTGTCTTACCAAATAATATAGCCATCCCAGATGTTGATTTTCTAGTGTTTATGTCAGTTGCAAAACTTGCATCTGCACAGGCACTAAGACTCAAATCACCCTTTGGTTCTATATACAATGCATGGTTCATTGTTCCTTCAAGATATCTTAAAATTCTTTTTAATGATTGCCAATGACATTGATGTGGATCTGAATTAAAACGTGCCAGCTGATTCACACTATAAGCTATATCTGGCCTAGACCAATTGCTTATATATGATAAGCTGCCAATCAAAGATTGATATATAGACTTATCAAATTTGGGACTTTGATCATTAGTTTGGCAAACTTCCTGACTCATTGGAATCTTTGCCGGTTTACAAAGTTCCATTTTATACGTTTTAATTAATTGGCAAATTTTATCTTCTTGAGATATCTTAAATCCATTTTTTGTTTTGTTAATTGTCAATCCTAGATACTTTTTAATTTCACCTAAATGCTTTAATTTTATCTTTTTAGTTAATAATGATATAATCTCATTAGCTTCATTATTAGTCTTAGTTATCAAAGCAATATCATCTGTAAATAATAACAATAATGACACCGTTCCATTATTTTCTCTTTTAAACACACATGGATCTGCTAAACCAGATTTAAAACCTATATTGTTTAATTCTTTCACAATATATTGCTTCCACTCAAAGCCAGATTGTTTCAACCCGTAAGAACTCTTTTTGAGTTTCCAACAATCATTACTATTTACTTTATTGTCTTTAAAAATAACTGGCTTTTTCAAATATATAGTGTGCTGCAATGGTGCATGCAAATAAGCAGTTTATACATCTAAATGGTTAATGACACAGTTTTTCTTAGCTGCCCACACTAAAGCTGCTCTCAAAGATGTTGCTTTAAGACTTGGTGAGAAAACATCATCGTAATCAGATGCAGTTTGATTAAATCCTTGAGCTACCAACCTAGCTTTATGGGAAACAGTCCCATCATTTCCAGTTTTTACTTTAAATATCCATTTGCACCCAATGGATTTTTCTCCTGGAGGTAATTTAGCATCTTCATATACTTTCATTATCTTTAATGAATTTAGTTCTTTTTCCATTGCCTTTTGCCAATTCTCCTGATCCTTAGCAGGATACATCTTAAGTTCATCTACACTAGTTGGAACTTTAGTTACTTGGCAAACTATACTTGCTTGATACCTATCAGGTGGTCTAGTTACACGTGTAGTACGTCTAGGTATTACAGGACTTACAGGTGGATTTTCATTTATTAACTGTTCTTGATTATCTAACTCTTCCTGATCAACTGTTTCCTCTTGTTCTGGTCCTATTTGCTCTTCATGGACTTCTTCTTTTATTGGACTCTTCTTATAACTAGTCTGATCTTTTTGCCTTTTGTAGGGTTCAATAATTACTTCGTTATTTAAATCTTGCTCTAATCTATTCTATCCTACATTTTCTAGGAATTTAGCACTAGCACTGGTGTAAACTCTAGATGTACCTGGTTCCCAGAATCTAAAGATCTGTGATTAGATTCATATCCTACAAAAAATAATCTTTTAGCTCTATGCTGTCCTTTGTGTCTGAGTTGTGTAGGGATATGCACCTATGCTGGTGCTCCAAATGTGTGTATGTAACTTAAATCAGGTTTTGTACCATGCCACAGTGTGAATGGTAATTCACCTGTTGTTGAATTAACAACATTATTTAATATATGATTACCACACATTATTGCTTCTCCCCATAAATTGTCAGGTAATCCTGAATCAGACAACATAGTACGTGTCATTGATTGTAGTGTTTGGCCTCGTCTCTCTATAAAGGCATTATGTTGTGGCCTATATGGTGCAGACTTTTTATGTTGAATACCTAACATTCTAAGTCTATTCTGGAATTTATTATTTGTAAATTCCGCACCATTATCTGTTATAAGAGTTACTAATTTCTTTTTAGTTTTTCTTTCTGCAAATTTTATCCAATTAAAGAGATTTAGATACATTTCAGTTTTGCTCTTCATTAAATAGCAAAACCCATATCTAGAATAGTGGTCCATTATACTTAATATGTATCGAGCTCCTCCTACACTTGGTTCTTTCGGACCTATTAAATCAGCAAATACTACCTCTAAAGGCTCTTTGGTAGTAAATCCATCAACTCCATTTGCCGGTATGACCTTGCTTTTGCTTTGATTGCAAGCAAAACATTGCAAATACTTATTACAAGGTTTCAAACTTATTCCTTTAGATAGTTGAACAGTTCTCTTAAGCATTTTAAAATTTAAATGCCCTAGCCATCGGTGTAACAAGTGAATACATTCATCATGAGGTTTCTTATCATAAACCGTGTTAGCCACCTCTAAACCATTATCATTTAAAACATATAATTCACCTCTTAAAGATGCAGTGATTTTCTTTTCTTCTTTTTCAATTATGCAGTTATCTCCCCTAAAGGTAACTACATATCCTAGTTTAACCAAAATTCTAACTGAAATTAAATTAAACTTCAGTTGTGGTACATATAACATTTTTACATTCTCTTTTATGAAAGAACAATATGCTATACCTTGACTTTTAGCTTTCAGTTTCCAGCCATTGGCTAATGATATCTGCTGTGTACTCTGGGACATTTTAATAAAACTTTTGTTATCATTTGTTATACAGTGGGATGCTCCACGTTCAACCACCCATAAATTATTTTTTACAGCTCTGTTAATATACATGGCTAACTCTAAATTTTTATTTTTATTTTGGTTACTTTTAGTATTCTGGCCAGTGTTCTGGTGCTTTGCTCTTTTACAAAACCTTGCCAAATGTCCTCTGCTTCCACAATTAAAACACTTTTTAATTGCGTATGCAGTAGGAGATTCATTAGCTTCTTTTTGAGGTTGCTCCCTCCTTAACTGATCTCTTTCAAGTCTTCTTGCCTCTTCAATTAATCTGCCAGTTATATCAGTTAAAATTAAACTTTCCTTAGGCAAAATTTCAAGGGAAGTGACATAGTTATCAAAATTTTCATCTAGTGAAAATAGAATTATGTAGACTTGGTGTAGATCAGAGAAAATAAGTTCTTTCTCGTGCAGTTCTTGAAAAATGCTTTTTATAGTTTTCAAATGACTAAGCATATCACCATTCGTTTGGAGATGCGTCCTGAAAAGCTTCCATGTTAGATTTATGTGAGCACCAACGTTGTCTCGAACATAAATCCTCTTCAGCTTCTGCCAACACCCAACAGCTGTTTGCTCTCCGCGGATATGAACAAGTTACTGGTCAGATAGTGTTAGTCCTATTATGCAAAGAGCTTGTTCATTCTTCTGCTTAAAGTCTTCTATCTTTTGACTATCTTCCTCAACCTCTGGATCCCATTCTTCTATGTTTGGTGGATTTTCAATTATGTTCCACAGACCTTCTCTTCGTAGAAGTAGACTACATTTCATAGACCATGATACATAGTTTGTTCCATCCAACTTGGATATAAGGGACAAACTTTGTAGATTGACTTGTGCCATGTTTTTCTTATATGGATATAAAACTATAATTAATAAAATACAGCTGTCTGTTTACTGTAATGTGTAACAACACAAACTCTCACTTTTTACATAAATCTGTTTTATCCTAGTTAAACTGACTTTGCAGCCTCTGGGCCCATAACCAGTGTTAATCCTGGGTTCCCCAACCAGGGTTAAGGAGACAAGCTAAACAGAATGTGCAGCGTTAGTCAGATAGGCATACAGATAAATGTGTGAGATAAGTTTGTATGTTAGTTAACATACAGTAAAAATAACAGATACCCTTGTGTTATCAAAAATATAGTTTATTCCATTTAGAGTTATAGCATAGTCAAAATAACAGTCCATTAGTCATGTATCGTTTTAGTCAGTCCATTCAAGGATATTCAGTTAGCAAAGTCCATGTAGAATATCCAATGTCAGTTCACTTACAATAAATCAGTCCTCTCACAGTTGATAAATCAACAGTCCTTTCTCTCTTCCATTCCATTAGGGGGAAAAACGCAGTCTTCAGTCTATCCAGTAATTAGGGATCATAAAGTCAGAGAGAGCAAGCTGCCGTGCCTTGCTTCTTTTATGGTGCTTTTACAACCACTCCCTTAATTACATTCTTACAGTTAAAGTTACAGACACTTTAACTAACAAACCATGATAACATATTTATTATTTTACCTAAACCAGTTAAGGTAAACAATGTTATCCCTAACAGCAATCATAATCTATTCCAGGACTACGGTCATAACCCGATTTGGTTGTGGCCAGAAGCACGACCGTCTATACATGTTCTCACACTTCTGAGCATGTACAGAAGAGAAAATTGCTGGGGCAAGGAAAATCACTTTACTGATTTGCATCTGAAGATCTGTTTGCGATCAGAAGCAACAATTTTTCTAAATTGTTGGTTGTCACCGGATTTGGTCACAAAGAGGAGCATTCGCGACCCAAGGTTCCACTATAAATAAGTTAGTGTGAGACTTTTGTCCTATTAGAACCATTCAAAATTGGGAAGAAAAGCTACCGTTTCCCTGAAAGTGGCACGAGGACAGGTACTTAGGACAGGTATTTTGGATCTTACTACATATTTCAATAGAGATTGACAAACATTCAGTAACTGCCTACTCAGCATTGTGAGAATTTCAGTTTGTTTTGTCTTCTAGACCAGGGGTCTCCAACCTTGGCAACTTTAAGGCTTGTGGACTTCAACTCCAAGAGTTCCTCAACCAGCATAGCTGGCTGCCAAGGTTGGAGACCCCTGTTCTAGACCTTATTCAAAATAGAGGGTAGAATACAAATAGACAATTTATGATGACTACAGTCCACATTGGGAAATAGGCATCAAAGAGTATCACACTAGCAATCAACATCTAGATAAGCAGAGATTAACACCAGGATTAACACTGGACCAATAATCAAGCTGTAAACAATACTTCAATCAAAGAATCACCAATTCTGACAAACAATCAAACAGTAAATAACAGTCTAATCAAGGACCTGCCGAGAACACTCCCACCAACATTGATAGGGCTAGTCATGTGTAGATAAAAAGAACAAACCCCATTCCCTTCTAACCCTGGTGATGTTAGTTGGGTGATGAAATGTCTGCAAGAAAACAAGGAAGAACATCAAGGACATCACCAAAGTATCACACTGCATCCATCCAATTCATTTGTAACTCTTTCCTCTTTGTTTCAACTGGTGTTTTTAAACATTTAAGAATTAAGTAAGAATTCTGTAAAATCTATGCTCATCTATTACTCAAGATTGCTTCTGCTATCTTATTCTGGTTGGGTTCACACAATTCACTTGTGAATTAACCTATGTTCTGGGTCCACATAATACTAATTAAAGAGGCTGGGCTCATCCATAACTTAGCTAAAGGTAAAGCTTACTTGGGTAGTGGTATAAATGTTGCTACTGGGTCTAACATTTTTAATTTATTCTTTTATTGTTTTAAAATAGTGACAAAAAAGAAATGGAAGAAATGCAAAAAAAAAGAAAGAAAGAAAAGAAAGAAAAGTGCATACAATTGTCAGAGAAAAGAAAATAACAACTAAGAAGTGCTTTTAACAGAAAGTAGAAAAATACAAAGAAAAAAGTATAGCATATCATTTTAACAGTAAATAGTCACAAATCTATATAATCTAATGCAATTATTCTTCAAGCACATATATATTTCTAGTACATTTATATAAGTACCATGTTTTAACCACCATATTTTATATAAATGACTCCTACATTTCATTATATTTGTCCATACAAAGTCTATATCTATAGGCAACCTGCTCTTAGGTAGCAGGTACAATCAGGTTCTCAATCCATTGAGTGATAGGTGCCATAAAGTTATCTTTCCAGTGCGCTAATACTATCTTTTGTCCATAATAAGGGGATGGAGAATCCATGCTGCTGCATTTAATTTCACCTCATTAAGCATCCATCTCCTTCTAGGTGTGTTTGTGTTGCTATGCTGTTTCAGAATCTATTACCTGCTTCCCTTTTTATCTGTTATTCTTCCTATCTGCTTACTCTTCCAGATAGGACTATATATATTATTGCTTCCAGCTAAAACAAAAGGACCATAAGGAAGGCTGAGCACCAAAGAATTGAGGCCTTTGAACTATGGTGGTGGAGAAGACTCCTATGAGTCCCTTGGACTGCAAGGTGATAACACCATTCAGTCTTACAGTAGATCAACCTTGACCACTCTTTAGAAGGCCAGATCCTGAAGATGAAACTCAAATACTTTGGCCACCTAATGACTCACTGGAGAAGAACCTAATGCTGGGAAAAATTGAGGACAAAAGAAGTAGGGGATTGTCATGCCCTTGTTGGAGTCTGATTCTGAGGTGGAGATTGAGCAGCTGACAGGGAGTGGGAGTGTGGCTCTGGTGGCTATGGAAGGAATGGGGGAAGGGCATGGTCCAGTTGTGCATTCAGAGAAAGACCAAGGGCCACCCCCTCTTCAATCTAAGGCACACAGGGAAGAACGAAGAAGGGAGCAATGTGGCTTATGGAAGAGAAAAAGGCCTTGATCCCTTTCATTTGTTGCAGCTGGGAGAACAGGATATAAGAAGGGCATTTGCACACACACAGCACCTTGCTGGAAGCAAAGCGTGCATTATTTTTATCAAGGCTTATCTGGGTTTTGGCATACTCCCAACTGTGTGTGCTTCATTATCTTTTGGAAGTCTGCAATTTATTATCCTGGCCTGTCACGTTAATTGCTTCAGTGTGGTTTGTGTTGGTTTTTTTATTTTATTTCTACTTTATTTGTACTTTTGGGTTCCAACTGCATTTCTTCCCTTTAGTAGACTGTTTTTGGAAGAGTTTGATCTCCAGATGAAGATACCTGGACATTGGGGGCCAAGTTGGAGGTATTAAAGGGAATTTATCTACTTTTGTGACTTTGTGATTTTGGGGGCACGCCCTGGGTCATCACAGGGATGACAGAGAATGAGATGGCTGGATGGAATCACTGAAGTAGTTGGTGTGAGCTTAAATGGACTCCAGGGGATGGTAGAGGACAGGAAGGCTTGGAGGAATATTGTCCATGGGTTTGCGATGGGTAGGACATGACTTCACAACTAATAACAACAAAACAAAAGGATGGGAAAAGTGCACTAAATTTAAATTCCTTTTCCTGTGGCATTGGAATGAACAGAAGAGTAGAAGCAAATTTTGGAGGGGTTCTTGTGAAATGACTTTGGTCTGTCACTTTGGAAATAGGCTCATGCAAAATGATATACAGTGAAAAATTACACACTAATGTAAGCTGCCAAGAGTCAGTTCCAGAGGAGATGGGCAGCACATAAATCCAACAAACCAAAACAATGTAATAAATGTGCTGTCCCCTGAGACTCTCATCAAACTGCCTTCCTTATAGACAACCTCCACTATCCAGGTAGTCCTTGACTTACCACCAGTCAGTTAATGGCCATTCAAAGTTACAACCTGCCTGAAAATCTACCTAACCTACCTATGATCCAGATTCACCATCATGTGTCCTCACTGTGGTCACTTAGCAGCATCCCGTGGTTTACATAATTGTCCTGCTCCTGTTGACACACACACACACACACACACACACTAAATAAGTGTGTGCATAGTATTTTCCAAAATTCTCACTGATTCTAATTCAGGAGTCCCTAAATGTTTGAGGTTGATGAACATAATTTAAAATTTAAATTTGGAAATTTGGTTAATGAACATAATTTAAAATTTGGAAATAACATATTGTGAATACTTGCACTGCTGAAGGACTTTGTCTTTTGTAAAATGACTATCACAGAGAAATTAACCACTTATATGACTGACTATATCTTCTACTCCTATCTCCCAATCCACTCTTACCATTGTCCTTGTATTGAGCAGATATGTTTCCAAACCAAACATTGGGCTTGCATCTTTTTTATTTTCTAAGAAGACTTTCAGAGCCCATCACTATTCTTGGGAAGTTAGAAGTTAGATGTTGACCAGGTGAGGTATGATTCAGGGATATCTCAAGGAAAGGTATCCTTAGACACCAAATGTCACCTTAGAGATTACTGTTCAAGTATGAGTGAACCAATGTGAATCTATTTCACTGGATGTGCTGCACTTTGAATCCAGATCTGAAAATATGCTTTTCAAACAGGAGAAGTGCACCAATTACATATGTAAAGAGCTGCATCTTTAAAGGGGCTTGCACATGAGGCATATAATCACAGGAAAATAAATATTTTTTTTTAAACAAATTTTATTAATTTTACAAAAACAGTACACAAACAAACAAGGCATAACAGCTTATAAATTCTTTTCTAAAAAAAAATATAGTAATAATTAAAGAAGAAAACCAATAGAACATAATGATTCCAAATTATAATATCAATATTTACTTTATCTATTTAACTTCATATCTTATCCCAACTTCTCCTTTTCATCCAAAATATTTCTTGCTAATTAAAATTTTATTGCCTTTTATCAACATACAAAACGCAGAGAACATAACAAAACTTAAAACATCTTTTCTGAAAGCTGCTTGATCCCGAGTTAAAACTCTTCACACAGACGAAATTTACACATCATATTCACTTTATATATCCTTCCCTATCTTATTACCATTTTCAATAACATTCTTTGTCTTTTCTATTTCCAACTATCCATTCATCTTTTTTCTTTTACTATACTTCTCCTATACACTAATTGGAGTGACGCCTTTAACTCATTGCCCTAACTTAAAAATACTTCATATAACACTTAATTTATCTTGGGATTCTGTTTAGTACATTCTAAAATAACACAATAAATTTTATAAGAAAGATTCTACTCTAAATACACATATAAAAACACAATCTTATGTACCTTCCAGAATCCCCCCCCTTTTTTATCCTTTACCCATTGTCTCTAAATAAGCTTTTTTTCTTTAGATCTTGCTTCCCACCATTGAGGCTTCTCCTCCCCCCCTTTCTCTCTTGCTTATTCTTCTCCTTGCCCTTTTTATCCCTTTGTCTTTCCTCCTCCCTTTTCTTACTCCCTTTCCATTGCTTTCTAACCTTGCATCCACCTTTCCTCTCATTTTTCTCTTTTTTGGTTGTTTTTTCAAACCTTAAAATCTCCTTTTTCTTATCCTCTTTTTCCTCCTCCCCGGAAAAAACCTATTGTTCATCAAAGATGGCTTCTTGTTCCTCTTCTTCTTTGTCCCAGTCATTCTGCTGCGTAGTCAACTTTTCATAAGTACATAACGCCATTTCTAAAAATTGAAATAAAGTGCCGAAAGTATCTTTTCCATCTTGTTCTTCCTTTTTATATTTTTTATATTCAGTCTTTAATTCATCCACAAGTGATGCCATCATGAAAAGAGAAACTTTTCCCAAAACAACCACCCAAGTCTTTTTAATCCAAAATAGTTCAAAAAAAGTTCCAAAAGTTAATACTTTTCTTCCTTCTTCTATTTCTCTTTCTGGGGTTACTGTTTAATCAAAGAGGTCCAATTACCATATATCTTTCTTTGTGATTCTAGGCAATCTCCTCCTTTTTCAGCTTCTGCTCCAATTTTTTTCCTCTCCCTTCCCACTTGCAACATCAATTTTTAAATGATCAGAAATCCATACCTCCAATAAGGGTTATCCAATTCCTTAAATTTTTAAGTCCAATGTCCAAGAAGTCTTTTATCCCTTGACTTCAACTTTCAAAATAATTCACCTTCAGTGCCCAAATAAATTTCAAATCTTCATCTGCTGTTTTTATGGGGTGGGAGAGTGAAGAAAAAAAAGTTCCCTTTAAGAGCTTCTCCACCGTTTTCCGTTCTTCTTAGGGATACAATGTATCCTCCAGCAATTCAGACAGTTCAGTTCCAGTGAGTTTAAAAGATGTTGATTGACCCGCCTCAGCCAGCACTTTCACTTTTCTTGCTTCCTCCAGCACAATTTTACCTGGTTGCAGGCTTCTTCGTGGCAGCCATTACTGACCGCCGCTCCACCACCTCGGAAAAAAGGGGTTTTTCTGGACGAGGAGGGGGTCTGTGACACCCCCAACCCCCTGTCTGGCTCCCCTCTCTCTTTGGCTGTTTCTACAGGGCAGCCATATCCCCCTGACCCATTTGGATCGGGGGTACCTCGGCGGCAAGCGCAGTAGGAGTCGCGAACAGTCGCGAATTCCTGCTGCCACCAAAGCCATGCGGAACCGGAAGCCCAGGAAAATAAATATTTGAGTGAAGAAGATACCAATAGAGTGTGACAAGGTGCCTTGCGAAGCACATGTTTACTTGGGATTGCCTCGCTAGTTTGTGCAAGTCAGGAACAATGCAACCTCTTGAAGGAGATACCCACAAAAGCAGCTTGTGCACACACCTGATCTGAAGCACCTGATCTTCAGATCTCAAATGCAGCATGCCCCTCATATTTTATTACTGGTGTAAGAAAATGACAAGAATTTATGTCCAGAGTCAAACTTTTCTGCATATCTTTCATGCACGGCAATATTTTATTTATTATTGAGCCTCAAAAAGGCAAGAGAGCAGCACAATGAGGCTGAAATGCTTTGTTAAACATATATTAAAGCTCTTTTTAAAAAAACCTGTTGCTGTTTCCAGATTAGGAAATACTGTTCATTTTAAATAATAAAATATCCACAGGAAAAATAAAGTTAAACCCCCCACAATGGTCTGACGTAGCACTGCCTGGTAAAAGTATTTGAAGTAATGACTTTAAAATAAAATAAGATTTTTATCTATCACTTTCATATATTTCTGTTTATTAAAGTAGTTTAAGGTAGGATTCTGAAACAGGGTTGTTGTTGTTTAAAAAAATATATTTCCCCATTTTTATTCTTACAGTAGTTCGGTGAGGTATGTTAAGTTGGGAATAGAAAATGTGTTACTCACTTCAAGTGTAATAAATTATTATTTATATGGGACTTTGGAAATGAGTTTCTTCTGCATTCATTCATTTTTATAGTGGAATTCAATACTACCACTGAACAGTTTTATTAGCCAATGTCTAATAAATTAGATTAATGTTTATAACCAAATTAAAAATTAAAAGAATTAAAAATCTTTTCACCTTTCTCCTTCTGTTGATTATACTGCTATTCAGAACCGTAATGCTCTGCAGGAAAAGAAAAATCAAGCCAACGATTTCATCCCAATGATCCAAAGTTTTGGTAATCAAAGCATGAATAGCTCATTGCTAGAAGGAAGCATTTGCAGCACTGATTCTCAATTTGATGCTTTCTAGAAGAATTGGATTCAACTGCTATCATTTCAGGTTGGGAAGACCAATGTACCAAGTCCCAGAGTCCCATCCCATTAACTAGTTCAATCTGTCATTCAGTGTGACAACTCATGAAATGCAAATTGGTTTAATTTTACACCAGGGTCAGTTTGCTTGTGTAAATCTGGATCATTTTATGTCTCCCTGAGGATCCTGGTAGCATGGGGGCTGCAAGAAGTTATGAAGTGCCATTATGCAAAATATATACATGGCTGATGATAACTGTTCTTTTAAGTTCTAAGCAGTTTAGTAAGGCTACAAATCTGATTCAAATCAAGAAGACAGTTGCTTTCTTTCAAATGCTGCCCTTAAGAATCAGGTAAATTAATATGCTCAATGAAGATACGTTCTAAGATTTATACACATATCCATTTTTAAGCCATCTACCTATGGAACTGACTAAGGCAGGGATCCCAACCTTTCAGACTTCAGGGACCACTAAATTCATAATTTTAAATCCCACGGACTGCTAATATGATCTGCCTAATAACTGGTTAGGTGGGTGTGGTTAGGTGGCCCTGTGACTGGGTGGACATGGCCAACTTGATGTCACTCACATCAAGGGCACCTTGATGGCTTCTACTCACCCCCCCCCTCCCAGCCATTCCTTGCCTGCCTGCCTGCTTGCCAGGCTCCTTAGGGCCCCAACAGGAAACAGTTGTTGGAGCAGCCACCACGAGAAAGAGTTGGCAAAACAGCTGGCTCAGTTCAAATTGGATCTGACTGAGAAGGAGGCTCAGCAGAAGTACCTCACCGAGGACTACAAGCATAGGCTTTCCAAGCAAAGGGAAGACCTGCAGGAGTGCAAGGTCAGGTACTGGCCCCCTGGCTCAGTGAGATGAGATGGTCAGCCAGTTCCAGGCCATGATGCAGTCCCACTGTAACAAGGCCCTCCAGGTCTTGGCCACCAGTAGCATTTTCCTTCAGCCTTCACCCAAAGCCTCACACTAGGAGTTGGAATTTCTGCCCCACTCTGCCCCACACAAAAAGTGGGAGATTCTCTGCAGCAACACAAATGTTCATTGCACATATTTGGCCCAGGGACCATAGTTTTAGGACCCCTTTTGCAGTGCAAAAGTCAATTAATTTGTATTTGTTAATCTAAAGCTATAAAGCCATTTCTTATATCTTGATGAGATATATTGTTTTGAATAATATTTACCATGGATTAATTTCTTAATATAACAATTTGTAGATAGAAGGCCCATAGTATAATTTAGGCTACCATTTGCCCTCAAGTAGGCTTATTTAAAGTATATTTGACTGCCCTGGCAATTAATGTGAATAGCAGCTGTCTCTTGCTGAAAAGGACCATATATACAACAAGAAGAAAAAAGGGATCAAATGCAAGCAATAGAAGAAAAAAAGCACAAAAAGAATATATGGATAAAAGTATATTACATCAGATGTTTCAGTAGGAAAGGCACAAGGCTTATTCAACATTTCCAATTAAGGTCTATTAAAAAAAAATGAATGCAAGTACTTATCTATTTATGAAAAGCAGCTGGTTCTGGCAAAAGTTGCATTTGTTTTTAAAATTGTTACAGCTTTACAGCTCTTCTTTCTTTCTCTTTGTATTTTTCAAAGAAAGGTATTGTTGCCTCAGGTACCTTTGCATCAGACAAAAAAGAAGAAGAAAACACCCCTTTGCTTTGTTTCTGTCCCAAATAGCTACATAATTAGATGAATTATTTCGTGTGCCTCTGTGAATGTTTGCTGAAGAGAACAAGCCAGATAAATTAGCACTTACCCCAGCACACAATGGTGCATAATATGCCCTTGTGTTTTATATAAAGCTTTATTTTTTATTCATGGCTGGTTGGCAAAACTGACTTTGCATTTGAACATGACAGGTGGTGGTCTGGAGCACTTGATGTGAAAGGGTGGAAAGAGAGACACAAACAACAGAGGCAAAAACATCCTTCACCAGGATATATTAACTTCTATCAAGGTCTTCTGCAATTTAATATGCCAACTAGCACTACTACCCTGTTTCTCCCAAAATATGACCTACCCTGAATAAGTTCTAGCTTGATTTTACATGTGCATCCAATATAAGCCCTACCCCCCCCCCCAAAGTAAGCCCTAATTAAGATTCCACCTTCTCCAGAGTGGGTGGATAAAAATTAAGCTCGAGTGGGGATGGGGGATGGAGCTGCTCTACTACTTTCCTTTGGACAGTTGTAGCCAGGCCTTTCACACCCTGACACCTGCCTTGTTGACCCATTTCTTCTGTAGCCAGCAAGGCTGGTAATGCTTTCCGGAAGTTCTCTGTACCTGATAATAAAGCTCCGGATCGAGCTCTCTAATCAACTGCAAAGGTCTTCAGGAAAGCCTTGGCATCCACAGAAGAAATTCCTGAAGGCCTCTGACAGTTAAAAGGAGGTTCGGGTGATGTGTACAAGTGAGGTTTGTCAGTGGATGATGTCCCCACAAAATAAGACCTGGTGCCTTTTTTGGTGGCAAAAAAAAATTATAAGACAAGGTCTTATTTTCGGGAAAACATAGTAAGTCCTTCCAAATCTCTGTGTGTGCTTTTTTTCCACACATAGAGCAGGGTTTATTTTGATTCTTCTTTTTTAATTTATCATCACCAGATCTGTCAAAGCCTTTAGATGTTAGACTGTTCAAGGCATTTACTCCTGTAAACACTTCTTCTTGGGTAAGATGGTTCTGAAGCAAGCGCAGTTCAGTATTTATTTCAATAAAATTCAAAATTCCATGTCAGAAATCAATAGCCCTCCTTTTTTTCATGTCAGGTTTATTAAATTGCAGCCATAACATTAGTCTTTCTTATCTAATTGATTCTCTTTTCATGGGGTTAAGAAAATCAATAGTTCTTCCCTGTTTTTACTTAATAGATGTTTTCTCTTAATTGGCTGCCTGGGTGGCTCCAGTGAGCTCCATATGTTTTTCAGAGATGTTCCAGCTGTTATAAACTATTTTGCCATGTGAAAGAGTCATTGATTTTATAATGAATCTATCAGTGTTTCACACAATAAAATAGTGAGTGAGAATATATATTGTCTGAAAATACATACATACACGTGTGTGTACTCACATTTTTATATTAAAATTCCTTGGAATCTTAAAGGCAAATGACAAATTTCAAAATGTATTCCACATCCTTAAACTTTCATGCTGTCTGTTAAAGTTTATGTTAAGCCACTTTATCACAAATCTGTCATAAACTAAAAAGTGGGATGCTGTTTTTAAGTCCTTTATTCTGTGATTTTTTTTTCTTCTGAAACTTGCATACAAAATCTGTTATCAGATTATTTACTGCCTGTTTTCAGATTCCAATTCAAAAAGTATTTCTTGTCTATCCTGTAACTAACAGCTTTTTTTTTTTTTTTTTGGGGGGGGGGGGGCTCTAGAACAGGAGTCTCCAACCTTGGCAACTTTAAGACTTG
The DNA here is from genome assembly GCA_033807585.1 of Hydrophis major. Lineage (NCBI taxonomy): Eukaryota > Metazoa > Chordata > Lepidosauria > Squamata > Elapidae > Hydrophis > Hydrophis major. The sequence goes on from CM066329.1 coordinate 351,281,017, forward strand.
TGACTTTTGTTGAAGTCCACAAGTCTTAAAGTTGCAAAGGTTGGAGATCCCTGCTCTAGAATGTTAATGGACAGGAACAGCCAATCATATTTCTTTTCAAAAAGATGTGATGATCCTCTCCATAAAATGCATTTCAAGAGTGACCACATCCTTCAGTATATCTGATGACAGAAGACAAGGGCTAAATCTTAGGGCAAATATTCACCTTTAGAATGAATTAACTATTGGGCAGCTTGAGGGTAACTGAATACATTAGAAATTGAATTTTGCACATCTGGAGGTTGCGCAAGTCAGGGAAACTGGTTTAAGAACCATCAGAGATGTCATAATTTTAGGACATTATTCTATTTGTTCTATTAGCATTTTATGCACACTGATCTATGATGCTACTCAGTAAATGTATGCTTTCTTCTAAAAGAAGAAGAAACAAAGAATGAAGAAAAGGATCTTCGTTCATTTTTTAAAATTGCAAACTAGTATGGACTGGAACCTGACTCATACATTTCCTTATAATGTATAATAACATATAGATCTTTTATTTCTTTCACCATTTGTACTGGGAGGTCAAAAAAGGTAAGATGGCAAATTAAATGTTGCAGTGGAAGCCCTTCCTACAAAAGTGGAACGGGTTGGCTTCTAATCCCACATCCACCATCTGCTCTGTTTAACTCTTATCCAACTGCAGATGCCACTAGCTCTTTGCATTCCTTACCCATACCATCTGTGCTTGGGAACACTTGAGATAGTGACAGGACCAGCCCTATGACACATTGGGCCAAAAACCTTGTAAGAAGAACTGCCTTGTTAGGACAGACCTTGATACTCTCCCTTACCATTATGCTCCTTATGTCAGTCCTTTTAATACTATCTGGTTATCCATAAGCATGATTCTTCTTTTATAATCTTCTTTACCTAATGGTTACAGCTGACATATAATCTTATGTGTATGGGAATTACTGTCATAATCCACTCATTCTTACTTACCTTACTGCATGAATATTTTAATTTATTTTTCCCAATCCAATGCCTCATGGAATTTTTCTTTGTAAAGATGGATTAGCCTCTAACTCTCTGAAAATGGAACAGAATGGACCTTAATTTGGAATAGTGAGAGAAACCAGCAAAAGAAAGATCAAAATTCACGCACAATTGTCCAAATGTTACAGAGGGGGGAAAAAAGGAATTAAATTCTTCCATTGCTTAGAATGCTCCATTGTATACATATCTCCTTCTTCTTTTGGTCAGAGGTGGTATTCAGCAGGTTCTGACCAATTCTGGAGAACTGGTAGTGCAAATTTTGAGTAGTTCAGAGAACCAGCAAATACCACCTCTGACTGGAGATTTTACAGTATCCTTCCCCTGCCATACCCACCAAACCACACCCACAGAACCGGTAGTAAAAAAAATGTGAATCCCACCACGGCATATGACTTAGGAGAGGGTATATATTGTATGCCCCAACTCTGTGCTTCCCAATTGGCACATGTGTCATCTGCATACAAGCCAGGTTACTTCTCCTGACAAAAATGCAAATTCTCTCCATGGCTATTGCTGGTCAAAGGAGTATCCCACATGCTAAGCCCAGCATGCTTTTCCTTACTTGTTGATGCAGGCAAAAAGCATCACTTTTAAACATCTTTTAAAGGAACTGGTAAAATGGAGCTAATTAGAATATTGTATGTCCATTGACTGGTTTGATTTACAATTGCTAATGACTCGAGGCTGCTGGTAAGAGAATTAAGGCATAAGATATCTAGATGTTAACACCTCTTAATAGTCTTACAGATCACACCAAACTAGTCTCAGTACTTGTACTGTAGAAATTGATTCTGTATGCCTAAACTTGTAATTTTGATGTTTTAATTATAAGTGTATTAGAACAAAGCTGAATAGAAATATTACAATAATAAAGAAAAATGAAATGAAGTCTATTTTTAACTGATTCTTAAATCTTCATTCTATATGTTTATTTTAAAAATAGTAATACTATTAATATTAATAGGAGACTGAAGTAGTTAATTTCACTACATCTATCACAACCAAATTTTTAGAAGAAAGGATGCATTGCTGATCAACCTGCCTATAGCCTAAGAGATAAAGAATGATTGCCCAAAGTTTAGAGTGGACTGTCATCAGTGTATTAAATTACTCAATATCTTCCTTGTAATAATATCAAATAAAATATAGTTATAAACTATAACTGGTCTGGTGCAATGTAGAGGTGGTATTCAGCAGGTTCTGACCAGTTCTGGAGAACCGGTAGTGGAAATTTTGAGTAGTTTGGAAAACCAGCAAATACCACCTCTGACTGGCTCCACCCCCATCTATTCTCTGCCTCCTGAGTCCCAGCTGATCGGCTGAGTCTTCTTTTGTTGCCCTGCACAGGAGAACGGAGCTGGAAAGCAGGTTAGTGGGGAGGAAATGGGGATTTTGCAGTAACCTTCCACTGTCATGCCCACCGAGCTATGCAACATCCACCAAGCCACACCCAGAGAACTAGTAGTAAAACATTTTGAATCCCACCACTGGTGCAATTATTAAGGCAGGGGTGTCAAACTTGTGGCCCGCAGGCCATATACGTCTGGCTACACCCATGCCTGGTTTAGTGAAAAGGAAAAAAATCACAATATACCATGTGACATGAGTTTGACACCCTTGGGTTAAGACATCAGGTTATAAGCTGGGACATCAGGAATTCTATCCTACCTTAGACAAGAAGCCAGCTTAAGTGACTTTAGGTCAATTGTGCTCTCTCTCTCTCTCTCTCTCCCTCCCTCCCTCCCTCCCTCCCTCCCTCCTTTCTCTAGGAAGAAGACAAAGGCAAACACTTCTGAAATTTTGCCAAAAAAGGAATAATCCAGTCAATTATCAGGAGTCAGCACAAACTTGAAGATGCACTCATGCACATGCATGTACACAGAGAGAGATCTGTTTCCTACTAGTTGATGATAGAAGTGAGCTCAGTGTGGCCAAATAAAATGTGTTGCTGGATGAGCAGGTATTTCTGAATGTGTTTCTGCCTTCAAACTCTCAAGTTTAGGATAGCAAGTTGGCAATATGGCAAGTTGGAGTGGAACTTTTTATGGTACAAAATGTGTTAGTTGTATTTTGCAAAGTCAGCTAGAATTTACCATAATACAAAAACGGTTTAACACTCCATCAGTGCTGCACTATATTAACTGAGCTGTTTTAACCTTCAGTTTGGAAATTTAATTCAAGTCCATTGCAACTGAATCTCCATATCAAGTTAAATTCCTAGATAAAAACAGAAGTCAAACTGAATACTCAATTTGGATGGCTCAAAATCAGTTTAATAAATCAAAATGCTCATTTTTCTTCATTGATTTATATTGTAACGGCAGTGAGATCAGTTAAGTGTTCCAATCTAAATGGAGTCAAACCATGCATACAAAATATTAATAAATGCAATTGAAGATTATATTGATAATAAAAATGGAACAATTGATTTTACATGTTAGCACACCTTTATTAAAATGCATTAGTTTTGAAGAAATTGGAAAAGATTCACTCAAAGATTCACTCTTTGGTAATGTTAGCATCTACAGATGTAAAATTAATTTATTTCTAAATGTTATTAGTTTTTATTAAATTTAACAAAATATTAGAAAACTAAAATGAGTTTGGATCAGATATATTTAAAAGTGTAGAAAATAGATGAATAAATTACATGACTGAAAATCCTAGAAATATTTGAAAAAATATTTAATTAAAGATTGTTTTTGTTAGATTTGACCACCATTATTTTTAAGTTATAATTTGATATTTTTAATATTCTACACTTCCAAAAATTGTATAAGATCATTGTTATTCATTATGTAGAACTTTGAGGCATGTTCAAAAGTTGCATTATGCAGAGATTTAAAAGTGTGACTTTGTTGTTGAATAGCTTCCTAACATTTGTAAGACAAGCAAATTATTGTTGTAAGAAGGGATTAAGGGTAGAGAACATGCTCATAGAAGAATACTGGTATTATTTTGTGATCTTTACAGTTTCGCCATTGGAAGGTCTGAATTTTGGAATGTTAAGAGTAAGGTGCTTGACACATGACACGTTAACTTGTCAACTAAGATGGAACACATATTCCTGGCTTCCTGTCTCATAAGACATTTTCAAGAAAAAAGTTTTTAAGATGTTTAAAAGCTGCAGGATGAGTCTAGTTTAGTTTCTTAGTGCATTTTCCCTTATGTTTATTCTTCCATTACATATTTAGTAAGTTTTTTACATATTAAAATATATTGGTTCTGGCCACCTGAACAAGTAGCAAAATATAAGTTCTGTTTCTAAAACTTTATATTCATTTTTTTTTTCAACTTGGATATTCTAGCTAAAGTTGCATGAAGGAATAACTAATACAACTGTCAATGTTTTTTTCCAAAGTATATAGATAGCAAAAGGGCATCATTGCTGAAAAATAATATAAATAAATTTTGATTTTAAAAAATATATCTAAAAATGTGAAACTCTTACTGGCAAGATACAATGGTCTCACCCTTGAGATTGCAGAGTCTTATTTGAAAACATCTCATTCTTATTGTATCTTGAATGAGAATCCAGAAATTTCATGAAATGTCAACATTTCATGAAATCCCCAAATCGTATGCAATTTCATATAAGAAAAGATTGGAAGATTGTTATTTGATGATCTCATGAAATAGTGACCATTTTAATTGAAAATTTGTTTGGAATAGAATATAATTCTTGCTTGCCCTAAAAATATAAAGAGGACATTGTGGAACAGACAAAAGGCCAGAAGTAATGGATTTCATTTGGATTTCTGCCTTCCATTTTTAATAATATTGGTCCGCTTTACCTAACAATTCAATTACTAATATTACACAAATTAAGTATTTCCACTATTGTGTCACTAAAAAGGATCAATTTTTAAAATTAATTAATCCTTGTTGGAACATACACATATGAGTAAATTTCCAAAACATCACATCCAGAGCCGAAGATAAAGCTAGAAGATTAAAATGTGAGAATGCAAATGTTGCCTAATATAAGTCAATTGTACCATATAATTTAAAGTGAGGAGTGGGGAGTTATAAGATTTTTTTTCTGCTGATTTTTCTTCCTATTTAAATTATATAGTGTGTATCACACAAGTCAGGGTATAATATAGTTAATCTCAGTTATTGTATTCTTCAAGCATGCCACAAAAAACGAAATAGGAGTATAATCAGGTTGCAAATGCAATAGGAAAGGGTTGTTCCAACCCGCTATTTTCTTCTGAAGAGAATATTGGTTTAAGTATCTGCTAATTTGCAGCTCTCCCACAGGAAGAGCACAATAGTGCAAGAGGAAAGAGGCCACTCTGCCTCAAACCTCCGGCTGCTACCTTATGCTTGCTTCCTTGGGGTTTTCTTTGGTATATATTAAAATATGTCCAATTTCTGAAGTCTCACAGAATGCAGATGTTAGCCCAATGAATCATGGTCATGCAAATACAGAAGGAAAATGCAGCTTTTGAACTTGAATTTGCCTTGCCAAAAAAACTTCAAAATGACACACAGACACACATTTAAAAAAAGAAATAAGAGGGATGACATAGGGTTAAAAAAAGAGTTCTCTGAATATTCTAATATGCAATGTTATTTTCTTAGCAGTCATGGGAAGTTTGAGTGGTATATTTCTAAATCTTTGGAGGGGCAGCATTCAAATTTATTTTATTTAGCATATGGCAAATACATGGACTTATAGTAGTTCAAATGTTAATGTCCAGTCCTCCCAGCCATTCAAGGACAGGGTCATTTATGTTGAAAAAAAAATCAGACATTGGGCAGCTGTAATCGCTTGATGGATATTTGGACACAATGTGATGGATATTTTGTCGAGAAGCACCACAGTCACACTGAGGGGTAGAGACAAGACCTCACTTAAACAATGAATTCTGGCAGATGCCATGTTGGATGCGGATCCTGTTCAGAGTTGACCAATCATGGCGAGGAAGGTCAAAACCTGGCACTTTTGTGTTGGGTCATCAGAGGTATTTAGCAGATTCTGACCAGTGCTGGAGAACCAGTAGAGGAAATTTTGAGTTGTTCAGAGAAACGGCAAATACCACCTCTGACTGGCCCCACTACCATGTATTCATTGCCTCCCAAGTCCCACCTGATCGGCTGGGTCTTCTTCAATTGCCCTGCACAGGAGAACAGAGCTGGAAAGCAAGTTAGCGGGATGGAGAGGGAACGAGGATTTTATAGTATCCTTCCCTTGCCACGCCCACCAAGCCACTCAATGCCCACCAAGTCACACAACGCCCACCAAGCCATGCCCACCAATTGAATCCCACCACTGAGGGTCATCTACATAACTGCCTGCATCTGGGCATTAAGGAGCCCATTTGGCTTTTCACTGTGAGTTGATGTCAAAGTTTTTAGACAGCTGTTGCATGAGTGCCAGACAGGGCTTCCTGGATTTAAGCCCACCAATTGATAGATGAGGAAGATCAGCATGCACAGGAAGAAGTGCATAATTTTGTTGTACTGCTTCATTAAGGCTTCCTGCCTTAATGAAGCTGGTGGTGCTGGTGGTGCTGTGTGGCTCAAGATGTGGAGCCAGCAAGTAGGCGTACATTCAAATAATAAACTGGGATGGGAGAGAATAACAGAATAGCAGAGCTGGAAGGGATCTTGGAAGTCTTCTAGTTCAAACCCTTGCTCAAGCAGCAGACCTTATACCTTTTCAGGAAAATGATTGTCCAATCTCTTCTTAAGAACTGCCAGTGATGAAGCATCCACAACTTCTGGAGTCAAGCTGTTCCACTGGTTAATTGGTTAATCCATTGCTTCTTGTTCTGCTTTCAGGTGCTTTGGAAGATAGTTGAACCCTTCTTCCTTAGGCTTAAAATAGACAAAAGCTGTATAATTATTTAATGCTCATTTAACAATGTAAATATTATTGGATATTTTATTATCTTTATTATTTTATTCTTATGATTTCATATTTTCTAATATTTCTTATTTTTCCCATTCTTTGGACACCACTGATTTCAAGAAGATTCTTACAATTAAATTTCTGCAATGGTTATGAAGTTAATATCAGCTATCGGTCCTCAATCCTTCTTCCAAATGCTAATGAAATGGCCTGAATATGAACACTTTTCATTACAGAATTTAGAGTTATGATCTGACAGCATGAAATAGGTTTTCAAGTATTGGTTGGCTCTAATGGCTAAACCAGGCTATTGCTCTCTCTTTGGCTAATGAGACAGATGATGATGATGATAATGATGATGAATAACTGCTGCAAGAAAATTGCACAGACTCCATGCTAAAAACAATAGCATGGAAAAAGTAGCAATAACAGGCCTTGAAATAACTGCAAGAAATTCCATTGAGGACCTCTATATGCACAAGTCAAAAAGAGGTCTGCTAAACAACTAATTCCCTCAACACTGTCCAATTATTTACTAAGTCTGCATTACTATTACTATTAATCTTCTCATTGTTCCTGTCACCCCTATCCTCCAACTTGTGATTGTATGACTGTAACTTTGTTGCTTTATCCTTACGATTTATATTAACTGTTTTCTAGGATGATTTGATTGTTTAATTTCTACCCTATGACTATCATTAATTGCTGTACCTTATGATTCTTGATGAATCTATCTTTTGTTTTTATGTACACTGAGAGCATATGCACCGACAAATTCATTGTGTGTGTAATCACACTTGGCCAATAAAAAAATCATTCATTCATAAAATAACATTTGCCAGCAAGCAAGAACTGGTAGGTCCAAAACATTGACAAAGTAATAGAAAACGAAGACACTAAAATACTCCAGTCTGTAGCATTCAAACAGACAAACATCCAAACTTAATAACTATTGATAAAGAAGAGAATAAAGTAGGTGTTGCAGTACCTGAAAATATCAGAGAAAGAACTGGAAAAATAAGAAAATACAACATTCAGCAAATAGAATGATTGTGGCAAAAGAAAACAAGGATAGTACCAAAAATAACAAGTGCTTGGGAGCAATTCCAAAACATCTGAAAAACACCTTGAACTCCTTCGGCACTGACAAGATCACCACCTGTCAACTGCAAAAAGCAGCTTTGCTTAGAACATTTTAAATACTGTGACAATATCTTTATGACCCTCAAACAATAATATCTTCCTATAGTTGTTATTGTTAGTTTATAGTTTAGAGGACTGTCTTTATGAAGGACTTGATAGACAGACAAAATGCTGTATCCATTTTAAATATATGACAAACTCTGCAACTAATAAAATTAATGATAATTTATTAAATCTATATGTTGCCTGATTCCTAACACATCTAGGGCTTTTTATCCAATGGTTAAAGAATTTAAGTACAAAAATCAATACAACTAACTAACTAACTAAATACCCCAATCTAATGAAATCTTATTGGTGCTTTCCTAGAATAATGTATACTAGGTCCTATTTGGGCAAAGTGGTAGAGATTCTTTATTTCCAGTACAATGGTATTCTAAAGCCACTGATCAGAAGATCTAACTAGGTTAGTGACTGCCTACTTGAGTAAATGAAAACAAGATCATCATGTTGTATTGAACTGGGACCAGGAAGATCCAGATTAAAGTCTCTGGGCCTCAGTGGGTTACATCTGCCAATCATGTAAATTTAATAAATAAAAACCCTACTATTGCAGTTTGTTAACCCTAATTCATAAATAAACCTTGTGCTTGGAGATAGTAAATTACCAAATGGATATATGATGCTGCTTATAATATCTGGGGCTAATCAATAGGTTTACCAAATGAATGTAACATTGGCCAAATAATTTTCTAATATTGAAAATTATTCTTAATAATCAATTCAATCTATTAATACATTTAATACTTAATTACCTGCATGCCGAATTTGCCCAATTTGTTACTACAGACTACCGCCAAGAGTTGTTTTGGTATCTCTGAGGCTTAAAATAAGAATTTTCATAGCCTGAGATTTCAAGTAGGCAACTTTTAATAAGACGACAATGAAGTCATTGAAAAAGAAAATAAATTGGGTACTATGGAGTTCATTTGAACTATGGAGTTCATTTGAATATGCTGCTTAATAACACCCAGAACAGGGCAAAGTTTAAGATAACTCACACCCTGTCCTCTTTATAGTTTAGAGAGCTGTCTATAGGTGTTTCTTTTAAATATTGATTCTTAGATTCATATTCATAGGAGAAACAGAATCTCCTTCTCCCCTTCTTGAATGAATTGTGCTTTCTGTAACAAGGTCAACTGTTAGCAGAGCAATGTGTCACTTTATTTGGCTGGCAAGTTTTAATTGAAACATTGTGATAAATGTCACTGGAAGGTCAGATGCTATTTTCTGGTTAAGGAGAGGGCAAGCTGTTCTCTTAAAGAACCACTCTTGGTTTTTATGGTGTCCAGTGATTTGTTCATGGGGGTTGATTTACCACAGATCTGACCCACTTACTCTAAGCTGACCTCCTCCAAAATTGTCAAGACAGGGGCTCAACCCTTAGCCACCAGTTGGAAAAGTCTATTTTATCAAACCAGACTTCATTTTATTAGTGCAAAAAATAGGTCTTACCAAATCAATAGAACAGGAAGCTTTTACTTTATTATTTCAGAAGAGAGACTCTAAAGGTTATTTGACATAAACAGGGAGACCGGCAAATGACAAAAACAGAGACAAGTCAATGAAAATTCAGGACCAATAATTTCAGCGGTGGTTAAGAAGAAAAAAAATGGTATTTATTTCTTTCCTTTGAAATACTTAATTAAATTAACTAGTTATCCTGGGGAATACAGAGGGCAAACTTTTATAGTCTTCTGAGAGAAAGGGGGAAAAATAATGATGCTGACTCAGAACTTTCTGGATTTAGATCACATGCTTACATATGTCATCAAAGAAGTATAAATTAAACAATGCTGGTATGCAGGTGATATAGTTAACCAATTCATGTATGGGCCTGAAAAAAAAATATAAAGGGGAGAAACAATATAATTATAATGCACTACTACAAAGTGAAATAATAAAAAAGACAAAAAGGACATCAAAATAGAAAACAATTCTTCTTTTTCTTGCAAGACTGAGAAATCCTTTTAGATTTCTGCATTCCCACTCCAAAATCTTGTGAGATATTAAGGCAAGAATACTAAAACACTACCAAGTTTGAAGACAAGAACAGTAAAATACTATCATCTTTGGATATATAAAATATTCAAATATTCAAAATATCAGAATATTGTGAGATTTTATAATTTTGCAAGCTGTCAGGCATGTTTAAAATTACTGTTTTGAATATCTTACCCTCATGCACAATTCAGAGGTGGTATTCAGCAGGTTCTGACCAGTTCTGGAGAACCAGTAGCTGAAATTTTGACTAGTTCGGAGAACCGGCAAATACCACCTCTGACTGGAGATTTTACAGCATCCTTCCCCTGCGATTCCCATCAAGCCACGCCCACAGAACCAGTAGTAAAAAAAAAAATTGAATTCCACCACTGGCACCATTGTACCTAATACCTGAAAAATTGCCGACCTCTGATGTATCTGCCTACATCAAAAAAGTGATTCATTAGAAAAATTCATGAAATGAACAGGATAGATGAAGCAGGCTTTCTGTTCTTTTACTTTTAAAAGCAGGAATGCGTAAATAGAGATTCTGGGTGACATGTTCTTGTTGGAACTTTTCCTCTGACATGTTAGCCCTTTAACAGAACAGAATAACAGTTGGAAGGTGTTGTGAATCAATAAAGTACTTGAATAAAGATTATTAAGAGCTTGAAGCAAAGTGCAGGGTTCTGGACCTGCACTTCTGATTGGCCGATAATAGCGACATTGGATTGGTCCATTCAGGAGAATCTGATTGGCTATTAACGAACCTCTCCCATTGGTTAACGGAGCTAGCGCTCCCCGTGTTTCATTTGTTAAATAGTTAAGAGTTTTCCTATATAAAGGGGCCTGTTGCGGCCATTGAGCTGAGCTGTTACAAATGTAAATAAAGAGTTTGAAGTTCACTGTTCACCGGCTCGTCTCCATCCTTAGCGCCTATGCACAGAACCTAACACTGGCGACGAGGATGGGATGTGCAGACGTCAGAGCTTACTGAACAACAAAGAACTATAACAGAGCACGTGGCTGAAACGCACCAACGGTGGAACCATGTCCGCCGGCGTCATACCACCCGCTCCATTCGACCCGGCACATATATGGGACTCATATATGGATCGCTTCCAGATGTTTCTGGAGACCAACAATTTGAAGGATGCCACTACCGGAAAGAAACGAGCGGTATTCCTAACTCATTGTGGGCCGACCGTATTCAAGATGGCCAAGGCACTAGCAAAACCGGCAGAAGTAAAGTCTATGGACTGGGACGTCCTCGAACCCCTGCTGAGGGCTCACTACGCACTGACTGTGCCAACGCTCGTTAGAAGGCATGAATTTTACCAGAGAAGTCAGCGGAACGGAGAAAGGCGACATGAGCCTTAAAGATGCCATAGCTGAAGCTACTGCAACAGAAGCAACCAGGAAGTTGGCTGCCCAAATGCGCTGCAACCACGGCCCATTTCGCCAACACGCCCACGAAATTTCACCTCAGTCAGAAGGTCAGCTAGAAACAGCCCACCACAAAGACCTCGAATCGTCGTCAGAAAGCGATGAAGAAGAGGTCCATTGACTTCAGTCCGAACGAGACCAATGCCAGAAATCGCAGTACCAATGCGCCAGGTGTGGAGCAAGCCACCCCCAGTCAGAATGCAAATTCCTCGATGCGCTCTGCCATGTGTGCAGGAAAAGAGGCCATATTGGAAGGGTCTGTAGAAGCAAGCTAGGACCCAGCCAGCCCTCGAGGGGGGCTAACTATCGCTAACCAATGGGAAGTCGTCCCATGAAGCGAGAACCCGTGAACCACCAATGGAACAACCACTCCTACAGAAACAAAACCCTAAACCACCCAACGAAGCAAGAAGAGGCTCACCAAACGATCACGATCGGTCACGCCTCATCTCTTGACGCCAAAAAGATCTGAGTGAAAGTGGCCATCAAAAACCAGCCCTGCCTGATGGAAGTCGATTCAGGATCGTCCCTCTCGATGGTTTCCTGGAAGACCCTCAAGCAGCTCATCCCTACTATTTGGCGGCAAGACCTCAGATTCCAAAGACTCATACTCAAAGACTATCAAGGAAATCGAATCCCGGTCGTTGGATCCAGCCGAGTCCGGGTATCATTTAAGAACCGTACAGCATTCCTACCCCTGACTGTAATCGACAGGGATCGGCCTAGTTTGTTAGGCCTCCAATGGTTCGCTCCACTCAGAATTGAAGTAGCCGGCATTCACCGAACCTGCAGCAGTGACTGGGAAGAAGACCTCGTCCAAAAATTCCAGGACATCTTTGCAGAAAAACTAGGCGAGTACAAGGGGACCCCGATATCATTTAACCTCAATCCCGAAATAGCCCCCATCCGCCTTAAGCCTCGTCGAGTTCCATTTGCCCTTAAACCAAAGATTGACAAGCAGATTGATAAATTAATAGCCCAGGGTGTGTTAGAACCAACCGATCACTCTCCCTGGGAAACCCCAATTGTGACACCCATCAAGCCGGATGGATCGATAAGAATTTGTGGGGACTACCGAGCCACCCTGAACCATGCCCTTCAACAAAATGCTTACCCGGTACCAGTGGTGCAACACCTCCTCCATTCCCTGGGGAGCGGAAAAGTCTTCGCTAAACTAGACTTAGCCCAGGCATACCAACAACTGCCTGTTGACAAAAAAACGGCAGAGGCCCAAACAATCGTTACGCACCGAGGTGCGTTTAAATGTAACCAACTCCAGTTCGGAGTGACCGTAGCCCCAGGAATCTTTCAAAGTTTGATGGAAAGACTATTACAAGGGATAAAAGGCATTGTCCCATATTTTGATGATGTGTTAATCGCTGCCCCGACTCGGAAAATACTAAAGGATCGCCTGAGGTTGGTTCTCCAGAGATTTAAAGACTCAGGTCTCCAAGTTTAAAAAAACAAGTGTCAATTATGTACGGATCATGTAGAATTTTTAGGATATTTAATTGATAGTCAAGGCATTCACCCCACCGATAGCAAACTTAGGGCAATCAAAAATGCCCCAAAACCTCGAAATAAGGCAGACCTCCAGGCTTTTCTAGGCCTTATCAATTTTTATAACGTTTTCCTGCCTCACAAAGCAACCGTAGCTGAACCCTTACATCATTTATTGGACAAAAAAGCAACCTGGGTATGGGGACACAGAGAGGAGCAGGCATTTCGACATGTGAAAAAATTATTGACTTCTGATGCTGTTTTAATGCAGTATAACGAGACTTTGCCTTTAACAATCACGTGTGATGCATCACCATTCGGAGTAGGCGCCATTTTGAGCCACGTTTTGCCAAACGGTAGTGAAGCCCCTGTTGCCTATTTCTCAAAGACGCTATCAAAAGCAGAACACAATTACAGTCAAATTGACAAAGAAGCCCTTGCTATTGTGTCTGCTGTTAAGAGATTTCATGAATATGTGTATGGCCGAGCCTTTACTATAGTGACTGACCACAAACCTTTGCTGGGAATAATAGCGGGAGATAGGCCAACCCCTTATATATTATCTCCCAGAATGACTCGCTGGTCAGAATTCTTGGCGGCATATAATTACAAGTTGCAACATCGCCCGGGGAAGGCCCTTCCCCACGCCGACGCATTGAGCTGCGCACCACTTCCGGAGACCATGGATGACCCCGCTCCGACAGTTACAACATTACAGATCGAGACACTTCAAACACCGCCATTAACAGCCTGAGATATCGCGATGGAAACGAAACACGACCCCATTTTAGCACGAGTCCTCAGTTGGGTCGAGCGCGGATGGCCATTGGACCAGATACCTGACTACTACGTCCCATTCAAGAACCGACAAACGGAACTATTTTCCCAGAAGGGTTGCATTATCTGGGGTGATAGAGTTGTCGTCCCAGAGCGGTTATGACCAGCGATACTAAGGACCTTGCACGATGGCCACCCCGGCATCGTGCGCATGAAAGCCCTCGCACGAAGCTACGTGTGGTGGCCGGGTATCGACAAGCAGATCGAGACATGGGTAAAAGCTTGTCACAAATGCCAGGAAGTAAGCAACGCCCCTCCAAAAGCAACCCCGACTGAATGGGAAACACCGAGGGGACCATGGTCCCGTATTCATCTGGACATTGCGGGACCTACCAAGGGACACACATTTTTATTAACGGTGGATGCCTATTCGAACTGGCTTGAAATCCATGAGATGAGGAATACAACAACGGAATCAGTCATCAGGAAACTAGACAGACTCTTTGCAACACATGGATTACCAGACGTTCTAGTATCCGACAACGGGCCCCAATTTACCGTGCTGTCCTTTGAACAGTACTTGGCGGACTGCGGTATTCGCCATGCACTGACTTCACCAGTGCATCCTGCAGCCAACGGAAGAGCTGAGCGCATGGTACAATTTGTCAAGAAAACCTTGCATAAAATGGACTATGGTGATATAGAAGACAAGATTAACCGGATACTCCTTTTACAGCATATTAATCCGCACAGTGTCACCAATAAAACTCCTGCTGAGTTATTAATGAGGCAGAAACTCTGCTCCCACCTCAACCGTCTGCATCCATCATATGTGTTAAGTACTGAGCGTGGGTGCAAAGAATGAGACGAGCCGGTAAAATAGTGAACTTCAAAACTCTTTATTAACATAGTGTGACAGCTCAGCTCAATGGCTGCAACGGGCCTTCTTATATAGGCAACTTATTAACTATTCAACCAATGAAAACTTGGGAGCGCTAGCTCCATTAACCAATTGGAGAGGCTCGTTAATGGCCAATCAGATTCACCTGAACGGACCAATCTGATGTCGCAATTAACGGCCAATCAGAAGTGCAGGGTCAGAACCCTGCACTTGACTTCAAGCTCTTGATAACTTTATTAACACATTTATTCATTCACAACAATATGAACCTGAAAAACTACACGGGTCCAGCGGGAAAAGCTGTAACTTCCAGGTAGGCAACTTGGTTTTCGCTAGGAACTTTTCGGGCGATCCGTTGTGGGTCGAGGCAACTGTAGTCCAAGTAACCGGCCCTAGATTGTACCACGTGAAATGTCACGATGATAGAATATGGAAGCGCCATATTGATCAGCTGCGTTCAAGGCTACAGCCGGGGATCTCCGACCCCCCTGACTTCCAAACCGAGGGGGGAAGGAGATACCGAGGAAGCTGAATTTGAAGCGGCAGAAAGTTTAAGCAGAAGTAATGACCGCTCAGAGGCAACACGTGAAGGATCGGGAATGGGGGTGAGCTCGCCTCAAGGAGATGCCGAAAACATTAGTGGCAACGAAAATTTGAATACAGAACGGGAGGCACCCTCTTCACCAGATGGCGTCCTACCCCAACAGGACTGTAGCCAAATATCGGGAGAACAATGCAGATCAAATAGACAATCAAAACAACCTGCCTACCTCAAAGACTACGTGACCGCACCCCTTAAACGGAACCCGGGGGGGGAAGGGGTGTTGTGAATCAATAAAGTACTTGAATAAAGATTATTAAGAGCTTGAAGCAAAGTGCAGGGTTCTGGCCCTGCACTTCTGATTGGCCGATAATAGTGACATTGGATTGGTCCATTCAGGAGAATCTGATTGGCTATTAATGAGCCTCTCCCATTGGTTAATGGAGCTAGCGCTCCCCGTGTTTCATTGGTTAAATAGTTAAGAGTTTGCCTATATAAAGGGGCCCATTGCAGCCATTGAGCTGAGCTGTTACAAATGTAAATAAAGAGTTTGAAGTTCACTATTCACCGGCTCGTCTCCATCCTTAGCGCCCATGCACAGAACCTAACAGAAGGGACTTTGGAGGTCTTCCAGTCCAACCCGCCTGAACAAGAAAGAGATTCTATACCATTTTAGATAAATGGTTGTTCAGTCTCTTTTAAAAAGACTCCAGTGATGGAAAACCCATAATTTCTGAAGGAAAGCCATTCCATGGTTTATTATTATTACTATTAAGAAATTTCACCTTAGTTCCAGGTTGTTTCTTTCCTTGGTTAGTTTTTAACCATTGCTTCTTGTCTTGCCTTCAGGTGCTTTGGAAAATAGGTTGACCCTCCTCTTCTTGATGGCAGCCCCTCAAATATCATGTCACCCCTAGTCCTTCTTTTCATTATACTAGACATACCCATTTCCTGAAATTACTGTTCATATGTTTTAGCCTCCGGTTCCCAATCATCTTTCTTGCTCTTCTCTGAACTCTTTCCAGAGTCTGAACATCCTTTTTATATTCTGGCAACCAAAATTGGATACGGTACTCCAAGTGTGATCTTCTCAAAGCTTTATAAAGGGGTACTAACACTTCACACAATCTTGATTCTATCCCTCTGTTAATGAAGCCTAGGATTGCATTTATAATTAATCAGATTGCATTGCAATAGTCCAGATAAGATGCACAACCAAGATGTCCTTTTCTTTATTGTAATGTTACATTAACAGAATTTTGCAAGACTGAAAGCTTGTCTTCCCTCCTTTCATTTTACATTCTGGAAAAATAGAGAAGGTTCCTCCTTCCGTTGGCTGAAATATTTTTCATATGCCTGTTGCCTTGTCTGTGGCTCTCCTTCCTGTCTCCCAGGTCATTTCTCTGTGTCATTACAGATATTTAGAACCACAGTTCCTACAATATTGAAGCAGAATATTCAAAAATTGCAATTAAGAAAATATAATATGCTATTCTTCAAATCCAATAAAAAGGACATCTTGTTTTGCCTATATGCATATTACAACTAGAATAATACCTCTCCCCAATAGTTTTTGTCCATTTTACTGGATCAGGTAGAATGATCATGCTCATCCCATTGGTGAAACAATGTTGTTGGTGTATCTTTGACACACTTGCAAATGTCTCCCATCCTGCTGACCTTTCACAAGGCTATAAAGACCTAGCTATTCCTGAAGCAGTGGGACCAGAGTCCTAATAGGTCAGATGTGGGCATAGATTTCTCCATTATTATTTTTGAAAGTTTGGTGGGAGAAGATTTGATTGCTGTTGCTATTTCTTTGTTATGCCATCTATTAATGTTGGGTTTTTTTATTTGTTTGACCTCCAGAGTACTTTAGTAGATGGTCAGCCATATAAATATGTTAATTAAATAACTAAGTTAACACTAAAACATTAAAATGATAATACCAAAATAGTTGGCACTTTTGCCTGAAAGGAAAAAAGAGATTGGCATCAGTGGTGGGATTCGCATTTTTTTAATCACCAGTTCTGCTGGCGTGGCTTGGTGGGCGTGGCAGGGGAAAGATACTGTAAAATCTCCAGTCAGAGATGGTATTTTCCGGTTCTTCGAACTACTCAAAATTTCCTCTACTGGTTCTCCAGAACTGGTCAGAACTTGCTGAATACCACCTCTGATTGGCATATAATACCTGTGGGTATCAGGACACTTACAGCATTCCCAGATGTAGATGCCATTTTTTCAAAAAAATAATCAAGATTGTGACATTTTCCAATTTTGAATGCTCCATAGCAAGATTTCAGGCAGGGTTGCATAAGTACTCTGATATGAGGTTTTTAAAATTTCATATTCTTCTCCCAAAGGTGCTTTTTCCAAAAAGGAACAGGACTTTCTTGGTTTTTTTTCTTTAAAACTATTTCATTTCTCATCCAAGAAGCTTCTTCCATCCTGTTTTAATGATTCTATGAGTTTAACTTTGGTGGGAGGGAGGAAACTGCTTGCCACATTGTGAATAATCACATAATAGCATCCAGTTTTTGAACAAGTTTCCAATTGTGATATAAAAAAATACTTGCAGCTGATGAAACAGCTTCAACCTATAACAACTGTTTGAATAAAATAAATTCAGTTCAGCAAATCAGGACTTTAGTTAAGACTCCTTTTTAAAATATCATGTCAAAGAGTAACAAAAATATAAACAATTCCATCTTGAACACAGTCTTTTGAGAAAATACCGTGTTTCTCATAAAATAAGGCTGGGTCTTTTTTTTTTTTGAGCCCTGAAAAAATGGCTGGGACGTCTTTTCCGGGGTAACTTAATTTCCTCTCCCACACATACCCCAACCTGGAGTGCCCCATGTGCAGTCACCTCTCCACGAGGCCACTTCTATCGGCTGATGAAGCTCCCAAAGGCAGAGTCACCTGCCGCTTCTATCAGCTGGTAGAAGCAGCCTCGTGGAAAGTTGAGTGCGTATGGGCCGCTCTAGGTGGGCATGCACGTGGGGGAGGAAATCTATTGGCTGGTAGAAGCAGCCTCGGCGCGAGCGTCCACGTGCACTCCTCTCACCACAAAGCCATTTCTATCGGCCAATGGAAGCTCCCCAAAGGCAGAGTCACCAGCTGCTTTTATCGGCTGGTAGAAGCGGGTTTGTGGCGAAGGGAGTGTGCGTGGGGCACTCGCCCTGAGGCTGCTTCTACCAGCCGATAGAAGCGGCTGGTGTCTCTGCTTTCGGGGAGCTTCCATCGGCCAATAGAAACAGCTTTGTGGTGAGGGGAGTGCATGTGGGCGTTCACCCCAAGGCTGCTTCTACCAGCCAATAAAAGCGGCTGGTGACTCTGCCTTTGGGGAGCTTCCATCGGCCAATAGAAATGGCTTTTTGGCAAGGGGAGTGCTCATGGGCATTCGGCCTGAGACCACTTCTACTGGCTGATAGAAGCGGCTGGTGACTCTGCCTTCAGGGAGCTTCTATCGGCCAATGTTCTATCGGTAGTAGATTGGGGTATTCTACGTGCAGGGTGCTCCTAAAGGCAAGTTTTCTCCCCCCTTCCCCCCATTTCTCATCTCATGTAGTTTTAATGAACGATGTGAAAAATGGCGGGGAAACGCATGGATTAAATAGGCCTAAATTTTGGTGGCAGGGCTTAATTACACCTCATACCTAGAAATCATGCTGGGCCTTCCTATTGGTGGAGGCCGTATTGTTGGAGAAACAGGGTAATATAAAAATTATATCATATATATTTAATAAATATATAAATGAAATAAAGTGGGTCAGTTAGTAGGGTTTTTTTATGCATCACTGATCTTTCACTTTTGATATGGGTGAACTTTTCCCCTCCATTTTCATTTTGTATGGAAAAAAGAATGATTAAGATACTGTCCATAGCCCCTCCACAGATGTCTCCTACTGTCAATTCACAGGCTGTTTTTGGCATTTGGGGAAGCACACAGAAGCAGCCTTTCTAAACACAGTTACATTTAGCTGTTTATTGAGGTTGATAATCTCACAGTATAATGCTAATCAAAGTAAGACCAACTGTCTCTTACAGTATCAGCTGCTCCACCAACACTGTTGCTTTGCTGAGGAAAGCAAGACGGCTTTCTTTCTTTCTTTCTTTCTTTCTTTCTTTCTTTCTTTCTTTCTTTCTTTCTTTCTTTCTTTCTTTCTTCCTTCCTTCCTTCCTTCCTTCCTTCCTTCCTTCCTTCCTTCCTTCCTCCCTCCCTCCCTCCCTCCCTCCCCCCCCCTCTCTCTCTCTCTTTTGCTGGGTAATTAACAATAATGATGCCTTTTGGCTTGGCTTTGTTTCAGAGGTTCCAGCTTGGTTTTTTTTCCAGACTTGGATGGACTCAAGCATAAATATTAGGTGGCCTCATATCCCGAAACATGGTGGCCCACTTGTGAAGGAGGCTAGCAAGCAATTCTCCTCTTAATCACCTGCCTCTTTTCTTCTTTTCACAGGGCAATAAACAACCCACGAGCTACCCGCCTTTTCCCTCCCCCTTTCTCTGTCTTTCTGCATAGGAAAAGAGAAAAAGAGATCTTCACAAATAAACATAGAAATAATACCAGCTCTGCAGAAGAACAAATATTTGACCTTCAGGTTTTCAAATTAAACCTAATTCCCCATCTTTAGGTAGAGAAACATTCTACATAAAGTTTATTCAAATGAATGGGAGAGGAAAACACAGACAAGCAATCTGATTGTGAAACATGGGGAGAGCAGGAGGAATTCAATTACCCAGAGTTATACAGCTGAATGGCTTTTTTTCCTCCCTTTGTCTGGTCATCAAACCTAATGTGACTATTTTAAACAAAAGATATTCAATTAAACAGACATATATTCAATGAACTGTGAGCCTGTAGGTAAGTGGCAAGGTCGGAAATACACATCTAGTGGAGGATGTTCACCAAATATATGTATTTTTTAAAATGTTATAAGTAGTCTACATTGATTTCTTTTTTAAAAAGATATATATCTTTGGGTGTGTGGGAGTGTTTGAATGAATACATGTATGTATCACTTTAATAAATATGAAAAATACAGTGAAAGATTCTTCATTTATTTAAAGGCATTCTTTCAATAGAGAAATGAATAATATATTGAGAAAATATATTTTCAGATGAGATACTTTCATTATCACAATCCCCCCCCCCATTTCCTTTTCAAATCTGTGAGACTAATTTTACTCAGAATTTCTATCTTGGAATAAGTACTACAACGTTTGCAACTATGCAGCAAAAAATAATAATCGTGCAATAACAATAACAATAATAAATTATGGTTCACAACATTCTGCTGAATTAGTTTTTCTTGGTACAAGATATTTTCAGTAAAGTTATCTAAAATAAACCTCATCCCTTCCTGTTGTTTAAAAACACATTTTGTTTGGTCATGTGGTAAATGACATTTATGCCAGTAATTTAAAGGTAAGGTGACCATTTTAAAAAAATAAAAAATAAAAAGCTTCAAAGATAGACAACAGGGGTGATTTCCAATCACTACTGGGACAGGATGGCAATTCTCAAGAAGGAATGTTCTGGGATGGAAGAGGTAAAAATAATGAAGATGATGGACACAACTACATGCCCTATTTTACATGTGCTCTTTGTACAAAACATATAAGAAAATAGTGGATATTTGACAGCATATAATGTCTGCTCTGGACACATTTCAAATGCATGATTTTGTCTTATACCACAACAATCTCCTTTCTTTGTTTCTTTATAATCTTTAAGATCTCCGAATAACATTCTTGGTATCATGACATCCAGATGGTTAATTTGGAATGGCAAGAAACTGAGAAAAATTATTGGAGATTAGCAAATGGAATGCCTTCTTTCCAAACACTTTTGTTTTGAGATTGAGTTTGCTTGTTGTCAGGGTCAGTTTTGAAACAGCAGATTAAACTTTCATGCTGTGTATTGATGAAACATGTCCAATGTTGGCATAACAAACTAATGTATATTGAATCAAATTTGTAGCCTACTTATTTAGCCTAATATTTATGTTCCACCTTTCCTCTGGAAATTCTAAGCAATGCAGGTAGAGAAGGTCACCCCAATTCTACCCCTAGAGCAACACTTTCAGGAAAGCTGAGTTACAAGAAACTGACTAGCCTGGATGAACTGTTTCAACCAGATGTTCACAGGAAGATATCAATCTGGGTTTCCCAGTCGCTCTCCACATTAATCACACTATCTGAGAGTCAATATGTCATTGGACTAAGAGCAGAAATTATCCTTCAATAATGAGGACAAACTGGAGGACACAATCCTATGCTCTGGACTCAGCTATTGGATGGAATCTGGCATATAAACAGGGGTGGTATTCTACAGGTTAGCACCTATTCACTAGAACCGGTTGTTAACATTCTAAGCAGTTTGGAGAACAGGTTGTTAGAAGAAATTACTGGCCTAATCCTGTATGGAAGGCAGGAAGGAAACATTCTGGTGTTGCTTACAGAAACTGTCTTTCCGTTAACCCTTATTACATTCTTGGCAGGACTAGACTTCCTGTCTCTGGAATGTCTCGAGTTTTTTTCCCCTCCTTTGCTGGTACTTTGCTTGTGTGGAGTGACCATTCAAAGTTACAATGGCACTGAAAAAAGTGACATGACCGTTTTTCACATTTACGACTGTTGCATTATCCCCACAGTCATGAGAGGCTAGGCGAGGAGATGCGTGTCTTGATGTGAGTGGCCACACCCAGCCAGTCACATGACCACTGAGCCACACCCACCAACTAAGTCACACCCACAGAAATGGTTGTTAAAAAATTTGAATCCCACCCCTGCATATAAACATAACAAATGATTGAGATCACCCTTTTTTTTTGTTCAACAGTATCTTTTCCTCACTAACTTGTTGGTTGTAAAGGTGCTTTGTTTTACATTATTTCTCTGTGTATTACATTTTTTTAAATCCTCACCTTATTTTCTGGAGATCAAGAAATTATGTACCTTCTTCCTCCTCCATTTTATCTTCACAACAACTCTACAAAGCTAAGCTGAGAAACAAGACACTACTCTCCTCATATAAATGCTATGATCAGCCTTGCACCTTGAACTAGATGGTTCAATCTAACTGTATAATTGCTATGGCTGTATTTCTTGTATTTCTAACAGAAAATTCCTTTGAGTTATTAAAATGCTCATGTAACATTTGTCTTCCATTTTAAAAAAAACAATTAAGTTTTTTTTTTTTTAGATTAGTGATCATCCTATGTATCTGCCCTCATTCCTGGAAAAAGACGTTTGATTTAATTAGTGCTATGTAAGCATTCCTACATACTCCAAAGTACCTTTTGTGCCTTCAAATATAAAGTGTTTCATAGCTCAAATACTCAGCATGAATCAATGCATCCAAATCATATCTGTAGCTGTCAGGATGAATGAAACATAAAATGCAGCTGCCATTCATTTATATTTAATTTAAACTCATCTATCATTTCAAATCAGTGTTCATTTTTAAAAAGTGATTTTACTGCTTTTCTATAGAGAGAGCTAAATTACAAATCAATAATATCCATAGCCAGGCTTGCAGCATGCATGCTTTGAAATAAATATGCATGTACAAGTTTATGTCTTTAGTTTACGTATTGCTACATATATAGTTAATTTTTTCTATGTCCCTGATCCAAAAACAGCTCTTTCAGTTGTTCAGTTGCTGGAGAATTGTATGTTTTCTTTCAAGCCTTTCTCAGCTGCTACCTTTCCAGCATGTTACTCTGAACCAATAAATAATTCAATGTGCTAATTTGACAGATGACTCTCCAGGAAACCCCCACCCACCCACCTACCATTACCAACATCATTAGGCCATAATATGCATGATGGGCAAAGACCATTCAGCAAATGTCCTTCACATATTTACCCTTAAAGAGCCTCACTTTGCACAATTAACTAATGAAGCATTATGGTTCCCTGCTTTTCCCTGGCTCTTTCAGTGTAACAGCAGAAATAGAAGAGAAAAAATGTACCTGGCTCTCCCCCCACCCTGCCCTCAGTGTGGGCCCTTCTGGGGCAACTACAGTCCTCTGTCTGGGGATTACAGGGGAAATTAAATATCCATAATTATGAATTCAGGAATTATCCATTATTTGTCCTGCAAATAGTCAAGATGTCATATCCTACACAGTTATCATAAAGAAAAAAAAGAACCAGAGTCATATTTCCTGAAAAAGTAAGCTACAATATTGAAAAGACAAATGAAGTATAATGAGAGAAATGTGGTGCTGTTATTATTTTTTCAGCAGCTTTTATTTTAATTGTTATATTCCTTATTTCAGTCCCTCCTTTTGTTTATAAATGTTATGCAGCCAGCCATCTTGTAACAAGTTCTGGGAAGATCCAAAAATACAATATTATAATTACAAAAACTAAATGTAATAAAAACAAAAAAACTGGTGCCAAGTCAAGGTTCTAATATGCAGACACCTCATCTTATTCCATGGATTGTGGAAAAAGTGATTTTTGGAAGACTTGGAGAGTAGAGACTTGAGTATTCCATAGGGCAAGGGCTGCCACAGAAAAGGCACACTTCCTAGTTCCCATTAAATGGACATATTTAATGGAAGGGACTAGAAGTGTGCAGATTCTATCTGACCTGGTAGGATGGATTGATGAACTTAGGGAGAAATGGTTCCACAGATAACCTGGCCCTGTGCTACATAGGACTTTAAAGGTGATGACCAACATCTTGAATTGCATCAGAAAGAAAATGGAGGCCAAACAAGTTCACACCTGAGGTGTTATGCAATACTAGAGGCACCTATCACTATGTACACTGCTGCATTCTGAACTAAGTTTCCAGGTGGTCTTCAAGGACAGCCCTGTGTAGAGAGTGCTTTGCAGTCATCTAAACAGGATGTTACCAAGGCATGAATGACTATGAACAAGGTCCTTCAATCCAGGAAGGGGTGCAATTGGCACATTAGATCAGAGGTCTCCAAACTTGGCAACTTTAAGACTTGTGGACTTTAAACTGAAATCTACAAGTCTGAAAGTTGCCAAGTTTGGGGACCCCTGCCCTAAATGAATCTATGAAACACCCTTGCTATCATTCATTGAACAACAGATCAAACATGATCTGTTATATGAAAGACATCTACAAACATATCTACATTCTAGTACAGTAGTACAACAAGTTTTGTAAAGATTCTAATTCAATTTTATTAACTGCCATATCTCACCAATACAATTTTGCAAAACAAATGTGAATTGTGGGGGTTTTATATCTTGTTTTAAAAAAATTGAAGTTAAAAACAGGGTGTGTTAAAAATGTTCAAAACTCAGTAGAGGTCCTAGATTTTTAGCCTAACCATTTTGATGCCATTATTCTGTCATACCCTATATGGTACACTGAGACCCAAATAAAAATAATAAAATAGGGGGATATCAATGTACTGCCTACATTTTTTCCATTGTAAAACCATTTAATCCTTTGCTCACTCTCCCCCCACTGAAAGAATATTAATGTTTTTTGAAAAATACTGCACATTTTTTAATTTAAATGTTTATGAATTTTCTCTTTACCCTAATTATTCAGTTTAAAAATAAAAGCTATAACATAATTACAGAAAGAAAATAAGAAAAAAAATGCATTTTACATAATGATTGCTATCTGATCAATCAGGGCTTCTTTGATGCAAACATGTTTTTAGTATCCTCTTTATTACTTTTATACACAATTCAAGATGGCCAATATACTCCTTCCTCCTCCTATTTTCCCCACAACAACCTTGTGAAATGAATTGGCCTGAGAGGAACCCAGCTGACTTTCATGCCGAAAGTTGGATCAAAAATTATAATCTCCTGGTTTCTAGCTTGATGCCTTAACCACTGCACCAGGGCTGTCAAACTCGTGGCCCATGGTCTGGATGCGTCACGTGCTGGCCATGCCCATGCTCTGTTTAGTAAAGGGAGGGGGAAGTCATGATGCATCACGTGACGCTGCCACGACAATGCGAGTTTGACACTCTACACTAGGCTAAACTGGCAATGTATCAGTATTGCTTTCATGTTTTTTATTCAAAGAAATAAACATATTTCTGGAGGAGCAATTATTATTTTTGCTCCTGTTCTCCTCCATTATTACATGAAACATAGTTTAGAGCAATGTTTCATAACCTCAGTAACATTCTGAGAGTTAAAATTCACATATCTTAAAGAGATTGAGAAACACTGGTTTAGAATATTCCTTCCCACTCCTACATCTGAGAAAAAGTAGGACAAGCTGCTGTCTTAGGACTGTACAGAATCTTGGAAGCAAATGTTTTATGTGGGTCTGAATGAGATAACCCTTCTTGGTGTATTAAAGCAACTGTGTCATTTCAGTATTATGGTGCTTTGGTCTGTTTAACTCTTAGATTATTTCACTATTACGTTGCTTAGTATTGATGCTTTATTTAAACTTATATTTGTAGATCAGCAATTTCATGACCTCTGTAAATGCCATATGCTAAATGATAATGGCTTAGTATGTCAACATTTCAATGTTGCATTCTTTCCCATTCTTGCAAATAATTTTATTCATGATTCATGCATCACTAGGTCCACAGCAGAATAAAAGCAGATGAAGATGAAGCACCTTTTTATATTGATTTCATTGTTCCTGAAAGCTGTGATAGCTCTGCTGATCTTAATAGCATGCATGCAGATATTTTAATGAACAGTCAACTCAATATGTCATCACCTTAACAATCTCTTAAGATTGTATGATTTATATACTATACAGTATAAAGACAAATCACATAAGATTTTTCTCTCCCAATGGGTAGCAAAACTTCTTCTGAGATTGATCTGTCTGGGCTGGTAATGAAAGTTACTGAATTGTAATAGCTTCAATCCTACTTGGAAAATCTGTTGTAAGGGCTGCTTCTAGCTAAAATTATTACCGGTACCTTATACAGATAATCTGATAAATTTGAATGATAAGCTGATAAAATTTATTATCCTCAATTCTGTTTAATATCTATCTGCATCATTTAGAAGGCTTGCACAACCCTTTTGAAGGCTATCCCAATCCCAAGTTGGTTGCCAATATGTTTTGCTGATGATCCAGGTGGATATGTTGTTTGTGTCTGTTTACTGTTGTGGAGTAACAATTTCACACCCATAAGCTCCTCTGCTACCTCCTCTGGCCAACAGGTAAAGAGAAAAATGCATTCTGCAGCAACAGTTGGATTGAAGTAATGAGATGGTTACAGGACTTAAGGTATGCATAGATGTGTACATTTCTCATTGGTTTAAACTAGGGGTTTTCAGCTCACATTGTCATGGGGTGTCAGGTGACATATTGGGACTTTTCCCCTTTCAATAAACCACTGGGCTTGGCCAGTGCATGATGCATCCAGCCTGCAGGCCTGGAGTTTTAACAGCTCTGGTTTAAACTATCCTTAAATCTAAATGCTACTTGCACTGTATATTTTTACATTTTTGCACCTAGAAAATTTATTGGTATAAAATTAAAATTATACTGGTATAACAAATAAAGAACAATCAACATTTGATCCCACAATCATTGCCATCTGATATTGTGTTGAGTTGGACAATATATTAAATATCCCCTGACTTTTGCATTTTTGCACATAGACAAACCTTTCAATAAGTGTGAAATCTTGTTTCTTTTTAACTCCTGCTTTAGAACCATGGACTCTTCTAACTCGGCATATATCAGTAGTTAACTAATATGGAAAAGACAGTGTCCACAGGGGAACAGAAGCAAAATTCAGCAAGGGGAAAGGTAACATAATTTATATGGTTGCGGCTGGTGTTGTATTATGTAAAAAATGGGCACTTACACACCATGATGGCCTGTATAAACTCTGGACATGTGGCATTTAAGAAAGAAACGTCTTTGGCTCATCCCACTTTCTCCAGTGATCTTTTGTTAGTTCACAGCAAGGAACTGACTTTATGGCCTTGATTCTTCTGTAAAAGGAAAGGCTGACTCAATTCAATTTGCCTCCCTTGCTTTAGTAATGAGGCAACATCCATATGAGCAAACCCCATGATAATGTACAACAGATGGGTAGTTTTGTGCCTAATTAGATTCCGGACAGCTTGTTTGCTTGTAGTAAATGTGCATATATTTACCGATTTCACACTTATTACACTGACAACAGCAAGGCAAGGAAAAAACATGATTCCTCCTGCCTCCCCCTTTTTAAGCACCCATGTAGATCTGCAGAACTCTTGATCAAATCAAGACATATAATTCAGTTATGGTTGTCTATCACTTTCCTAGCAGATCAACGAGTGTGAACTTTGACTGGAGAAAACAAGGCTTGTTACTATGTTCTTTTCTTTGTCTACCATATTGACAAAAATCAAATACTATGCTTTAAAAAAAATCCTTATAGCCTTGGAACTTTTTTATTTGAAATGTACAATACAAAGACCTACTTCAAAATACATTGTTGCTTCTTGTCTTCATCATGTGTTTACTATTTACTTGCAAATTCTAATAACTCTCAGAATGGCTTGAACAAATGTTTACAACAATGCATTGTAAGTGTCTTTCAAAATATATATATATATATGTCTTTATTATTTTCCACCAAGACATATTTGTTGTTGTAGTTTTTGTTATGTTGTGGAAGCAAGAGTTGGCCCTGACTCTATTCACAAATTTTAGTTCAATTATTTCCAGCATATTCAGAGCAAATTAAGGTATTAAGATTACAGCAGAGAATATTATCTTTTCTGTTACCAACAACTTTTTCAATTTTTTTTAGTAGAGTAATCTTTTAAGTAAGAAACTATTTTTCTCTTTCCTCTACATCTTATCTCCTTCTGTATTAGTGATTGTGTCTGATTTATTATTAGTTACTATTAGGGGTAAGTATTGTTATATACAGAACACAGAAAGGAAATGACAAAAATAGTCAGTCAAAGAACTTATTTTATTTTATTGATTGATTGATTTGATTTGTCAATCGCTTACCAGTATAAGTATAAATGTGAGTGAAAATACAGGAAATGGTAGGCACAAAATTGTGCACTAATGCATGTCCCTTACAGATCTCTTAGGAATGGGGTGAGGTCAATAGTGGTTAGTTTGAGGTTAAAGGTGTGGGGGTTAGAGGTTGTAATAACAGAGTCAGGTAGTGCATTCTAGGCATTGACCACTCTGTTGCTGAAGTCGTAGTTTCTGCAATGAAGTTTGGAGCGGTTTACACACAACATTATCTGTTGTGTGCTTTTGTATTGTTGCGGTTGAAGCTGAAGTAGTCATTGACTGGTAGGACATTGTAGCAGATAATTTTGTGTACTACGCTTAAGTCTAACTGTAGGAGGGGTAGTTCAAGGTTGTCCAAGCCCAAAATTTCAAGCCTGGTGATATAGGGTATTTTGTTGCGAGCAAAGGAGTGTAGTTCTCTTCTTATGAAATACTTCCGGATTTGCTCAACTGTATTAATGTCCAATATACAGTGCGGATTCCAGACAGATGAGCTGTATTCAAGTATTGGTCTAGCAAAGGTTTTGTATGCCCTAATTAGCAATTCAATATTTCCTGAGGGGAAGCTTCATAAGATTAGATTTACAACTCTTCATGCCTTTTTGGCAATGCTGTTACAGTGAGTTCCGGTGCTTAGGTGGTTTGATATGAGTATTCCAAGGTCCTTAAAGCCAGAGGACAAGAAAAAGTAATAGCAATGCAACTTACTGTATCTTTCTATTGTTTTTTGATGTCTGAAAACTGTCCTTCATACCCTCTCTTGCCTTCTTCCAAATTTCTCACTTCATTGTTTTTCAGAATCTCAGCAGTTTATTACTATTATTAGTATTTGGCATATTTAATTTGCATATTGCTCAGCAGGATTTTTGGGGATATTAATTATCTGGGTGCCACTGATAGACACTGTTGTGAAATGTACAGTTGTATAAATTTGCATGTATAAATATATGAAAAGATTCATTCAGCCATGACTTTCTGAGTCTTCCTCTTTGTCATGATTCATAGCTATATCTATTTATTTTGCAATTTGGCATTACTTTTGTTTTCTCTGTATCCTGAGACCACCAACTCTTATGAATTTTTTATACTGAGACCACCAACTCTTATTATTTTGACTTTTATATTTACATATTATTCATTTAGCTTCTATTCATTTTTGGCCTTAGCCATTCTTGTTTTACCAGCCATACTTCTTAACTACTCACTTGAATTCAACTTATTCATTTATATTTCATATTTCTAAATTGCCCATCTCCCTCAAACAGGAGCTTTGCATTTCTTTATTTTATATTTCTTTTAATGAAATATGACATTATACACATTTATACTTCACTGGAGAAAAACTAATTGTCCAGACATATTCTTTACCATTCATTCTTTTTTAGATACACTCAACATAGCATCCACTATGTTGGCTTTCAACCAACATTCGTCCTAAACTGATATATCTCTTTCAATCAATTTTTCATATAAAAATCCCCATCTATTTCTATCCATGTTTACTGTTTGTTCCAGTGTTGTGCATAAATCCATCTAGTTGCTTACTTTCTTGCCCTGGGTCAGATAAAAAATCCTGGTGTTTGGTATATTCAGATGTTCCTAACTTCCTCCTAAAATCCATCTAATATATTTCCCTACATATACATTGTTTGCATATAAAAATGCATGCATTTTTAAAACATAACATTAACTTCACTGTAAGTATTCTTTATACAGGTATCCATAATACATAAAAATGAAAAGATATTACATAATCTTATGTATCTTACATCCTCATTTTTGGAGTAATCATTGCAGCAA
Source organism: Hydrophis major (assembly GCA_033807585.1). Taxonomy (NCBI): domain Eukaryota; kingdom Metazoa; phylum Chordata; class Lepidosauria; order Squamata; family Elapidae; genus Hydrophis; species Hydrophis major. The sequence goes on from CM066329.1 coordinate 351,311,028, forward strand.
TCGCTCTCTTACGGACATTTCCCCTCTCTTCCACAGTTTCTTTCACTTCTTTGTTCTATCCAGCATCTCTTTTCATCCCATCCTTTAAATGCAATTCCACACAGTTTTAAGGCAACATAATTCTTTTCACTTTGTTCTAAGCAACTTCATTATCCATTTCCACTTTTCATTTAATCTGTTGAGAGACTGATTGATCTAATACATTTTCATAAAGGATCCATACTTTCTTCTTCTACATTAATATTCTACTTTGATGCTCATTTATTTCACTCAGTCAGAACTTCTCATCACTCTTGTACTTTCATTAATTTTCTCTCTTTCATAATATTTTTATGCATATATTCAATCCTTTTTGTGTGTACTTAGTAATAGACATCATATCTGAAACAAAGAAAATAAAATCTTTATTTTTTCAGGTGATAGTCCAAAATTGCAATTGTTATTCATTCTCGGGTCTCCAAAAGATCAAAATTGCTTTTCTATGCTGTCTTGTCTGGTCCCTGCTCATTCATTCTTGTTACCTTACAAAATATCTTTTTCTCCTTCAATTATATTGCTTTAACTCACATCTAGTTCTTCTATAATCATCATTCTATGTGTAACCTATAATAAACCCAACCCATGTATTTCTACATTCATATTCATCATTCACCCAAATTATACTTAGTACCTACCTATTCATATACATTTTATGCCTTTTCTTCTATAATTAAGCATGCATCTTCCCTTTCCTGCATGTATTCATCAATTCATTCCACAAGATAAGAATATCTTTCTTCATATCTGTTACATCCTCTTTCTCTCAAATGTACAGAGCCATAAATTAACTAATCTTCTTTCAGTTCATTCGTTCAATATTCATTCAATCCCTCATTCAGACATCTTCTTTACCATTTATTCTTTTTACACACTAAATCACAGTTTTCCATATGTTTTGGTCAGTTGAGATTGCCCTTTCCTATTTTTTGGTCAATCAAACTTTAATATAATGTTTTTGTTCATATATAAATAAATACATAAATAAATAGAAATATTACAGGCAAGTTCATTTTTTGGAAGTTCACTTTTTACATTCCCTGAAACTGCTTTGCAATTGAACATAGTTGCCTGCATCCCACCAACTCCAAAGTATATTATGTAGTATATTTATACAGATATTTTAGGAACAAAATAATGATTATGATGTTGATGATAAAACAACTAAACAGATCTTCCAAGAATCCTTATTTTTCTGAGTGAGGCTTTGTATATGACATTGGTTGGTTAAAAAAAGGTTAGCTGCAAAGTTCTTCATTCACGTAGTAGTAACTACAGTGAATCTGGCCAGTTTAAGCATTAATTTAACAGAAGGTAAATATATTATTGTATGCTAAACTTTTAATGCTCAAGGATATATACAATGTATACTTAACTTTTGCACTTTGGTAGGAACTAATAGATCTGGGATTCAAAAATTTAAATTAAGTGTTTCAATGTGCTTTACTCTAAAAGTGATTTCTATTGTCTTCTAGAATCATTCAACTTTTGTTGCATCAAAATAAAAACAGTGAGAACAGGTTTTATATTACTTCAGTGATGGCTAGGTGATTTAGGAGCATGGTAAAAATCATTCCTGGGGAAATCACCTGAATCTTTCTGCTTCCATCTTTGAGGGTTTTGTAGTTGAGCTCTGGTAAGTGGTGCAAAATTACTGTAAGTAATTTCCAGTTTAGTTTACACCAAGCAAGCTCCCAGCCAGTCCCTATATCCAGTTCAGAAAAGTCACAAACATCATTCAATTCAGCTAGCAAGAAATATAGCTTGATGCTTGGTTTTTAAGATCATCAAACATCAAAATAATTAACCGACAAACATGAGATAAAAGCAGGGGGAGAGGGAAACATGAGCAGAAAAAAATAATATTATGTCTATATAATTATATATCAAAAGGCGTAGAACTGTCCATAATCACTGAGAGCTATGCCATGGATAATTGACTGTTTTAATTTGGTTATTCCAGATTTAACCCTTTCATTAATATCACTAGACGACCTGTGCCCATTGGGTTATCATTTCAGACATACGTTATTTCCTTACCTGAACAGAGAAACAAAATGTCCACAGGTGGTCAAAAACACAGAGGAAGCCTTCCAACTTTCTACTGAGTTTTCTTGTGGGAAGCTGCATGGAACATCAGAATTTCCCTTTCCTTCCCTACACTTCCCTTCCCTTCCAGTAGATAAGTGTCAGTGAATGCTGCTAATTGGGAAAGAGTGAGGAATTGTCTGGGAAATTGCCACAGAACATTGAAAATGAAACATCAGTCCAGCAGCAGCCACTAGCCTAAAATAACACAATTTCCCCAAATTTCATTCCCAAAGGAATCATGGGTCCCAGATTTTGGATACATTCTGTAAGTTAGCCTATTTGGAGAAACCTTGGTTCAAACCTGTGATGGACCATTTTGCCTAGTTAAAACTCACTATTTTAGCACTCTATTAAAACTCACATGATAACAAGAGTTTTAATAGTATACAGTTGGCAACAAAATAGAAATAAAAAATAAAATACTGCATAATTCCCGCTTTAACCTACAGCACAAGGAAACCAACAAGAACCTAATAAAGATAATTTTAGAAGCTAATATTCTGCTTTGCAGTATGACAACTTCCAGTTCAATTTTATTTAACAAAAATAATATTAAAATTGAATAAAATTTCCTGGAAGTCCAATCAGCATCAAGAGAGCTTTCTAAAAGCAGACTGATATCTCCAGTTCACAGGAGATCCTAGTTCTACATGGTGGGTTTCATTTGCTGGCAATGCTGCGATATGTTCCCAAAATATTCAGCTGAAATCTTGATCCTTGACCATAACCTGGAAGAACATTTATAAGCAATCAGCCCCATTTCCATGTCTTCATTTTTATTGTTCCACATATCTGCTTTACCTGAACTTTAAGGATGAATTCCTTAAACAATAGCATCTCTTTAGCTTCTTGGGAAAGCCCCCTGTCCGCCCCAAATCCAAAAATCTGTCCACCCCCTGCCCCCTGTCCACCCCAAATCCAAAAATCTTCTTTTTAACAACCCACCTCTCCCAGTTGTTGCAAATGCTAAAGCAGCCAACCGGATCACAGCTGCTTCTAGAACCAATGTGCATGTTGTTTCATAAAACATCTTCAAATGGGAGATTTAGTTGAGCCTTTGTCAAAGTAAAGAAACTAAAAAAAAGCAGCATTATCCTACTAACAATGGTTACTATTGCCTTAATCATGCTATTAAGTAAAAGAGAAATTACATTAGAGAAGTAAAACAATAAGCGGTCAGAAACAACTCTTCCCCTGCCCAATTTTCTGGAGGTAAGTGTTTCTCCTATAGCATGTAGATAGAAAACAGTAGTCAAATGATGCCTTTAATTTGGTTTGCAGTTCTCCACTGTCATGTAGTTAAGGTAGTTAAATAAAATTTATAGAAGTCGAATCCTTTTAGGCACCCGCCTTTGTATTTTTTTTTATTAAATCCATACTTGCAGAATCTATTTAATGTCAATTTTGTACAATGGTTACACTGCACAGAGTATTTTATTTTAAATCTGCAGGACACAATGATAAATTGATAATTGACCCCAAGGCCATTGCAAATAAAAAAGCCCCTGTTTTTCATTAGTACAGTATCACGGAGTTGTGTGAGGGAAGAGAGAGAGAGAGGAGGAGGAGGAGGAGGAGGAGGAGGAAAATCTAATCCGGTTCTGAAGACTGAAGTATTAAAAAAATGTCCATGTCTTTCAAAGTGTTTCTTTAGGATGAGAAAATACTTAATTCTGAAGGAGAAAAAAATGTACCTGATGAACAAATGGAAGTAGATGGTAAGTTATATTTGTCTTTGTATTGAACAGGAAAGCTAGTCATATACTCTAATTCCCCATTTGCTTTTCTCTGGTTACTCTAATCTATTCTACTTGTATAAAATGTCAATTTCTATGGCATCCAGACATTTATATTAGCTTATTAATAACTTAAGAATGGGTATTATTCTTCCCATTACATGGTTCAGTGATAATGTTTCTAGTGTTATAATTAAGAATGGAAAATAAATGTAGCTCACAAATTATGTTTGGTTACTATGTCACCTAAGTTTTTTTTAATTTACTGTTGGTTGTTTTTAAGAATCTTCTTATTCTTTATTTTAAATAATGTTATAACCATCACTTCTGGTCTCTAACCAAAATTAAACATTGAGTCCAAAAACATAAATAATCACACCTGCTCAATCTAGTTCATTTTGGCATTTCCCTGTATTTAAGCCAATTCCTTTCTAAAATATTTACAAGTTCATTAAAATTTTATTTTTATTTTTATTTATTTGATTTGTCAATTGTTTACAAGATAATAAGTATAAGTATATACATAGTTATGAATACATGAAATGGGTACATATAAGAAAAATAAAAGAAAAATAAAGGAAACAATTGGACAGGGACGGTAGCCACGTTGGTGCGCTTATGCATGCCCCCTAGAGACCTCTTAGGATATATGAAGCTGAAATTTCTCACAAAAATTAAGCCAAAGTATTTGAATGTGAGTATATATATCTACAGTATTTCTTAGCTCAGTTTAACTGCTTTATTAATCCATCTTAAAATATACAGGAAATCAGAATTTAGATTAATCTCATGTGTAGGCTGTGTGTCATATGCGTGTGTGTGTGTGTGTGTGTAAATTTGCAACAGGGTGCTTTTATAAAAGGGTGATTGTGGTTCCCATCTTGACTTTTTTTGACCATCCTTGGAAAGCATGCTTTGTTTCAAAGGAACTTCAAGGGAAGCTTCCTTTGAGGGACTGCCTTGTCCTGATTATATCAGCTCCAGGTCCCAGGAAGAGCAGCCTTCTCTGTTATGATGTCTACCCTGAACATCATCTACCTGAAGATTAGATTGTCCGCCAACCTCCCAACTTTTCACCAGGTCTTAATGATGTATTTTTTTCACTGGGCTTTTGAATTCAGATGTATGGCTGAGTCACTGTAATGGTTGTGTTAATTTGCTGTTTTTGTTTGTTTGTTTTACTTTGGTTACTGGTTATATATGTATGGGGTTTTATGTTTTTACAAAGTTTGTACTAGTTAGGCATGCATTTGAGACGGACAACCATATGTTTAAATAATAAATAAGTAAAGTCAAGCATGCCATCCATTGTCCCTGATTCTAATCACTGTCTTTTGCAAATACTTCAGTTCACTAATAGAAAATGACTTTGATTCATGGCTTCAGTGCATGTGTATCACATATGTAGGAGCTGCTTTTTTCCAGCCATGCTTTGTGAGATACAAAGTACATTTCAGCAAATCTTAGATATTTATAGAAGAGTATTCAAGTTTCTTTATACTGTACCTTACTTTCTTTCATTCTTATCTTGGAGTCTTTGTTCAACTAATATGACTGCTTAGCATCTTGCCATCGTGCTTTTTGTGACTAACACTGCATAAAAACAACCAGAAAATTACAATTGCACCACAAAATATCATACTCAGCAATCTGTAACATATCTGTAATACCTATATAGCTATGGCAAGCAAGATTCAAAGGAACAATAAAAATCACAATGTCTCACGGCTCAGGCTCTCCTATGCCTGGAAGCATAAGCAGGTCCTTAAGATTTTCTGATAACAGTTTTTAATTGGTGAGAATTACAGCAAGACTTTCCTGTTGTATTTCTTAGTGTATAGAAACAATTAGAAAGAGGAAATTCCACAAATATCACAGCTTTGTGATGCTGTCAACCAATACCTTGAATTGATCTCAAACCCACTGGGAACCAGTTCAGCTCACGAAGCAGAGGTGAAACATGAATATACCAAGGCATGCCTACAAGAGCCTATGTCATTGTATTCTGGACCAGTTGTAGCTTCTAAATAATATTCAAAGGCAGCCTTATGTACATGGGAACCCTATATACACTAGTTTCGTTATACAGTGCAACTTCAGCCAGCATTAAAATGGCCTGTATCAAACAGGATGCTGACTCAGTTTCTGCCATCTAAAAAACCAGACTGGTGCATTGTGAGAGGCAGATGTAGCTATCGCTAGAAGATTATTTGTACAACTTTCTTTTGTCATCCCCCAAATAAATTGCTGCAATGTACTTTCCATAAGGCTGTCCTTGAACATTATTTACAGATATTAGGGCCTTTGATTCTTGATTTTCCATTTTAATACAATAGGAGTGTCATAATAGTACAATCTCAGCCAGCACTAAAGTGGAAAATCAAGAACCAAAGGCCCTAATATCTAAATATTATTATCTGTTAGGGTTGAGCTGAGCCTGTTACACACACACACACACACACACACACACACACACACACACACCTTCCCACAACTTCTAGATACCAAGACAGAACTGCCACAACATCATTGGGTCAGGCAGGGCAAAAATATAAAGATAGATCTCCTCAGCATATGGATAATATCTCACCCTATGCAGTTGAATTATCTCACCCAGTGGCTTCATGTAGATGTTAATTGGAGTGGGGCGAGTCTCAAGCCCTGAGTGATTCCATAAAGTAGAACTCTTCCCTCATAAAAACATCAAATGAATCAATCTTGGAGGAAGGAGAAGAACAAGGATGCCCCACTCCTGACCCTGAAAATCAGTCCAGAAAGCTATCATAAGCTGCTGAAAGGGTAAGCAGAGCAGAATGGATTCAGGTTCTCAGAGAGCACCAAGGACCCCACATAATATTATAGACTCTCTCAAAAATAAGCATGGCCATTGCCTTGAGTAAGAAAAAAACCTCCAGTTGGGAGATACAATAGATACTTTCAAGTATTTAAAGGTGTGATGCAGAAGAAAATCAAAACTTGTCCTCTCTTGTTCCATTGTGCAGGAGATGAATTAATGGATGGAAGTCATAGAAAACAGAATCTGAGTTAGAAACAAACCTTCCAAACAGTGAGAGATGTTTGTCTCTGTGTGTGTTTCTTTCATTAAATGTTGATGCTTTAATGTAGACTCCTGAAAGGAGCAGGGATTAGACTTTATGGCATGCATCAAACAGGGGCTCTGACTCATTTTGTATCACCTAAACAGCCAGGCTGGTCATTGTGAAGTGTGATAGTGGTTGTCTATATCAGCAAATGACATGTCTTCTGCATAAGAACACTGTGCCCAAATCTGCCTGGTTTTTGTTGATCTTGGTGCTTAAGTGTTGGCCTTAAATGCTACTATTGGTGGGGTTGTCTAATGTATACCTTTCCATCACTTCGAAACCTTGGTGATTGCCAATTACTATTTTGGAACAGAAAATAGAGGCGCTCCCATATAATCTTTTCTCTTGAGATTTAAGTGAAGTGTGTGTAGTCATTGAAGCTGCAGGGTGCTGGAGACTGCTTAATATGACTGTTTTGATAGCCCATCCAACTGAAAAGACTAGATGGATTACAACAAATTAAAAAAAATACAAATGCAGAATACTTTATTATTATAAAAACAACAGTTATAAACTATCAAGAATAATATAAAGTAACCCTACCCAAATATAAAAGCCATTATGACTTAAATAGGCTTGAAAACCTAGTGAAATAAAATGGACTATAAAGATCTTCTAAAAACTATGAGGGATTTCTGAGTGTAAGAAGTTGGAAACTCATAGTGAAGAAGTTGGGACCATCACTGTCAATGTGTCAGCCTTGGAAGCCATATTTTACTTAGAAGCTTCGAGGCTGCTATATTTAGTGGCTGGAAATTTGGGAGGGGGAATTTCATAGAGAGGTGGAAGATTAGACTCAACAACATTCTTTCGTATAAAGTCAAGGACATGTTACCCTGCACATGAAGAGGAGCATCTGGAGGAATGTCTACAGTTGGGATGATGTTTGATTGGATCATGTGATGGACTGATGGGTGTAGAGGATGGATTTTTGAATTTCTTTTTTTAAAAAACAAACTTTATTTATTATAGAACTGAAATATCAACAAATACATACACAACACAGAGAAAAAAAATTTTTTTTAAATTTCTATTGGGAAGGAAAACCCAGAACTCTCAGATTTGGGTTTTCCCAGATGTGCCAACATGACTTCCTTAATACATTCTTACTTGGATGAACTTTATTTTTGAGTGCTGAATGGGAATGGGGAGTTTCATTGGAATGCTGACAGAATGTCTGGTGAGAACATCTCAAGAAGCCTGTTAAGAGTCCCTTCTCTCTCTTAAGTGAGGGGGAACCATCCCAGAGAAGGCCTGTCATTTTCTCCTTGTTCCCCTTACTTAAGAGAGAGCAGGGCCTCTTAAAAGGCTTCTTGAAATGTTGTCTGTTGTAGAGCAGCGGAATAACTGAGACGAACATGGAGCGAAGTTCAGCTTTTACTTTATTGTAACAATAAAGGGTTGCCGCGGCTGCTACGCTAACAAGGCAGCCAGCTAGCGGACAACAGCTGATGCCGTTTGACAGCTCCCTTTTATAGCCGGCTGTCAAATGGCATCAGCCAATAGGAACAGTCTGTGCTCCCGCTGGAAACACGGACCAGTGAAGATTTCAGCTCAGTCTTTTCCGAACGCCACATTCTCAACAGACAGGCAGATTAGATTCTGACAAGATGGTATCCAGTGCAACACCATATAGAGCTCCGTAAGTTATTACCAGCACTTTGAAATAGGATCAGGAAGTTTATTGATAATATTATTGCATTCTAAAAGCAAGACACTTGTCTACGTACTCAATAATCTTGCAACTAAATTTGTGCCATATTCTATAAACCATACTCTTGATCAGTGTTTCTCAATCTTGTCTGTTTTTCCCTTCCAGATCTCAATTCCCCCCTCCCACTTTCCTGGTCTGGTTCAGTTTAATGAAAGAGAATTGAATTTTGATTTTTTTTTTTCAAAGAAAAACAGAATTTTAAAAGCCTAGATGGATGTTTCTCAATCTTAGCTAGAGAATTTTGGGAGCAGAAGTCCACATTAATATAAATAAATAAAATTTATGCAAATATATGCAGAAAATAAAGTAAACATGTATGCTTTTTTGTAAAAACAGTTAAAATTCCTAGATCATACATTCATTGTGTAATCTGAATGAGCTCAGGAAAGCTAAAATCGTGGAAAACAGGGTGGTGGGGTGGTAGTGAAGCATACCTTAAAAACTTTCTGCTATTTTTCTTTTTCTACCTATATTTAATTTCCCTGCCAATGTTAGCATTACTTTGGAGTCTCATTTACTTGCCTGCTTCAAGTTCTTTCACAGAATGCTTTTTTCTCGTGCTCCTTTAGCTAATATTCTGTTTAATGAGATGTGAGATATTTAGCACAGATTATTCAGTCTTTTTGAAAAAGGAAATGCTCTGATTCAGAGAATGAAGAAGCTTTTCTGTTTGGCAGACACGTTTTCCCTCCCCCTGCCATCTTTCATAGATCTGTCTGTTAGCATCATTTTAAGCGTATATCAATATTTTCATTACAGAAATTTAGTCGGCAAACATTGCAAGGGGGAAGTAATTTTTCAGTTGGCGCCTTCTTTCGTGGCAGCCCATAGGGTGTCATGACTAAGATATGACCGTGTTAATTGATTAGTACACTTCAGATAGTGCTGTGTGTGCAGCCCATTCTCCTAAACAGTGATAAATGGCTACCTTTGTGCAAAATGGTTGAGGTGGGACCTCAGCCTCTTTTGACAAACCAGAAAATGAAAAGATTCCTAGTAGATTCTATTGACTGGTCTGGTTAGGGCAGTTGTGCGTTTTCCCAAAGGTTAATTGGACTTGAACTCAAGAAATTAAGAGGTCGCCTAAGGTCATAGTGGCAGCAGGCAAACTTTTAATGTGCCGCTAATAATATCTGGCAGGAAGAAAAACAACATTTTCAGGAAGGGAGGGGAGCACCATTTTCACTTTCCAAAAAGGTTTGCAGAATTTATCTTTAGAATAATCTATGTTTGGTTGATAGTTTGTTGACAAGCAAATATTCAGAAGCACCCCAAAATCCCAACTCTTCCTCCTACAAACTTATAATAAAACTCTTTCCCTCAGACAAAGAGGTTTCTTCAAACCCAAGGCAATCTTATCTTTTCAGGGCTATGACAAAAGAAGGTGATAAGTGCTGTACTGGATCATGCCAACAGTCTATCCAGTCTGGCATTCTCTGTTGCAGTGATTCTCACAAAAGTGGGTAAGAGGATTGCCATGTTCTATTCTTTGAGACTGTGCACCATGACACCCTGGGGCACCACAAGAAATTCACAGAGATACCATGCAATATTTTAAATTTTTGAAGGAAACATAATAATAATTGACATCTGTTGGTCACCCCACAAATTGCCTGCATGGAAAAAAAATACTGAAATATTAAGGGCACAAGAACTAAGATCTTTTGGAAGCTCTTCTCCAACTTCATGTTTGTTCTCCTTTCTTCTCCTCTCTTTGATGCAAGAAAAGAAAACATAATGGAAAAGGGAAGATGAAAATGTGCAATGGCTGTCAGCAAGTTTTTTTTTCTTTTCTTCCTTTGAATCCAAGAGAAAATATAGCTTACCTGGTGTTCCAGTCCAGCAGAATCTATTGACTTGAAAAGAAAATGAGGACCCAGATTGCTGGGGGCAATATACTGACTCTGTAAACCCCTTAGAGAGTGCTGTAAAAGCACTGTGAAGCGGTATATAAGTCTATTAATACTAATAGCTATTGCTATTCATTATTTTGGGGGGATCATATCTTGTTTTAGCCTGTATGCTGCTTAGCCACTTTGGGATTGGTGGGCAACCTTATGAAAAAAAATATACAATATATAACTTATAAATAGTGTTAATACTAATTTTCATTTTATATAGCGGTATAATACCATTAACAAGAGAAAAATAAATTATAACCAAAATAATTGTAATCAGTTGAAGAACAAAACTTGATTAAACCTTGTTCTTGTTTCATTTAGATACACCCAGGCAAACTGAGAATTGACTAGAGAACTGAATTTGGATTTAGACTGGGGTTGGGAAACATGCGCATGCATACATGTAAATAGTCCCTCTTTGAGAGAGATGGACAGTTGACCAATGTGAAAAATAGATAGATAGATGGATGGATGGATAGACAGATAGATAGACAGACAGACACACAGACAGACAGACAGACAGACAGACAGACAGACAGACAGACAGACAGACAGACAGACAGATAGATAGATAGATAGATAGATAGATAGATAGATAGATAGATAGATAGATAGATAGATAGATAACCTTCCTACATACAGGTAGTGTTCTAATCCAGCTCCCCAAACATGACAAACTCTCTGATGTGAACTCAAAAGATTCCTTTGTTAGGAATGCCAACAGTCCTAGCAAAAAGTTTATCTCACAGGCTAACTAGTCCATTCAGCCAGAAGATGAAGAGTTGTCTACCACACCTATTCATCTATGCTCCTGCCTTTTATCCCTAGAGCTAGAGTGGGCCCTCACTAGCAGTGGTGGCTCTCTCTTCCCCAAGATCGGCCCAGGGCTTTCCACTGGTCTTCTCTGCCTTCTGCACAGCCACACATCAGGCACTGTAACCATATTTTCCTCCTCTTCTTCATCAGCCATCTCCAGACCTAGGGGCCATTGACTTTCCATCTGAGAGCTGATGAATGGCCCAGCCTCTGCCTCTGCCTCTCCCTCTCTCTCTGTCTGTCTGCCAGCTCCATTCCCTCTTCCCCCTCAGAGTTCCCAGATTGCCCTGACTCCCATGTATCTTCCTTCCCCTCCTCTGATTCGGTTGCTGGAGGGGCCAGTCGCCAAGAGGCTACAATACTTATTGTTATCGACTAAGCCAATGCAGCGGCACAACCCTAAACAGCTTTACTTTACAGCAGGCTTGTAATCCTGCACTTCTCATTGGCCGACAAATAGCGAGTCGTGATTGGTCGTTTCTGGCCAGTCTGATTGTCTGTTAACGGGCCCTTCTGATTGGATGCTTGTGAAAGCGGTAAACTCAAATCATTGGTTGTTTTGACAGCAGCCAGCTCTATAAAAGAGCTGCTGCTGCCCAAGTATTTGCTCTGTTCTTATTTTACAATAAAGAGTTGAAGTCACCGTTCAATGTCTCATCTCTGTTCCTTGCACCCATGCTCAGGACTTAACACTGGCAATGAAGGTGGGATACGGAGACGATAGAGCTGACTAAGTACGCATTGAACAAGACAGAGCATGTGGCTGAAGAGCGCACGCAACAAACGGCAAGATGACCAGCGGTGCCATACCACCCACTCCATTTGACCCAGCAACCGAAGACTGGGACTTGTATATAGATCGCTTCCAGATGTTCCTAGAGACCAACAATTTAAAAGATGCTACACCTGGCAAGAAATGAGTGGTGTTCCTGACTCATTGCGGCCCTGCCGTTTTCAAAATGGCTAAAGCACTGGCCAAACCGGCGGAAGTGAAGATCATGGATTGGGATACCCTCGCCCCAATCCTCCGGGCCCATTACGCACCCGCAGTACCTACACTGATACGAAGACACGAGTTTTACCAGATGGACCAGTGGAAGAACGAGAGCATTGGGGATTTCGTAGCCGACCTCCAGAACCTAGGAGGCGTTTGTGGTTTTGCAAACCTCAAGGAAGCCCTGAGAGACCGCATAGTTCTGGGATTAGATGCATCACACATGCAGAGTAAACTTATGGCGAAAGGAGACATCAGCCTTGCAGATGTCATCACCGATGCTATTGCCACAGAAGCAACCAGGAAGTCAGCCGCTCGAATGCGCCGAGCGAACGCACCGCTTCACCAACTCGCTAACGATAGCCCGCTCACCGCTGAGAAGTACACTATCACCAGCCACCACGAAGACCTCGAGTCATCCTCAGACAGTGAGGAAGAGGAGGTCAACCGGCTCCACTCGGAATGAGAGCAAAGGAACCAGAGACGTCCGCGTCAATGTTCTGGTTGCGGGGCAAACCAACTGCGATCGGACTGCAAATTCCTCGACACACTCTGCTGTACCTGTGGGAAAAGAGGCCACATCGTGAAGGTCTGCAGAAGCAAGTGAGAGTCCAGTCCCAGCCAAAGGGAGAACAACCTCCGCCGGGAGACAGGCAAACCACCTGAGAATCGGGATCGCCTGAACCACCAATGGAACAACCACTACTACTACAGAAATTGAGCACCTGCCTCTTCAACGAGACGAGAAGAGGCCCACCAAACCATTATTATTGGCCACGCTTCATCGTTTGATGCAAGAAAGATCCGCGTAAGAGTTACAATTGAGAATCGACCGTGCGTGATGGAAGTCGATTCGGGATCATTCCTATTGATGGTATCCTGGAAAACCCTCAAACAGCTTATCCCTGCCATCTGCCACCAGGACCTCAGCACTCAACGAATCATCCTAAAAGACTACCAGGGAAACAGAATTCCAGTTGTCAGTTCCAGCCACATCCAAGTATCCTTCAAGGACCGCACCACGACGCTTCCCCTGACTGTCGTGGATCGTGACCGACCCAGTTTGTTAGGGTTACAGTGGTTCTCCCCACTCGGGATTGAACTAGCCGGCATACACCAAACCAGAAGCGACGACTGGAAAGAGGCCCTCATCCAGGAATTCCAGGACGTGTTCACAGGAACATTAGGCAAGTACAAGGGGACCCCTATATCATTTAATCTCAGCCCCAATGTAGCTCCCATTCAGCTTAAGCCTCGTTGGGTACCTTTTGCCCTCAAGCCGAAGATTGACGAGCAGCTAGATAAACTGGCCTAGGGCGTATTGGAACCGATTGACCATGCCTGTTGGGAAACTCCAATAGTAACGCCCATGAAGCCAGATGGTTTGTTAAGAATTTGTGGGGATTACTGGGCCACCCTAAATCATGCTCTTCAACAGAGCGCTTACCCAGTACCAGTGGTCCAACACCTTCTTCATTCCCTGGGTGGCGGAAAAATATTTGCGAAATTGGACTTAGCTCAGGCGTACCAGCAACTACCTGTAGACGCGACAACTGCAGAAGCCCAGACAATAGTTACACATAGAGGCACCTTCAAGTGCAATAGACTCCAATTTGGAGTAAGCGTGGCACCTGGCATTTTCCAAAGTTTAATGGAGAGACCATTACAAGGCATAAAAGGCATTGTGCCTTATTTTGATGAAGTCCTAATAGCTGCCCCCACTAAAGAGTTATTAGTACAACGACTCAGAAAAGTTTACATAAATTTAAAGATGTTGGTCTGAAGGTAAAAAGGGACAAGTGTCAACTTTGTACGGAGAGAGTGGAGTTCCTGCGGTACCTTCTTGACAGACTGGGAATCCACCCCACCAAAAAAAAAACTAACTGCAATCAAAAACACCCCAAAACCTAGGAATAAGACAGACCTCCAAGCTTTCCTGGGACTCATTAACATTTATAACATCTTCTTGCCCCAGAAGGCGACCATAGCCGAGCCCCTACATAGACTTCTTGACAAAAAGGCTTCCTGGGTGTGGGGACGGCGTGAAGAAAGGGCATTCCAACAAGTAAAAGACTTCTTAACCTCCGATGCTGTATTAATGCAATACAACAAGACTCTACCCTTGACGGTTACCTGTGACGCCTCACCATTTGGAGTGGGAGCCATTTTAAGCCATGTCCTACCCAATGGGAATGAGGCACCTATTGCGTTCTTTTCGAGAACTTTGTCTAAGACCGAAAGAAACTACAGTCAACTTGATAAAGAGGCTCTTGCTATTGTATCTGCAATTAAACGTTTCCATGAATATGTGTATGGGAGACCCTTTGTCTTAATTACAGACCACAAGCCGCGACTTGGTATTTTGGCGGGAAACAAACCAACTCCCCATATCTTATCACCAAGAATGACACGTTGGTCAGAATTTTTAGCCGCCTACAATTACTGATTGCAACATCCCCCGGGGAAAACCAAAGCTGACTCTTTGAGCTGATCTCCACTACCAGACATCATAGAGGACCCAGCTCCAACCTTAGCCATATTGCAATTTGAAACCCTTAAATCGCCACCACTGACCGCTCGAGACATCGCCTTAGAAACAAAAAAGGACCCTGTTTTGGCACGAGTCCTCAGCTGGGTGGAACGGGGTTGGCCGGTCAGCGCAACCAATGACATGTTCAAGCCATTTAGGAATCAACAAACAGAGCTATCAACAAAAAGGGCTGCATTGTGTGGGGAGACAGAGTTGTAATCCTGGAGAAATTGCAACATAAGGTATTAAAAATGTTGCACGATGGACATCCAGGCATCATGCGGATGAAGGCATTGGTCAGGAGTTATGCATGGTGGCCTGGGTTAGACAAACAGATAGAGACCTGGGTAGCAAAGTGCAGCAAATGCCAGGAGACTCGCTCTACTCCTCCAAAAACGCCCCCAACTCAGTGGGAAACGCCTCGAGGTCCTTGGTCCCGTATCCACATCGATTTTATGGGATCCACAAGAGGACACACTTTCCTCCTAACAGTGGATGCCTATTCAAACTGGCTCAAAGTCCACAAGGTGGAAAGCACCACCACAGAGGTGGTCACTAAAAAGCTGAATAAGCTATTCGCTACCCACGGATTGCCGGATGTCCTGGTCTCCGATAATGGCCCCCAATTCACTGCCCTGCCATTTGAACAGTACCTGGCAGATCGGGGCATCCACCATGCCTTAACATCTCCAGCTCACCCTACGACCAATGGTAGGGCTGAGCGAATGGTTCAATTTGTAAAAAAGACTTTGCACAAAATGGACCACGGCGACATTGATGACAAAATAAACGGATGCTTCTCCTCCAGCACATTACCCCAAACAGTACCACGAACAGAACCCCAGCTGAACTCCTGATGGGCCAGAAACTTCGCTCACATCTAGATAGCCTCCACCCAAACTACATGCCTGAACAACCCCCAGGATCCAGCAGCAAGTGTCAGGCATTCCAGGAAGGTGACCTCATATTTGCGAAAAACTTCTCGGGCGACCCATTGTGGGTCCCCGCTACCATAACGCAACTTACGGGACCCCGATCCTATCGCCTACCAACTGCAGATGGTAAGATGTGGAAGCACCACATAGACCAACTCCGTTCCAGATTAGCACCTAGTCCTATCTCAGCCCCTATCTAGCTGGGGGGGGGGGCGGGAAAGGAACATTGAGGAGGCTGAAGAAGAAATAACAATTGAAACCCAACAGTCTATAAAACCAACCAGGGGTTACTCACCATCAGAAGGAGAACTGAGCCGGGGAGTGGTCTCGCCGCGTGACAGCACTGCGATGGAAACAGATCCAGGGAACCCGGAAGACAGCACTGACGTAAGCAAGGAAAGCAGCCCAGGGCCACAGTTTTCACCATCCAACCCAGCTAGCAGCCCACCGGAACCAGAGCCAGGGCAGAAACCGGTGGAACAGCGCAGATCAAGCAGACAGGTGAAGCGACCTGCCTATTTACAAGAATACGTCACCCCACCCCTCAGACGGAACCTGGGGGGAGGGATGTTATGGACTAAGCCAATGCAGCGGCACAACCCTAAACAGCTTTACTTTACAGCAGGCTTGTAATCCTGCACTTCTCATTGGCCCACAAATAGCGAGTCGTGATTGGTCATTTCTGGCCAGTCTGATTGGCTGTTAACGGGCTCCTCTGATTGGACGCTTGTGAAAGCGGTAAACTCAAATCATTGGTTGTTTTGACAGCAGTCAGCTCTATAAAAGAGCTGCTGCTGCCCAAGTATTTGCTCTGTTCTTATTTTACAATAAAGAGTTGAAGTCACCGTTCGATGTCTCATCTCCGTTCCTTGCGCCCATACTCAGGACTTAACACTTATGACCACGATTGAGCTCAAAATTTGTTTGCTAAGTGAAACATTTTCAAGTGAGTTTGCCCCATTTTACAACCTTTCTTGCCACAGTTGTTAAGTGAATCAGTGTAGTTGTTAAATTAGTCCCAGCTGATTTTAAGTGCATCTGGCTTCCCCACTGACTTTGCTCATCAAAGTCAAAGGGGATCTAGTGACACAGGGATACCACAACTGCCATAAATATGAGTCAATTACCAAGCATTTGAATTTTGAACACATGACCGTAGAGATGCTACAAAGGTTGTAAATGTGAAAACTGGTCGTAAATCACTGTTGCAACTTTGAACAGCCACTAAATGAACTGTTGTAAGTTGGGGACTACCTGTACACACTTGAGCCTAATTGATCTTAATGCTGCTGAAACTAAAGATTAAACACCCACTTCCCCTTCAGCATTTATTGCTATTTTTCTTGAAGTTCCAGGGGCTATGTCTAATTTGGAAATAAGTGCATTGGCTGGTAGTAGTTTCTGCACTGAACAGAATCTATGTTTGATCAGACTTTTAAAAAACACCCTCAAGAAAAATGTTTTAGTAGTAGTGCAAATTTAGTGCAAATTGGCTGGGGCACAGGGAAGGGACAGTAAAATGGTTGAGACTTGAGAGGAATTTGAAGTTCTGATTGAGGACAACAGAAGGTATTCCAGAGCCTGACGATTGTACAATTGTCATCCTATACATTAAGGACTAAGTTGAAATGACACTGGGAAGTAAAGAAGCTTCTTGATCATTAAATCAGGTCTCTATATCTCTTTATACTGAGAGTCTGCTCCTCTTTTCAATCAAGTAAGAAGGTAAGAAACTAGACTGAAAAAATTCAAAAGAAAAATTCATGTCAATAGTCTGTGAATACTGATTTTATAACATAGGGAAGATCATATGAGAGAGTGGGAAAAAAAAATAATTGATTCTTTCCTAATGACTTCAGGCAGAGCTTTTCAAAAGGGTGAATATACATGAATTTTTCATAAATGAGTGCAACCATTCCTATTGGTCTGTCAATTTTTTAGAAAAACACAAGTGAGTTAAAATAAGGAGAAAAGGATTTTCTATTCTTTTGGGAAAGATATATTTATATTCTAAAAAGAAAAAAAAGTCCTCTCAAAGTATATGAACATAGGTTGTACAAATATAGGAACACGTGTGGGTGCATATGTGTGCATATGTGTTTAGCTGGATTTGCATGCACACATGCACAAATACATAAAATCTTCATTCTTTTGAGTACCATAAAAATACTGTACGATAAAATTGCTAAAGAAAGACAATAAAGTAAGTAAAATGATGATAGAATAGCAAGGATAGTATAATTAATAATAAATTCATATATCAGACCAGCCATTTAAAATGCCTGAACCCAAACCAACCAACTAAACAAAAAGCAAATTAAACAATTTGTCAGCACCAAATACATCTTCACAGACAGAGCATTTTATATTTGGAGTGCCACATGGATGAAAATTATCCCCTTTGTTGTCACATAAATTGCCTGAGTTCATGAAAAGAGCTTTTTAAAAAGATTATCAGAACACCTTGGCTGATAAATATAACTTTCGTTATTTCAGTTCTAGCCATGTGAGTTTTTAGAAGAAAAAGAAATAAAAGAAGAACTAATGGTTCTACTTCCTCCTTCCCTCCCTTTCCATCATCTACCATCTACTTCCACCTCTACATCTATCTATCTATCTATCTATCTATCTATCTATCTATCTATCTATCTATCTATCTATCTATCTATCATCTTCATCATCATCATTATCATCATCTATTATCTATCTATTGATCTATCAACTAAATATCTGCATTTAATGCCTTTTTTGTGTATTTTTACATCAGCGCACATATGTGGCTCAGATATCTTTTCACTGCTGCCCCTTTCTTTTGCTGTGTTTGCTTCTTGAGACAGAAAGAAAGAGATAAGGCAGAGTCAAAGATACTTTCTACCACTCTTAATCTCTCTTTGGTGCCATCTGCATGTCTATTTCTGAGATCCTTTGAGTGCTGCTTACTCAGAATGACAAAATATGTTTATTGGCACTGGCTTTCTCTTAACAACACCTTATCATGCTATCATGCAACAAAAATGGGCTTGTACCCATTATCTTCATGACACTGTTATATCAGTTTTACACTGACGTGTCTTGTATTAATAAGATTTTTTCGTGATGAGGCCTGCTGGAGAACAGAAAAATATGCTTTGAATGCTATCTATTCTATGAGTTCCTCTTTCTTTTACATTCATCATTCAGCAACACAAACATAAACACACAGACATACAAAGGGTTAGTGGGATAAAGAAAGAAAACTAGCATGCAGTTTCTTTTGTGCAGTAGGGGAATGCAGCCACTAGATGACACCAAGAGATAATTTCTTTAGGCATAATCTCTCAGATTCTTTATTCAACTAAAAGGTGAAATTCTTGCTGAGAGTATAATTAAGATTACAAAGGTATTGCAAATTAAGTAATGTAGCAAATATTAATCGTTATCTTACTTGGATATTAGCAATTACTATCCTAGAGAGCAAAACTGGTTGGAATTTCTGAGCATTTGGACAAAGGATTTCAAATAGTTCTTTCCATCGCTGGCTGCTTTATGCTTTTTAGTATTGTACAATGGCATCCAAAGCTTGGGTTAAGGAGAATTGGAGAATTCTAAAGGAAGGAAGGGAAGGAGGGAGGATATTCTTAAAGTTTGTTTTACACAAATAGATCATCATTTAGGAAAATTGTTATGTCAATCTTTGGAAATAATGGAATTTAAGGGAGTCAAAGGATCAAACAAATAAAAAATCCCAATTTACTATAACAAACAGAAGGAAAGGCAGAGGATTTACCACTCAGAACAAATCACCTTAAACTAGGGGTGATGATGATGCTCTCCATTCAATCGTGTCCGATTCTCAGTAACTCTATGGACTAGTTATCTTCACATTTTCCAGTCTTGTAAAGCTTCTTTCAATTATTTTATGCTCTGGCTGGGGTCAATTTTGATGGTGTCTAGCTAATGTTTTGGGTAGCCTCATTTCCTTTTAATGTTGACTATTTTGAGCAGAATTGCCTCCAGTGAGCTTGATCACATGATATAGCCGAAATAAGTAAGGTGGGATTTTGTAATTTTTGTTTCCCAGTGCAATGTCTGACTTTGTTTGCTGTAGTATTTTTTTTTTTCATTTTGTTTGTTTATTTAAGAAATTAATTTGTTTGTTGCCATCTCACCACAGAGTGACTCTGGGCAGCTTACCACATTAAAATGAAACCTTAAATATATGAATAAATACATAACATTACATTAAAATTACAATCGCATTGCACTCATGTCAGAAGCACTGAGGCACTTCAGGTTTGAAAGGGTTATTTGGTTGACGGGGGAAGAGTTAGAGTCACCTCTAGGTGAGATGGGTGGCATATAACTTTAATAAATAAAATAAAGCAAAAAATAAAGTACACTTCTGATTTTCTGACAACCATTCTATTGAGTTTCCTTGTTGGAAGCAGGCAGAGAACATCAAAAGGGGGCACCCTTCCTTCCTTCCTTCCCTCCCTCTCTTCCCTTCTTTTTCATCTAGGTCATCCTAACAGTTATATAATAAGTCATACTAAATTCAGTGACCTTCTTGTGATAATCTGAATGTACATATAAGAGAAAATGCTAGCATGATTAGGAACCTATAGGCAGGATCGACCTGTGCTTTATTAACATGAATTTATTAATCTTACCTTTTTCTATTGTCTAACCTGAACTTATTTTCTTTTGCTTTAATTATTCAAAGCATTGGTTATTCACAGACCCTTCATATTAGCTATTGTCTGGACTTTAACCCAATATCTTAAAGAGCAGGCCAAAAAAATAAGGTGGTTGCCTAATTTCTTTTCTGTGTTGGAACAGATATTTTCTTTATTTTTTTCCTCTTTCCTTCTTTTTCTCTCTTTCCATTTACAGGTGCAGAATTAAAGATTGCGTTCACTCACTATATTATTGATGCACTTAAGTGGAGTGTTCCAAAGCATGTAATTACTGTGAAGGCTTATGGCCCTGAAGTAGATGCGGATAGTGGTACTGCATATCTATAATTTGAAGGACATACAGGGATGATTATAGAGGCAGTATTCTACATCCTTTCTAGCCCTTTTGTGTTTAGATGGTTGTCATGGCAAATAATTGGATAGAATTTAAGCCACTTTCTTCCAAGAGGAAAATTCATAATTTTACCCTCTACCTAATTTTTGATTTACTTTTAAAGAATCTGAAAGTTTCCGATTAGAATGGCACAGCATTGTGAGCGAAATATCTCCATGTACTACAGAATCAATAAAGCTAGCTTGCAGAATTTAATTTCCCAAAATGTTCCCATAATCTGCACCACAATTATACTACAATCATAAAGTTCAGAGATGAAAGGTATTGCTTGCTTCCCCATCATTATATCATAAATCCCAAAGCTTAAATGTAGGTGGTGGTTTCAAGGATGCTCAGACAAAACACACAAGGAAAGGCCTTTAACTTCTACTTATTCAATATTCAAAAACTACTGGACATGGTTAAAACTGGCTTTTAGGAATAATTTTTCTGAATAGCTGGATCTGCTTTTCTTTTCTTTTCTTTTCTCTTTTCCTTTTGCTATATATAGGTTCGTTCATGTGTTGGGATTTATTCCATAATAACTATCGAAATTATAATTTTATAAATAAGTAATAATATCATGCACTAGTACAAGTAGCCAATAAGGTAGAGACCTGCACTTCTGTTTGCTTCCATTTGAGCTTTATTGCACAGGTGCATAATCTTTCCGGATCAAAGGTCAAATGTGGGTGTGGAATGACATTCTGAGGACCATGCTCAAAAAGGCAGACCACAATGGAAGATGGAAAAAAAAAACTTCATTTGTATTTCAAATTGTATTTCAAAAAATTCAAATTACATTTCCTTAATATGATCAGTCATGTAACTGTTCCGAGATTGATAAAGATTCAGGAGAGTGTCCTTAAAACAGCCACCACAATCTTTTCTGTTATCAGTGAAAATAACTACCTCCCTGCCAGATCACAGAAAGGCTGTTAGAAAGAAAGAATAAAAGTTCCTTCCCGAACATTTTGTGAAATAAATTAGTTCTAGAGGAGGAACAATTCAATTGCTGAAATGTTGAACTCTTTGGGAGCTGCCTCCAACAGAAAGGACTGTTTTCCAAACAAGATTCTCACATACTTTTCTTTAGCAAAATTCATGCTATTTTGCTAAATTAAAGGGAATGAAAGGGATGGAATTATAAGAGTTCTAGCAACTGGACTATTTCCCAGTTAGAATCAGATCCTTAATACTAAGGTGGAGACTTTTTAATTTTCTTTCTAAAATGCTTCCTGTAATCCAGCAGTGAGATGGGTCTTTTCACTGCCAATAGACTGTCTTGTTAGTGGTTGTTTATACAAATTAAATGAATTGATGTTTCTTTGCATTTGGTTGCTTTAAAAAAAACATTGTTGTAAAAGAAACAGTTCTTTGTTTGATAAGTCAGCAAGTCTTACAGGAAAGCGAAGTCAAAGAAATCAAATTTTGTTCTCATAACAAAAATTTGAATTAATCTGATATTATTAATGTAATGAACTAATAAAGGCGTTTAATAAAGTTTTAAAAACCTTAAGTAAAAAGCAGGGTTCTAATCCTGCACTTCTGATTGGCCGATAATAGCGACATCGTATTGGTCCTTTCTGGGAAATCTGATTGGCTGTTAACGGGCCAACTCTCATTGGTTCAAGGGTTTAACATTTCCATGTTTTTCATTGGCTAATGGGACAGCAGCCAACCCTATAAAAGGGCTGCTGCTGCCCTAGGTGATTGCTCTGTTCAGTATGCTTAATAAAGAGTTGAAGTTCACTGTTCACTGCCTCGTCTCAGTTCCTTGCACCCATGCGCAGAACTTAACACTGGCGATGAGGGTGGGATGCAGAGACATCAGAGCTGACTGAACACTTACAGAGCACCAAACAGAGCACGTGGCTGAAGGCACATTGACAATGGAAACCATGTCTGGCGGCGCCATACCACCCGCTCCATTTGACCCGGCACAAGAAGACTGGGACTCGTACATAGACCGGTTCCAAATATTTCTGAAGACCAACAACTTGAAGGATGCCACTACGGGGAAAAAGCGAGCAGTGTTCCTGACCCATTGCGGGCCTGCCGTCTTTAAGATGGCCAAGGCACTAGTGAAACCGGCTGAGGTGAAATCCATGGACTGGGATGTCCTCGCGCCCCTTCTATGGGCCCACTATGCACCCGCCGTACCAACGCTTCTCCGAAGATATGAGTTTTATCAGAGGGACCAATGGAAAGGAGAGAGCGTTGCAGATTTCATCGCGGACCTCCAGAATCTGGGAGGCCTCTGTGGGTTTACAGACCTCGAAGAAACTCTGAGAGACCAAATAGTTCTGGGATTAGATGACCACTTGGCGCAGAGAAAGATCATGGCCAAAAGGGACATCGATCTTGCCGATGTTATCAAAGATGCTACTGCAGCAGAAGCAACCAGGAAGTCAGCTGCCCAAATGCGCTGCACCAACGCACCGCTCCATCAACTCGCCAACGATACCTCACCTTGCCTAGAGAGGCACACAACAGCGACCCACCATGAGGACCTCGAATCTCCATCAGAAAGTGAGGAGGAGGAGGTCAACCGGCTCTGGTCCGAACGCGACCAACGCAACCTGCAGAATCGAAGACTACCGCACCAATGCGCGGGTTGAGGGGCAAACCACCCACGATCAGATTGCAAATTCCTCGACGCGCTCTGCCATTCCTGTGGGAAAAGAGGCCACATCAGGAAGGTCTGTAGAAGCAAGCGAGGATCCAGCCCAATTCGGAAAGAAAACAACTACCGCCAGACCACAGGGAATCGTCCTGTGAGTTGGGAACACTTGAACCACCAATGGAACAAACACTTCTACAGAAATAAAACACTTGCCACTTCAACGAGATGGGAAGAGGCACACCAAACCATTACCATCAGTCATGCTTCATCGTTAGATGCAAAGAAGATCTGAGTGAGGGTCGCCATCAAGAACCAACCTTGTGTGATGGAAGTTGACTCAGGGTCATCCCTCTCGATGGTTTCCTGGAAGACCCTCAAGCAGTTAATCCCTGCCGTCTGGCATCAAGACCTCAGAGCCCAAAGAATCATACTCAAAGATTACCAGGGGAACTGAATTCCAGTCGTCGGCTCCAGCCAAGTCCAAGTATCATTCAGAAATCGTACTGCGTCGTTACCGCTGACTGTCCTTGACTGGCCTAGTTTATTAGGCTTTCAATGGTTCGCCCCACTTGAGATCGAGGTAGCCGGCATTCACCAAACCAGAAGATGACTGGGAGGAGGCCCTCGTCCAGGAATTCCAGGACATCTTTGCAGACAAACTAGGCGAGTACAAGGGGACCCTGATATCATTTAACCTTAACCCTGAAGTAGCCCTCATCCGCCTTAAGCCTCGTCAGGTGCCTTTTGCTCTAAAACCAAAGATCAATGAGCAGTTGATAAATTAATAGCCCAGGGTGTTTTAGAACCAACTGACCACGCCAGTTGGGAAACCCCAATCGTAACACCCATCAAACCAGATGGTTCGTTAAGAATTTGCAGGTACTGCCGGGCCACTCTCAATCACGCCCTACAACAGAACGCTTACCCAGTGCCGGTGGTTCAACACCTTCTCCATTCCCTGGGGGGCGGAAAAATCTTCGCTAAATTGGATTTAGCGCAAGCGTACCAACAACTACCCGAAGATAAAAAAAACCACGGAAGCGCAGACTATCATTACGCACCGAGGCACTTTTAAATGCAACTGACTCCAATTCGGAATGAGCGTAGCCCCAGGGATTTTCCAAAGTCTGATGGAGAGACTTTTACAAGGGATCAAGGGAGTCGTACCATATTTTGATGACATTTTAATTGCGGCCCCTAATAGAGAAGTACTAGAGAAGTCTCTTAGAATGGTCCTCCAAAAATTTAAAGACTCTGGCCTAAAGGTTAAAAAAAATAAATGTCAACTGTGTACAGAAAAAGTAGAGTTCCTGGGATACCTCCTCGATAAGCAAAGAATTTACCCCACTGAGGGCAAACTAAGAGCGATCAAAAACGCACCAAGGCCTAAAAATAGAACAGACCTCCAAGCTTTCCTGAGGCTCATTAACTTTTACAACATCTTCTTGCCCCAGAAGGCGACCGTAGCTGAGCCCCTACATAGACTGCTTGACAAAAAAGCCACCTGGGTCTGGGGACACCGAGAGGAGCACGCATTCCAACAAGTGAAAAACTTACTAACCTCCGATGCTGTTTTAATGCAGTATAACGAGACTTTGCCTTTAACCATTACATGTGATGCGTCACCATTTGGAGTAGGAGCCATTTTAAGCCATGTGTTACCAAACGGTAGTGAGGCCCCTATTGCTTATTTTTCAAGGACCTTATCGAGGGCTGAACGCAACTATAGCCAAATTGACAAAGAGGCTCTTGCTGTTGTATCTGCTGTGAAACGGTTTCATGAATATGTGTACGGACGAGCCTTCACGATAATTACCGATCACAAGCCCTTGCTGGGGATTATTGTGGGAGACAAACCAACCCCTTATATATTGTCACCCAGAATGACTCGTTGGTCAAAGTTCTTAGCTGCGTACAATTATAAATTGCAATATCGCCCGGGGAAAGCCATTCCCCACACTGATGCATTGAGCCATGCCCCACTTCCGGTAACTGTCGACGACCCAGCTCCAACCCTCACGATACTCCAGATTGAAACCCTACATTCACTGCCGCTAACAGCCAGAGACATCGCTATCAAAACAAAACGAGATCCTGTCCTGGCGCGAGTTCTCAGCTGGGTCAAATGAGGATGGCCAGCAGACCAAACCCCTGACGACTTTACCCCTTTCAGAAATCAGCAAACAGAGCTTTTCTCACAGAAGGGCTGCATCCTATGGGGAAACAGAGTCGTCGTCCCAGAGCGGTTACAACGAACAGTTTTGAAAGCATTGCATGACAGTCAGCCCGGCATCATGCATATGAAAGCGCTTGCACAAAACTATGCGTGGTGGCCAGGCATCGATAAGCAGATCGAAGCCTGGATGAAGACTTGTCTAAAATGCCAAGAAGTCAGCAGTGCCCCCCTAGAGCGATTCCAACGAAGTGGGAAACTCCCCAGGGGCCATGGTCCTGCATCCACATTGACTTTGTGGGATCTACTAAGGGACATACGTTCCTCCTAACAGTGGATGCCTATTCCAACTGGCACGAAATCCACAAGATGAAGACTACTACAACGAAATCATTCATCCGCAAATTAAATAAACTATTCGCAACACATGGACTGCCAGACGTTTTAGTTTCTGATAACGGACCCCAGTTCATGGCCCTGGTGTTTGAACAATACTTAGCAGACCGGGGTATCTGCAATGTGCTAACCTTGCTGGTGCACCCTGCGGCCAATGGAAGGGCCGAGCGCATGGTCCAATTTCTTAAAAAAACTCTCCACAAGATGGACCATGGGGACATTGACAACAAACTGAACAGAATACTCCTACTCCAACACATCACCCCACACAGCGTAACCAACAAAACGCCAGCTGAACTGTTGATGGGACACAGGCTTCGCTCCCACCTCGACCGTCTCCACCCGGCCTATGCGCCAGAGAAACCCTGTGGATCTAGCGGAAAGTGCCACGAATTCAAGGAAGGTGACTTAGTCTTCGCTAAAAATCTTTCCGGCGAACCATTGTGGGTCGAAGCAACCGTAACCCAAGCCACTGGGCCCAGATTGTACTGCGTAAAAACAATGGATGGGAAAATATGGAAACGCCATATAGATCAGCTTCGCTCTAGGTTGCAACCCAGTTCCCACGACTCCTGTGACCCTCAAACTGAGGGGGGAGGGGATGTTGAGGGAACCGAATTCGAGATGCTGGATGACGAAATCGAAGAAAGCCAGGCGCATTCCATGAAGAAGAATCAGGAAGGGGGTGTGCCTCAGAGAAATACCTCAACGGAGGCGAGCCCACAGGAACCGGAGGACAACAATGACAGAATTAGCGACACCGAGTCATCCTGTGGGAATGAAGAACCGCCTGTACCAGATAAATCAAAAAACGTTCCACCGGAACCGGACTACAGACAGGAACTGGTGGGACAGCGCAAATCTAATAGGCAATTGAAACGACCTGCATATCTACGCGATTACATTACCGCACCCCTCAAAGAACCTAGGGGGGAGGGGTGCTATGAACTAATAAAGGCGTTTAATAAAGTTTTAACAACCTTAAGTAAAAAAGCAGGGTTCTAATCCTGCACTTCTGATTGGCCGATAATAGCGACATCGGATTGGTCCTTTCTGGGAAATCTGATTGGCTGTTAACAGGCCAACTCTCATTGGTTCAAGGGTTTAACACTTCCATGTTTTTCATTGGCTAATAGGACAGCAGCCAACCCTATAAAAGGGCTGCTGCTGCCCTAGGTGATTGCTCTGTTCAGTATGATTAATAAAGAGTTGAAGTTCACTGTTCACTGCCTCGTCTCCGCTCCTTGCACCCATGCGCAGAACTTAACAGTTAAGTTAAATTAGCGATTCATAGAAAAGGCCTCCAATTTCTAATGATGTGATCATAACACTGAAATACTGAAATATCTATGTTAAAAAAACAATATGCTACCTTTAAAGGAATAACTGTCTGAAGATAAAATAAGTCATAAGTCTACAAGGAGTTGACCAAGTCAATTCACTTTCAAATATAGACAGGAAAAATACTTGTCCTGCCCAAATACATCCAGACAGAATGACTGTGGCATTTCACTGCCATTATAATGTGTTCCGCTCCCTAAATTAATATCATGTTATTTGATATTAACTTTGTTTGATATTTTGTTCATGGCAGTTCCAGTATATCTTGAGACCATTAGGTTGGAAAAAGCTATGCTAAGTTTTAAAGAAAGATGGATTCTTTTGATTAGAGAAAAATATTATCCAAATGATAGTTGACTGGAAGATTTTTATTTTGTGTGAAAATGAAAAAAACCTTGTGAATTATAATTTTAGGATAAGCGTATAGAAAGAAGAGTACCTTTAACTTTAAACACAGAATTAAATTATAGTTGTATTTATAACTGCTAAGGATATCAGAAGTTTTTATATCTTTTTTCTTTCTTTTCTATTTTTTCAACTTTTTGCTTTTTCTTTGCTTTTTTTCTTTTTTCTTCCTTACTTTATATTAGTTTGTGTTAAGTTTTATCTTCTTGCTGTAATGAAAAGTATAGACAGAACTGGTATCTCACTGTTTGTCTTGCTGTTGTTGTATGTCTGTCTTACTCAGGGGTGGGATTCAAAAATCCCAGCAACTGGTTCACTGCCCAGTTGCTGGGTGGGCGTGGCCATGGTGGGTGTGGCCTACCAGAACTTCCTGTTTCCAGCTTCTGGTGGGCCTCTAGAGCCTGGGGGAGGCTGTTTTCGCCCTCCCAAGGGTCTGGAGGTCTCCTCCGTGCCTCTGGGAAGACAAAAACAGCACCCCCTGCACTCTGGAGGCCCTCCAGAAGCCGGAAACAGGCCTATTTCTGGACTTTCATAAGCACAATTTTCCCCCTCCCAAGGTCTCCATGGGGACCCTGCATTTACCTGCATCGAAAATGGGCCGTGTGGAAACTCCTGGGAAGGGTGGGGTGGGGTCGGCGGGGCTATCTGGTCGGTTGAAATACCAGTTCAGCGAACCAGATGTAACTTTAATATCCAGTTCATCCGATCTGTCCAAACTGATAGAATCCCACCCCTGCTCCTACTCTAGATTGCAAGTCCAATGTTTCCTGGTGTTCTACCCTCCAAGTATTTACAAGAGCCAACTCTATTTAGCCATTTTATTCAAATAAAAAATCTCCCCCCTCCCCCACATCAGGCACAACAACTAGACCCACACATGAAGAATTCAATGAGTTGTTCTATTGCTTAAGCCTACACATAGGAATTTTCCCTGACTAATGATTTGTACTGGGATGAGACTAGGTAAAATCGAATAGCATTTGGGGGGAGGCAGGGTAGTTGGATTTCACTCTCTTGTGCCCATGTAGGGATTCCACACTAATTCCTGATTTCACTCCTTCTCCTGGTTCGGCTAGTCTCCAATATCTTTCAAAAAAAAAAAATGTACCACTATAAATCATTTAGGTAATATTTTTGATGAAAACAGGAATCGGATTTCAAAAATATGGGATAGTTGAAAAGGAAAACAGCAAATTAAACATTTTAGAGATTCCTTTATTTACAAAAGAACATTGATTTCTTGTTATAATAAACAGAAACATCTTATTGGATTGCATGGTTGAGTTGTATTTGTTTTGGATAGTTTTCCTATTGCATCCGGTTTTTCCTCTCAAAGCCTTTGCTTCTTCTACACTAGAAAAAGAGTATGGAATTGCCTTTACTCAGAGCACGAAAATGCTAACATGTAAAGATGTATAATGCAGCAAGGTCAGAATGATGTCATTCAGGTGACAGAAGACATTTAGAAAGTGACAAATGTTCTCCATGAAAGAGTGCACAGTCTGAGCCTATCTAAATGTTGCTGCTCTGAACGTCTATGGGATATATTAGAAAAGAGTAGGCAGGAGTGTAGAAAATTTACTCAAGAGAGAGAGAGAAACAGTGCGAAGTTAGGAGAAAACGAAAACAATGTTCTCAGTAAGTGCATCAATCCTTTGTCAATGGCAAGCAGAAAGAAACAGAATAGATCTAGCAGGAGAAACTAAAGCCTCTTTTGTCCAATCCTTCTATTTCCTCTTAGTGAAACATAGCAAACATCAGTCCTTTCTTATTTCCTAAGTTAGGCTCTGCACTGAACCTTTTATTTATTTACTTATTGAATTCATATTGCCGCCTATTCGCCCATGGCAACTCAAGGCAGCCCACAGAATATGAAACCTCATTTAAAACAATAAAAGTAATAAAAAGAATAATGAAATAATATAGTATAGTATAATATAATATAATAATAATATATTCATAACATTACAATACAATACAATACAATACAATACAATACAATACAATACAATACAATACAATACAATACAATACAATACAATACAATACAATACAATATCACTCCCTGTCCCAGCAGATCACATGAGCCATTTAATGGGCTCCATCCTGCTTTGGGTTTCCCAGGCCCACTAGAAGAACCAGGTCTTCAGTGCCTCCCAGAAGAGTATTAGAGTGGGGGCCATTCTAATCTCTGGGGGAGATGAAACAGAGAGAGCGGGGGAGCCACCATGGAGAAGACCGTCCTTCTGGGTCCTACTAGGTGTATCTCCCTCAGGGATGGGATCAGCAACATTCCCTGCCTCCTCGCTCTAATGGGTTGGGTAGATGTAACTGGGAAAAGATGGTCTCTCAGATAATCTGGTCCCAAATCATGAAGGGCTTTAAAGGTGACAACCAGGACCTTGAATTGCAACCAGAAGCAAATTGGCAGCAATTCAGCTCCTGCAGGAGAGGTGATACATATGTACACCAGAGTCTGCACAAAACCATGCCATTCACAAAACCAACTGGAGCTTCCGGATGCTCTTCAAGGGTAGCCCCATGTAGACTGTACCCAATAATGCAAGAGAAAACAAAAGTATTTTTTTTACTCAGAAGATAAATCCATCAGTGCCCCTTATAGCCTAAAATCATAACAATGATTAGCAGGAAAGTGTGAAATCCAGGCAGTTGTATTTTCTGTTACACAGATCCTACCAAAAAGATTCCCTCCCCAAGGTACTGGGGAGATACTGATCTTATTGGTCTTTCTGAAGCCTTTGCTATTCCTTGGGATTGGGACAGAGTGTTGTGTGAATCTCTCACTAGGGGGTATAGTAGTATATTGATTCACCTCCTCAGCTGCCATTTGTTTAGCTTTCATCTCAGTAATTTTTATTACTTATTATCATTCTCTCCTTTAAGTCTTTTGACAAAAGTTGACTTTTAGAAACCTGTTTCTGCTCCTTTTCACAGGATCATAAGCAGCAGTTGTTGAATTGGAATGAGTTTATATCAATGAGATTACATTTTAAAAAGCAGCCAATACTCTTGAATTTAGCCTGAATCTGAAAATGGGCAGAAGGAGGCTGAGTATCTGAAATTATATCCTTACAAGATGCAATATCTGATCATCACAAATACATTTTTAGAAACCAAGATATTCTAGAATTTGCTTTATTTCCACTAAAGATCTACTTTACAATTTAATATTGATTCCTTCTTATCTGTAGATTTCCAAGTAGCAATGTTGCCTAGGATTAAGGTTATTTAGCTACAGCATTACTAAATCATTTGGATTTTAGATAAATTAGATCTAGTTAATAACAAGTTTTTCATGCAGTCTCTTGACATTACCTTTGAAAAAAAATCTGAAAGATCAATTAATTCAAACTAGGTTGATCACTGATGATCATTTTATTCTGTAAGTGAAATATCTACACTTGTTTTCAATTCAAGGAATTGCGTTTAAAACTTTTGTTGCTTTAGGATATGACTGTCTTTGTATGAACTCATTCAGACTTTGAGTTCCAAAGGAGAGACTTCTTGGGCAAAGTATGTTTCCTTGACATTCAGGGAAAATGTTCTATCAATGCACACACAGAAGCTCAAATAAAAATAAACATCTAATCAGGCTATATATTTAGAACAACAATTTAGAATAAATAACTGAATACATTTCAAACCAAACAATAATTGTATGAGGTACATAGCTGCTATAAATTATTTTGTTTGTGTGTGCACGCTTTTGAGTCAGTTTTAACTCCTGGCAAGTGCAGTAAATCTCTGCAGGTTTTTTTGGCAAGGCTTCTCTGAAGTGATTTGCCACTGCTTTATTCTTAGGACTGAATGAGAGACACTGGTCCAAGGTCAGGCTTTATGCCTAAAATCAGACTAGAGTTCATAATCTCCCAGTTTTTAGTCTGACTTCTTACTCACTACACCAAACTGGTTCTATAAGATATTTAACTGCATTAAAAGGAACAAATTTAATAAGCCCCTAATAAATATTAAATTAAAAAAATCACAAAATACCTGAAGAGCCTTCTCTGAAATCCTTACACCAAGATCACAAAGTTACCAAATGTTCCATTACTATAGGTAAAGGTAAAGGTTCCCCTCACAAATACGTGCTTGTTGTTTCCGACTCTAGGGGTCAGTGCTCATCTCCATTACAAAGCCAAAGAGCCAAAGAACCATCGTTGTCCGAAGACGTCTCCATGGTCATGACTAAATCCTGAAGATGCATAGAATGCTGTCACCAAAGTAATCCTATTTTTCTACTTGCATTTTTACATGATTTTGAACTGCTAGGTTGGCAGAAGCTAGGACAAGTAACAGGAGCTCACTCCATTACGCAGCGCTAGGGATTTGAACCACCAAACTGCCTACTTTTCTGATTGACAAGCTCAGCATCTTAGCACTGAACCACCACATCTCTTAGTATATCCATTACTATATTGCTATATCCCTTACTATATCCATTACTATACATTCATATAATTTTCATTTGTTTGCCAGATTTCTAGATTTCTATCTTGTCTGTCTGAGAACTCAAGCTGGCTTACATAGGGATCTTTCTTCATTATGTATAACAACCCTGTGAGATAGGTTAGGTTGAGAATGACTGGCCCAAGGTCAACCCATGAGTTTTTGTGACTGAAGGTAAACCTGAGTTTAGGTTTCCTCAGTCATAGTCCAATATCTAAAACAGCATTTTTCAACCTTGGGAACTTTAAAATACGTTAATTTATGTCTATACATTTTAAACTCTACAAGATTGAGCAGCAGTGATCTAAATTTTTAAACCATGCATTGGCTTTTCACCTAAACAAGAACACATTCGTTTCCATTTCAGAATTTTTGTTGGGCATCACTCCTAACTTAAGAAGAAAGCAGTGGCAAAATGTTTTCTTTTCTGGGCTAGAAATCTCTCCATTCATATCCATGAAATTACCAGGAATCAGTTTCATGTTAAAGAATACATAATCTTTTAAAACACATTTGTAGGGGGTTTCAAATCTGATGCATAGAAGCAAGGAAGCAAATGTTATTATTTATTTCATGTCACCTTTACCCTCACCCTAGCCATAATAATACCCTGCTAAAATTCAGCTTTACCAAAAGTGAATATCCCATATGATTTTGTAAAGTGCCTATATGTTATACGAGAATGGGGAAAAAAAACCATTTAAGTGCTCTTAAGTCATCTAGAGCTGGTGAATGATTTTTTTTTTTTTTTTGAGACCAAAGTATAGTCCCCTGCCCTATG
Source organism: Hydrophis major (assembly GCA_033807585.1). Taxonomy (NCBI): domain Eukaryota; kingdom Metazoa; phylum Chordata; class Lepidosauria; order Squamata; family Elapidae; genus Hydrophis; species Hydrophis major. The sequence goes on from CM066329.1 coordinate 351,344,126, forward strand.
ATAAAATATCTCCCAGGCCACCACACTGGTTAAAGGATAAGTAAATAGTTGATTGATTGATTGATTGATTGATTGATTGATTGATTGATTAAGAAGATGTATTGTGAAGAGTGTGATGTCATATAGGGACTAGTGAGTCAAGGTGCATTGCAATCTATGATGGTTCCCCAATTTTTAAACATTAATAATTTTTGTTTGAATTATGATTTATTTTTTAAGTCAGATATGGACATTATAGCAACAGCATTTAGGCTTACTGTATATACTGCTCCAGAGGTGGTATTCAGCAGGTTCTGACCAGTTCTGGAGAACTGGTAGCAGAAATTTTGAGTAGCTCAGAGAACTGGCAAATACCACCTCTGACTGGAGATTTTACAGTATCCTTCCCCTGCGACACACACCAAGCCATGCCCACAGAAGCGATAGTAAAAAAAAATTGGAATCCCATCACTGTAGTGCTCCATATTGCCTTATAGAACTCTCTGGGTGGCTTACAACGTAGACTGTCTGGATTGACAGTAAAAATAGAAGAGAGAGACCTTGCACCATTCATACATCAGTGTGAGGGAGATTGTGTCTCCCAATTTGATGCAATGCTTCAAATTCTGCTTAAATAAAGGCTTAGTAACTTCTTTTATGTCCTTTGTGCTTCTTTCTCTAGGTCATTTTTGAGAATGTGGGCTATTAAATGAAAGTGATAATATGTGTCTTCTTTTTGACTGACATGTTGACCTGCGTATTCACCTTAATGTAATTTGACTGGCTGGCTAGTTTTAATCTGAATTTACCAGACTGTTGAAATTGACTCATAAGGCAAATTTAGGTTTTGTTCCATCATTCAATCAAAGCATGTGGAAAGTGACCATATTTATAACACCACACAACCTTACGTTCACATTATCATTCTATACTATTGTGCAGTATAGTGGCCAAGGTATTTAGTCAGGAACATGAAACTTGAGGCTCAAGTTTCCAATTCTTCATGAAAATGCACTGGATGAGTTTGGGGCAATCACACTCTCTCAGCATAAGATATCAATGTGATCCCAGTGATGGCAGGAGTACCTGAGTTTGTGATTCCTAAACTTGGAGGGTGGCTCCAACAGATCTCAGGAAAAACATTAGAGCTCACTGCCCAGAAAAGTGCAGTGCTAGGAAGAGTTTTGACAGAACCCTAAAACTTCCAATAGAGGTCCTAAGTAGAGGACCTGACATTGAGGAAGACAAATACAACACATAAGGGTGAGAAGGAAGATATATGTGTGTATGATTTTAGACACAAAAATAAGATTAATACAAATTGTAATAGAATGAAAAGAAGAAGAAAAAAGAAGAAGAAGAAAAAAAAAACCCAAAAGGTGCAAAAAGAAAAAAAATAGCAGAAAAAAGAAAAGAAAGAAAAAATGATATACAGAAGTAGTTTCCAATCTTCTTTACAACAGTTATAATTATAAATTTATCTCTCTTTCTCTAAAGTTACATCATGTCTCTCTACTTTCTGTAATTAGATAATCATCAAAACGATAAATTACCACCTATTAGGTTAGCCAAAATGTTTAAAAATATGTCTAGTAAATGTTGGAAATATAACCAAAAATCTGGCATATCTGTGGTGGACTTGTGCTAAAGCAAAAAGAAAATTGGGCAAAATTGGGCAAAAAACATGTGGCTAGAAAAAAATGTCAGGAAAACATGAAGATCTTAAACCTGATTTGATAAACAAAGTGTATATATTTAATATTGCATGTATTATCAGCAGTAAGGATTATATTTGCGCAGCATTGGAAAAATGAAGAAATACCACTAGATGAAGAGATAATTAAGAAGATATTGGACTCTGCAGAAATGGGCAGTTACACTGAAGATTAAACAGAAAGAAGATACAAAATACGACCAAACATGGAATTTATTTTATCAATGGCTGGAAAAAAGAGGTAAAGATTAGGAATATAGTTTGTATTGTTAAGCAAACAAAATAATCCAGACAACATAATGTTTATTAAGCACTAATTAAATATTACAGTAGACAATTAATAAAATTTTATCAAAAAAACCATAAATCCTAAGTTCTTTTTTATGCAAAAAAGGCCATAAGGGGTTTCCAATCGCCAATAAATGTAGACATTGTCTATTCTCAAATCAGGCAAGTGACTTCGGCCATTTCAGTGGCTTTTGTCATTTTCATCAGCCTAAGTGATCTCACAGGGTTTTTGTTGTAAGGGAGACATGAAAGGAATTTCTTTGCGGATTGCCTTGAGCCCCCAGAGAAAAAGCAACATATAAATGCAGTAAATAAACCAAGTTTGCTTTTGAAATCTGCAGTCAAAACTTCATAATTCATGCATTCTGTGGGGAGATCTATATCTTTGGGAATCAGCTCTACCTTTTCAAAGGTCAACTTCTCCATGCCAATGATCATGTGTGTGTGTCTGTGTGTTTGTGTGTGTACACTAACATGTGCATTGCTATTTTAGTACCTTATGCTGATATCAGGTCATCAGCCTGACTCCAGGGACTCACTGTAGCAGATTTCCTTTCTCAAGAGAGCCAGCTGCTCACAAGCTCTTGCCTGAAGCACTGAGACCAGGAAACTTGTTCCTAATGGGGTTACAAATCTTAATCCAGCTGGTGGCTCCTTCCTGACAGGGATGCTTCTCATGGGCCCCATGGACCCATTGAGTATTGAACCTGCACTCTGAACCAGCTAAGGCTCCATATGCTAGCCCTTTTAACCTCTCTCCCTATTCTCCCCCCTTCCCCCCTTCCTTATGCTCATAAAATGAATGCATTGTTTTTAAAACATCTTCATTGTCAGCTATTTGAACATGCAATTGAAATAAAATTCTTCCAATTTTGCAGATTTTTTTTTTTTTAATGTAGGAACCTGCTGGCACTTACACTGTGCTGATTTTGTGTGCTATTCCTTCTGGGAATTTTTCAATTGGCAGTTTCCCTAAATTGGATCATGCAAAGATGCAATGGGTAAATCAGATAGTGGAGATTTGAGTTGTCTCCAGGAATTTTGTCAGGAAGTGCAAATGGCCATTGTGCTTTCTTCACTTTCTATATAATTTCTGAAATGGACCCTAATCCCAGCAATAGTTACTGGGCACATAGGCCCTTCTTCTGAGGCAGCTTGGTGTAGTAATTAAGATGGTAGATTAAAAGTGGAAGATTATGAGTTTTAGTCCACCGTAGACATGAAAGCCAGGTGGATAACTTTGGATCAGTCATTTTGACTCGGAATAGTCTGGACATACCCCAGAAGGTTGTTATTATGGAGAACATAGAAGGCAGACCATTATGTCTTCCATTATACAAAACAAATTTGGAATACAAATAAAATAAATAATATAATAAAATAATATAACAAGACAAAGCTATAAAACAAAATGGAATGGAATGGAATGCAACAAAATTTTTCAAAATTATTGACTTCTGCTGCTCTACTAGCCCATAGTGCCACAGAAGTCAAGAAGTTCCATAATGCAGCCATACTTTCAAGATTCATACTGATGACAAAACCTTTGGAAAGCTTCTCCAATACTAAGCTTATACCTTTAATTATCCTCTTTAATGCAATGCTGAAATCTCCTCCTGCCCAATATTTTGGATTGGATTGTATCTTGTCTACAAACCAGACTGAAGAATGTCCAGTGCTGGTGTTTTGAATCATCTGTTACACTGAATGTTGAATTTTATAGTGTTGCTGCTGTTGGTGAAAACTTTTATATTGGAGATGCTCTCAGATACACCACTTCAGGCAGATCAGATTATGAGATTGACTGCTTGGAAATCCAAACTGGCTTGTACTCGGAATGTCCTGTATTTGGTTATGGAAAAGTTTGTCATAAAGAACTCCTCTTGTGGGAACACCATGCTGGTATTGCAGAAGAGTCACAGAAACATTCTAACCACAGTTCATGCTGTACATCCTGGAAGAGTCTCCATGAAAGCTTTGATTAAAAGCTATATATGGAGACAGAAACCGACTCAGATTTGAAAAGATTGCAGATGTGTGCAGCACATGCCCATGCATTTATTTTCTGCACTACCACCTGGCAGAATTAATGTGAATCATAGTTGTTCTAAGTTACATTAATTTATACAATTTTCAGGGGTTGCAGAGAAATATAGTTATGGAGCCACTGACATAAAACTCAGTTTTGGTGCTAGACATTATAGGTGCCAGAAGGCAAACAATGTACTCCCTGGAGCGCATCATTCTTTGTGTAAAATCATAGTTCTTAGTTAACGGATCCCAACCTAGGCAGGTGTAGTCTCATAATTATATACTTGAAAATTCTCATTAACCAATCAGCATTGCTTTGTGTCAGTGCCTCCATATTTAATGGAGCTAATCATTTCTACACAAGCTCTTCAAGCAGTTCAGCTAACACCGAAAATTGTATTCAAATATATCCTTTCAACACCAATATATTTGTTTGCCTGACAGTAAATATACACAAGAAGATTGAAATGCAGTTGGGAACAAAGGGGTGTGCAATATATTGGTGGATGCCACCCATTCTTTTGTGTTTGTTTCATGGCCAATTCACACTGCAATCCTGACAGTAGAACATTCACAATGTGGAATTATAGTGTGTGAAAAATTGATTGAGTTTAAATGTTTCCTGTTGCTGTATCATGATGTGGTGAGTTCTCCAGATATTGTGCATTGAAAATGTGCTATTTTTCAACTCATATAAACTTTTGACATTTTGAATATTATAGTAAATGATTCAATTTTTTTTGATAAATCAGATATCAGTTAATTATTTTGTCCCCTTATAATAAAAAGCAAAAAGTGAGTGGTGTTAGTCTAGATCAGTGTTTTTCAAACTTGGCAGCTTTTAATTATGTGGACTTCAACACCAGAATTCCCTGGCCAACATGCTGGTTTGGGGTTAAGTTAGGGAATTCTGGGAATTGAAGCCAACACATTTAAATTTGACAAATTTGAAAACACACTGTCTTAGATCTTATTTACGAAATGCAAATATTCAGTTACAAACTCTAGCTAGGGATGAGTTCCACTAGAATTGGGGGTAATAGAAACAATACAGCCTTAAGTATATATCCTTAGATATATGTTCCAGGATGGATTTAACCTCATGTGAAGGTTTACGTTTAAATTAGCCCAAGTTCCTGATAAAGGTAAACCCAACTTTTCTTTAAATTTTAATATATGTGCATGATTTGACTTCAATAAAAGGTAGGGAAATATGAAACAAAATGAATATTTGTTGCTGTTCTTGTTAAATATATCTCCTTAGCAAGATTGTGGGTTACAGTTCTCTGCATCAAGGAAAAAGGCATCCATATTAGGCTAGACTCAATTATGTCAAAAACATCCTTGTCAAAATTATTGGGATAAATTATTCATGAGTAACTTAATTCCAATTGAATTCATTGGGTAAACTTCAAATAGAATTACCTCCAACTGAATTGTGAATTGCTATAGTTCTGCCTTAGTTTAGCCTACAATATTAATTATCCCATTGTGCGAAGAACTTTCTGAATGTCTACATTATCTTACGCTTTTAAAGAGGAATCTATACGTTGCAAAGTCTAAAAAGTCTACATCCAAAAGTGATAAGCTTTCTCCTTTGAATTGGATAACATTCAAGAAAGAAGACTCTACATTTCAGATATGAAGTCCTTATCCCAGTACCAAGCAAAGCCTCTAAAGGATTCTTAAAATAATGATCAGCTTTACATTTGATTTCTGTGCTGATTATGTAGAAAAGCTATAAATCACGTGAGGAAAAATGTTTGTAGTCCAAAACTGTGATTTATTTAAAAGCTAATGTTTATCTAGTAATGCATAACATTTTAGAATTGGAAGGAACTATAAGAAGTAAGAATAATTTTGCCTGAAGAAAAATACAAAGATACTTGAATAGTGGAAAATAATATTCCAAGAAATTTTGAAAAAAAGCAAAGAAAATATTCAGATGACTTGATAAAAAAATTGTCCTGCTGTCCCTGCTGCTTTGCAGTTTCCCAAACAATATTTAGAAGGAAATTGGATATTTCTTGGGTTTTTTAAATCTTTCTTAATTATTCAGTTGTTCCAATAAAATTTCTTATAAGGATTTCATATACTCCTATCCATATCCTAACTTATTCCATATCCATTTTTAATTTTTTAACATATGCAAAAAAGAAGAAAAAATAGAGAAAGAAAAAGAAAAAAAAGGAAAAATATTGAAAGGAATACTTCTCTTAAGTATAAAACAAAAAAACCCATCCTGGATATTTATAAAATATTATACAATTAAAGTCATCTTCCTTAGCAATAAGGGGAAGAAAAGGAAAATGAATGAATATACGTTATTTAAATTTCAAATGTTTAAAATAGAGAAAAATCAGTTATTCACACCAGAATGAGAGTTTCTCCCCAAACCAGTCTTCTTCTGGCATTTTCTGCAATGATTAGAATGAACACTACCGTGTTTCTTGCAAAATAAGACCGGGCCTTATTCTTTTTTTGACTCCTGAAAAAATGGCTAAGCCGTCTTTTGGGGAGTGACTTAATTCCTCCCCCCCTTGAATCCTTGGGTGACAGCTTGGATGTTGACCTCAGCATTGGTGGGGCACTTCGCACTGGGAGACCTTCCACCACTGTTGCTTTCCCTTCTCCCTGTGCTGGCACGGCGTTTAAAGCAACGGGCCAGCCAGGGCTCCTCCCTACAACTGGAGCCCGGTGGAGACACTCGGCTTCAGGCACTCCTGTCATCACCTTCTCTTCGCCTTCGAAGGCAAAGCCAATTCTTTTAAAAATGATGCCCTACTACTGGTACAACAAAGACACCCCTGCCCAAGAGGGCAGCCCAACTCCACATGGGGAAGTGAATCTCCTGGAGCCGCAGCGCAGGATCGGCCCACTCCGGGAGAAGTGTTAAGGCACCATCCCTGCCCGGAGCTGGGCAGAACGTGAAGAGCTTTTCCTGGGGTGCCCAGCGCAGCTGACAGGTGGGCCCTCCTGCCCGGCAGCGGAGCTCTCACCAAGGCAGTGAGTGCCTCCCCACCAGACCCTCTGCTCATCCCACCAGGGCTGCATCAGAGCCATGCTGGACAGAGCCGGGAAAGTGAGCCACGGGTGCACACCTGCCTGCCAAACGAAAGAGCTGGGACGACCCAAGCTTGGCTTCCTTCCCAAGTCCCTCCAGCCTGAACCCAAAGGGGCCACTGGGAGAGGCTGCCTGAGGCAGTGATAGCACCCACCCATCCTGGCTGGCCGCGCATGGCTGTGCCAAACGCCATGGCGTTGCTTTAAACGCTGCGGCATTGCTTTAAATGCCGTGGCAGCACGGGGAGAATTGAAAGCAATGGTGGTGGAAGTTCTCCTGATACGAAGTGCCTCACCAACGCCAAAGTCAATGCAGGCAGTACCCTATCTGGGTATGCAACAAAAGTACTTCCTAACGGCCATTCCCCCCGCCATTCCTCCCCATTTCACATATTTAATATAGGCCTTAATTTGGGGGGAGGGGCTTAATTTGATTTTATGCCTATAAAGCATGCTGGGACTTCCTATTGGGGAAGGCCGTATTGTTGGAGAAACACGGTATTTCTGTAATATATTTCATTTACCAACCATGGGTATACAATTCAGAAGACCCTAGAATTCTCATTCCATTTTTAACCTTCAAAGTATGTGTTATGAGGACCGCAAATTGTTTCTGGATTGTATTTTGTGAGCCACTGGCCCTCAGCATTTCTGTTATAGACAATTTCTTCTTCAAATAGAAGCAGACATGTGTATTTCATCATCCTTGACATATTCCTACATCAAAGTATTGTCCCTGTTCCAAATAGCATTTGGAAGATTTGAGAGAGATGGAAATTAAGAATAATAATATAAAAAAGTGTGAGGAAAGCAGGTGCTTCGTCTGTTTATATAAACACATTAATACTCTTTTGACACAGCATGACCGAAACATGTGGTTCATGCTACTGGTAACAGGGAGAACAATATCTGAGTGTGCTGCAGCAGAATTCATTCAGCCTGTGCAAAATTAGCACCAGTTTATGAGTACACTTGCCACTAGTAATTAATCGTGAAAATTGCTGGAGGAGTTCTCCCACTGTGACAGATATTGGCAGACCTATTTGCTGCTAATAGGCCTTGTTTAAGCACACTCCACCCTCTCTCCCTTATTCAGATAAAATTTAACAATAAACTACAGAATCCCAGTGAGATTATACTGTATATTTTCCTCCCTCAACCTGTTTGTTAGCATTGCAGAATCCACTTAGTACTTTTCCCTTGTAGCATAGATTTAAATTTTGGGTTCTTATTTGCTCATTCAGGACAGCTGTTGGGTACTCCTTGATGAAATGAAAATAGAAGAGGCAAAAGGGGAAAAAATCATCTCTTTTTGCATGCTTTTTGCTCAACTAATGTTATTCAATACATACTACCTAGAGTTGGAAGGAGCAAGGAATAGCTGGTGTGTTCAGAAGTGGGTGAGCTAATTTCTGAATATAGTGAGTAATTTTTGTGCTCTGTAAAGCCTTTGATATGCCTATCAACCATCCACACACCCATTTTCTTCAGATTTTGCTCAGCCTTGGCTTTCTTTTAAGATAACGGTGAAAATAAAGGAATTTATTTTCTTCTGCTATTACTGATGTTGTTTTTGTGTTCATCTGTGGAAAACACAGAAAAATGTTTATCAATAATCCACATGTACATCATGAAAAATCTTACAGAATATAAAACACCATCATGGACGAGGCTGGATTAGGACAAGTGGGATTCGGGATCAAATCAAATTCATTGGATGTCTTCGGAAGTCACTATCTCTCATAGCTGAAGAAAGATGACAGGCTTGCTCTTTCGGAGAAAAAAACTGGAGGAGAGGGTCTCTCGTTGATGCTACCTTAAGTTCCTGAAAATACAACAGAAAATAAGCCTAACAAATAAAAAAAGTTATGAATGTGAACACTTGTAATTCATGTAGTATCTTAAAACACTCTTGAGATGTTTGTCAAAGAGCAGAAAAGAGAAAATGGTGCATGCTAGGCCTGGCATATATTTGTGGGCTGAGCAGGAAGATCTATATGGGGAAACATACATGTCTGTTCCAAATATACACCCAAGATTAAGAATGTTTAAAGCTGAGAACTTTGGAAGAACTGTCTTCAACAGTAAAGGGACACTTCCTGCAGCCAAGAAGGCTCCACACCCTTTTATACTACTCAGGACACAGATAAACCTCCAAGTGGCCTCAACAACTCTCTGAAAGAATACAAATGACCAGCTGTCTGCAAAGAATATAAATCCTTCCATTCCCCATCATACACTCAGAGCTCAGAAGTTTCTTGGATGGGAAGCAGTGGTGAAATTCAAATGTTTTTATCACTGGTTCAGTGGGTGTGGCTTGGTGGTCACGTTTTGTGCATGTGCACACACTTTTCATGTGTGCCCGTGCCAAACGTGCACTTTGCGCAGGCTCAGAGGCATTTGTGCAGGCACAGAGGCGTTTGAACCCTGTTCAAAATATTTGATAATATTAACCAAAGGAATTAACATCATAATGTTTTACGTATGAAAATTCAGACAGAAATCTCTACTGCCTAGGCAGCAACCCCAAAACAAAAGTATGAATTTATGTGCATTATTTGTATTTGAACAAATATGGATATTTGTTTGCACACACATTTTACTGCATGTACTTCTTCCTTTTTTATTTCTCTGAAATGTCACCCGATATGGTCAAATCCCTTATTTGTTCTATGGCAACAGAAAAGGGTAAATGTAGCAGAGTATAAGTGAAATATGATCTCAGCATTTGCTTCTCTCTTTTTTTGACAGATGAAACAACTTTGAAGGAACCATTAAGAGCCATCATGACAAAAAAGCAGGCTATTTAAGAAAGTGTGCTTTTGTACAGTTTTATACAATAAACTCTGTAATTACAGCATATGGGGTAAATCATACAGGTTGTCAAAAATTAGTATGCATGCCAGAATACATGTTTATTTTAATGACTGAAACAGTACAGTTCGGTAAAGTACAGATTTTGGGTATTTATTTTGGTCCATCAGTAAATAACACAGTTCTACATGCAATAGAAATGTATATTATTATGAAGCATGCGTGTTATTGTATAATAATCTGTAACAGCAGTAGAAATAATTCTGCTTTATCAGTAGAGGTTTATAGAAAGGAGAGCACCAACCACAAGATTTAGTTAACTTCCTTTTTTATTGATTAGAAAAATAGTCCAGTACTTGAACCCAGGGTCAAATATAACATGATATTTGTAAGTCTACCTGAACAAAAGACTATGCAAGGTCAGGGCAATCCTGAGGTGTGGAGGAAGAGTGCTCAGAGCAGGGGTCTCCAATCTTGGTAACTTTAAGCTGGAGGACTTCAAACAAAGCTGGTTGGGGAATTCTGGGAGTTGAAGTTCTCCAGGCTTAAAGTTGCCAAGGTTGGAGATCACTCTTCTAGAGGACAGGGTCTACTCATGAGAAGGCATCTACCATTTCTCAGCTGATAGGATTTGCTGCATCTCCAATCTACTAGACCAAATTGGATAAGTATAAACTATTGGGAGAAGTTAGTAACTTAGATAAACTCCTCCCAAGCTATGTAGAGCTTTAAAGATGACAACCAGCTTGTTGAATTGCACCTTGAAACATATCAGCAACCAGTACAGTGCTTGTAGTAGTGGTGTTATAGATTGTCAGACCCAAAACTAAGAATGGCACATGACAATTCTGCCAGGTTGAGTTCTTTATTGTTTCACACTTATAGACAATCTCTTACCTGAAGATATTGACTGAAGACTCTGCTATCTGAATCTATAACACACTCTGTGAACTATTAGGGAAGGACTGTCTCCACCCTCCTTCTCTCATGCATAGTATCTGGGCTGAGTTGACTCTTACTCATCTGGAACATACCTTCCTGAGCATCCATCTCCTCATTACATTCCATCACATATATATCATACAGAGCGATGTAAATTACATTTAAATTGTCATGTGGCTTTGACTGGAAGAAAGAATCTATTTAAAATTCTCTCCATGGAATATATATTGTTCTGCTCAGAAGTAAATTCAGGTAAATGGATTAGATGATTAACATTACCCAGATCTTCCAGAAAAACAAAAATATTGTATATTTAAGAAAGACTGTTTGCTTGTTTTCTCCATTTGTGAAGTGTCCCTACAATTCATAAAGATGCATGTTTGTGGGGATTTTAATGGCCCTTATACCATCTCTGATCATTTTGTGCTTGCAACTTTTAAGCACAGTCTTCAGCATAGAGCAATGGTATCTAGTCACACAACATTCACAAAGTTGGTTTTTCCCAACCTAGCCTGCTTTAGAGGCTTGGCATGAGAATAAGGCAATGCAAGTCATTTTGTCCTCTTTATGAACAGTTATGTGCATTTAAATCTTAAAGAAAGAATAATTTGAAAATTACATTTAATGAAGTTTCCCTCCAAAGAAGTTTACACATGCCTGGTACTGAAAATATGTGAATGTGCGGCATCATCCCAGAAAAGAAAAATCTTAAATGTAAGTAATTTGTGACGAGGATTTCTCCTGTCAAGATGTTTCATTTGCCCTTTTATGGTTTTCTGATCATCCTCTCCTATTAGTATGGCATTCTGTCCTAGAACAGAATTGGAATGCTTACTTTCCTTCATTGTATTCCAGGATGATAAAGACTTGGAGAAATTTCCTAGGCTTGCACAAAAGCAGAATGCTGAAAAGGGAGGCAGCATCGTGGCAGACATTTTCTCCTCGTAGTGCGATTGGTGGCATTTGAGGCAGCCAAAGAGAGTTTGCATTGGCGGCAGAATTGCCTTTGCTTTCTTCCATAGCACTTAAGCGTCATTTTAAGCCTGAGGCAGGAAAGACTTGCTCTGACCTGCTCTGACTGGAATTATGTTGACTGTTTCCCATTCCAAAAGTGTAAGGCAGGATCCTTCTGCTTATCAATCAAGCAGATTGCAGACTCAAATTTCCCCTTCCGGGCAGCATTGAATTTGTTCATTGTGTGGCATGACAATGTAATTTCAAGAGAAATCTGCAGCTTGGATTCCTTTTTTTTTTTTTTTCTCTTCTCTCCTCTGGGCTTGTAATCAGCATTCTTTGGCTTCCAGAAATTGCCCCCAATGCTGCTCAAAGCAGTGTCCTTGGGAGACATCAAATTCAGCCTGGGCTTCTCTCATGATGAGGTCCTACAGGTGTTCTTGCCAGGAGAGAAAAGGCACAATTAAGCAATGTCTGTAGGGGACAATTGCTCTTGGCATTCATGATTATAAGCATGGCATACTGACTTTAGGCACTCAAGATTTGTTGAGAGCAATGAATCCATATGGCAGGAGAAACTTTAGAGATGTGTACTGTGGCAAAAGCTCCTGTGGGAGAACATAGCTTTGCTACTTTTAGTTCATGTTTCCCAGTGCTTCAGTGCTTCCCTGTGTAGCTGTGTCCTTTTGCCCATGTACTCTCTTAAAAGAAGACATAAGGTGTGAGTTTACCCCGAGTCCATCATTTTATTTGTATAAGACAAATAATTATCAAAACGTGAATTATTGGGCCATTTTTAGGGACTAGTTTCTTTGTTTTCTTTTTAGGTGCCTGCATAGTGCTACTACAACTGGAGCTTTGAGGCTATAGTCATTCAAAGCTAACATATATGTGAACAGTCACTGAACTGGTCATTAGCTAAATTTAAAAGGCATAAAAATTATGCAGTGATTCTACAAGAATAGGAAAGACTCATCAATACATAAGTTTCCCTTCTAAAGTGTGTATTGTATTACAAAAGGCAACAAATATGCAACACGGGGAAGGTGTTTTGGCTAATTGGTTATTTTTCATGAGTTATCTCCTATAAGTTGATTTTGTTTCTCTCTCAAACACTGAGATTTTTAAAATAATTTATTTAAGGTAGGGTCAAAATTGAAACAATTTAGAAATAGTTCAGTATGTCTGTTTCCTTCTTAACATTCAGACAGGTTATAGTTAACAGGAAAACAAAATCACACTGATAAAATTTCTTTATCTGAGTACAAAGTGCCACACAACAAATTATGGGAACAAGAATTCTTACAGAGTTCTTACACAATAAAGAATTTTGATGCAAAAATTAAGGGTAATGTGTAAAATATTGGAAACTTTTATAGGAAACTTCAGCCCTCTTTTGTCATTAAGGTGGAATCTCTTAGAAGGTTTTAAATCCCTTCCCAAGCTTGGTGCATTCTGGATTGAATTGCAATTTATTAGATAAACAGTTAATGGTGCCTTCTACTGTTGATTGCTTGTATCTGGAATTCATTGTATTTCTTTCTCAGCTTCTTCCCAATCTCTCATATTTCTCACAGGTGGGAATCAGGGGTCTCCCTATGTTGAACTACACCTTCCAGCATCTTTTATCACTTGTTGTGCTCGCGGGGATGCTGGGAGTTGCCTGTGTTTCATCTACTGTCACTGTGGAAGGATATAAATTGCTGATGAAAAATTTATTCCCAAAATACCTGGGAAGTTGGTGTAGAAAATTGGACTTTGCTGAAGTAAAACCTGTTTCACTTCTTCACTTATCATGATGATCTCTAGATAAATTTGATGCTCTCAGTCTCAACTCTGCTTCCTAAAATTTTTATGTGTGCAAAATAAAGAACACACCTACAGTTCTAAAACATATATGAATAAAGTAAAATGGCTTCCAGGTTCATAATGTGTGCAGCTTTTTAATATAAACCTTTATTCAATTTTTGGAGGAGTTATTCAGGAAGAACCACCTTATACACACAGTATTATTTTTAGTCTCTATTCAACAAAATAGCTGTAAAAAACTAAGAGGCATTAGTTCTTGCAGAGCAGAAGTTAACTTTCTGATTTGATCTTAACCCCAGATTCTTTTGTAGATGATGGTTTTATGAGTGCTTTTGATCTTCACTATGAACATCAACCAATGTTTACTCCACTTACTTGTTTTTTCTCCATCTGGTTCTAATTCACAGCAGTCTATGCTTTGTTTCTAGAGGTCTTCTGATATTTTCCTTATTTTCACAGAGAAAGGTCGTGCTATGTTGTCTTGAACTTTTCTCATATTCGCTCATTCATATATTTTAATATACAATTGCAAAGGCTTTGTTTTTCACTGGTTGAAAAAGAATCAACCACACAGTTTTGGTTAATGTATATTGCTTGAGACTTGTAAAAGGTAACATATTCCAAAAGACTTTTCCTACAAATTTCAAAAATCATGTTTTTTAATCTATTCCTTTGAGATCTGGCATCTGGCTTTCACTAAAACCTACATTTAAAAAAACTGATCTTCAAAAAAAAAAAAAAAAAAGCTAACATATGGACATGCAAATCAAGAGATCTATTTATCTCTGTAAAGTTATGCATGGGTTTAAAAAAAGGACTCAAACTTTCTGCTCCTTCTATTGAATAATGCTAATAATTAATTATTTCTAAAGGTCTCTTAATTTCTAACACGAATATTGTCATTCATTTAAGATTATAATTACCTATTTCTTGGATAGACCTTTTAGTGCACACTTTTTCACAGATTTTTCAAACATGCTAGGTGATTAAAAACAGGTTATAAATGTTCAGATTTATAAGTTTCCTGAAACCATACTCTTGACATTAAAGAACATATAATAAAAGAACATTCCATTTAAAAGAATGCCTCCTAGGAAAATAATTAGAATACTTTGGCATCTTAATTAAATGTACAATTTTTCTTGAATAAATTTGATTTTGCAATTGCAATTATAGTGTGATTATCAGTTTTGCTAGCCACATTGTATGTATTTAAAAGTTGAGAAAGCAGGATACAGCTGTAAAAAGGATTCTTTGAGTGAATAGCTATAGATATCAATGTACAATCAAGGATAAGACAATTCGCAAGATCTGTTGCCCAAAACATATATTATGATGGGTATCTGCTGATCCATATGTATGATTTTATCACAGAAACTTTCCCTGATCTGAAATCCCCATGCAAAAGTCCATGCTAGGATGGATGAATTAGTATATGCTAGGATGGATGAATTAGTATATGTACATCCAAACCATTTTAGAGTTGAATGTGTTTATTCATGTATTCATTATTTACATCCTGTTTCTGTATCAATATGATTAAAAAGAACAAAAAAAGCTGTATTGAAATACAAATTTAATTATGTATTTTGGCTAGATATGCTCACAAAATATGAAACATTATATACTCTGTCTTAAAATTATCAAAATATGTGTTATGTTGCTTTCTGTATTTGCTCAGAATTACAAAATGATTTGTTTTGAAATGCGCATAATCTGAAACCATAATTTCATCATGAGAATTGACTAATAGAGAAGCTGCTGATCAGATTAATTAATCTTGAAATGTAAAAAAAATAAACAGAAGAAACTCCATTTTTAGGATTCTCTCCTTCTGATATTCATGCTAACATGGGATCATGAGTGAATGGACTTTGGGTATCAGAAGCTTTGTGTTATTCAGAAGAAGCCCAAATTATAGTCCTAATATCTGTTATTAACTAGAAAGGAAGTTTCAGTTGACTGAATTGGGGTATCTCCTAGCAATAGTTCAGAAGTATAAGTTCAATATAATAAATGTGTTTTGAATTCAGATTTCAAGCTTACACCATCTGCAAAGTTGAATATGTATGATGATGCATAGCAAGGCTTAGATAATGGTAAACAAGTACTTCAAATATACATAGTAAAGGATTGGAAATGGACTCCACCATTTCTTCATAGTCATTTGCCTGAAGTACATTACTTAAAATACATTGACCTGCCACTATGGCTGACCATTCCCTACTCCTCCCTATGGAACAGCCAGTTGCTACAACAATTTCATAGGGGTTCTTCATGCTCTCTGAGCTCAATTGTTTTCTTTCTTTTTAAATTTTTTTTAATTAAACAATTTTTCATATATATAACATCATTTCCATTCATTACAATGCTTTCGTGATGTTTACATACTTTTACATAAATCTTAACTGTCTATACACTTGTCTATGTTGCTTAATCTATCTTTATCCACTATATCTTTTATCTTTATTATCTTATTGTCTTTTCTCTATTCAACTTTATATCTATTATTTAGCCAATCATACAGTACCTGCCTCATCTAATAATAATCCGTTTCCTCTCTTTCCTTTATCTCCATGGTCAACTTATCCATCTTGGCACACTTTAGCATTTAGTATTTTTCTTATCACATTTTCCTCTGGTGGCATTTTTCCAATTCTGTGCATAAGTTATTCTTGCTGACATTAATAAATGTAGCATTAAATACTCTGTTTTCTTATCATATTGTCCCATTATTATACTTAATAGAAAAGTCTTCAGTCTTAATTCAATTTGATGTTTAATTATTTCTTCTATCCATTTTTTGTCTTTATCCAATATTTTCTCACTACAGGGCATGCCCACCATGCATGGTAATATGTTCCTTGCTTTTGTTTGCATTTCCAACATTCAGATGATCTGTTTGAGAATATTTTTGCTAATCTAGCAGGTGATAAGTGCCACCTGTAGAACATTTTGTACAATTTTTCTCTATATGATGCAGACATTGTCAATTTATAATTCTTTTCCACATTTTCCCCATTTTTCCAATTCTATCATGTAGCCAAAAAATTTTGCCCAGACAATCATAATTTCTTTAACTCTCTCCTCTTCCATTTTATAATCCAACAAATAAGTGAGTGATGCAATACGGTGCCCATCCAGCTAACCGTAGGGTAGTCACAACATAGACTTTGTTGTGGAAAAATGGGGAAGAGAGTAAATTCTTCTAGCAGCCTCAAGCAATGGCCTCCTTTTTGCCCTCTAATGTGCAATTTACAATTGTAACACGAAAGCATGGGAATTAAAACCAATTAAATAAGTATATAGATATCAAAACCATAGGAACCAAGCAACCTCAAATCAAGGCAAAGGAAAGTCCCACTGAAAGAAAAATTCTGCTCGGAGCATCAATTCTTCCAGGATCAGAAGTACTACATCCTGGATCCTACAGATGCTCCATCATTTCTATGATGTTGACTATAGAAGTCATAATTTTGACAATGATCAGTGAAGACAGGTAGACTCACAAACGTGTCACCAGTCAACATAATAATTTGAGACTCTTTCCCCAATACCACTGTCTTCCAGAATAAAACAATTGTCTTCTGGAAATCAGCAAATATGTGCAATTTATGAAATTGTTTGTTTGTTTAAACAGGTGACATCAAAGAAGGTGACATTTAAAAAGCCTGCAGGGGCACATTCACATGTCAAAAAATAAAAACAGGATAATTTGCATTTTTTAAAAAAAAATCCTGACTGATTTATGTTAACAGCTATGTAAATTAGGACAATGTGTATTCTTATCAAAAAAAGCACCAGCAAATGAAATATTTTCAATGGATTTTTACGCAAACCAGAGTAGAAATAAACTCAAATACATATTCTTCCATCAGAAAGGAACCAAAAGGGCAGCTAAAGATGATAGCAATAGGTGTTGTTCTATGGGAAGCTTTATTCCTTTTGTAGTATACATGTATCATGCTATTATATGCACATAGCAAAGAGATAAAGCTTGCTATTATATGCACATAGGAAAGAGATAGGTGCAATATTGCTTTTATCTTTGTAATAAAAGTATCAGATGGCCCAAAGTTGTTTTTTCAAGAGGCAACTGGACTTTCTGGTTTTTCTTTCAAGATGTTTCGCTTCTCTAGCTTCTTCAGCTCTACTGAGCTTTTTGGATGAGGAACAAAATGTTTTCAAAGAAAAACCAGAAGTCCAGTTGCCTCTTAAAAAAGCACCTTTTGGACAACCATGACTTGGATGATTGAGAATCTCCACAGACAATATGGTATCAGATCTTGGAGACTCCTCAAATTTCCATCTATTTGGGCAGCTGAAACAACCACCACTATTTTTTCTCTGCCTTCTCTGTCTCTAGTTCACTCCTATCAAAATCTAAGTAATATTAATACAGTTGAGAAAGTCCAGAAATATTTCACAAGAAGAATTCTCCACTCCTCTACTTGTAGCAGAATACCTTATGCCACCAGATTGAAATTCTAGACCTAGAAAACCTAGAACTACACCACCTTCGGTCCGATCTAAGTATCAAATATAAAATCATACATTGCAATGTCCTACCT
This sequence comes from Hydrophis major, assembly GCA_033807585.1. Classification (NCBI taxonomy): domain Eukaryota; kingdom Metazoa; phylum Chordata; class Lepidosauria; order Squamata; family Elapidae; genus Hydrophis; species Hydrophis major. Next base: position 351,362,291 of record CM066329.1, read on the forward strand.
GTCAATGAATACTTCAGCTTCAACCATAACAACACAAGAGCAAACAATAGATACAAACTCAAGGTTAATCACACCAAACTTGATTGCAGGAAATACAACTTCAGCAACAGAAGTTGGTCAATGTCTGGAATACTCTACCTGACTTTGTGGTTTCTTCCCCAAACCCCAAAAACTTTAACCTTAGATTGTTTACTATTGATCTCACCCCTTTCTTAAGAAGTCATAAGTGCACCAACATGCCTACCATCCCTGTCCTATTGTTTCTTTTTTATTCATATCCATTTCATGTATTCATATTTATACTTATACCTGTTATCTAATACTTGCTTGACAAATAAATAAATAAACTAAGACTGCTGAATTACTACTTTTTCTATTGAAAAGTGGGGCAAGAATACTTCCAACAAATATACTACCAAATTGCAAATTGCATTTATAACATTTTTGTCCAGGACACTGCCACAGAATTGGCTTATATTTTTATTTGTTTCCTATACAGTATATTTTATACTGCCTTCCTATATAAATATCCGAAACTTGGATATATTTAGAAGCAGGGGGAGGGGGAGAGGTAGAAGTGGAAGCACTAAAAAGCAAGTAATGAACAATAGTTCTAGACATATATTATAAATGTATACAGATTAAATAAATGGAGGAAGAAAATAAATAGTATCTACAACAAAATGTAATGAGGAAAATCATATTCAAGAGGCAACTAAAAGGAGTACATAGCAATAGATGAGTCAACCATCTATTATGATGGGACAACTATGACTGAAAATCTCCATAACATATAGTAATAGATGGTTCTCAAAGATCAGGGTAAAAGCAGGGAGTAGATACCAATACAAAGAAGGCCAGTTGTAATTGCATGATGAAAATCTGTAAGCTATACACCATAGACCAGACATCAAGTAAAAATGTATGTTATGAAACTGATGGTAGTCAGTGGATGAAGGGAAAAAAATAAGGCACTGAATATTAAAACTGACAGTACAGATGAATCAGGAAAAACGATGACTAACTATGGCTCAAAACTAAATTTTGTTCTGTGGAATCCTTGGCATTCTCTGAGCTGGGTTGTGTTCTTACAGACATTTCATTACTAAACTAGCTAACATTTTCAGTGTGGTGTAAGGGAGTGGGGTTTCCTTTTTGCTTATGTACAGTGGCTTACCCTGTCTGTGTTGGTGGGAGTGTTGTTTTCTTCTTGGTAGATCATTGATTAAATTGTTGTCTACTGTTTGATTCTTTGTCTTTTTTGCTTGGGCTATTGTTTACTACTTGTTTATTGGTCTGGTCTGCTCACCGACTAAAATGTTCCAGTCCTACCCTTTCAGTTGAGGACTATGGCTGGATTTGAACAAAGACACCGCTTACATTTGATAAATGTTCCTGAGCGAAATACATCTGCTCTCAAGAATAGATGGAGAAGCTCAGGTTTGATTCATTGAAGACAAGTCTGTTTCAAAGCAAAATTAGTAGCTTGAGTGCCCTACTACTGACCTCAAGAAGGAATTGACTGGACCACCCTTATGAGAATGGGAGGTAATAAAGTCCCACGACTGGCTCTCCAGTCTGAGACAAAGCTAAACAGAAGTCATCAATCAACAAAGAAGGAACTGCTGTTGTTGGGTGATGTGGACATTTCCTGAGCAGTCTACGAATTTAGGAGACTGGGATTTTCAGTTAATTTTCCCAAAACAGGGATTAGATGACAGTACACAAGTGTAAAATTGAGGGGGTCTGCTATGTATCTGATTTTTTTTATGCTTTAGAAACAATTCATGACCAATAAAACTGTTTTTAACACATATAGTCTTTTTAACATGGCTAAGGCCTTTCCAGTGCCCCGAATTCAGTTTCCATGTGAATTATATCACCTTCACTGTTATTTTATAGATATAGACTGAGACTGCAGTGTATTGCTCATGATAATCTGAGTGAAGATTCCTTGTTACACTTTTGGCTTTAAGGAATTATGTTTCGGGTTTTCTATTATTTAACAGATATTCCAGTATTTTCGAAAGATTTAAAACTAATCAAAGAATTCTAATGTTTAACTGCAAAACTCCATGAAACCAGCCTATATTTTTTCCAATAACATTGAAAAATAAGAAATATAGTGCTCATTTTAGAATTCAGTTTGATTATGTTCTTGCACACATTTCATGACTGAACTAGCTAACATTTTCAGTGTGATGGAAGGGAAGGGAGTTTCCTCTCTCTTTATGTACAAGTGGTTTACCCTCTCAGTGTTGGTAGGAATGTTGTTTTCTTTTTGGTAGTTCCTTGATTACATTGTCATTGAAATTTGAGCATAGAATTCAGATTCTATAGAGATGTCAGTAACTTATTAACAAGGTACTAAATAGACTAAGCGTCTGTCATAATGTTAATTCAGGTCAGCAGTAGGGTTTTTGTTATGAACTAATAAAACGCTTAAATAAAGTTTATCAAAACTTTTAGAAAATAGCAGGGTTCTAGTCCTGCACTTCTGATTGGCCGAAAATAGCAATATCAGATTGGTCCATTCAGGAGAATCTGATTGGCTGTTAACGAGCCACTCTCATTGGTTAAGGGGGTTAACACTCCACGTTTCTTATTGGTTACTAGATCAGCAGCTTGCCTATAAAAGGGCTGCTGCTGCCCTAGGTTTTTGCTCTGTTCAGAATGATTAATAAAGAGTTGAAGTTCACTGTTCACTGTCTCGTCTCCATTCCTTGCACCCATGCGCAGAACTTAACACTGGCGACGAGGATGGGATGCGGAGACGTCAGAGCTGACTGAACACTACAGAGCACTAAACAGAGCACGTGGCTGAAGGCGCATCAACGGCGGAAACCATGACCGGTGGCACCATACCACCCGCTCCATTCAACCCGGCACAAGAAGACTGGACTCATACATGGACCGGTTCCAGATGTTTCTGGAGACCAACAACTTGAAGGATGCCACTACTGGGAAAAAGCAAGTGGTATTCCTGACTCACTGCAGATCTGCCATTTTTAAGATGGCTAAGGCACTGGCGAAACCGGCTGAGGTGAAATCCATGGACTGGGACTTCCTCGAGCCCCTCCTATGGGCCTACTATGCACCTACCGTACCAACACTTGTCCGAAGGCATGAATTTTACCAGAGAGACCAGTGGAAAGGAGAAAGCTTTGCAGATTTCATTGCGGATCTCCGGAACCTGGGAGGCTTCTGTGGGTTCGCTGACCTCGAAGAAGCTCTAAGAGACCGAATAGTTCTGGGACTAGATGCGCCATACGTGCAAAGTAAGCTGATGGTGAAAGATGACATCAGCCTTGCAGATACCATCGCTGACGCTACTGCAGCAGAAGCAACCAGGAAGTCGGTTGCCCGAATGAGCCGCACCAATGCCCCCCTCCGCCAACTCGCCGGCGAAACCTCACCTCGCCTTGAGGGACATGCAACAGCAACCCACCACGAGGACCTCGAATCGTCATCAAAAAGTGATGAGGAAGAGGTCAACCAGCTCCGGTCTGAACAAGACCAATGCCACCAGCATAACCAAAGACTGCAGTATCAATGCGCAGGTTGTGGGGCAAACTACCCACAATCAGACTGCAAATTCCTCGACGTGCTCTGCCATGTTTGTGGAAAGAGAAGCTACATCGGAAAGGTCTGTAGAAGCAAGCAAGGATCCAGCCCATTTCAGAGGGGGACCAACTACTGCCAAACCACAGGAAGTTGTCCTGTGAATCGGGAACATTTGAACCACCAATGGAACAACCACTCCTACAGAAATAAACCACTAGCTCATTCAATGAAATGAGAAGAGGCACACCAAACCATTACGATTGGTCACACCTCATCATTAGATGCAAAGAAGATCTGAGTGAAGGTCGCCATTGAAAACCGCCCTGCGTGATGGAAGTCAATTCAGGATCGTCCCTCTTGATGGTTTCCTGGAAGACCCTTAAACAATTAATCCCTGCCGTCCAGCAGCAAGACCTCAGAATCCAAAGAATCATACTCAAGGACTATCAGGGAAACCGAATTCCGATCGTTAGATCCAGCCTAGTCCAGGTCTCATTCAAAAATCATACTGCATCTTTATCATTGACTGTCATCCACTGTAATCGGCCTACCTTGTTAGGCCTTCAATGGTTCGCTCCACTTGGGATTGAGGTAGCCGGCATTCACCAAACCAGCAGCGACAACTGGGAGGAGGCCCTCGTCCAGGAATTCCAGGACATCTTTGCAGACAAACTAGGCGAGTACAAGAGAACCCCGATATCATTTAACCTTAACCCTGAAGTAGCCCCCATCCGCCTTAAGCCTCGTCGAGTAACTTTTGCCCTTAAACCAAAGATTGATGAGCAGCTTGATAAATTAATAGCCCAGGGTGTTTTAAAACCAACCGACCATGCTCCTTGGGAAACCTCAATCGTAACACCCATGTTGGATGGATCGTTAAGGATTTTTGGGGACTACCATGTCACCCTGAATCATGCCCTTCAACAGAACGCTTACCCGGTGCCGGTGGTACAACACCTCCTCCATTCCCTGGGGGGGCAGAAAAGTCTTCACTAAATTGGATTTAGCACAGGCGTACCAACAACTGCCTGTAGATAAAAAAACAGCAGAGGCACAGATCGTTACGCACCGAGGTGCTTTTAAGTGCAACCGACTCCAATTCGGAGTGAGCGGAGCCCCAGGGTTTTTTCAGAGCTTGATGAAGAGACTATTACAGGGAATAAAAGGGGTCATACCATACTTTGATGATGTTTTAATTGCGGTCCCGAATAGAGAAATACTAAAGGAGCGTCTTAGACTGGTTCTCCAGAAATTTAAAGACTCCGGCCTTAAGGTTAAAAATAATAAATGTCAACTGTGTACAGATAAAGTAGAGTTCCTGGGGTACCTAATCTATAAAAAAGGCATTCACCCCACCAATAGTAAATTAAGAGCAATCAAAAATGCCCCAAGACCCCGAAATAAGACTGATCTCCAAGCTTTCCTGGGGCTTATTAATTTTTACAACATCTTCCTGCCCCAAAAAGCGACTGTAGCCAAGCCCCTACATTGGCTTCTCGACAAAAAAGCAACCTGGATTTGGGGGCACCGAGAGGAGCACGCGTTCCGACAAGTGAAAAACCTATTAACTTCAGATGCTGTTTTAATGCAGTATAACGAGACTTTGCCTTTAACAATCACATGTGACGCGTCACCATTTGGAGTAGGAGCCATTTTGAGCCATGTGTTACCAAACGGTAGTGAAGCCCCTATTGCCTATTTTTCAAGGACTTTATCAAAGGCTGAATGTAACTATACTCAAATCGATAAAGAGGCTCTTGCTGTTGTATCTGTTGTAAAACGGTTTCATGAATATGTATATGGACGAGTTTTTACTATTGTTACTGACCACAAACCTTTGCTGGGGATTATAGCAGGAGACAAGCCAACCCCCTATATATTATCACCTAGAATAACTCGCTGGTCTGAGTTTTTGGCTGCATACAATTATAAGCTGCAACACCGCCCGGGGAAAGCCATTCCCCACGCTGACGCACTGAGCCGTGCACCATTTCCAGAAACCATCAACGACCCAGCTACAACCCTTACAACGCTCCAGATTGAAACACTACATTCACCGCCGCTAACAGCGAGAGATATCGCGATCAAAACAAAACGCGATCCTATCTTAATGCGAGTTCTTAGCTGGGTTGAATGAGGATAGGCAGTAGATCAAACCCCTGACGACTTCATCCCCTTCAAGAACTGGCAAACAGAACTTTTTTCGCAAAAAGGCTGCATCCTATGGGGGGATAGAGTCGTCGTCCCAGAGCGGTTACAACGAGCGGTATTAAAGACACTGCATGAGGGCCACCCCAGCATCATGCGTATGAAAGCGCTCACACAAAGCTACGTGTGGTGGCCGGGCATCGACAAACAGATCGAAGCCTGGGTAAAGACTTGTTATAAGTGCCAGGAAGTTAGCAATGCCCCACCGAAAGCAACCCCGACAGAATGGGAAACATCTTGGGGACCGTGGTCCCACATCCATATTGACTTTGCGGGACCTACTAAGGGACATACGTTCCTATTAACAGTGGATGCCGATTCAAACTGGCTCGAGATCCATGAAATGAAGAGTACCACAACCGAGTCCGTCATCCGGAAGTTGAACAGATTATTCGTGATGCATGGATTGCCAGAAGTTTTGGTATCTGACAACGGACCCCAGTTTTCTGCGCTCCCTTTTGAACAATACTTAGTGGACCGGGGTATTCGCCATGCACTAACTTCGCCAGTACACCCTGCAGCTAATGGAAGAGCCGAGCGCATGGTACAGTTTGTTAAAAAAAAAAAAAAACCTCTACAAAATGGACTATGGGGACATTGAAGATAAGATAAACAGAATACTCCTTCTCCAACACATCACTTCACACAGCGTCACTGATATAGTTTCAGGCATGGGTGAAATGAATGGAGACAGTCTTAGTTGGTGAACTTTCAGCTCTTTATTACATAGTGACTTGTGTCTTTAATAACAACAACTCTGCCTTATATAGGCAACCTTAATGTGAAATAACCAATAGGGAGCTGTAAAACACTAGCTCCAAAACCAATGAGTCCTTCGTTAAGGGCCAATCGGATTCTCTGAACCCAACCAATCCGATCGAGCCGCTTAACAACCAATCAGAAGTGCAGGGCCAGAACCTTGCACTTTACCCCAAGTTCACTTTTATTTTAACTATTTACATACATAACAACCCTTCCCCCTGGCTCCTCAATTATTGTGTGACTATATAGTCCTTCAAATAGGATGGTTGTCTTTTGGGTCTATCAGATTTTCTTTGGACTGGCTGTGTGCAGTCCTATTGAGGTAGAATGTTGTTTGGCAGTGGCTCAGCTTCTCGTTCTGGTGTGATTTCCCTTGGAGCATACGATTCTTCCTCCTGCTCCATTTCCTGAGTTTCACTTGATTCATCGCTTTCTTGGAACAGGTTCCCTGGAATGTCATCTTCTTCCATTCCTTCCCCCCCCCTCAGTTTGGTCATAGGGGAGTTGCTGGCTGGCCGATATGAGTCGTGACCGTAATTGGTCAATATGTTGTTTCCACAGTCTTTCATCAACACATCTTACAATATAGGATTTGGGCCCAGTCTCGCATATTATCGTTGCTTCAATCCAAACCGGGTCGCCCGATAAATTTCTTGCATAAACAGAATCGCCTACCTTGAAGGTACGGTAGCGTCCGCTGGATCCTGCAGGCTTTTCTGGCTCGTAAGCAGGGTGCAGTCGGTCGAGGTGGGAATGGAGTTTTCGCCCCATGAGAAGTTCTGCGGGAGTTCTGCCGGTCACGCTGTGCGGAGAGATTTGTTGTAGAAATAAAATGCGGTTTATTTTTTCGTCAATATTATCATAGTCCACTTTTTGCAAAGTTTTTTTTACAAATTGGACCATGCGTTCCGCTGGGCCGTTGGTAGCAGGATGTGCCAGAGAGGTGAGCGCATGGCGGATGCCATTATCAGCAAGGTACTGTTCAAACATTAGCGCTGTAAACTGTGGTCCGTTGTCGGACACCAGGACGTCTGGTAATCCATGAGTTGCAAAGAGTCTATTAAGGACTTTAATGACTGCTTCAGAGGTTGTATTGGTCATTCGATGAATTTCTAACCAATTAGAGTATGCATCGACAGTCAACAGCAATGTATGTCCTTTAATCGGCCCTGCGAAATCCAGGTGGATTCTGGACCAGGGTCCACATGGCGTCTCCCATTCGGTTGGTGCAGCTTTTGGCGGTGCGTTGCTGGTTTGTTGGCACTTAGTGCAGGCTTTGACCCATTGCTCGATGTGTCGGTCCATGCCTGGCCACCAAGCGTAGCTCCGTGTGAGTGCTTTCATCCGCACGATCCCGGGATGTCCTTCATGCAAGATTTGTAACAGCGTCTTTTGGAGTCGTTCTGGAACGACGACTCTATCGCCCCAGATGACACAGTCTTTTTGCGAAAAAAGTTCAGTCTGCCTTGTTTTAAATGGTGCGAAGTCATCTGGGACCTGGTCCAATGGCCATCCACGTTCTACCCAGCCTAGGACTCGAGCTAGGGTGTGGTCTCGTCTGGTTTCTCTCGCGATATCTCAAGCGGTCATAGGGGGCGAGTTGAGCGTTTCGATTTGTAACGCCGATACTGTTGGTGCCGGATCGTCGAGAGTCTCTGGTAGTGGTGCTCTGCTGAGTGCGTCGGCGTGGGGAATGGCTTTCCCCGGGCGATATAACAATCGATAATTATAAGCAGCTAGGAACTCTGACCATCGAGTCATTCTTGGGGACAATATATAGGGGGTTGGTTTGTCCCCAGCGATTATCCCCAGTAAAGGTTTGTGGTCAGTTACAATGGTAAATGTCCTTCCATATACATACTCATGGAATTTTTTTACGGCTGCCACAATTGCAAGAGCTTCCTTATCTATTTGTCCATAGTTACATTCTGCATGGGAAAGAGTCTTCGAAAAGTATGCAACGGGGGCCTCGTTTCCATTAGGCAGCACATGGCTCAAAATGGCGCCCACCCCAAATGGTGAGGCATCACAAGTTATAACCAATGGTAATGTTTCATTATATTGCGTAAGTACAGAATCAGATGTAAGTAAATCTTTTACATTTCGAAACGCTTTTTCCTCCCAGTAACCCCAAACCCACAATGCTTTCTTATCTAATAACTGGTGTAACGGTTCAGCCACAGTCGCCTTATGCGGTAAAAACACATTATAGAAATTGATAAGGCCTAAAAATGCCTGGAGATCTGTTTTGTTACGGGGTCTGGGAGAATTTTTTGTCTCCCTTAATTTACTCTCAGTAGGGTGAATACCCTGACTATCAATGTGATAACCTAGAAATTCAACACTGTCGGTATACAGATGACATTTATCCCTTTTTACTTTCAGTCCTGCTTCTTGGAATTTTTTATGAACACATTTTAAACGATTCTGCAGAATTTTTTTGCTAGGAGCTGCAATTAATACGTCATCAAAATACGGAACCACGCCCTTGATTCCCTGCAATAATCGTTCCATTAAACTTTGGAATATTCCTGGGGCTACACTTACCCCGAATTGCAATCGGGTACACTTAAAAGTACCTCTGTGCGTAACTATCGTTTGAGCTTGGGCTGTTTTATCGTCCATGGGCAATTGTTGATAGGATTGAGCTAAATCTAATTTAGCAAAAATCTTTCTGCCTCCCAGGGAATGAAGGAGGTGCTGCACCACCGGCACTGGATGCGCGTTCTGCTGGAGGGCGTGGTTTAGAGTGGCCTGGTAGTCCCCACAGATTCGGATTGACCCATCTGGTTAAATGGGGGTTACAATAGGAGTTTCCCATGGAGAATGATCAATGGGTTGCAGTACCCCTTGTTTAATTAGTTTGTCAAGTTGTTCATCTATCTTGGCCTTAAGGGCGAACGGAACTCGACGGGGCTTTAAACGGATCGGGGCGACCTTAGGTTCGAGGCTAAACAAAATTGGGGGCCCCTTATACTCGCCCAGATGATCTGCGAAGACATCGCTGAATTCAGAAATAAGGTCCTCCTCCCACTCGCAACCACCGACTCGGTTCACGCCGGCTACTTCGATGCCGAGTGGCGCAAACCATTGGAGGCCCAACAAACTAGGCCTGTCCCTATCGATGATCGTTAGTGGTAAGTATGCCGTATGCTTTTTAAACGAGACACGGACTCGACAAGATCCAACCACAGGGATCCGATTCCCTTGGTAGTCTTTAAGGATGAGATGTTGCATTCGAAGGTCTTGGCGTTGGATGGTAGGAATGAGTTGCTTTAATGTCTTCCACGACACCATCGAGAGGGACGATCCAGAATCGACCTTCATGTGGCAAGGTTGGTTCTCTATGGCTACTGTAACTCGAATCTTCTTAGCGTCAATGGCTGAGGCGTGACCTATAGTGATAGTATGGTGAGCCTCTTCTTTCTGCAACGCTCGATATCTGTAGGAGTGGTTTGCTGGATCTCGCCTTACAGGACGGTTTCCTGCCGATTGGCGAAAGTTGGTTCCCTTTGAGGCCTGACTTGTTCCCGGTAAACTGCGACAGACTCGACTGATGTGGCCTCGTTTCCCGCACTCATGGCAGAGTGCGTCACGGAATTTGCAGTGTGCCCTGGGGTGGTTTGCCCCGCAACCAGCGCAAGGGCATGAGGGTTTAGGGCGAGGGTCCCGGTCAGACCACAGTCGATAGACCCCTTCTTCATCGCTGTCTGACGATGAAGAAAGGTCCTCGTAGTGCGTTGTCACTAGCTGCCCTTCTGAGCTGGGTAAGATGTTGCCTGTCGGTGGGGTCGTTGGGTTTCGGCTTCGCCGTAGTTGCCCCACAGACTTTTTGGTCGCCTCAGCAGCAGTGGCTTTGGCGATGGCATCAGCAAGGCCAATGTCGCCCTTCGCCATCAGCTTGCTTTGCACGCCTAGCGCATCTAATCCCAGAATTAAGCGGTCTCTCAGTGCTTCATCTTAGTCTGCGAACCCGCAGAGGCCTCTTAAGTGTCGGAGGTCTGCCATGAAGTCAGCCACACTCTCTCCTTTTCGCTGGCTTCTTTGATAGAACTCGTGGCATCTCACGAGTGTAGGTACGGTTGGCGCGTAATGGTCTCTCAGGAGAGGTTCGAGGTCGTCCCAGCTCATTGCTTTCACTTCTCGAGGTTTCGCGAGTGCTTTCGCCATTTTAAAGACAGCCGGGCTGCAGTACGTCAGGAACAGTGCCCACTTCTTGGCTGGTGTGGCGTCCTTCAGGTTGTTTGTTTCGAGGAACATTTGGAAGCGATCCATGTGGGATTCCCAATCCTCTTGGTTCGGATCGAACGGAGCGGGTGGTACGATGCCGCTGGACATGGTTTCCGTTGGTGGCGTCGTCTTAACACGTGCTCTGTTTTTCTTCCAAGTTCCTTAAGATCAGATGTCTCCAAATCCCATCCTCGTCGCCAGTGATATAGTTTCAAGCATGGGTGAAATGAATGGAGACAGTCTTAGTTGGTGAACTTTCAGCTCTTTATTACATAGTGACTTGTGTCTTTAATAACAACAACTCTGCCTTATATAGGCAACCTTAATGTGAAATAACCAATAGGGAGCTGTAAAACGCTAGCTCCAAAACCAATAAGAGTCCTTCGTTAAGGGCCAATCGGATTCTCTGAACCCAACCAATCCGATCGAGCCACTTAACAACCAATCAGAAGTGTAGGGCCAGAACCCTGCACTTTACCCCAAGCTCACTTTTATTTTAACTATTTACATACACAACAGTCACCAACAAGACTCCAGCTGAATTATTGATGGGACGCAAACTCTGCTCCCACCTCGACCGGCTTCACCCGTCTTACGAGCCAGAGAAACCCTGTGGATCTAGCGGAAAATGCCGCGAGTTCAAGATAGGCGATTTAGTTTTCACCAGAAACTTTTCTGGCGAACCATTGTGGATCGAGGCATCTGTAATTCAAGCCACTGGACCCAGGTCATACCAGATGAAAACCTGCGATGGAAAAACATGGAAACGCCATATAGATCAGCTTCGCTCGAGGCTACAACCTAGTTTCCGCGACTCCGGTAACTCCCAAACTGAAGGGGGAGGGGATGTCGAAGAAACCGAATTCGAGATGGCGGAAAGCAAGAACGAAAGAAGTCAGCAATCGGGCGTAACAAATGAAGAAGGATCAAGGAAGGGCGTGGCCTCGCCACAGAGGAACACCCCAACAAAGGCCAGAGGACAATGACGAGAATATTAGCGGCACCAAGTCTTCCAATGAGGAACCACCGGCACCCGACTTGCCCGAAAACATCCCGCCAAAACAGGGTTACAGACAAGAATCGGTGGGACAGTGTAAATCCAATAGACAGTCAAAACAAGCTTCCTACCTCAGAGATTACATCATCGCACCTCCCCCAAATGGAACCCGGGGAAGGGGTGTTATGAACTAATAAAACGCTTAAATAAAGTTTATCAAAACCTTTAGAAAATAGCAGGGTTCTAGTCCTGCACTTCTGATTGGCCAATAATAGCGATATCGGATTGGTCCGTTCAGGAGAATCTGATTGGCTGTTAACGAGCCACTCTCATTGGTTAAGGGGGTTAACACTCCACGTTTCTTATTGGTTACTAGATCAGCAGCTTGCCTATAAAAGGGCTGCTGCTGCCCTAGGTTTTTGCTCTGTTCAGAGTGATTAAAGAGAATAAAGAGTTGAAGTTCACTGTTCACCATCTCGTCTCCGTTCCTTGCGCCCATGCGCAGAACTTAACAGTTTTTGTTCTTAGCAGATTGAAGTAAAAGGAAAAGAAAAGTCTTGGAGGCAGAAAGTAACTAGACTTAAAAGTAATGAGGTATAACGGCTTGAAAAGACAAAAAGTGGTGATAAGATGGCTGGATGCTTTTATCTGTCTGTCTATCTATATATCATTATCTATCTATCCATCCGTCCATCCATCCATCATCCATCCATCATCTATCTATCTGTCTGTCTGTCTGTCTGTCTGTCTGTCTGTCTGTCTGTCTGTCTATCTATCTATCTATCTATCTATCTATCTATCTATCTATCTATCTATCTATCATCTATCTATTATCTATCATCTATTTCAAACTGCCTTTTCTTTATCATTGGAGTGGAAATTTCTCTCCAGAGCAATATATTTTATGAAGTCTCCTTGTGATTTCATGGTTACATCCATGTGAGTTTAATAAGCAGTAATTTGGAAGTTGTTTACCATTACTTCTCTTCACTGCTCAGGAGTCCTTTGTCAACCAGATGGGGCCTAGATCTAACATACAAGTGGTTGGGTTAACAGCTCAAGAAACCTTTCCCAGCCTCCACAGCCACATATTTAAACAGACAACAGAGCAAGACCTAACCTTAGCCAACTTGCATGTACCTGCCATATCCAGCCCAACACAAAAGTAAGGAACATTTTTCGGTCAAGTGTCACAAATCATCCTCACAGTGGTCCTGAAGATGTCCCTATGCTTCTTCTCTTCCCCAAAGAGAGCAGATCACTCTAAACGGGTCTTCTGGCTGGTAGTAGGCAGATATAATATAAGTGGAAAAATAATTACTTTTTGCTACTGTTGTCATCCCATGTCTTCCTTCATGGCATTCTAGGTATCTCTTCTGTAACTTCTTGATCAGGAGATACTTGTTAAACCAAGAAGAGATTGATGAAAAGAAGGATTCTACATACATGTAATCCAATCTAAGATCCATCTCACAAACCCATTCCAAATAGAGATTAAGACTTCATCCAAAGACCTCATCTATTTTCTATAGAAAAGACAGAACTAACAAAGAACAGAAAGCAGAGAACTTACCTTCTCTACTGAAGCATCTAGCTCTGGAACAACATCTCTGCAGAGACTTTGCAGATTCTACCCTTTATGGGCTGCTGTTGGGTTCGCATGGGTTCGGGCAATCCTCTAGCTAAGATTACACATGGTTCAGGAAACCCTCAAATTCTACTCCTGGCTGGCCCCACTCTGCCTACCCTTCCCCTTCAAGGAGTCTCCATATGGCCCATTTTGGATGCCAGATAAGTATAGGGCCTGTGCAGAGGCTCAGGGAGGGTGAAAAATGGGCCTCCCAGAGTCCTAGGAAAGCCGTTCTTGTCCTCCTGAAGGCTCAAGGAAAGCCTCCAAAGCCCGGGGAAGGGTAAACATGCCCCCCCACACTGTGGCATAGGAGGCCAACTAGGCCATGGCCACCATTGCCACGGCCACCCAGAAACTGGGCAGAGAACAGTTGCTAAAAATTTTCAAACACACCTCTGCCCTGATAATATATATATTTTTTTTTTGGTAAAAGTTTTATTGATTTTAACAACAGACAAAAAACATAGAATGTTATAATTTTTTTATTTTTTATTTTTTTTATGTCATGTTTTATGCCCTGATAATATTTTAAAGTCCTTGAAAACTTGGCTATTTTCAGTTGAGCCCCCGTCAATGAGCCCTTATTGCACCATGGATTTCCTTCATGGACATACATGATTTATTTTCTCAATGTTCTTGTTGATATTTTTTAAATGCGAAAGCTGCCAGTCTGCCAACCTGCCAAGAGAAAGGTGGGGGCGTGGAGGAAGGATAGCAGAAGGAATTGGAGAGTCGAGTATCCTTGGTTTGGTATAAATCAACAGGGAAGAACTGAGCTGAGCTAGGTGAAGTGGCAGCAACATAGAGGGAAAATGAACATGGGATTTCTAATTTTGGGAGAAAGTAAACTAGAATAATCCAGTGTGCATCTTGGATTTCAATAAAGTGGAGCAATCATTTATCAGAGCAATTATAAGAAGGATGCATTAGTGGGGAGCACTAATGGAAAAAGTAGCTCAAGATGGTGGAAGTTCCTAAAGCACAACTGCAAACAATTTCAACCAGAAAATATAAGGGCAGCAAATGAAGTCCATGTGGCTCTATAAAAGCCTTCGTGAAGAGCTGAAAACAGAAAAAAGAAAAAAAAAGAAAGAAAGAAACATGACAGAACATTGAAAGAGAGCAAGGCCACATAGATTGGTACTCAGGAAAGAGAAAGTGAAAATTCAGCATGATATGAGCTTAACAAAAGAAGCAAAGAAGAGCAAAAGGAACATTTTACATATATCCGAAATAAAAAGAGATGAAAGGAATATGCATAGTAGCTATATGTAAATGTTAGCATGTAACAAAGAAAAGGCAAATCTCCTCAATTCACATTATAATTCGGTCTTCTCAGAAAAACAAAATAAAACACTGTGTTTCCCCAGGAAATTGTGATGGGTAGGATAAAAGGGTAGGATTGAAGTTTGAGGCTGGCCAAAACATAGTAAGAAAATAATTCTTTAATTTGAATGATTTGGATTTCCAGAAACAGATGACTTGGATCCTTGCTACTGAAGAAAACAGCTAATGGCCTCAGTGAATTCTTACTATATTATATTTGAAAAATCTTGAGTGAGCTATTATATTCATTATAACTGAAAGAGGAAAAAATATTGTCTCTACTTGAAAAAATGGGAAAAGCAAAATCCATCAAAATACAAGCCAGGCTTGTTTTAAGAGATGGTGAATTCTACAGCAGATTTGTAAGCACATTGAAAACAGTATGTAATCAGCAGTATTAGCATGTATGTGTCTGTCTGTCTGCATATGTATATGTATATATACTAATGCATACCTTAACACACACACACACACACACACATGGTTAATGTACTCCTTTAATGAGTTAATCCTTTAAAAGATTGTGAGAAACTTGTAAACATAATATATCTTGATTTTAGCAAAGCATTTGACAAAATGCTAACTGTCTTGCTGATTAAACAATGAGATACATAGGAGCTGTATGATATGACAATTAACGGAAATATTAGCTCAACAATTTTATTCAAAGAGTATTCGTTAATGGTTCCTCATCCAAGTGGAGAAAAGTATCCAGTTTGAAATTTGGGGGCAAAGAAATAGTTCTTGCTTTTTTATTCTGCAATATATTTGTTAATGATTTAAATAAAAGAACAAATGGACAATTTATCAAATCTGAAAATATAAAATTAGTTGGGATAGCAAATGCCCTAGGAGAAAGATATAATATTCAAAATAATGTTTAATAGGGTGAAAATAAAGAAATGAAATTTAACAGAAACAAAATGTACATTTCTTTACTTAGGAAACAAAGATCAAAGGCTCATGCATGGACTATGGCAGTGAATAAGAATCAGCAGGATCATGTGACTACAAATGCAACCAATGAATGCAAATATAATCACCAGATAGCTGAAGCACCACAAATGGAATTTCCAACTCACAAAAAGTGCTGTAATTGTGCCAATTTTTTTTTCTGCTATGGTCCTGCCGACTTTGAGTAGTGGAATATTTATAAGCACTACACATTAAGGATGTGAGACATTGGAATAGATTCACAGAAAAGCAATAAAAATGATCAAAGATTAGAAAGTACAGCTTGTCCTTAACTTATGAATGCAATGGAGCCTGGGATTTCCATTGTAAGTCATGATGGTTGTTCTGTCCTCATTTACATACTCGAAATCCCCGCGCTTTGATTGGCCAAAGCGTGGGGCTTTCTAATTGGTTAGGCGAGCCGCGCCGATTGGCTCGTTAAGAATCTCCCGCGATTGGCTCGTTCAGAGCGCGAGAGATTCGAAGCGCTGCCATTGGCCGCGGCCGCCGCGGCGAAAGGAATAAAAGCCGCGGGCTTTTTTCCTTTCGCTGGTTCGGTTCCAGTTTTCCAAATAAAGAGCATTGCATGAAATCACCAACTCCTGGCGTCATTTCGCGGACACGACATTGGCGACGAGGATGGGATCCAGACCCTGAACCGAACCCCGTGTCCGACGGAAGCCAGACAAAGCACCGAGATGGCGAAAATCGCACCGCCCACCCCCTTCAACCCCACCACCGAAGACTGGGAATCGTTCTTCGACCGTTTCTGCATGTACCTCGAGTGCACCGGCATGAAGGACGCCTCGGGCCCGCTAAAACGCGCCGTCTTCCTCACCCACTGCGGAACCGAAGTTTTCCAGATGGCCAAAGCGTTGGCCAAGCCCGCCGACGCAACCGCCATGGACTGGGACGTCCTTGAACCTATCCTTCGGCGACATTACGCTCCCGAGGTCCCCATCCTGATCCGGCGCAACGAATTCTACCGGCGAGACCAGAGAGCGGGTGAGAAATTGAGCGACTTCGTCGCCGAGCTGCGGCGCCTAGGGGGGCTCTGCGAATTTGATAACCTAAACAACATCCTGAGAGACCGAATCGTGCTCGGTCTGTGGGACCCCGCGCTCCAGAGCCGGCTGATGGCTAAGGGTGACATCAGTTTAGCAGACGCCCTCACCGCAGCCGCAGCCGCAGAAGCAACCCGTACTTCCGCCGATAGCATGCGCAGACCTGACACGAAGGACTGCGGCGGAAACAACAACCCGGCGAGGTCGACCGAACAAAAAACCAAGACAACTACACACCAGGGCGATTTCCACTCTGCATCCAGCACGTCCGAAGACGAAGAAGACATACATCGACTTCAGACTGGGCGCGACCAACGGAACCGGAGAGGTCGTAAGTCAAGGACCAACTGTGCCGGTTGCGGCGGCGACCACCCCAGGTCGGAATGCCGGTTTTTCGATTCCATCTGCCGGCATTGCGACAAAAAGGGGCACATCGCCCGGGTTTGCCGCCTGAAGAAAAACCGCAGTCCAACTCGATGGGACCAGAACGACCGGAGAAGGGAAAGCTCACCGCCCCGGCCCAGAGATCGCCACTCGGACAGCCGATGGGACCGGACCGGACGATCCTCGCGAGGCGGCGACAACCGGCGGAGAGAGGAGACCCACCAGACGGTCACCATCGGCCACGCCATCACCAACGACGCCCGGAAAATCCATGTCGAGGTACACATCGAGGGCCAGCCGTGCAAAATGGAGGTAGACTCCGGGTCCTACCTCTCCATGATTGCATGGCACGAGATAAAGCGGTTGGTGCCTACCCTCCAAAGGAGGAACGTAGACAGCCAAAGACTTATTGTAAAGGACTATCAGGGAAACCGCATCCCGGTAGTCGGCACCAAAAACTTTAACGTAACATATAAGGGGCGCACCGAACAACTCCCCCTAACGATCGTCGACCGCGACCGCCCAAGCCTACTGGGACTGCAATGGTTCGCCCCGCTCGACATCACTCTCACGGGAGTCAACCACGTCACCGACGACGGTTGGGAACAGCGACTAGCCCAGGAGTTCCAAGAAGTCTTCGACGGAAGCCTGGGCAAGTACCAGGGGCCCCTTATCTCGTTCGACCTAGACCCTAACGTCCCCCCCAAACGACTGAAACCTAGGCGGGTGCCATTCGCCCTAAAACCCAAAATAGACGAGCAAATTGATAAGGTCGTCAAACAGAGGGTATTGCAGCCCATAGACCACGCCCGGTGGGAGACCCCCATAGTCACCCCGATCAAGCCGGATGGGTCGGTGAGAATCTGTGGGGACTATAAGGCCACCCTAAATGGCGCGCTGCAACAAAGCGCCTACCCCGTCCCAATAGTGCAACACCTACTGCACTCACTGGGAGGGGGCAGGGTTTTCGCCAAGCTTGATCTCGCCCAGGCATACCAACAGTTGCCGGTCGACGAGCAAACGGCAGAAGCCCAGACCATCGTCACCCACCGGGGAGCTTTCAAATGCAACCGACTCCAATTCGGAGTCAGCGTGGCACCAGGTATATTTCAGAGCCTGATGGAAAGGTTGTTGCAAGGTATCAAGGGGGTGGTACCTTATTTCGATGACGTTCTAGTGTCGGCGCCCAACCAAGCCGAACTAGAAAGCCGACTAAGAGAGGTCCTAACTAAATTTAAAGAAACGGGACTTAAAGTAAAAAGGGAGAAATGCCAACTGTGCACGGAACGAGTGGAATTCTTGGGCTACCTCCCAGACCGGCATGGCATTCACCCCACAAGTAAAAAAATCAAGGCCATCAAAGAGGCCCCCACCCCTAAATCAAAAACTGAACTACAAGCATTCTTGGGGTTACTGAACTTTTACAATGTTTTCCTACCCCAAAAGGCGACGGCGGCGGAGCCTTTGCATAGGCTCCTGGATAAGGCGGCGACCTGGACTTGGGGGAAACGGGAGCAAGCCGCCTTCCAAAAAACTAAAGACCTCCTCACCTCCGACGCCGTCCTCATACAATTCAACGAAACCCTGCCTCTGGCCGTCACGTGCGACGCATCACCTTTCGGTGTCGGCGCCGTCCTCAGCCATACCCTTCCTGACAGAAAAGAAGCACCCATCGCGTTCTTTTCAAGGACCCTCACCAAAAAGGAGCGGAACTATAGCCAACTGGACAAAGAGGCTCTGGCTATAGTTGCCGCCATAAAACAGTTCCACGAATATCTCTACGGCCGGCCCTTCACCATTATAACGGACCACAAGCCGTTGCTGGGCATCCTTGCAGGAAACCGGGCCACCCCGAACATTCTGTCTCCCCGAATGACAAGGTGGTCCGAGTTCCTGGCGGCCTACAACTACGAACTCATACACAGACCGGGTAAGACGATCTCACATGCGGACGCATTAAGCCGCTCGCCGCTACCGGAATCCGACTCTGACCCAGCACCAACGACGACCACCCTCAGCATCGAGACCCTACCCAACCTACCCATAACCGCGTCAGACATTGCCCGGGAAACTAATAAAGACAGGCGTCTGGCGCGGGTTTTGCATTGGGTAGAAAGAGGGTGGCCGGAAAAAGACAACGACGAGTCCGTCAAGACGTTTCGGAACCGCCAAACAGAACTCTCGTTGTTAAAAGGGTGCATCTTATGGGGTGACAGGGTGGTCATTCCGGACAAACTACAGGGGAAGGTTTTGGAAATGTTGCACGAGGGGCACCCTGGCATCGTAAGAACTAAAGCCCTGGCCAGAAGTTACGCTTGGTGGCCAGGGATGGACAAGCAGATAGAGGCCTGGGTAGCTAGGTGCCAGCGATGCCAGGAGACTAGGCCCAGCCCACCCACAGCACCCGTCCTAGAGTGGGAAACCCCAAGGGGACCCTGGTCCAGAATCCATATAGACTTCGCCGGGCCCACAAATGGACACACCTTCCTCATAACAGTTGACGCTTACTCCAACTGGCTGGAGGTAAGCAACATGAAGACAACAACATGGAGGCCGTGACCAAAGAACTCTGCAAACTCTTTGCAACACACGGCCTCCCAGACGTCGTCGTCTCCGACGTTTACCTCCCTGGAGTTCGAGAAATTCCTGGCGGAAAGGGGCATCCGCCACGCACTAACAGCACCGGCGCATCCGGCGGCGAACGGTAGGGCGGAACGGATGGTCCAATTTACCAAAAAAACCATCCGGAAAATGGACCACGGGGAGATCCAAGAAAAAATCAACAGACTTCTCTTTACACAACACATAACCCCGAATACCACTACCAACAAAAGCCCAGCCGAACTGCTAATGGGTAGAAAGCTGAGGTCCCCACTCGACAGGTTACACCCTATGTATAACCCGGAGCGGCCCCCAGACTCAAGCACGAAATACCGAACGTTCGCACCCGGGGATCTCGTATATGCGAAAAACCTGACGGGATACCCCCTATGGATCCCAGCCGTCATCACCCAAGCAACAGGCCCACGCTCGTACCGGCTACAAACGGCAGATGGACGAGCGTGGAAACGACACATCGACCAACTTAGGTCTAGGACAGCAAACGAACCCACCTCCCAAAACGCAAGCCAAGGGGGGAGGGAATACCCGGGTGACCGATTACAAGAAAAAATAAACCAGCAGTACTTACCGAGATGCAGCCATCGTGACCCCTCGCCAGAAAAGAACAGCCAAGCCAGCTCGACCGACCCGGAAAGACCGAGCGGGAGCGGCGAAACCCGTAGCTCAACCAACCCGGAAGGCCCAGGTGGGAGCCACGGAGAAAGAACCGGCCCGATCGACCAGCCGGTTCTCACAGAAGCAAGAGCAACCAAAAACCCGACCAAACCGGTCGGGATCCCGCTTACAACTGAGTTGCGCAGATCAAGTAGGACCAGACGGAGCCCCGCCTACCTACGTGGCTACGCAACATAAGGACTGAACCAAGAGGGGAGGGGTGTTCTGTCCTCATTTACATACTCGAAATCCCCGCGCTTTGATTGGCCAAAGCGCGGGGCTTTCTAATTGGTTAGGCGAGCCGCGCCGATTGGCTCGTTAAGAATCTCCCGCGATTGGCTCGTTCAGAGCGCGGGAGATTCGAAGTGTTGCCATTGGCCGCGGCCGCCGCGGCGAAAGGAATAAAAGCCGCGGGCTTTTTTCCTTTCACCGGTTCGGTTCCAGTTTTCCAAATAAAGAGCATTGCATGAAATCACCGACTCCTGGCGTCATTTCGCGGACACGACAATGGTCATAAGTTGAGGCATCCATGTGATTGATCCAACTTTAAAACTATTTTTGTGGCAGTTGTTAAACAAATACCACAATTATTAATTGAATGCATTCATTCCTATGAATGTATTTTCTCATAAACCAGCCAAAAGGGTTAGAAACTGGCAAAAAACATTGTAAAGGTGAAATGTTTTGTCTGAAGTGTAGCCATGTGACCATGAAGAGTGCCACAGACAGAACTCCAAAAAACAATTGTTAGGGGGAGTGATGGGGGAGTCCAGCCCATCATAACTTGAAATGGTTACTAAGAGAAGTTGTTAAGTGAGGACTATCTATAATCCTGATGAAATGAGAATACAGAACTAGGGATTTGTCTAATCTTGACCTTGCCCCCCCCAAAAACCCAGACAAAACTTGAATAATCAAGTCCCTGAAGCAAAAGAAGACAACCAACACTTGTTTTCTTTCATTCTGAAGTACAAGATATGAAATAATGGATTTAAATGACAGGAAAGCAGATTCTAATTCAATGTTAGAAAAAAAGCGGGGAGGGGAAACCATAACAATAAAAAAATTTCAACAGTGAGGTATTAATCCTAAATGCAGTTATAGGATGTTCTTCATGGAAAATATGCAAAAGAAAGCCAAATAAACTTCACTCTGGATTCCTGAAATGAGCAAAGGGCTGGACTTTGACCTAAACATTCACATCCAATTCTGTAATTCTATATAAATTGTTCAACATTCCTTGCCATAAGGTTGAACATCCTGTATAAATATTCACTATGAGTAAGTGGGAAGCTTTTAGTCTTATCTCCTTTCCCTCCTACTTAGTTTTCTTCCTTTTTCTCTTCCTTCTTCATCTTCGTCCTTCTCCTACTCCTTCAGTAAAAAAAAAAATGTAACTGGATCAGTCATAGTTTTTTGATATCACACTGTTTTTTATCCAGCCCTGAGTATATGCTAAATATTCAGTTTTCATTTTGGTTGACACAGAAGAATTTTCCTCACCCATCTTTGAGAACCAGCTGTTCTCCTAATGTCACGATTCAATTTGTGATACAGGTTTTAATTTATTACATCTGACTAATTGAACTTACACAATATGCCAGAAAGAGTTTTGTATCATTTCAACTTATTAGAGAGGCTATTTGTTAAGGCAACAGCTTAGAAACCAATAGATAGTAAGCTCTAGTTCCACCTTAAGCCTGAAAGTTGACTGGGTGACCTTGGACCAGTCTCTCTGAACCTGATTCACCTCATTGGTTGCTGTGAGAAAAAAAAAAAAAGTGGAGAGAGGAATATTGGTTCACTGCCTTGACTTGTTTATAAAAATAATAAAGATGGTATTTAAATAAAAAAAAAATCTATCTATCTTTCTATCTATCATCTTCTGTAAAAGCGAAATACCACTCATGCATCATCACAAAATCTGGCACGTGTGTTCCTCTTGGCTTCTAGGTGCTCACTAAGAAAGGAATTTTCAAAATGACCATCAGAGCATTAGTATTTCATATATTATTATTAACACGCTCTGATGCAAAGGAGTTCTACTCCCCCTCCCCACCTGAAAAGAAATCTGTTCCAAAGGCAAAATACAAGCAGAGAGGAGTTTCACTTTCAGTTTTAGTTTCACAACACCAAGCAGCTTTAGTACAGAACAGCACAGCCATGCCCAGGCTCCTTACTGTCTCCTTGCTCACACAGCAAACACTGCTTCAGTTTCCAAACAGCCCTCAACTCTCTCACACACTGATAGGACGCTAACCAGATGAATACCAATGGATGCTGGTAGGCAGAGGCACAATTTCTTTTCCTTATTTTCCTCTCCAAAAACTAAGCCCAATCACATAGTTTCATAGTGAAGCACGGGTATAGAGCTAGTAAATAATAACATTAATCACATGCATAGGTTACTCACTCATAACAACTAAAATTAAAAATTAAAAATAACCACCCACATCATAAAAAGAAAAGATGGCCAAACCGGGGAGACAATAGCTACTGTAACAGCAAAACAAACACATCATGACCCTCCCACTGTCCCCTTAGCAAAAATCCTGGGGAAAGATCCAGGTCTTTGAGGCTTTCTAAATGGGAGCAGGCTTGAGGCTATTCAGATCTTCAGGTGCACTGATGCCATGATACACAAGGGATGCCTCTGGGATTGGATTAAATGGCTTCATGGGACCTGAAGCATAGGAGTTGCAGTGGCGCAGCGGTTACAATGCAGTACTGCAGGCTAATTCAGCTGACTGTCAGCTGCCTGCAATTCAGCAGATCGAATCTCACCAGGCTTAAGGTTGACTCAGCCTTCCATCCTTCCAAGGTCAATAAAATGAGGAACCAGCTTGTTGAGGGCAATATGCTGACTCTATAAACTGCTTAGAGAGGGCTGTAAAGCACTGTGAAGTAGCATATAAGTCTAAGTGCCATTGCTGTTGCTATATTGCAATCTATCTGATCTTACAGACTTAATAAAGCATGCACGCTATCAGCTCTTCCTGTTCAACAGATCACGGTTAAGCAAACCAGGGCTTAATATGAAGAGCTCACACTTTTGTATGTAGCATAATGAAAAGAGTACTGTTTGTTTAGCATTTCTGCTAGTTATTCACATACAAAAAGATAGCAAAAGTCACATATCTTGCCTATAAGCTATCATCTGATTTGAACGTCAAGGACTTCTTTCTAAGCTGAGCAAATAGCTTTGATCAACAACAGAGGCTTTCCAACCTTTAAAAGAATGGGATATGCCAACTGAATATGCCTTCAATGTCCATTTGTTTCTAGATTCTATATATACATGTATTATGTATACACAGAGTGTGCTTAGACAAAGACTTTTGTGTGCATAAGAAAGTTAGTCAGTATATTACTGACTGTATTTTACATTCCTTTCATTTGTTGCAAACTGATCCTTGATCTTCTTGATAAAATACCAAAACTATAAAAAAGCTTGAAATTAGAGAATAAGGGAGAGAGAGCATAATTTTTCTCCTTTCATAGTTATAGCTCCAAGACAGAATGTATGTATGTATGCATTTTTATTTACACGACATATATAGCCACCCTCTCAAAATGCTCAGAGTGGAATACAGATCAAAAATAAAACATCATAAAATATAATAAATAATAAAAATGATGTATAAACATACTGCCAACACCATTCAATAATCTCACAATTACATGAAATGGGAACCAACATCTTCCTGACCCAGTGCTTGAGTAAAGCAAGGTCTTTAAGGCTTTATAAAAGTAGGCAGGATCAAGATCAGAGGTCTCCAAACTTGGCAACTTTAAGACTTGTAGACTTCAACTCCCAGAATTCCTCAGCCAGTTGAAGTCCACAAGTCTTAAAGTTGCCAAGTTTGGGGAGCCTTGTTCAAGATTATCTTGGGGATGAAATGCTATTTCATAGGGCAGACACAGTAACAAAGAAGACATGTCACCTGGGTACCATAAGGTATTTAAGAGATGGGACCCATAGTATGCAAACCTTATTCAACACGCTCTTCACGGGACTGCCCTTGAAGAACATCCAGAAGCTCCAGTTGGTGCAAAATGCAGCGGCCCACATGTTTTTGTGCAGACCCCAGTGTGCACATGTTTCACCTCTCCTGTGGGAGCTGCATTGGTTGCTGATTTGCTTCCGGGTGCAATTCAAAGTGCTGGGTGTCACTTTTAAAGCCCTTCATGGCTTAGGACCAAGTTATCTGAGGGAATGTTTCTTGCCAGTCGCATCTACCCAACTCATTAGAGCAGGGAGGCAGGGAATGCTGCAGGTCCCATCCCTGAGGGAGATATACCTGGTGAGACCCAGAAGAAGGGCCTTCTCTGTGGTAGCTCCCTCTCTCTGGAACATCATTCCCCCAGAGATTAGAATGGCCCCCTCTCTGATACTCTTCTGGAAGGCACTGAAGACCTGGTTCTGCCAGTGGGCCTGGGGAATCCAGAACAGGATGGAGTCCATTAAATCAGGGGTCCCCAACCATCAGTCCCCGGACCGGTACTGGTCCGTGGATCGTTTTTTACCAGGCCGCAAAGCTTGGGCGCTGCCATCTTGTTTCAATGGCGCTTCCGGGTTTTCGGTTACTTCCGGAAAATGGCGTTTCGGTTGGAAAGCGGCGTTTGGGTGCTTGTGCCTTAGTTTTGTCAAAGGGGGGGGGCGGCTTCGAACGAAGAGCCGTCCCGATGGTGGTGGAGTCTCATGTTACTCAGGTACTGGTCCGTGGAAGAATAAATAATCATGAAACCGGTCCCTGGTTCAAAAAAGGTTGGGGGCCACTGCATTAAATGGCTCGTGTGATCTGTTGTCATTGGGGTGGGAGATGGGAATTTGGGGGGTGATTTTTTTTTTCCAGATTTTGTTCTATTGTACTTTATTAATTTATTTGATTCTTTTTGTTAGCTTTTATTGTGTTTTTTAAAAAAATATGATTTAATTCAGTAAGCCACCTCAAGTTGTCATGGGCAAATATGCAGCAATATAAATCAATCAATCAATCAATCAATAAACCTATCAATAGAACTGACTGAGGACAAAAATCAAACAAATTCATTAAAATTGATTTTCAGACAGTCTGTTTGTATTCGAAAAATGAATTTATACTTTATATGAAAATGAATTTCATACTATATAACAAAGGAAAGTGTGAAAACATTTGTCTATGAGAAGAGAGAACACAAGTATCTTCATTCCAGCAATATCCTAATAGCTTTATATATATAAAATCCTGTCTACCCTACAGTGCTGAGATTCTTTCTCCTATCTGTATCCTTAACAGAAGTGACTCTACTTACCTTTTCAAGATGAGACAAATTCATGCAGGTGCAGAATAAATGATGAAACTGACTAGCTATAGTCTGTCTTTTCAACTGGTAGAGCACAGGAACTGACAGTGAAGTTAGAAGGTAAGTTTTTTAAAAAAATGTTTATTAAATTTATTATAGCTCTGGCTAGTTTACAACATTGCATCAAAACATTTAGAAACATGAGAACCAAAAAAAAAAAAAAAGCACTCATGAAGAACAAAATTATGTTGCATGAATAGTGGCATTTTTTGCTTTTGTTTTGTTTTTGCAATTTTATTTTGATAAGAGAGTTAGATTTTTGTGTTCTTGGATTTTGGCTTTTTCCTATAAACATTTACATTGGCAAATTAGGTAACATCATTGATGCATTGATGATGGTGATAGCCTGATACTCAAATGTCTTCAGAAAAGCAATAGAATTCAGAAAAGACCCCCACATGCTTAACCTTGAGTGACATATACTTCTACTAGTTACTCTAGCCCTAGCTTTTCCAGAAGCATAGCTAAATGATTGGGCATGTGAATGCTCTTCAAATGAGCCAGAGAAATCTTGAGCTTAATCAAATGTTATTAATTAGTTAATTAAATAGATTTATATGGCTGCCATCTCACAGAAAGTGACTTTTAGTTGTCTCCCACCCTCTGGAGTACCCAGTGAGTTGTAATAAAAGTATGGTTTTTCAAGAGTTTGAATATATGCTGCTGTTTCTGCAAAGAGTGATAGTCAGGAGATAGCAAAGCTGAATAATAGGCAGGTAGTTCCAGAGGAAAGAGAGGGAGGAGGGAGGGAGGGAGAGGGAGAGGCAGCAGGAGAGGGGACAGAGAGAGAGGGGGGGAGAGAAAGCAAGAGGAAGAAAGAGAGATTATTTTTTTCCTGCCCCTTCACCACTGACTGTTATGAACTAATAAAACACTGAAATAAAGTTTATCAAAAGCTTTAGAAAATAGCAGGGTTCTAGCCCTGCACTTCTGATTGGCCGATAATAGCGATATCAGATTGGTCCGTTCAGGAGAATCTGATTGGCTGTTAATGAGCCACTCTCATTGGTTAAGTGGGTTAACACTCCATGTTTCCTATTGGTTACTAGAGCAGGAGCTTGCCTATAAAAGGGCTGCTGTTGCCCTAGGGTTTCGCTCTGTTCAGAATGTTTAATAAAGAGTTTGAAGTTCACTTTTCACCGTCTCGTCTCCGTTCCTTGCGCCCATGCGTAGAACATAACACTGACTATGTTTAATCCCAAGGTTTACCAAGTGTAATAATATATACTTTGGGGCATTTTATTATTTTTTGTTCTTATTTTCTTAGTTGATAAATCCTATTTTCCCCCTATAAATGCAAGGCGGAATAATAATGTCTCTTCCAACAAACCCATGAGGTATGAAGGTAAATGGAAGGATTGTGACTGGCCCAAGGTACACAGTGAGTTTTCCGGATGAGAATGGACTTCAATAGAATTTTCCTGCTATAAGTCCAACCCAATTCGACACTAAACTGAAAGTTTTCTTTGAATTGATCCTCCATGCTTCCTATAATGCTTGAAACTGGCCTTGTTATATAAATTTGAAGTATGGTGTAGCTGTAAAAACATTCTAGGTTCAGATCAGAGGTAGTATTCAGCAGGTTCTGGAGAACTGGTAGCAGGAATTTTGAGTAGTTCAGAGAACCAGAGGAGTGGGGAGGGAATGGAGATTTTACAGTATCCTTCCCCTGCCACGCTCACCAAACCACACTCACCAAGCCACACCCACAGAACCCATAGTTTTAAAAGTTTGAATCCTACCACTGTTTCATATCTCCTGTTGCAAACAATGCAAAACTTTCTGGCAAAAGATATTTTGAAGCCAATTGTTCTATTCACTTGAGTAATGAAAACAGAAGGACTCCCCCCCTCCCCCCACTCATAAGAATCTAACTGGATAGACATGTAAATTGTCAGGTGTCATCCATGGTCTTTGTTTGCATTGGGGATATGAAAGTTCCCCCCAAATTATAGGCAATCAATTTCCACATATTTTCTCAGTTATTATTGTTCAAAGCATGAGAACTAAAAGCATTGCCTACTGAATGTATCATGTGCGCTGGCTATAGTCATCAGGTCTTTCTTACTATGGCACAATAGGGAAAAAAATACCACAAAAGGGAACCCTCTGAAGCAAAACTACTCTTAATAACATCAAGCTGAGGCACAATACTTTGGCCACTGTTATTTTCCTCCTTGCTTAGTAATGTAATAGCTTTCATGATGACAGACCCAGATATTCTGAAATGTAATGGAAAGGTTCAGACTGTATGTGAAGCCATCTTCTTCTATTTTTTTCTAACAGCAATCAACAACAACAATATTAATAGTTCAGTGTTGCATATGTATGTTTCTTGGTTTTTCAGGGCTCTTTAAAAATATGTAACCAGACACAAAATGTGTAGTTCTAATGGAGTGTGGGGGGAAATACCTTTCCTTTCTAAAAGAAAATTGGGCAGTTAAAAATGTTAAGTGATGCTACTGTTAGCATGCAATATGCATACTGTTAGCATGCAATATGCATAAAAAGCTACTATCCCAGAGACTCTGAAACGCCAAACCTTAATCAAGGGCCCTTCTTCTTTCTGATAGATATTGCTAAGGAGGTTTCTCCTACTTTCCACATGTTCCCACCAACAGAAATAAATTCTGGAAAATGGTTTTGTGAAGCTGACTGTGTGGTGAAGGAAGGACTGCAACACCATCTTAAAAGAATTTTATTGAAATAAAACTACATTAAGTATTTCTACCCAGCACAAGCAAACCCACCACTTTGGTTTCCAGTAAGAAAATTTAAAAAGCTGTCTGTCTGTCTGTCTCTCTCTCTCTCTCTCTTCCCTCCCTCCCTCTCTCCCTCCAATGGAACAGCTTGCCTGCAGAAGT
Source organism: Hydrophis major (assembly GCA_033807585.1). Lineage (NCBI taxonomy): Eukaryota > Metazoa > Chordata > Lepidosauria > Squamata > Elapidae > Hydrophis > Hydrophis major. The sequence continues at coordinate 351,390,896 of CM066329.1, forward strand.
TGTGGATACTTCATCACTTGAGGCTTTCAAAAAGAGATTGGATTGCCTACAAGGTCCCATGCAATCTATCTAATATAATCTATCATCTATTCATCCATATCTATCATCTATCTATCTATCATTTATCAATTTATCATTGCAAATCCAAGACGTAAGATATGTTATTTGCATTCTGCAGAGTTATTATATAGAGGTAGTCTATAATAAGTACAGATTGTTTTGTAAACTTTTACTGTTGCTGCTATTAAAATCCTGTTTTTTTTTCTGCCTGCATGATACAACCTGTTTATGTATATGTATATGCGTGTGTGTGTGTGTGTGTGCGTGAGAGAGAGAGAGAGAGAGAGAGAGAGAGAAACTATATTTAGGCAGATAAATATGTGGCTTATATTGTATGACACAGAAATATTATTAACTGGAATGTTAATTGGATGCCAAGAATAGAATTCATAAAATTGAAGAATACACTGTTTTGCTTCTAAATGGGTGGTAACTGACTTATCTAGTAAAATAAAGATATGTGGCAAATGCCACATGCCTTTTAATGACACTTGGGGTTCACGTTAAGTTTGGCAGAGTAATAAAAGGCTTATCTCTGGCTGCCCCTGTTATTGCAAAGATTTAAACTGCAGACTCGGAGGCAGTTTTACTATCTTTTTTCAATCTGTCCCATAAAAGTGAGACTTGATTTGCTTAGCATGAGAACAGATCAATAAAAGTTAAGTTATACAGCAGATTAGATCACTAACTCAGAGATCAAAGATGTTGGTTGGGGGTTGCATTCAACTGACCAGATCAAAAGTGCATTTTGGATAAATTGGAGATGTTTGCAGAACTTCAAGAAAGTTTCAACCTTATACAAGGAATAACCATTGCATTGCATCTTCTTGTTTGATTTTTGATATGACAAACACATTGTAGTTTGCAACAATGCTTGACAAACCCTTATCTTTCCAATAGGAAAACATTTTTAAATATTAATACTTTTCATATAGGTAGATTGAAACTGGTAGATTTTAAACTTTCAGTAGCAACCACAGTAAAGAGAAGCCTGCAATTGATTAATATGGCTTTTCCAAAATAACAAAAAATATTGTTTACAGTCCGAACTGATCAAACATGCAATTTTCTGAAGTTGCGATTTTGCCAATATGACTCCTGTCTATTTGGGGCTGACCATTATAATAGATGGAGTGAGCATTTCCTCACTTTAATTTGGTTTGAAGAATTTAAATACATTTCCCAGAAATCAATATAACCACAAATATTATAATGCTATAATTTTATGAAGGAGCAAGAGAAAGTTGATTTTGTTGATATGTACATATGTATTTATGTGTGTGTATACATGTGCATATTTATGTGTGTGTTTGTGTGTGTGTGTGTATATTAGTTAGATGATCAGCTTTTAATGGGTTTAGATCCTACTGTGAAACTTGCCAAATTATTAAATTGTTAACAAAATGACCAAACAGATCAAACAGATAATCAGAGTTGGAAAGGACCTTGTAGGTCATCTAGTCCAACCCCCCACCCAAGCGGGAGACCCTACACCATTTCTGACAAATGGCAGTCCAATCTCTTGTTGAAAATCTCAAGAATGGTAGCTTCAAACTGTTATTTTGAATTGTTTTTGCTTACTTTATAGAATCAGTTGAATAATAAACTTTAAATTAATTGATTGAGTGAAATTGTTCCATTGAACAATACACATGTAGCCATAACATATTTGTGTCATCTTTAGTCATACTTGATGATGAAGTGAATGAAGGCACAATGACCTTGTATTGATATATAGTAGTTTGAATCTATACTCTTCATACTTTCAGGGTAGCCTTAAAGTTTGAAATATATTTTAGAGGTGGATGAACAGAAACCTATGGATGAAAGGCATGTAAGTATCAAACACAAGTTCTTTGCTAAATGCTGAATTGAAAGGCAAGCAACTCAAAATTCAGGTTTATTCAGAAATACTCGTGATAATATCATTTTTTTGCAATGCTAAGCGACCTAGAAGATGATATTAATGAAAAACAACTAGGAGGAATTGAAATTACCTCTTTTGTAGGGCTGAGAAAATATGACTGTCCCAAAGTTAATCATCAAACAGAACTAGAATTCCCAGTCTCCTGATTTCTAGCCTGAAGTTTACGACTTCAAACTATGACTCTTCAAGTTCTCTTGAAAGTCAACTTTATGTTCATTTCAGAAGGCATCTCACTTCGTTTCATGAAACATCTCTACAGTAGCACAACTGAAGTAAATTTTTAGCCAATTAATGCTACTAATAAAATGAAATGAAATTTTATTAGAATAAAATTAATTTTTTTATCAAGGCGTGACTTAGACTTTCAAAATTCTTTTGAGCAAGGACAGATATGAATATTTTCAAAGGAACAAGTGAGCAAGCAAATTGCATGCAAGTCTGTATAGTTATAAGGAAATGATAGATAAAGTGGGCACATGTGCAGTGTAAGGAAGGTATATTTTTTAAAATTACTACAGTTACAGAATGTTAACATATGCACAATGCAACTTGTTTTTGATCTGATAAACTTCAAGACATAATAACCCAACACTTTCTTTGGGTTTTTTTTCTTTCTTTTTTGGTCATTGAACCATTCTTGACTCCTGTCGACTGCTTGGATTAGTCCCTGCAATTTTCTTGGCAATATTTTTGGAAGTAATTTACCTCTGCATCCTTCTTTGGAATGAGAGAAAGTTACTGACCTAAGGCTAGGTCAATTTCTGGATCTCCCAGTTTCTGCCTTGGTGCCTTCACTACTACACCAGTCTTCAACTAATAATACAGGTGGATACATTATTTCTGTCTGTGCTGCAGTCTTTATCTGACCCTGTTAGGTCAAGTAGTTTCCATTATGTTTTCATTGGTACCTCTATTTGTGATAGAAACCTGAATATAGGTTTTCACTCATGCTTAGCCATGGTGGCGCAGTGGTTAGAATGCAGTATTGTAGACTAACTCACTGCTCATTGCCAAGAGTTCAATTCTGACCAGCTCAAGGTTGACTCAGACTTCCATCCTTTCAAGGTCAATAAAATGAGAATCCAGATTGTTGGTAGCAATATGCTGATTCTATAAACTGCTTAGAGAGGGCTGAAAAGCCCTATGAAGTGGTATATAAGTCTAAGTGCTATTGCTATTATTTAATATGAGTGCATTGGGCTAGAGCTGGACCAAAACTGTTTGTTTGCTTGTTTGTTTTAAAGTAAAACCTCTTGTCACCCTAGTATCTTATCTCAAGAACCACTGAACTAGGAGACATTAGAAAAGTAATGTCTTCCCCAGCTTGGTGCCTTTCATATGTCCTGGGACTGCAAATTTCCAAAGAGTTGGAGTCACAATCTGGAGTATACTAGATTAGGGAATGCTGTCATAGATAAAGGATCTAAACATTTTGGTTTGTAAGAAAAATTGAGAAATCCCACACTATCATCTGTTATTTGCCTGGATCTTTATAAGTTACAGATTTCTTAGCTCTGAGAGCCTTTCCATGCAATTATTTTTTTTATAAAAATGTTTTCCTGGGAAGCCCAGGTATCTTTTAGGAGACATAAAAGATAAACTTCATAGACTTCTCATTCCATCTAAACCAGGTTTATGTGGCCGATGGTAGAGGAGGGACTGACAGATAGTGGTCACTGTGCCAATTTGTGGTTACTTGGCTCATACTGTAATTCACTTGCCACATGTGCGCTAGGCTTTATATGTTCCTTGAGGAAAAAAATGTTGAACAAATGAAAGGAAGTGTTCCTTGATAAGAGAAGTGCCATTAATAAAGTTCTTTTGAAATTAATTGTATTTCTCCCAGTTGTTCCATTTTTTTCTCATCATTTTTACTAATATGTTCATTTCATTAGAAAGCAAAGGAGATACCAAAATTATTTTAAAAATGGGAACAGCTGAAATCAAACTTTCTATCTCTTCCATTTTCTGATCCTCAGAAGTCTCAGATAACATGTTTCAGTCTACTTCAGCCATAATGTCAATGAAGGAAAATATGTTTTCAAAGAGTTGGGAGAAAATTTTGTCCAATGCATTGTTGTTTTCACAGCAACCATGATTTAAATTTTACTGTTTCTTTTTCCTTCCTACTAGGCAGTTGCCGTGTTTTTGCCATTGTTATGTTTTAGACTTTCTCTTCTTTTCTTTCTAACTCACACAGCTTCCAAATAGCCTGCAATTATACTTATGGTAGAATTGTTGCTTTTGCAGTTTTGCTACAAGCAGTGAAATAAGGTTTATTTTTCAAGGACCGTTAAAAGCAAAGAATGCATTTTAGAAAACTTTCTTAAACATTCCAGAAAAGACATGGATGAAGAATTTCATTCATGTTAATTTTGCTTTGGGAATGCTTCTGCTATAAGATGTAAGGTGAGATTTATATTCAAACCCCTCCTTTCCTCTGAAAAACTGGTCAGAGAACTGGGGAACTTTGCATGGAAAATTAAGGTAAATTAAAAATAAGGGAAAATAAAGATTCCTTCCTCCCTCCCTCCCTCTTTCCATCCCCTGTTGGAACAGCCCTTTGAAAAAACAGAGGGTTTTCTTTTCTTCATTTGGACAGAAGATGACTTACTTCCTACCTGTTGAGGAATGTATTGCTTGGTGTGTCCTACAGAAAGGCAATAGCAAGACTTTCTCATTTAGGTGACAACACAGGAAAATTGAGAGCAATGGATAAACAGCATAAAAAAGGAAGCACAACATTTTTTTTCTATTCTTATATCACCTAATGAAGAGGCCAGACCATAAACAAGCAATTGTTATGTAAACAATCCAGTAGAAAGTAGAAAACCTGTGGCCCTCCAGATCTTGTTGAATTGTATCTCCTAGGCACAGTAGGGACCCCAGATAAGAGCCCTAATGCAACAGTACCTGGAAGGCTATAGAATTTCCTCCTTCTCAAAAAAGAAAAAAAAAAAAACAGATGTGAAAGTGGAACAATATCTTAAAACAAATCTCTTTTCTGGCTATAATTTATAGTTATGGACAGTTGCAAGATGTTTGATAGGTAGAACTGCATAATTTTCTGGAAGAAAACCAAGCTGATATAGAAAAGACTCCAGTGCGTCTATACTCATGAGAATGATATCCTTGATGAGTAGTGGAGCAACACATTAAACAGCATAGAAGTACAATGCTGAAATCCTTTGGAATTTCTCCAAGGTCACTCATTTTTTCTTATGAGCTAATAAGCACAGGCTAAATTTGCATGGAATCCTCTATTATGTGTGTCTGCATAAAAGCTTTGGATGGAAGACAAATGTTTTTTTTTTTTTTTTAATGTATGTTGAAGGGGGTATAGCTTGAATTTGCTTTAGCTAGCCACCTGCTATTAACTGATTTTGCTGAAATGCTCTAAAATGTCACCTTTGAAGAACCATTTTAAGGCGATGTTTTTGTTTTTTTCAAATACACACCTTGTTTTTCTTGCTATATTAGATATTGGGCCAATGTGAATGTTTCAGTTTGACAAAGCACACAAATAACAGCTAATTATGGAGAAGATATGAATAAAAAACACAGCTTATAAACTAAGTAATAAATATAAATAAATAAAGTTATTGACTATTACAGTAATTAGCATGAAAGAGCAGCTCATATTAAATTCAATATTTTCCAAGGGTAGTGACTTTAGTTATATAATTAAAAGTGATGGAAAATGACTAAGCTGATTAAGCTAAACCCCCCTTAGTAATTTGCTCATTAAAGAGGTTTATATTTCTACATCTATATCAAAGTTACTTGGCGTTTAGTTTAATATTACAGAGGGTAAAATAATTAAGGTTAATTGACATTTTAATCATGAGCATCTTTCAGATGAAAATATCTGTTAGGGAAAAAAAACTGTACAGCCAGCTTTTGGGGGGATCCACTTAATATAGAAATGAAAAAACAAAGTACAAACCATTCTTAAGTTAATATTCTTCCTAGAAATTCAATATGTATGCTTATAAAGTATTTTATCTTTCATTGGAATTAGCTATTTGTTTAAATTATCATTTTTACAGGTAAAATGCAACATTTCTGATTCAGCTATGCTATCAATCAAGGCATATATATTTGATATAAAATGGAATAGATTCTTTCTTACTGTGAATCCAGATTCAGTGACGCATATTGCTTAGATGCTTGAATAGGAGAGTGGCCAATATCACTGATCAACTTATAAATGTGCACCAGTCAAAATGATAATTCTGATATGAACCAAACATTTCACATTTTCAGATCCTTATAGAACATTCTTGATTAAATACTGAGTAACTTTGATACAAATTTAATGTAATAGCATATTAACCAGAACTAAGCTAATAGAGTGACCCAGATGATTTATGAAATCAATGAACTATGGTTGTTCAGTTCAATTTTCTGATCAATGCAGGTGTTGTGAATGAATAATATTAAATAAAGTTATCTTGAGCTTGAAGTCAAGTGCAGGATTCTGGCCCTGCACTTCTGATTGGCTGTTAATGGCAAGATCGGATTGGTCCGTTCAGGAGCATCTGATTGGCCATTAACAGGCCATTCTCATTGGTTAACGGAGCTAGCGCTTCCGGATTGCTATTGGTTGAATAGTTAATAAGTTGCCTATATAAGGAAAGTTATAGCAGCCATCCATTTTGAGCTGTCACACCATGTAAATAAAGAGTTTGAAGTTCACTGTTTCTACTGTCTCGTCTCCATTATTCGCACCCATGCTCCAGAGTTAACACTGGCGACGAAGGTGGGATAGGATGACATCAGAGCCAACTAAAACAACGACAAAGACAACTAAGCACGTGGCTGAAATGCACAACGGCGGAACCATGTCCAGCGGCGTAGTACCACCCACTCCGTTCGACCCAGCTCAAGAGGACTGGGAGTCCTACATGGACCGTTTCCAAATGTTTTTGGAAATGAATAATCTGAAGGATGCCACAACCGGGAAGAAATGGGCAGTATTCCTAACGCACTGTGGGCCGACAGTATTCAAAATGGCTAAGGCATTAGCGAAACTGGCTGAAGTGAAGGCCATGGACTGGGACGTCCTCAAACCGCTACTAAGGGCCCACTATGCACCGACTGTTCCAACACTCGTAAGACGATACGAGTTCTATCAAAGAAACCAGCGGAAAGGAGAAAGCATTGCCGATTTCGTTGCAGACTTCCGGAACTTGGGAGGCCTTTGCGATTTTGCCGACCTAGAGGAGGCCCTGAGAGACCGAGTAGTTCTCGGGTTAGACGCTCTAAACGTACAGAGTAAAATAATGGCTAAGGGCGACATTAGCCTTGCCGATGCCATCGCTGAGGCTACGGCAGCGGAGGCGACCAAGAAGTCAGCTGCCCAACTATGCCGGAATCGCGCTCCAGCACACCAACCAGCCAGCGAAGTTTCACCTAAGTCAGAAGGACAGTTTTCGATGGCTCACTATGAGGATCTCTCTTCATCGTCAGACAGCGACAAAGAAGAAGTCCATCACCTGCGGTCCAACCGGGACCGTTACCCGAAATCCCAGCAACCGTGCGCTGGCTGCGGGGCCAACCATTACCATTCCGATTGCAAATTCCACGACACGCTCTGCCACAAGTGCGGGAAACGAGGCCATATCGGACGGGTCTGCAGAAGTCTCCTCGGACCCAGCCAGACCTCGAAGGGTACCAATCTCCACCAATCGACAGGAAATCGTCCTGTAAGGCGAGAACCAGCAAACCACTCCTACAGAAACCGACCCATGAATCGCCTAACGAGACAGGAAGAGGCCCACCAAACCCTCACTATCGGCCATGCCTCTTCACTGGATGCCAAGAAAATTCGAGTCAAAGTGGACATCGAAAATCACCCTTGCCAAATGGAAGTTGACTCGGGATCATCTCTTTCAATGGTCTCCTGGAAGACCCTCAAGCAACTCATCCCCACTATCCGGCGCCAAGACCTTCAATTCCAACGGCTCTTGTTAAAGGACTACCAGGGGAACCAGATTCCAGTCATAGGATCCAGTCGAGTCCGGGTCACGTTCAAGAACCGCACAGCATACTTACCCCTGACAGTGATCGACAAGGACCGGCCTAGCCTGTTAGGCTTGCAAGTGGTTCACAGCACTTGGCATTGAAGTGGCAGGCATTAACCGAATCGGCGGCAATGACTGGGAGGAGGACCTCGCCCACGAATTCAGGGACATCTTTGCGGAAAAGCTAGGCGAGTACAAGGGGACCCCGATATCCTTTAGCCTTAATCCCAAAATAGCTCCCATCCGCCTTAAGCCTCATCGAGTTCCGTTCGCGCTTAAGCCAAAAATCGACGAATAGCTTGATAAGTTGATAGCCCAGGGAGTTTTAAAGCCAACCAACCTTTCCCCATGGGAAACCCAATCATGACACCAATTAAGCCGGACGGCTCCATTTGAATTTGTGAGGACTATCGAGCCACCCTAAACCATGCCCTGCAACAAAATCCATATCCGTTGCCGGTGGTGCAACACCTCCTCCATTCCCTGGGGGGTGGAAAAGTCTTCACTAAACTAGACTTAGCTCAGGCTTATCAGCAACTGCCGGTTGATGAAAAAACGGCACAGGCACAGACTATCGTAACACACTGAGGTGCCTTTAAGTGTACGCGGCTCCAATTTGGAGTCAGTGTAGCCCCGGGGATCTTTCAGAGCCTAATGGAGAGACTATTGCAGGGGATCAAGGGCGTTGTCTCCTACTTTGACGATGTGCTCATTGCTGCCCCCACTCCAAAAATTTTACGGGATCGTTTAAGACTGGTTTTACAAAAATTTCAAGAAGCAGGCCTGAAAGTGAAGAAAAATAAGTGCAAGCTGTGTACAGATCGTGTTGAATTCTTAGGATACTTGATTGACAGTCAGGGTATTCACCCTACCGACAGCAAATTGAGAGCAATAAAAAATGCTCCCAAACTCCGGAACAAGGCCGACCTCCAGGCGTTCTTAGACCTCATCAATTTCTATAACGTATTTTTACCGCACAAGGCAACTGTCGCTGAACCTTTACGTCGCCTACTAGATAAAAAAGCAATTTGGATATGGGGTCACAGAGAAGAGCAGGCGTTCCATAATGTAAAAAAACTACTGACTTCTGACGCTGTACTAATGCAGTACAATGAAACTTTACCGTTAAATATCACATGTGATGCATCGCCTTTTGGAGTGGGCACCATGTACTGCATAATGGTAGCGAAGGCCCTGTTGCTTACTTTTCAAAAACACTCTCGAGAACTGAGTGAAATTATAGTCAGATCGATAAAGAAGCCCTGGCAATTGTATCGGCTGTTAAAAGATTCCATGAGTACGTGTACGGCCGGGCTTTTACTATAGTAACTGACCACAAACCGTTGCTGGAGATAATCGCTGGGGATAAGCCAACTCCCTGCATACTTTCTCCCAGGATGACCCGCTGGTCAGAATTCTTGACTGCCTACAATTATCAGCTTCAATATCGCCCTGGTAAAGCCATTCCCCACGCCGACGCATTGAGCCATGCACCGCTCCCAGAAACTATCAACGATCCAGCACCAACGATGACAACATTGCAAATTGAGACACTCCATATGCCGCCATTAACTGCCCGTGACATCGCGAGAGAAACAAAACGCGACCCCATTTTAGCACGAGTCCTCACATGGGTGAAACGCGGATGGCCATTGGACCAAGTACCAGATGACTTTGCACCATTCAAAAGTCATCAAAAAGAGTTCTTCTCACGGTTCCGGTTTCGCGTGGCTTCGGGGCAGCAGGAATTCGCGATAGCTCGCAATTCCTGCTGTGCTAGCCGCCGAGGTACCCCCGATCCAGATGGGTCAGGGGGATATGGCTGCCCTGTAGGGACAGCTGAAGAGAGAGGGGAGTCGGACAGAGGGTTGGGGGTGTCGCAGACCCCCTCCTCCTCCGGAAAAACACCTTTTTCCCAAGGCGGTGGAGCGGCGGTCAGCAATGGCCGCCACGAAGAAGCCAGCAACCGGGTAAGATTGCGCTGGAGGAAGTAAGAAGAGTGAAAGTGCCGTCTGAGCCGGGTCAAGTAACATCTTTCAAATTGGTTGGAACTGAGCTGTTTGAATTGCTGGAGGATACATTGTATCCCTAAGAAGATCGAAAGCGGCGGAGAAGCTGTTAAAGGGAACTTTTTTTTTTTCTTCACTCTCCCACCCCATGGAAACAGCAGATATGTTTGGACATATTGGACATCGAAAGTGAATTGTTTTGAGAGTTGAAGCTAAGGGACAAAAGAGTTTTTGGACATTGAAAAACTTAAGAAATTGGAAAACCCTTGTTGAAGGTATGGATTTCTGATTATTTAAAATTGATATTGCAAGTGGGAAGGGAGAGGGAAAAAAATTGGAGCAGAAGCTGAAAAAGGAGGAGATTGCCTAGAATCCCAAAGAAAGGTATATGGTAATTGGACCTCTTTGATTAAACATTAACCCCAGAAAGAGAAAGAGAAGAAGGAAGAAAAGTATTAATTTTTGGAATTTTTTTTTGAATTATTCTTGATTAAAAATATTCGTGGTTGTTTTGGGAAAAGTTTCTTTTTTCATAATGGCATCGCTTGTGGATGAACTAAAGATTGAATATCAAAAATATAAAAAAGAAGATACTTTGGGCACTTTGTTTCAATTCTTAGAAATAGCGTTATGTACTTATGAAAAGTTGACTATGCAGCAGAAGGACTGGGACAAAGAAGAAGAGGAAGAAGAAGCCATCTTTGATGAACAATGGGTTCTTTCCGGGGAGGAGGAGAAAAAGGATAAGAAAAAGGGGATTTTAAGAATTATAAAAACAACCAAAGAAGAGAAAAATGAGCGGAAAGGTGGAGGCAAGGTTAGAAAGCAAAGGAAAGGGAGTAAGAAAAGGGAGGAGGAAAGACAAAGGGGTAAAAAGGGCAAGGAGAAGAATAAGCAAGAGAGAAAGGGGAGGAGGAGAAGCCTCAATGGGGGGAAGCAAGATCTAAAGAAAAAAAGTTTATTCAGAGACAATGGGTGAATTTAATTTAGGATAAAAGAGGGATTCTGGAGGGTACATAAGATTGTGGTTTTTATATGTGTATTTAGAGTATAAAATTCATTGTGTAATTTTAGAATCTTTTAAACAGAATCCCAAGAAAAATTGTTATATGAAGTACTTTTAAGTTAGGGTAATGAGTTATAGACGTTACTCCAATTGGTGTATAGGAGAAGTATAATAAAAGAAAAAAGATGAATGGATAGTTGGAAATAGAACAGACAAAGAATATTATTGAAAATGGTAATAAGATAAAGGATACATAAAGGTTTTGTTATGTTTTTTTTTTTGGATGTTGTATATTGAAAAAAGGCAAAAAAAAATTTAATTAATAAGAAATAATTTGGATGAAAAGGAGAAGTTGGGATAAGATATGAAGTTAAATAGACAAAGTATTGATACTATAATTTGGAATTGTTATGTTCTATTGGTTTTCTTCTTTTATTATTTTTTCTTAGAAAAGAACTTATAAGCTGTTATGCCTTGTGCATTGTTTATATAAAATTGATAAAAATGGTTTATTTATATATATAAAAAAGAAAATGAGAATAAGATATGGAAGGATATATAAAGTGAATATGATGTTTGAATTTGTGTCTGTGTGAAGAGTTTCAACCCGGGATCAGATAACCTTCAGAAAAGATCTTTTAGTTTTGTTTATGTTTTATTGTGTTCTCTGTAAAATTAATAAAATTTGTTTAAAAAAAAAAAAGAGTTCTTCTCGCAAAAGGGCTGTATCATCTGGGGTGATAGAGTTGTTATCCCAGAACGACTCCAACAGGCACTGCTAAGAACCTTGCACGATGGCCACCCTGGCATCGTGCGCATGAAGGGCCTCGCACGTAGCTATGCGTGGTGGCCAGGTATAGACCGACAAATCGAATCATGGGTTAAAACTTGCCAGAGATGCCAAGCAGTAAGCAACGCTCCACCAAAGGCAACCCCAACCGAATGGGAGACGCCGCGGGGACCCTGGTCCCGCATCCATATGGATTTTGCTGGGCCGACCAAAGGCCACACATTCTTGTTAACCGTCGACGCCTACTCGAATTGGCTCGAGATTCACCGAATGAGGAACACGACCACCGAAGCAGTCATCAAAAGACTGGAAAGACTGTTTGCAACCCACGGATTACCAGACGTTCTGGTATCCGACAACGGGCCCCAATTTACCACGCTGTCCTTTGAGCAGTACCTGGCTGACCGCGGTATCCGACATGCACTCACTTCACCTGTGCACCCTGCGGCCAACGGTAGGGCTGAGCGCATGGTACAATTTGTCAAGAGAACGCTACAAAAAATAGACTACGACAACATCGATGAGAAAATCAACCGAATCCTTTTCCTACAGCACATCACACTTCACAGCGTCACCAACAAAACTTCCACCGAGCTGCTAATGGGACGAAAGCTCCGCTCCCACCTCGACTGGTTACACCCAGCCTACGAACCAGAAAAACCACTCGGATGTAGCGGCCGATGCCGTACCTTCCTGGTAGGCGATTTAGTATTTGCTAAAAACTTATCGGGCAATCCACTGTGGGTAGAAGCGACCGTAATCCGTGTAACCGGCCCAAGATCATACCTTGTACAGTGCCCTGACGATAGACTTTGGAAGCACCACATGGATCAACTACGATCACGGCTGCAGTCACGCAATTCTGAACTCCCTTATGACCAAACTGAGGGGGGGGAGATACAGAGGAAGACGAATTTCAACTAGAGGAAAATATTTTTGAAGGGATTGATTACGGAACTGAAATGCAGGAACAGGAACCAGGGATGGGAGTAAGTTCACCTCAGGGAGTTGCCGAAGATATTGGTGACGACGGAAACGCGAACTCTGAACCAGAGGCACCCCGTCATTAAACAACGATCTACCTCAGCAAAAGTGCAGCCAATTGCCAGGCACTCTGCGAAAATCAAAAAGACTGATAAAACAACCGTCCTACCTCAAGGACTATGTGACCGCGCCCCATAAACAGAAGCCGGGGGAAAGGGGTGTTGTGAATGAATAATATTAAATAAAGTTATCTTGAGCTTGAAGTCAAGTGCAGGGTTCTGGTCCTGCACTTCTGATTGGCTGTTAATGGCAAGATCGGATTGGTCCATTCAGGAGCATCTGATTGGCCATTAATAGGCCATTCTCATTGGTTAATGGAGCTAGCGCTTCTGGATTGCTGTTGGTTGAATAGTTAATAAGTTTCCTATATAAAGAAGGCTATAGCAGCCCTCGAGTTGAGCTGTCACACCATGTAAATAAAGAGTTTGAAGTTCACTGTTTCTACCGGCTCGTCTCCATTATTCGTACCCATGCTCCAGACTTAACAGGAGGAACCCAAATTAAATCCTTCCCAACAGATGGCTCATCAGCCTCTTGAATATATCCAGCAAAGGAAAGCTCACCAACTCCCCTTCTTACTGGTTTCACTTCTGATTTTTAAATGTTGATTATCTTATATACTAACATATAAACCCATCTGAAGATAACCCAACCTTTCGGTATGTTTTAATTTTCACAAATGATCATTGCAGGTGACATTTTTCTGATGTTTTTTGACGGTTATAAATTCAAGGGTCAGCTTAGGTGTGAATATCTGCTAGTAAATATGACATATAAGGTATTTTAAAAAGTATTAGTCATATATACTCACTGATAACCCATTCATGAATAAGCCAAACCCAACTGCAGATGACACAAAGCTGGAAGGATTTGCCAACACTTTAGAAGATAGGCTCAAGATCCAGAAAAATCTTGACAGGTATGAACACTGGGGCCTATCCAACAAAATGCAATTCAGAGGTGAGAAAAGTAAGTTTAGGCAAGAAAAAACAAATGCACAAATATAGAATAGGTGGAACCTGGCTCAATAGCAGTAACCGTGAGAGGGATCAAGGACCTAGGAACTAACCACTCAGCTATAATTCAGCAGCGTGTTGCTGCTGCTGCTGCTGCAAAAAAAAAAAAAAAAAAAGCCAATGAAATGTTAGATTGCATCAACAAAGGGATAGAATCAAGCTCATGTGAAGTGTTAAAAACACATTATACTGCTTTGGTAAGACCATACTTAGATGTATGCATGCAGTCATCATGATATAAAAAAGATTTTATTTTATTTAGTGTAAGGCAAATACATGGACTTACAGTGGTTCAAATGTTAATGTCCAGTCCATCTAGCTATTCAAGGCAGTGGTGGGTTTCAAATATGTTTCCTACCAGTTTTGTGTGAGCTGATCATCAGAACAAACCGGTTCACTTACAGATGAACCTTGGCGCTGTTGGTTCAGTTGAACTTGGCTGAACTGGTAGAATACCACCACCAATTCAAGGACAGGGTGGTCTATGTTATAAAAAATCAGACTTTGGGCCAGTGTAAGCTCTTGATGGGCATTCAGATACCATGTGATGGATATTTCATCAAGGAGCACCACAGTCACACTGAAGGGTAGAGACAAGACCCCACTTAAACGTTGAGTCCTGGCAGACACCATGTTGGGTATGGATCCTGTTCAGTGTTCACCAATCCTAGTGAGGAAGGTCAAAATCTGACTCCTTTTGTGTAGGGTCAGCTATGTAACTGCATGTATCTAGCTAGGAGTCAGGTTCAGCTTGAAAAAACATTGTATCTTTATTACTTTTGAATAGTATAATTATATTTGGGTTTCAAAGGATCATGTAATTCATGCTGGAAAACACTGTGATTTGGAAACCTTCATTTAGACCAAAAAAGAAGTGGCTGAGATTGAGACATGAGGATAACAATGAGAGAGATGTGAAATTTGTGGATTTTTATATGTCATCAGAAATTCAGTGGCAGAAGTGAAGAACTGCTGGGAACTCACATGTGGCTACAGATTTCTCATCTCTGATTTAAATCCCTACCTCCTACTCTGAGCTGCATTATTTGGGGACATAATGATGATTCAAAATGAGTATCAATAAATTCAGAAATGCTATTTACTGCTGCTGTTAATATCGATAGTTCTCCTTGACTTGTTTTGGAATTTAGATAATAACAAGAAAAGACATTACAAAATCAAAGGGTTCCTGAGACATGTCCTTTGTGCTTTTGAGATAAGGGTCAGATAAGGAGCTCTGTATGATAGGCTATATGATTCTTATGGATAGCTAGAAAAAATATTCAAGGTAGGTGTTTATAAAGAAAGGAATAGATAAATGAACAGTTTCCAAGTTTGGAAGTGGATAGGCTTGTATGCATCAATAAAGTATTAAGACTTGGGTTTCCGGTTTCGCGTGGCTTCGGGGCAGCAGGAATTTGCGACAGCTCGCAATTCCTGCTGTGCTAGCCGCCGAGGTACCCCCGATCCAGATGGGTCAGGGGGATATGGCTGCCCTGTAGGGACAGCTGAAGAGAGAGGGGAGTTGGACAGGGGGTTGGGGGTGTCGCAGACCCCCTCCTCCTCCAGAAAAACCCCTTTTTCCCAAGGCGGTGGAGCGGCGGTCAGCAATGGCTGCCACGAAGAAGCCAGCAACCGGGTAAAGATTGCGCTGGAGGAAGTAAGAAGAGTGAAAGTGCCGTCTGAGCCGGGTCAAGTAACATCTTTCAAATTGGTTGGAACTGAGCTGTTTGAATTGCTGGAGGATACATTGTATCCCTAAGAAGATCGAAAGCGGCGGAGAAGCTGTTAAAGGGAACTTTTTTTTTTCTTCACTCTCCCACCCCATGGAAACAGCAGATATGTTTGGACATATTGGACATCGAAAGTGAATTGTTTTGAGAGTTGAAGCTAAGGGACAAAAGAGTTTTTGGACATTGAAAAACTTAAGAAATTGGAAAACCCTTGTTGAAGGTATGGATTTCTGATTATTTAAAATTGATATTGCAAGTGGGAAGGGAGAGGAAAAAAAATTGGAGCAGAAGCTGAAAAAGGAGGAGATTGCCTAGAATCCCAAAGAAAGGTATATGGTAATTGGACCTCTTTGATTAAACATTAACCCCAGAAAGAGAAAGAGAAGAAGGAAGAAAAGTATTAATTTTTGGAATTTTTTTTTTTTGAATTATTTTTGATTAAAAATATTTGTGGTTGTTTTGGGAAAAGTTTCTTTTTTCATAATGGCATCGCTTGTGGATGAACTAAAGACTGAATATCAAAAATATAAAAAAGAAGATACCGTATATACTCGAGTATAAGTCGACCCGAATATAAGCCGAGGCACCTAATTCAACCACAAAAAACTGGGAAAACTTATTGACTCGAGTATAAGTCGAGGGTGGGAAATGCAGCAGCTACTGGTAAATTTCAAAAATAAAAATAGATGCCAATAAAAACTTTCACTAGGACAGTTGAGAATAAGTTTGATGTTCACAATTTCCTCTTTGAAAGAGACCAGTAAATAGGGAACAAGAAGATGAAGAAAAAGAAGTGTGTTTTTTCACACTTTTCACACTGAAGTGAACAAAAATGGCATCATAGGAACAAGCTTATTCTCAGCCCAAAGGTTTGTTTCTGATTTCTTCCCTGATTTAAGGGAAATTTGGGAAACGATCTCACTATCATGAAAGGTTTGATTGATTCACTAACCCAAAAGATGATGATGATGACAGTGGTAGGCAGGAGTCACTCTCTCCCTTGCAAGAAAAAACCAAGAGCCGTTCTTATGATCTCTCTCTCTCTCTCTCTCTCCCCCTCCTCCCCCTCCTCCCGAGTGGACTGAAAGCAGCTGGAGCTGAGGAAATGAAACTGAGTGGAGCGACCTCCGCTCGCGTTGCTTTCTCAGTCTAGAGCTCAGAAAAGCCTCCCCCTCCTCCCAAGTGTACTGAAAGCAGCTGGAGCTGAGGAAATGAAACTGAGTGGAGCGACCTCGGCTCGCGTTGCTTTCTCAGCCTAGAGCTCAGAAAAGCCTCCCCCTCCCATGCTTAAAAGTTGCAAAGGAAACACGGAAGCAGGGAAGCGGCTGCCCAGCTTCGGAGCTCCACACCATTTTTTTTTCAGAGGGGAATCTGACTCGAGTATAAGCCGAGGGGTTTTTTTTCAGCACAAAAAATGTGCTGAAAAACTCGGCTTATACTCGAGTATATACGGTACTTTGGGCACTTTGTTTCAATTCTTAGAAATGGCGTTATGTACTTATGAAAAGTTGATTATGCAGCAGAAGGACTGGGACAAAGAAGAAGAGGAAGAAGAAGCCATCTTGATGAACAAGGGGTTCTTTCCGGGGAGGAGGAGAAAAAGGATAAGAAAAAGGGGATTTTAAGAATTATAAAAACAACCAAAGAAGAGAAAAATGAGCGGAAAGGTGGAGGCAAGGTTAGAAAGCAAAGGAAAGGGAGTAAGAAAAGGGAGGAGGAAAGACAAAGGGGTAAAAAGGGCAAGGAGAAGAATAAGCAAGAGAGAAAAGGGGGGAGGAGAAGCCTCAATGGGGGGAAGCAAGATCTAAAGAAAAAAAGTTTATTCAGAGACAATGGGTGAATTTAATTTAGGATAAAAGAGGGATTCTGGGGGGTACATAAGATTGTGGTTTTTATATGTGTATTTAGAGTATAAAATTTATTGTGTAATTTTAGAACCTATTAAACAGAATCCCAAGAAAAATTGTTATATGAAGTACTTTTAAGTTAGGGTAATGAGTTATAGACGTTACTCCAATTGGTGTATAGGAGAAGTATAATAAAAGAAAAAAGATGAATGGATAGTTGGAAATAGAACAGACAAAGAATATTATTGAAAATGGTAATAAGATATGAAAGGATACATAAAGGTTTTGTTATGGTTTTTTTTTTTTTTTGGGATGTTGTATATTGAAAAAAGGTAAAAAAAAATTAATTAATAAGAAATAATTTGGATGAAAAGGAGAAGTTGGGATAAGATATGAAGTTAAATAGACAAAGTATTGATACTATAATTTGGAATTGTTATGTTCTATTGGTTTTCTTCTTTTATTATTTTTTCTTTGAAAAGAACTTTTTTAGCTGTTATGCCTTGTGCATTGTTTTTATAAAATTGATAAAAATGGTTTATTTATATATATAAAAAAGAAAATGAGAATAAGATATGGAAGGATATATAAAGTGAATATGATGTTTGAATTTGTGTCTGTGTGAAGAGTTTCAACCCGGGATCAGACAACCTTCAGAAAAGATCTTTTAGTTTTGTTTATGTTTTATTGTGTTCTCTGTAAAATTAATAAAATTTGTTTTTTAAAAAAATAAAGTATTAAGACTTGCATTTTCTTTACTATTATATCTGATGTTTCCTGCCATGCCCCAGCATATAACTTTTATATACTGTTGTTGCTCTCTAGCCCCATCTAGTGGCCAGAGGGAAAAATACCAATTATATTGTTTGGAGCTGACCCAACCTCTTTATCCATCAGCCCACACTCTCAAAACAAGTGCACAATGGGAAGCCAGACTCCATTTCCTGTAGCATTTGGAGGAGACAGAAGCACAAAGAAGAATCCATTTTAATTTGTGGTACATGGTCATCCAAGGACAAATCCACATCCCACAACAGATCATTGCTGGTGAGATTTAGATTATTTGTATTTATTAATTGTTGTGTTCAGCAGTAACTGACTACTTGTATTTGGTTCTCATTTTTTTGTTTCTATTTCCCCCAGTTTCACCATATCCTGCTCTTTCAATAAAACACCCAGATCTGACAGATTTATACACACAGTCTGTTTTATTGGAGGATAGGTGGGTTTACCTGCATGCTGAACTACATACAGACTAACATGTAATAGGGACAGAATATTACCAGTTCATCAGTTTAAATTCCTATTAGTTTATGATATTAACTATTATTTTTTTGGAATTTCTGAATCCAGTAAATTCCTTTAACAATGCATCTTTGTTGTATTGCTCTCAAAATAGCATGTGGTGTGGGGGAAGAGATGAATTAAGTCTGAAATATGAAAAAAAATCAGCATCCTCTATTTTTGTTAAACAACTTGAAAAAAAGGAAGTGAGTCTGAATCTTTGAGCTGAAAATTCCAATGCCTGCTTTGGTTCACAGCATAATGAATTCCTGCAATAGGATAAAATAGTTAATTGTTTTCTTCGTGTACCTAATGAACTGTTAACAAACATGTGTGATAAGGGATTTTCAGAAAAAAAATTCAAGAGGTAACCAGAATTTTTCCTCTGAATGCACCAAAATAAATAAATAAAATCAGGAAGTTTTGAGGACTATGTAAATATTGCAGATTGGCAGGAAAAAGAAAAGAAAGAAAGAAAAAGAAGAAAAGGTGCTATAAGATAGACCACTTCTTTCCTCATCTCTATGCTTTCTCTGTTACTCCCGAGCAGTTCTCTCAAGCTTGGGTATAAACATTTAAGCCTTGTGAAAGCTTATTCTGAAAGAGATGTAAACCTTTTAAGCCCATGGGTTCCTTTCCAATTCAAATAAAAATTCAGGAGAATCTGGCCACCGTGATGATTGATTGGTCAGCTCTTGAGACATACAAGGAAACATATCTCACTTAACTCTACTGGCTGGTGGGAATCACAAGAATATCAATTATCTATTGGCACAGAAATAAACATGAATACAAATATAATGAACCCAACTTGCTCTCCCCCCAAAACTTTGAGTGGGTTTTTCACTATTAACAATATAAAGATCACCTGTACACACAGGGCATTGCTATCAGATCAGGTACACCCTTACATGTTTGATTGGACGTGCTCAGGATACATACATGAGAACTGCTACTAGTTATTAAAACATAAGGAGGGTGTGTAAGTTCAGTTCTTTTCCTTTAATAATGCCTAGTTTTGTTCTGCCATGAAAAAGCTATGTGGCATTAAGCAAACTTTTCTTAAAAATCCCATGTTTATCTACCTCAGATTCAGGTAAAAAATTTTGGAGAGGAAAAAAAAGACTAAAAACATAATGATAGCATCTTCCTATTTTCTTCTCAATGGGATCCTCCTGTAATATATACTAAAAAGAAGCTTTTGTGCACAACGATCATTTTGCCTGAATACATAAGTGGGGTACAAAACCAGGCATATTTTTTTGTCTCCGAAGAGATTATTATTGTGCAGTAAGAAGCATGACCTATTTATCTCACCATCTGAAGAATCATCTCTCTTCCTACCCAGCTGACTCTGCCAACTAACAGTGGGAGTGACAAAAGTGGGGCAGAGAATTGGATTCAGATAGAAAAAAATGCAATTCTTTCTTCTCACCCCAAAAACCTGTAACTGGAAGAAAGAATTGACTATTAATGGCTCAGAGATATAAGATTATCCTTTCATCAATTCATACATCTTTGTGTCGCTGAATAATTTAGATCTAAATGTGTAAACAGAACTTTGCTTAAAATTGTGCTGCCCAAGTCTATGACACAGGTACAAAATGTTTTCTTTTTCTCTTCCTGTTGTTTCAAAGCTACTTAATGACTGAATGCTGACTACTGGGGACAATCATAAGCACTTAGGACACAATTAAAAAAAAGAGGAGGGAAAGAAATGCGAATGATGCAAGCCATTTATGTTGCTTACTTTTTCATATGGAAAACAAGCTTCATAAAGAATTTTCTTTTATGATTCATCAGACTCTGTTAAAAGTCTCTTCCCACTACTTTCAAGAGATGATGTATAGCTCTGAAAAGAAGGAAAGAGCTGAAGGGACTTCGAGAAGGATTTAATGGAAATGTTAATAAACTGTATACCTTCTTGCTGTTAATTAACATCCTGAACTTAAATAAAATGTTGCTGTCATAACACTGTCTTCTGGAAAAATGGTGTGTCCTGACTATGATTATTAATAAGATGTTGCTCCAAGGGACTTCCTGTGGATGATAGAATCAAAATAGACATATTGTTTGAGATGTGTACAAGGTCTGCTTTATTTCAATCAAAGGTTTATCCAAACAGTGCTTTTATGTGTCTACAAAATAAAATAAAAAACCCTCACTTTTAGATGCTGCATCAGAGCCATTGTGTCGTTATGTGTCCTTGTGTTATGAACTGACCACTTTGTATCTCTAGCCTTCAATAGTGTTCAAGGTATGTTGTTCATGTGCAGCATACATCTTCACTTATATCAAACAGACTGGTAAAGCAAAGTAGTCCATCCAGTGTCTTTCCATGGCAAAGACAATCTCAAAGGAGAATACTTTGGGTGATCACAATTGTAATAGTTCTGTGAATCAAATGCCCTTTTTTCCATAGCCCTTATAAATCCATCTGTCTCAAACCTTCAGATAAGTTTCATGCTATAAGGGAGGGGGGGGGAAATCACATGAATTGGTATATAACAGTGATACTCATTATTTCAGTTACTAGCAAAAAGGGCTACTAGAAAGGAAAACTAAGTGCCTCTTTCCAGGAGCACTTTTGAACAACCAACATGACCATTGTTGAAAGAAATATCCATCTGGTTCAGTTCCAAGCTGGGAGAAAGACACTGGAAACATGGAGGCTGATTGGAAAGATGGTTTATTGATGAAGCAGAACCATCAACATGGCACTCAGGTGCAGCTGACCACATGGAGTTGAGAATGAGGGGTATTTATACCTTCTCTTGTGCTTTGAACTTGAGCTTCCTGTTCCTGTGCAAGAAAATGTATTCTATTGGTTGTTGTCAGACTGCCATGGTGCCATGTACAAATCCTAGGAGTTTGTCTGAGCCAAGCTTGGTTGAAGTTTGGCTGATGCAATGTCCTTAGGAGATTGTGCAATTTAGTGAGCTCTACTGCTAGTGGGTTAATCCTATTATGTCCTGGAGGGTCATGTCTTAATCTCATCATCCTGGAGCTGAAGGTCTTTTATTTTGTAGATAGGCTGTCCCAATCTTTCCTAATGGGCAAAAAATATCTGCTGGTGGCTATTAAGAAAGGTGCGGGCTGCCTCTTTCTGCCTCCAAGAGCATGTTTCTCCATTCCTCTTTTAGGGAAATATAATATTCTGTTTTTTAATATTTCTCAAAAAATTCCATTCTTCTAGAAGAGGGAGGCAGGTCTTCTTCCCTCACAATTGAGTGTTACAACAATACTGACAAAAGTTACTCATGACCAGTTTTCACAGTTATGACCATTGCAGCATTTCCACAGTCATGTGACCAAACTTCAGCGTTTGGCAACTGGTATGTATTTACAATGATTTCAGAGCCCTGAGGTCCTGGGATTGTCATTTGTCCACACAAGCAACATCAGTGAGGGAAACCAGAGTTGCTTAACAACTGCATGATTCACTTAACAACTTTAGTGACTCACCTAATAACCATGGCAAAAAGGTTGAAAAAAATGACTTATTTAACAGTTGCTTGCTTAGCAACAGAAATGTTGGACTCAATTCTGGTTGTAAGTCAAGAACTCCTTGTATTTTGATTTGTTTGTATTTGAATTCAGTAATTGAGTCAACATGATCTAGAAAAAGCTTATGGTTATTTAAATGAAAACATCCACCTTATTACAGGAAATAGCAGAGTTCCCATAGCCATTGAATTGAAATGGCTAATCTGAATGCAAATTGTATAAATTCTGGAGACCTAGAGGAATTTTTTGCACTCTGTTCTTTGTTCATTTACTAAGTTCATTGCAGTGCATAATGCTGAGATTCTCTGAGCAGGAGGTTCTAGTGAGAAAATGCTTTGAAAAGCCTTCTGACTTAAAATTTGCAGTATCTGTTTGCTGTGTTAGGCTTCACCAAACAATCAAGCTATTTCAAAACTATAAAACTCCAAGGCCTGTGCACTTACGGCATGGAACCAAAAAAGAAAATGAAGTCATAATCAACAACATATGCTCATACTTTGCATTTCCAAATAATTTCTCTTATACTGTTTTCCTCTTTTGGTTTCTCTTGTTGTTCGGACCTTGGTGTCCCCTGCCCACAAACGTAATTGTTTGAAATCTTTAAGAATTATCACATTGTGTAAACTGTGGAAACCTCAAAGTGACCTTTGGAAACTATTCTATTGTCCACACTGGGACATGACCTCCCAAAACATGCTGGCAACTGACATGGGCTTGACTGCTGTTGCTTGTTACATTCAGTGGTCAGGATCAAAGTTAAATGACAGTAATTTTCTTTACCTACATATCATTATTAGCTTTGTCATCAAAGTAGAGGGATGTGCCCTGTCCTTTAGAGGCTACTATTAAAATGCAGGAGGGAAAGATCACATTTTATTGGTTTAGCCTTTCCTTGCAATGCCTATAAAAACAGACAGTGCTTTAAAATGTCTCACTAATGTTCATTTTCCTGAGAGTGTAGCTGACCTCTCATTGTTTACAACTTGGCTGTTAGTTAGGACTAATTAACTTTGTGTTTGTTGTTAGGATACTCTAATCTAGGTTTGATCTTAAATATGTTGAAGAAATATTGCATCAAGCAGAAACAACTACTCTAAGCATGTATAGCTTTTGTGACTTCTCTGCAAAAACGTTTTTTATTATTATTCTATGATTTTTGATTGGGAAAATAATTGAAGACAAGAAGATTGTGTGAATGTTGGCAGTGTATGAACATGGTGTAAATTTTTATTCTCTTCCCTTCCCTATGATAATAGTTACACCATGAAGTTAAAGGTCAGAAATAGACGATAACTGTTGTAAATAAATAATAGCTTTGATAAGTGTCAATATTTGTAGATATTTACTCATAAAGCATATTCCAGCAGTTTCTCTAAGTACGATAGGTAAACCAGACAGGAGACACAACTAGATGAACTAATACTATTTTATTGTAAGGCTGCATTAAAAGAATCTTGCAAGACTTGAGGTACTCATGTGCTGTCACTAAAATGTTCTACTGTCTGAAATAAAACTGCACCTTCTCATTTGATATTCAGGGTGTAATGACATGGGAAAATACTGAACAAAGCTGAATACCATACCTGTAAGTACCCGTGAAAACTTAAGAAAAAAAAAATGTATATTGATATAGTTTCAGGCATGGGTGAAATGAATGGGGACAGTCTTAGTTGGTGAACTTTCAGCTCTTTATTACATAGTGACCTAAGACTTCAATAACAACAACTCTGCCTTATATAGGCAACCTTAATGCGAAATAACCAATAGGGAGCTGTAAGACGCTAGCTCCAAAACCAATGAGTCCTTCGTTAAGGGCCAATCGGATTCTCTGAACCCAACCAATCCGATCAAGCCGCTTAACAACCAATCAGAAGTGCAGGGCCAGAACCCTGCACTTTACTCCAAGCTCGCATTTATTTTAACTATTTACATACATAACACCCCTTCCCCCTGGCTCCTCAATTATGGTGTGACTATATAGTCCTTCAAATAGGACAGTTGTCTTTTGGGTCTATCAGGTTTTCATTGGACTGGCTGCGTGCAGTCCTGTTGAGGTAGGATGTTGTTTGGCAGTGGCTCAGCTTCTCGTTCTGGTGTGATTTCCCTTGGAGCGTACGATTCTTCCTCCTGCTCCATTTCCTGAGTTTCACTTGATTCATCACTCTCTTGGAACAGGTTCCCTGGGATGTCGTCTTCTTCCATTCCTTCCCCCCCCCCTCAGTTTGGTCATAGGGGAGTTGTTGGCTGGCCAATAGGAGTCGTGACCGTAATTGGTCAATATGTCGTTTCCACAGTCTTTCATCAACACATCTTACAATATAGGATTTGGGCCCAGTCTCGCGTATTATCGTTGCTTCAATCCAAACTGGGTCGCCTGATAAATTTCTTGCATAAACGGGGTCGCCTACCTTGAAGGTACGGTAGCGTCCGCTGGATCCTGCAGGCTTTTCTGGCTCATAAGCAAGGTGCAGTCGGTCGAGGCGGGAACGGAGTTTTTGCCCCATGAGAAGTTCTGCGGGAGTTCTGCCGGTTACGCTGTGCGGAGTGATGTGTTGTAGAAGTAGAATGCAGTTTATTTTTTCGTCAATATTATCATAGTCCACTTTTTGCAAAGTCTTTTTTACAAATTGGACCATGCATTCCGCTCGGCCGTTGGAAGCAGGATGCACCGGCGAGGTGAGCACATGGCGGATGCCATTATCAGCAAGGTACTGTTCAAACATTAGCGCTGTAAACTGTAGTCCGTTGTTGGACATCCATGAGTTGCAAAGAGTCTATTAAGGACTTTAATGACTGCTTCGGAGGTTGTATTGGTCATTCGATGAATTTCTAACCAATTAGAGTATGCATCGACAGTCAACAGCAATGTATGTCCTTTAATCGGCCCTGCGAAATCCAGGTGGATTCTGGACCAGGGTCCACGTGGCATCTCCCATTCAGTCGGTGCAGCTTTTGGCGGTGCGTTGCTGGTTTGTTGGCACTTAGTGCAAGCCTTGACCCATTGCTCGATGTGTCGGTCCATGCCTGGCCACCAAGCGTAGCTCCGTGCGAGTGCTTTCATCTGCATGATCCCGGGATGTCCTTCATGCAAAATTTGTAACAGCGTCTTTTGGAGTCGTTCTGGAACGACGACTCTATCGCCCCAGATGACACAGCCTTTTTGCGAAAAAAGTTCAGTCTGCCTTGTTTTAAATGGTGCGAAGTCATCTGGGACCTGGTCCAATGGCCATCCACGTTCTACCCAGCCTAGGACTCGAGCTAGGGTGTGGTCTCGTCTGGTCTCTCTCGCGATATCTCGAGCGGTCATAGGGAATGAGTTGAGCGTCTCGATTTGTAACGCCGATACTGTTGGTGCCGGATCGTCGAAAGTCTCTGGTAGCGGTGCTCTGCTGAGTGCGTTGGCGTGGGGAATGGCTTTCCCCGGGTGATGTAACAATCGATAATTATAAGCAGCTAGGAACTCTGACCATCGAGTCATTCTTGGGGACAATATATAGGGGGTTGGTTTGTCCCCAGCGATTATCCCCAGTAAAGGTTTGTGGTCAGTTACAATGGTAAATGTCCTTCCATATACATACTCATGGAATTTTTTTACGGCTAACACAATTGCAAGAGCTTCCTTATCTATTTGTCCATAGTTACGTTCTGCATGGGAAAGAGTCTTCGAAAAGTATGCAACAGGGGCCTCGTTTCCATTAGTCAGCACATGGCTCAAAATGGCACCCACCCCAAACGGTGAGGCATCACAAGTTATAACCAATGGTAATGTTTCATTATATTGCATAAGTACAGAATCAGATGTAAGTAAATCTTTTACATTTCGAAACGCTTTTTCCTCCCAGTAACGCCAAACCCACAATGCTTTCTTATCTAATAACCAGTGTAACGGTTCAGCCACAGGCACCTTATGTGGTAAAAACACATTATAGAAATTGATAAGGCCTAAAAATGCCTGGAGATCTGTTTTGTTACGGGGTCTGGGAGCATTTTTTATCGCCTTTAATTTACTCTCAGTAGGGTGAATACCCTGACTATCAATGCGATAACCTAGAAAGTCAACACTGTCAGTATACAGATGACATTTATCCCTTTTTACTTTCAGTTCCGCTTCTTGGAATTTTTTAAGAACACATTTTAAACGATTCTGCAGAATTTTTTTACTAGGAGCTGCAATTAACACGTCATCAAAATACGGAACCACGCCCTTGATTCCCTGCAATAATCGTTCTATTAAACTTTGGAATATTCCCGGGGCTACACTTACCCTGAATTGCAATCGGGTACATTTAAAAGTACCTCTGTGCGTTACTATCGTTTGAGCTTGGGCTGTTTTATCGTCCACGGGCAATTGTTGATAGGCTTGAGCTAAATCTAATTTAGCAAAAACCTTTCCGCCTCCCAGGGAATGAAGGAGGTGCTGCACCACCGGCACTGGATACGCGTTCTGCTGGAGGGCGTGGTTTAGAGTGGCCCGGTAGTCCCCACAGATTCGGATTGACCCATCTGGCTTAATGGGGATTACAATAGGAGTTTCCCATGGAGAATGATCAATGGGTTGCAGTACCCCTTGTTTAATTAGTTTGTCAAGTTGTTCATCTATCTTGGCCTTAAGGGCGAACGGAACTCGACGGGGCTTTAAACGGATCGGGGCGACCTTAGGTTCGAGGCTAAACGAAATTGGGGTCCCCTTATACCCGCCCAAACGATCTGCGAAGACATCGCTAAATTCAGAAATAAGGTCCTCCTCCCACTCGCAATCACCAACTCGGTTCACGCCGGCTACTTCGATGCCGAGTGGCGCAAACCATTGGAGGCCCAACAAACTAGGCCTGTCCCTATCGATGATCGTTAGAGGTAAGTATGCCGTATGCTTTTTAAACAAGACGCGGACTCGACAAGACCCAACCACAGGGATCCGATTCCCTTGGTAGTCTTTAAGGATGAGATGTTGCATTCGAAGGTCTTGGCGTTGGATGGTAGGAATGAGCTGCTTTAATGTCTTTCACGACACCATTGAGAGGGATGATCCCGAATCGACCTCCATGTGGCAAGGTTGGTTCTCTATGGCTACTGTAACTCGAATCTTCTTAGCGTCCATGGCTGAGGCGTGACCTATAGTGATAGTATGGTGAGCCTCTTCTTTCTGCAACGCTTGATATCTGTAGGAGTGGTTTGCTGGATCTCGCCATACAGGATGGTTTCCTGCCGATTGGCGAAAGTTGGTTCCCTTTGAGGCCTGACTTGTTCCCGGTAAACTGCGACAGACTCGACTGATGTGGCCTTGTTTCCCGCACTCATGGCAGAGTGCGTCACAGAATTTGCAGTCTGCCCTGGGGTGGTTTGCCCCGCAACCAGCGCAAGGGCGTGAGGGTTTAGGGTGAGGGTCCTGGTCGGACCGCAGTCCATGGACCCCTTCTTCGTCGCTGTCTGACGACAAAGAGAGGTCCTCGTAGTGCGTTGTCACTAGCTGCCCTTCTGAGCTGGTTAAAATGTCGCCTGTCGGTGGGGTCGTTGGGTTTCAGCTTCGCCGTAGTTGCGCCATGGACTTTTTGGTCGCTTCAGCAGCAGTGGCTTCGGCGATGGTGTCAGCAAGGCCGATGTCGCCTTTCACCATCAGCTTGCTTTGAACGCCTAGCACATCTAATCGCAGAATTAATCGGTCTCTCAGTGCTTCATCTAAGTCTGCAAACCCGCAGAGGCCTCCTAAGTGTCGGAGGTCTGCCACGAAGTCAGCCACACTCTCTCCTTTTCGCTGGCTTCTTTGATAGAACTCGTGGCGTCTCACGAGTGTAGGTACGGTTGGCGCGTAATGGTCTCTCAGGAGAGGTTCGAGGTCGTCCCAGCTCATTGCTTTCACTTCTCGAGGTTTTGTGAGTGCTTTCGCCATTTTAAAGACAGCCGGGCCGCAGTACATCAGGAACAGCGCCCGCTTCTTGGCTGGTGTGGCGTCCTTCAGGTTGTTTGTTTTGAGGAACATTTGGAAGCGATCCATGTAGGATTCCCAATCCTCTTGGTTTGGATCGAACGGAGCGGGTGGTACGATGCCGCTGGACATGGTTTCCGTTGGTGGCGTCGTCTTAACACGTGCTCTGTTTTTCTTCCAAGTTCCTTAAGATCAGATGTCTCCAAATCCCATCCTCGTCGCCAGTGATATAGTTTCAGGCATGGGTGAAATGAATGAAGACAGTCTTAGTTGGTGAACTTTCAGCTCTTTATTACAAAGTGACCTAAGACTTTAATAACAACAACTCTGCCTTATATAGGCAACCTTAATGCGAAATAACCAATAGGGAGCTGTAAAACGCTAGCTCCAAAACCAATAAGAGTCCTTCATTAAGCGCCAATCGAATTCTCTGAACCCAACCAATCCGATCGAGCCGCTTAACAACCAATCAGAAGTGCAGGGCCAGAACCCTGCACTTTACCCCAAGCTCGCTTTTATTTTAACTATTTACATACATAACATATGTGTGTGTGTGTGTGTGTGTTTGTGTGTGTGTGTATCCGCCTGGATGAACACAAAAATGCAGTCAAAAAGCTGGAACACACTTCCTCACTAGTCCAACACATGGAAGCCACAGGTCATAGCATCAACTTCTATGGCACCAAAACCCTAGCCACTATAGAAAACCCTAGCCACAGAATCATCAGAGAAGCCATAGAGATTGAAAAAAGACCAGAAAGCATGAACAGAAGAGATGATTCCACCAGGCTGTCAATCATTTGGAAGCCTGCACTCACAAACAAAAAAATCTCCACACCACAAGCCAGACAAACACCTGGCACAAACAGATCCCCCCTAATACCTCCAGCTCAAACACGCCCCAACCAGGCACCCAGATGAAACCCAGCTTCCTAACTAATGATAGCCATCCATTTACCCGAAGCCAAGCTGCACTAAAGGCCTCCAATAAAGTAACACAATGTTGCCAGCCAATCAAGATACAAAAAGAGCCAAAAAACAGACAGAAGATATCAGAAACACCAATCAAGCACAATACAGCAAACTCCAAGACCAATAAACACAGACCAAGAGTCCCAACCAATCAGGAGGAAGAAAAAACCATTCTGGCACAGCAATAGGCTGCCCCAAATTTAAATCTGAAACCACTGTAAAAGTCTGACTCACAGATGAACACTATACAGAAGCCTGATGATGGCAGATGAGATTCTGCTGAAATGTTGCTACAACTTTGAAAGCACAACTACAATGACGTGGGAAATACCCGAACAAAGCTGTATCTAGGTGACATTTCGATGAAGTCTCTTTCATCATCTTCAGGCTTATGTCTTCGGCTTGGTGCTTCTTGGAGTAATGTGTGCTTGCAGCTGCTTCTTCCTTTTAACTGCTAGTGGGTGTGTGACTTGATTGGGTGGGGGCTTGTCTGTGTTCTGATTGGATGGGGGTTTGTTCTCATTGGTTGGGGGTTCTCATTGGTTGCGGAGTTGGCTCTGTTCTGATTGACTGGGGGGGTGTTCTGTTCAGGTGGGGGCTTGGTTGTGCTCAAGTTAGTCTTAGTTGCTGGGGGATTTGAGCTGGTGAGCTGTGATCCTGTTGTTTGGCTTCGCATTCGTGGTCATGCCACATCTTCATGGTGGGCATCAGTTCGCTTCATGTATGGGTCAGAGGGGTTTGAAGCGGGTACTGATGCAGCTGCGGTACGGCTTCTGGTCCGTAGTCATGTCTCATCTTCTGTGTGGGTGTGAGTCTGCTTTCTACGTGGAAGTGTGGTGGTAGCATCTTGTGTGGTCCTCGTGGGTGTGGGTCTGGTGTCATTCTTCATGTTAGGTACTCGTTTGTTAATGAGGGCAGGTTTCCAAATGGCTGGTAGGCGGGAGGTATCATCTCATTTATTCATGCTGTGTGGGCGTTTTTCTATCTCTATGGCTTCTCTGATTATTCTGTTGTTGAAGTGTTCGGTTTTGGCGATAGTTCTGGCATTTTTAAAGTCAGTCTCATGTCCTGTGGCTTTGAGGTGTTGGACCAGGGAAGAGGTCAGTTCTTCTTTTTTGATTGAGTTCTTGTGTTCTTCAATGCGTGCACTTATTCTTCTGTTAGTTTGTCCGATGCATGTGGTGGAGCAGGCAGTGCAAGGGATTTCTTATACTCTTTAGTTTTCTAACTCGATTCTGTCTTTAGGGTTTACTTAGGATGGTGGATATTTTTCTGTTTGTGCAGAATGCTGTTTTTAGATAGATAGATAGATAGATAGATAGATAGATAGATAGATAGATAGATAGAGTTTATTTTGTCATTACACTCGCAAGCGGGTGCAACGAAATGAGGTGCTCTTCCACAAGTAAAAACTGGAAAAACACCACTAAAAGAAAAAAAATTAAATTAAATTAAAACTAAACACTGCCGACCATACAATGATCTCTATGCAATTTAAAAATGTAAAACTCCATTACTCTCATTCACTTCCACATAAATCTTATGACCCTGCATTCAAACTCAAAACTGCACTTGGATAATGTTGTGCTTTTGGAGAATCTTGCTGATTTTGTCTGTAGTGCCTTTTATATATGGGAGGAGGGCTTTGCCATTCTCTTGTTCTCTGTCTTGGATTTTGGTTGGGGTTTCTTTTTGGATTAGGTGGGTAATCTTCTTTCTTTGGAATCCATTGGCTGTTAGTACATTAGTGAGAGTGTGTAGTTCAGTTTTTAGGTGTTGTTCGTCGGCTAAGCATTTTGTTCTGAAGATGAGTGTCTCGGCCACGGAATTGATCTGTGCTGGGTGGTGGTGTGAGAGTACGTGTAGATAGCGGTTTGTATGTGTTTTCTTCTGGTAGATGGTGTGTCCTATGGAGCCATTGGATTTTTTGTATACTAAGACATCTAGGAAGGGAAGTTGATTGTTAGCTTCTGTTTCCATGGTGAATTGTATTTTGGGGTGTAGGCTGTTGAGGTGTGTGAGGAAGTTGTTCAGTTTTTCTTTCCCATGTGGCCAGATTATGAAGGTGTCATCTATGTATCTGAGCCAGAGTTTGGGTTTGTGATCATATTTTTCTAGAGCTTGTGTTTCAAAGTGTTCCATGTAGAGGTTTGCGATGATAGGTGAGAAGGGTGATCCCATGGGTGCTCCTTCTATTTGTTTGTATTTTGGTCCGTTATAGGTGAAGTATGTATTGGATAGGCAGTGGTTGGTCAGATTTAGGATATGCTTGGGGGGGGGTTGTATTTGTTTTGGATGGCTGTCAAGGCTTCTTTTATAGGCACTTGGTTGAAGAGGGATGTGACATCGAAACTCACTAGTAGGTCGCTGGGTTGTAAGTTTTGTTTCTTTATGATCTCGATGAACTGGAATGATTTTCTTACATGTGAGTTGATGGATTCTGCATAGGGCTGTGGTTGTTTGGCGAGAAATTTGGCTAGGTTTTGTAGAGGTGAGCCTATGGAGCTGACTATTGGTCAAAGTGCGGTTCCTTCTTTGTGTATCTTGGGGAGACCACAAAGCTTAGGGCATCTGGATGATTTCTCTCTGGGTATGACCACCACCCAGCACAGATCAATTCCATAGCCAAGACACTCATCTCCAGAACAAAATGCTTAGCCGACGAACAACACCTAAAAACTGAACTACACACTCTCAAGCTACAAAACAGACAGAAAGTATTAAAAACACCAATCAAGCAGAACACAGCAAATTCCAAGACCAATAAACACAGACCAAGACTCCCAACCAATCAGGATGAAGAAAAAACCATTCCGGCACAGCGTAGGCTAGCACCAAATTTAAAACAGAAACGGCTGTGAAAGTCTGACTCACAGACGAACACTATACAGAAGCCTGATGATGGTAGATGAGATTTACAACTTTAAAAGCACAACTATAATAACTATAAGCACCTCACTGTATTTTGAACACAGTTCTTCCCCATAAAACTGGCCTTGTCAAAACTGAAACATCAGCCTAGATTCATATCTTCTCCCACTGGCTTAAGATCCTTTTCTTTCCAGTCATTTTGGCTCCTCTAATAAGGACTGACAGCTTCCAATGTTCTTGGAGCCAGGCAATACAAGTTCAAATGTTACTCCATGGCGATTCATGGCCAACTATCACCTTGATGGGCTGTGAAGGTGCTCTAACTGATCTCAGATAGTGAGCCATTGATTTAGGCCTGCAAGCCAGCTTCCCAGCCCTACCCAAAAACAAATTCTGAAACCATTATGTACATCTTCTTCAATCAGCCAGATATCTAGGTCACATAGTGAAGGGTCTTTTCCTCAGCCAAACTCAATGCCCTTCCCACTGCCAATACTGAAGGAAGATAATCTCCCTTGAACAGAGATTGTGTCCATGTGGTGGTGGAATAATTGAGTTGACAGAACATGTTATGCTGTATTGTCTTCTCTATGCAGAAGCATGCTAGGAATTATTATTTCCACAGTTTACTAAATACTCTAGTTATTCAAGACCTTGTTGATGATCCAAACTCTGTCAAGGACCTTGGAGTACTCATCTCTAATGACCTAAGTGCTAGAGCCCACTGTAACTACATAGCCAAAAAGACATTAAGAGTTGTTAACCTAATCCTATGTAGCTTTTTCTCTGGTAATATCACACTGCTAACTAGAGCACATAAAACATTTGCTAGACCTATACTTGAATACAGCTCATTGGTCTGGAACTCACATTATGTATCTGATATTAACACAGTTGAGAAAGTCCAGAAATATTTGACAAGAAGAGTTCTCCACTCCTCTATTCATTGCAGAATACCTTATGCCACCAGACTCAAAATTCTAGACCTAGAAAACCTAGAACTACACCGCCTTCAGTCCGATCTAAATATAGTATATAAAATCATACATTGCAATGAATACTTCAGCTTCAACCATGATAATACAAGAGCACACAATAGATACAAACTCAAAGTTAACCACATCAAACTTAATTGCAGGAAATACGACTTCAGCAACAGAGTGATCAGTGTCTGGAATACTCTACCTGACTCTGTAGTTTCTTCCCCAAACCCCACAAACTTTAACCTTAGACTGTCTACTATTGACCTCACCCCTTTCCTAAGAGGTCTGTAGGGGGCGTACATAAGCGCACCAATGTGCCTATCATTCCTGTCCTATTGTTTCTTTTTATTTTTCTTATATGTATCCATTTCATGTATTCATAACTACGTTTATATTTATACCTATTATCTTGTAAGCGATTGACAA